>OY796892.1:38200141-38800141 GCA_963680785.1 Diplosoma virens | reverse complement strand
AGGAGGATAAATGTAGAGATAAAAAAAGATATTTATAAAAATTAAGGGTAAAACATCGACACTTTATTTTTAATTTTTGTTGTCAAAAAGAATGCGTGTCACCGCGTTTTATATGTCAAAAGAATCAACCATGAACACTTTATTTCTAACTTTTTATGTCAGTATGCAAAATTCTGTTTGAATAAGGCATATGACGGTGTAAGTGGTACTTGTTAAGTGGATAAAGATTATTTTTTATTATTTGTGAAAATATTTTAATAAATGTTTGAAACGATGGCAAACCGGAAGCTTGATGAAGTAATGGAAATGTTCAACAAGGTCATGGAAAGGTCATGGAAAGACAGTATAAGTACGAAAATGACTATTTAAAAAAGACCATGGTACTTTTCTTGTAGTTATTTTGCAGGTGAAAAGGACAAAATTGAACAACGTCAAAAACTCTTAGAATTATATCAAAGATGAAGTTGGACGGTTGGCTGAAATGGTGGAGAAGCAAGAACAATATCTAAATGACTTGGAACATTACGAAAGATCTAATTGTCTCATATTGCATGGAAACAATATAGATCACAGGACAAGTAGCATGGATGTTAAAAAGTATGCGATACATGCACTAAAGACTAGATTGGATCTGCCTATTATTGTTAGTGACTTGGATATTTGCTAAAAAACCAGTCATTATGAAGTGTGTTCGCAGGTCAGTAAGGAATATTATATTTGCACAAGAAGAACTTAGAAACGTCAGATGGACCCAAATTATCAATCACTGAATCATTGACCAAAAAAATTGAAGATTGTTGAAGAAGCTAGAAAGGCATTTGATTTTGGCTCTACCACAAAGGTATAGTAAATTATATTGTCATACAAAGGTAAGAAACATGCTATTATAAATTATTTGACATTAATAAGATAAGATTTTCTTCTTAACCCTCTATCGTCCGCTTTTAGGTTTTGAATAGAAAAATTTATTTAGTGTTTTTTGACAATTGAAATTGCATTAGAAATGCCACTGAAACAAAACTTTCAAAAAAAATTTTAAACCCTCTCATTTTTTTAAACGTTACAAATTTGTAACAGTGGTCAATTAAGCAACTAAATTGATTAAATTGTTAGGTTTTATTAGAGTTTGGTATTTTCTAGCGAGTCATATTTCAATGTCTATATTAATTTTCTTTTAGCAAAAGCTGTTGAATTTAAAATAGGCACAAGTTAATTAAGTAACACCCGTCAACAGTGATGTCTTTGGTACAGAGCAAACGGAGCGGTCGCACCGGCCCCCCATAAAGTGATAACTTTTTTTTGCAGAAAGATCACTTTAAATTTGGGATAAAAAACAATGATGGCTATTTTTTCAATCTGAAAGTTTGCAGCGACCTTTTTTTACCTTGTAGATGGGAAAATGTTCTATACCAGTGTGGTCCAAACCGCGGCCCGCGACTTAATTTTCTGTGGCCTACTGAACAATTTTACACAATTCAAGTCTTGTCGATCACGGGCAGCGGCAACCTTCTATGACACGGCACGGCGAGCTTACGAAACAGAGCTTACGGAACAGAACTAAGGTTGCCATACTGTTCGGAAATTTTCAAATATTCGAGATTGATTCCAAGTGAAGACCTTTTTTTAAAGAACACCATGATTTTGAATAGCTTTTAGCCGACTCAACAACAGCAACAACAACAACAATTTATTTGCTTACTTCAGCAGTAAAATTGATAATATACAGTAAAATATTAGGCATATGAAAACAAACACTTAACTTTTATATTGGTAGATATACACATTGTATGCAGAAAAATATGATTTATGAAGTAAATTGCCAGTGAAAGACCAATTAATGGTCATCAAATCAAGAACTGTCCATAGTCTATTATAATATACATTACTGGTACGTAGTATTATTTAATAAAAAAAAGAACAAAACTCGGAAGATACTAGTAATTTTGCAATATACACAAGTTACTCATATCAAAACAAGAAAAGTACACACAAAAAAAAAATAAAAAAAAATACGAGAATATATTTTCAGGGTATTAACTTGCATTTTAAACATAAACACACAAATAAAAAAA
Source organism: Diplosoma virens (assembly GCA_963680785.1). Classification (NCBI taxonomy): domain Eukaryota; kingdom Metazoa; phylum Chordata; class Ascidiacea; order Aplousobranchia; family Didemnidae; genus Diplosoma; species Diplosoma virens. The sequence continues at coordinate 38,798,069 of OY796892.1, read as the reverse complement.
ATACAACAACAAAGCTTTGATCAGGGAATATGATTAATATTTATTTATCAACATCAATTTTATACATCTATTAAACGAATACTTGGATAATAATTTAATATTAATTGGAATTTTATTCCATATTTTTATTCCATTATAAGAGAAAGAAGTTAGCCCACGATGTGTCTTCATTCGTTGAAGATATAAATTTTTATTGGAAATAGATCTTGCAATATGATGGTGTTGCAAGCTTAAATATTTAAAGTAGTCACCAAACAAACTTGGAAGTCTTTTATATCAAGTTCATATATATCTTGAATTTGCAATATTTTCATTGATTTATACATGGAGATCATTTTAACACAATCTTTTAAAAACTTAAAGTCCATTATGCGAATAATTTTATTTTGTATTATCTGTAGTTTTCTCATTATAAATTTTGTTTGGTTTCCCCAAGCAGTGATTCCATATCTAAGGTATGGATATACAAACTGTAGTAAAGGTTTATCAAAGTTTTCTTATTAATGTAGTGTCTAATTTTACATAGAATTCCAGCTGCTTTTAAAAGCTTATTTGCGATGTAATTATAGTGTTTCTTCCAGGATAATTCTTCATCAATTATTATCCCTAAGTATTTTGTGTAGTTTGAAAAAGGTATATCATGACCACCAACTGTTAAAGAAAAGTTGTTTGTATTGTTCTTTTTCGCTTAGGATAAACAACAAAATAAGTGGTTTTGTTGTAGTTTAGAGACAATCGATTGTATTTCATCCATTCATCAACAATCTTCAATTCTTTATTTACAAGTTCCTGTAGTTTTGTTATGTTTCTATCTTTAAGTATTAGTACTGTATCATCAGCAAATAAATTTACTTGAAATTTGGTTTGAATTAGTAGATCATAGAAAATAACAAGGTTCCAAGTGTTGAGCCCTGTGGAACACCACATACTACTGTGCTTAATTGAGATTTAGTTTTATTACATTCAGTATACGGCTTTCTATTGTATAAGTAGTTACCAGGAAGCTTATGCATTTTTCCTCTAATGCCATATGATGCAAGTTCATCTAAAAGAATTTTATGATTTACTGTATCAAAAGCCTTTGACAAGTCTAAAAATACACAGAAAGTGTATCCTTCATCTTGATTTTTTTGTAATGTGCTGATTAAGTCTGTTAAAGCCATTTCTGTGGAAAAACCTGGACGAAATCCAAATTGTTGTTTAGCAATAACATTATTCAATGAAAAGAATTTTTCAAGTCGAGAATATAACAACTTTTCAAAGATCTTAGATACAGCAGAAAGTATAGAAATTGGTCTGTAGTTACTAACAATGTCCTTTCTACCACTTTTATGAATTGGAGTTACTTTGGCATGTTTTAGTACCGATGGATATGTTTCATTGTTGTAGCAATTGTTAAATATATTACTTAAATATGGTGCTATAATTGGTCCTATCAATCGATAGATAGGCCCAGATGGTAGGTGCTTTCACGCAGCCTGGGCCGTGAGTAAGTCTGTTCATTGATTTTAAAATGACAGACCGAAACCGAACCTACCAAAACGGAAGGGTATCCACCTATTCCGATGTTCAGCGTGGGTCTGCTAATCGGCAAACGTCCTTTTCAGGACGGGGCAATGTTAAGATAAAACTGCCCTTTTCAGGGCACATTGCCAACAAGTTCCGAAGACCCACTATTCTTCAGCTCAACATCGAAGGCCTCACTGCAAGCAAGATCAACGTTCTTCACCATCTCGCTATGCAGTCTGAGGCACTCATCATCCTACTGCAGGAGACCCACTGCACTGATGCAGAGAAGTTGGTATTTCCGAACTAACAACTAGCTGGGTCTTCTTTAAGCAGGAAGCATGGCCTTGCCACGTTTGTCCACGAGCGACTGAGATACACGCTTTTGGACCAATCTCCACCCACATCGGAGATTGAATGGTTGTGTGTGGACGTTGATGGCTACAAAATAGTCAACGTCTACAAACCCCCGCCAACGTGATTGCGAACCCTGGATCTTCCAGTGTTTCCTCACCCCTGTCTGTACGCTGGCAAATTTAACTGTCGTCATGCTGACTGGGGTTACGATGACAACAGTCCGGACGGTGAGTGCTTGGCTGGCTGGGCAAGTATTAATTGTCTTGCCCTCCTATATAATGCCAAGACGCTGCCAGTTTTTATTTCGGCCGCTGGAACACTGGTACCAATCCAGATCTAGCTTTCGCTAGCGTAGGTCCAAACAGTCGCTTACCGGATAGACGTGTCCTTGACAAGTTCCCCAGGTCACAACATCGACCTTCGCTTATTTCACCACCAAGATTTGCTATGGCAGTGCCAAGCATGCCTGTTAAGCGATGGAACTTCCGCAAGGCCAAATGGAGTCACTACATTGCTTTGACGAATAAATTCGCAAAGACTTTGTTGCCGCCTGATACACTTGATGTGGATGCGGCTTACCAGGACTTCTGTAACACCATTAAGAAAGCAGCCAAAAACACTATCCCACGCGAGTATCGAAATAACTATATTCCGTGTTGGGATGCTGAGTGTGAATCCCTCTATAAAACCTTTCTGCAGTCTCTTCAGGGAGACGACTCAAGTTTGGCTGCTACAGCTCTGCTTGCCAAGCTTGACAGAAAGCGGAGGGATCGATGGTCCAAAGCAGTTCGGAGCATTGACTTCTCCCACTCTAGTCGAAAAGCATGGAGTATTTTGAACAACCTTACTGGTAGTTCACGACACTCTCCTCGTCACTGTCCCGTTTCAGCCGATGCTATTGCATCGCAGCTGGTTAGAAATGAGAAATACAAGGCTGTTGACCGCAAGTCATCTCGACTTGTCTATCAAGAAGTGTCTGACCTTTGGAGGGCCACAACACCAGACGCAGTAAATATCTCTGATAATTTCTCACAGAGAGAATTTGCTGCTGCCCTTCAACATTTAAAACCAGGTAAATCTCCGGGACTTGATTCCATCTGCCCCGAGCTTATACTCCATGCCGGAGCTGCTTTGAAGTCCTGGTTACGTGACTTCATTTCTTCCTGTTTGCGCCGACTCAAAATTCCCAAGATCTGGAGAAGAGCGCTTGTGGTCGCGATCCCCAAACCCGGAAAGCCCGTGGGGGACCCAAAGAGTTATCGACCGATATCTCTGCTCTGTGTCCCCTACAAGATCCTCGAGAGGCTTATCTACGCCCACGTTGAACCATTAATCGATCCACTGCTCCCTAAAGAGCAGGCTGGGTTCCGACGCGGGAAGTCAACCGTAGATTAAGTTGTTCTGCTAACCCAGAACATCGAGGATTCTTTCAAGACTAAAAAGAAGACCGGTGCCGTATTTATCGATCTGACAGCTGCTTATGACACTGTCTGGCACCGTGGCCTTATCTGCAATCTGCTGAGACTACTTCCGGATAAGCACATGGTCAAAATGATTATGGAGCTTGTCCGAAATCGAAGTTTCACCCTTACCACCGATGACAGCAAGCAAAGCAGGCTACGCCGTCTTAAAAACGGCGTTCCTCAGGGATCGGTCTTGGCTCCCCTCCTATTTAACATCTATACGTAAGATCTTCCTTCCATGATTTCCAGAAACTTTGCTTATGCTGATGATCTAGCATTGTCGCATTCTTCTGGAAACTAAAAGGACTTGGAGGGGACTTTAAGCCAAGACATGTCCACACTGTCAGCGTATCTCCAGACTTGGAGGTTGAAGCTCAGTCACACTAAGACGGTGACAGCAGCCTTTCATTTAAATAACCGAGAGGCCAAACGTGAGCTAAAGGTCTACAACAATGATAGACTTTTACCGTTCTGTCCAACCCCTACTTATCTTGGTGTAAAACTGGACAGATCGCTCACGTTTCGTCACCATTTAGTGGCATTGCGCAAAAAACTATCCTGCGCGTCACACTGCTAAGGCGACTCGTGGGCTCGGGATGGAGTGCTGGTTCTAAAACACTACGCATAGCCACCTTGTCTCTAGTCTACTCAACAGCTGAGTACTGTGCGCCAGTCTGGTGTCGCAGTGCTCACACTCGCCTCATTGACAGTGTCTTGAATGACGCCTTGCGCATAGTTACTGGATGCCTGCGTCCCACTCCAACGGACTCCCTACCTATACTCTCAGGCATCCAGCCAGCTGAGCTTCGCCAAATGGGAGCGACACTCTCCTTGGCTTACCGTGGATCTCTGGACCCCGATCATATCTTGTATGGTCTTTTAAGTGGGTCCTCAGATACTTGCCAAGTGAGACTAAGATCCAGACGCCCGTTTGTGCCAGCTGCGCGGAATCTTTTGAACAACCTTGCCAGACTTGGCATCCGCGCCTCTGAATGGACAAATTTTAAATGGAAAACGGAGTACTGTGAAAATGCTTCCAGGCTCCGTGCTTTTGTGCCCGAGACCGGTGCCAGGCCTGTTGGGATGGGCTTACCCCGAGTAGCTTGGGTTAAGCTCAACCGCCTGAGGACTGGTGTTGGGCGATTCCATTCGTCCATGCACAAATGGGGTCTCGCTCCTTCACCGAATTGCGAGTGTGGCGCCTCAGAGCAAACCGCAGACCATGTACTAACAGCGTGCCCTATACATCGGGCACCACATGGAGCACGAGGTCTGACGGTTTTGGATGACGAAACTCGATGCTGGCTTAATAACATCACTGCCAGCATCTGATTCAGGCAGTTTAGCAGTCTGGGGTAGTAAAAGGATAAACTTTCGGCCCCAGTCCTGTTTGTGTCTGACCTGGAGTGGATACCTCTTCAAACGACGACGACGACGATAGAATTTATTTGGTATATTTTTTGGTCCACTTGCTTTAGCAATATAAAGCTGACAAATCTGTGTAAGAATTCTTCTGGTGTAATTGTTTCATAAAAAAAAGATTTAGTTACACTTGGGGTTTTAAACTTTGTTGATGCTTTGGCTATTTTTCTCAATCTCAATCCCGCAAGCTCGAACAATTTTGAAAAGTGGCCCGCAAGGGTGAAGAACTTGGACCACCCTGTTCTACACTATCTTTTCGCAGAGCAGATTAAAGTCAAGCTTTACTGTCAGAAAAACCTAACTCTTAAATAATTTAGTTTTACTCTCTATTGCTTTATATTTATATCGTTAGCAGATTGAAATTTGTATATGAAAACATACGTAGTGTCAAATGTGCAGTTGTTTAATTGACCAGATGCACAAACACATCAAACTAAAACCAATAAAATTTTGCTTTTACAGTTATTTCAAAAATCTTTGGATCAATTTGTAAGAGCTTTCTAAAAAATTAAAACATTTAATTTTTTTATACTTACTTTTGTTGTGGTTTTTGCTCTAATCATTCGCTTAAAAATTCATTTTCTTTTTTTAAATTTTTTGCTCTTTAAGCTTAAAATCATTTATTAAATTTATTTGTTGCAATTTTCTTGCAAACAGGGCATACTATGGAATGGAATGGAATAGAAAATTTCCATATTCCATATCCTTCAAAACCTTTTATTCTATTCCATACTTAAAAATCTTCCATTACATTCCATACTAAAAGCCTTTCATTCCATGTTCCATACCTTTTCCATACTTTGTATTATATATTTGAAAAACCCTAAACTTCATACCATGTAAACTTTAATAAGTGTTTTTATAAGTTTAATTCAGGCGTGGGCAAGCTTTTTAGCTCGAGGACCGCAAAGAGAAGTTGATTTTGTTTGAGGACTGCACTATAATCATCTCTAAAAAACAAAGTCTTCACTTTGAATTTATCTTGATTTTTCTGATTTCCGTACCCAAAAAGTAGTGAATCTGTCTGAAATTTTTGATTTTTGTCTCTAAAAAGTAGTGATCTCAAAAAGGTCTTCACTTTGAATTTGTCCCAATTTTTGTTCAACAACATTTCGTCTACGTCTTTTTGTCCAAGAGGGTTTAGGGTTAGGGTTCCCTTAACAAGACTTTTTTTCTTTGAAATCGGACCAAAATCGTTGGACAAAAAAAATAGGTGAAAAAGACGTGGACAAAGTGCCGTTGGACAAAAAGTCGTTGGACGAAAAGACCACCCACCATTTTCCCAACCCTGGTACAACTTGTCTGAGTGATCAATTTGTAATTTTAGTCTTTATTTTTAATATGTGCATTTAAATGTAGATAATCGGCAGCAATCTTTGATTAGATCTAAAAAATTTTTAAAATAATTTGTTGTGGTGTTTTTCATTCATGTTCAACCACTTTGAGACTATACGAACTTTTAAGTATGGAGCAGTTTATAAATACTTCTTTTTATTATTATTTAAACTGCAAATACTCCAATGGGGCAACCAAGTAAGTTATTTACCTCTGCATTTTCTAGGAGAGACAGACCACAAGCGAACAAGGCACTGAGACTTGAACTTAAAAATTGGCCCTATAATGAAGTTGCAAACTGTTTAAACGTCACTGAAATATGTTTAAACGGCAGCATGGTCGAGTGGTTAAAGCACCGGATTGATAATCAGCATGGTCTCGGTTAAAAACCCACTTGCGCCATTCTGTTGTGTCCTTAAGAAAGACACTTTACGGAACTTTCCCCTGCTTGATGGTCTTGGCAAGCAGTTTTAAATTACAGTAATATCTCTACTAAATTACTAGTGGACAGCAATATCTTGGCATCTTTGGAAGCAGGTCGGGGTAATTGCCTATCTTATGTATTAGCGCCTCCGTCGCTTTCCTGCGAGTCAGGAGGATAAATATAGAGATAAAAAAAAATATCACTAATCTGGTTCTAATTTCTATTCTTTTTTCCTACCCTATTCATTTGAATAGACTTTTGACTACTACTTTTTCTTTTATCATTTTGTGCATCTGATTAGCTTTATTGAAAGCATTCAGTATCAAAACAACATTAAAATGAGCAAGTATACAAAATGTATGAAAATATAAAAATTCTTTCCATTCCATCAATAAATCTTCCATTCCATTCCATACTTTAACAATTCCATATTCCATACCAAAATTTTCCTTTCAATCGATTTTCCATTCTATTTTATTCCATTCGATAGACAAAAAAAAGAAGTTTGCTTATAGTATACCTCGTGGTTTAGTGATCGACATTGACTATAACTCGCATTCCATTGTGCTAGTTACAATTATAATCCTTACATTGTGAACTTGTTTTTGTTGTGTGTTTTAATTTTAGGAAGTTACGTATGTTGCTTGTGCTGTTGTTTGGGGATAATGTGCGCCATTAAAGAGATTAATTTTAAAATTTACATTCAAACTCTGCAGCTTAAGAAACTAAATCTCGTGGTTTAAGCTGTAGATACGCAGTGAAAACAATGAAAGCAATTAGGAGAATATTCGCTCTCCCACCAGCTAGGTAGTCGTGATCAGCAAGACACTTGTGTGCTTAAAAGTTAAACAAGTCAATTTGTTCGTTTGTTGATTTATTTGAACTTTTTGTTTAAAGTCAGACTGCTATTTGAAACCTGTTGCAAATCAAAACAAGTTCTTTTGTCAAGTATTTTAAAAATGTTAGTTTTCTGAAGCAAGTAATAAATTAGTGCCAAAGTAAATAAGCGATCAACCAAAAATATTTTAAAAACGTCCCCAAAATCACTTTCGTTGTTTAATATTTGTTACGTAATTGCTGTCAAAATGAAAACTTAATATTCAAATCATAAACAATTCTTTTGAGACAATCAAACAGCTGAATTTGAATTGCTTGAATTTAAAAGTAAAGCCAATATATTTCAAAACATAGTTTATTCAGGACGTTTTGAAATTATTACTCATTTCATGATCAACTGCGTTAAACTAATTAATCAATTGCAATTATGAATATTTAAGTTTAGATAATTTATGACGTAACAGAATGAAATATTGCCAAAACATACTTATTAAATAAAACGAAATTATCTGCGCGTAATTATAAAATTAAATTGATACAACAGCAATTTGGGTGTATGCAGAATAAAGTGATGTAAGAAATTGGAAACGAATTAATTCAACACCTAGTTTAAACATTATTGCACAGTAGCCTACCATTGTTAAAGTAAAATAAAGAAGCATCAAGTGTTAAATAACTTAAATACGACAAATTTTGATTTGCTGTTTTATTATTGCTGATAAAAATGGAATCCACAATCACCAACGTTGTCGGAACAGAAACCACTTCTTTCGAACAATCAAATCAGAAAAAAATTGGAATCTTTCATCTCAGTGTTTCGGTTGTATTGATGGCTGTTGACTTGTGGCTCGTTGTGTCTGTAATTCATTTTGGAATCAAAACAAGGAAATGGCGTCAGCTTAAAGCTAACAATCCGGATTCGTTGAATTCCGGGAGGATCTATCTATCAGTAGTTGTTTGTTCCGTGATAGCTTTTCTTAATCATTTTATTGATGCTATTGATGCATCTATTTTATCCTATAACGACAACGAATGGTGCAATTTTAAAGGTGACCTGTTTAAAACCTTGTACGGTTTAAGTGTGCTCTCTGTAATTTTTTTTCTCTGGTTTCGTCAAAGAGCACTCTACACAACGTTTCTTACTACAGCTCACTTTACAAAATGTCTCAAGGTGTTCAGCTTCAGCATAATTTTCATTTCATTTTTCCTTATAGTAATTAGCTTAACTTTATGGAATATTCCAAACGATGGAGTAGCTTCTCCGATTGGTTGTGTTTATAAAAATGACGGCAATTTCCTGTTGCCCTCATTAGTGATTGCATTCACTGCAATCATTTTTAGCCAGGTTTCCTTACTGGCTGTATTCATCCACGCATTGTTGGCTTCACAAAAATCAAATGCAGAGAAAAAATGGAAATTATTACTTTGCTGCAAACGGAAACCTTTGATTGAAAAAACCTACGCCACAGAACAACCAAACGACCAAACACAGACAATTGTCCATAATATAATAAGAAAAACAATCGTCTTTGCTGCAGTGTCTTTATTGTGTGATGTACTTGTTATTTTTTCAACGTTTTTACTACAAATACAAGTAAAACGTTTAGAGATAGTTTCTGTTTTGACTTCGATCTCAGTGTCGCTGAATTTGTATTTTGTTATTTTGTCTTTCGTGGCATGGAAAGATATGATTACGTCACCATGCAAATCATTTGCTTGTCATGACGTCACCTCTGGCACCACAGGTTAACACTGACTCCTGAACCACTGGTAAAACCGGATTTGAAACATCGGTCTGGTCAAATAAAGATAATTTAGTCATGCCATTATCAAACTTACTTTTTATGAAGTCTGTTTACTGATTTTAATACTTTCGGGTCTTCTTTAACATGCGATCTCACGCAATGAATAATCTCATGTTGGAGTAGAGTAAGATCGCACGTTAGGGCATCATACTTTTTTGTCTCTTTAAGAATCTGTAGTCATTTAGAAACAAATGTTATTTACTCATTTCTCTTTTTTGTACATCAGTCGTGAACTTAAAAATTGAATGATAGATTATAATTTTTTAAAGGGTTTTGTAAATCTCTGGTCAGAACTCACTATTCGGTTAAGTTTTATTCAATAAACATTTATTCTCTGTTATTTTCGAAGTGAATCTTTTTATGATATTTTTATTTTTTTCTTATTTTTTTGCTAATGTAAATAAAGTGTTTTGGTTTGTTGAGCAGTTTCATTCATTTTGAAACAAAGATGTTGTGTGGAACTTGACTTGTATTTGATAAAAATATTACTGCTTAAAGTCGAACTCCTTACAAGTAAAAATAAATCAATACTCTTTGACTGCAACCCGCTCACGAGAGACAAATCTTTGGTGAGATAACAATGCACAAAGTGACAGGATTATTTGATCGGTCAATTCAAGTAACTGGAATTTGCTATTAGCATTTTCGCGTTTACGTGTTTCTTTGCGGTCGAATTCTTGTAAACATGTTTAAAATTTCGAAAAAAAAGAAGAGAAAATTTGCTTACCGATCAGTTCGATGAACAATAAATTTTTATTTTTTATCTTTCTATTTATCTTCCTGACTCGCAGGAAAGCGTTGGAGGGTTAGAGCAAGCAATTACCTCGACCTGCTTCCGGAGATGCCAAGATATTACTATAGAATACTGTAAAGTGTAGTGTTGTGAACTGTACAGAGAGATAAAGATTGCGTTTACGTTGAATCTTAATGTTTAACGTGATTTTTATCTCACTCTACAGTACACATGCATTTCTTTTCTTGCTAGGTTGTCAAAGCTTTTGAACCCTAATCAAAACAACTGCATTAGATTTAAACATTCGAAGAACCAAGAAGAAAACCGTCAAAACTTCACATGCTTCACGGATCAATAGTTTAAAAATAATCACATTAAAAAAAAATTACTTAAAGTAGGTTTTTAAAAATTGCCAGATTTAAAAAATTTGAATGAATTTTTTAAGCAAAATCTAAAATACCAGACAAATGGAATGAATGTCAACAAAAATAGGCAAAATAGTTGTAAAATTAACTAAGTTGTATGGGCTGGTGATGATGGCATTGAGCAAAAAAGACAAGAGACTGAATTGTTATCATCTCGAAAATATATAATAATGATAGCGTAAAAAACGAAAGTAGGAAAAAGAAGGTCTGTAAGTATGTGGTATGATGCAAAGAGGAACACTCAAATTAAGAATTTTACATTATTTCAACAGTTTTTTCGTAAGAAGCAACAAATATTCATTCGGGACGAAATATCTTAAAATTTTGAATTCAATCTTTGGGAGAAAAGCTCAAACGTTCAAGATATTCAGTCTGCTCACAAAGATATAAAGAGCTTTTTCCTAAATTTTGTTTGACTGGATAATTTTAAATCAATCACTTAATCAAACGGATTCTTTTTCACTTTTATCTTCGTTCTTTAATTAAAATTTCTTTTTGGCAATGGTCTACTGTTTCATTTTAGCAATTAATTTTTTATTTTTAAAATTTTAATACAAACTTCAAAGCAGTTACTAAAGCTGATACTTTTGTTTAATTTGTTTATTTTGCCATTATGCTGGCCTTGTAAAAATTTTGTTTTTATTTTTAATTTGTGAATTCAGTTGTAAAAATTTTTTTATTTTATTGCTATTATGATTATTAATATTATTATTTTATTTTAAAATTTTTTTGAAACGGATTACTTATAATTGTTATGTTATTTGAATTATTTTCAATTCTATCAACTTCGACTAGCATAATAGTTTTTTTTATGTTATCTTTTATATCGTGAATGATTGCTTATTATTTGAATTATAATCCTTGAATTTTTCGTATATACTCTTTGGTTAATTTACAATCCCTTTAATTAATCTTTGAATACAATTACTATGTAATTACCAGATACATTTAGAAAAGTTTTCTGGACCTGGTGAAGGTTCTGTTTAAGACAGAGGTAGAGTCGAGACACAACGCTTCGAGACCGAGACCGAGACGAGACGAGACGTTACATAAGTTGTCTTAGTTTAAGCCGGGATTGTGCATTCAGAGTCGGAATTCGGAGTGGTATGTTTTTGGTTGGAGTCGGAACCGAACTAGTTTTTTTAAATATGTTAAAGCCGGAATCGCTTTTCTACATGTGCTGGAGTTGGTATGAGAGTTATATTTTTCTTTGTCCACTTCTACTCCAATTTTCCGTTAATTGCTGGAAGCTATAATTGTATTTATCATCTAAATGATACAAAAACAAGCTAGCAAAAATAGGGCGAGTATATTTGGATAGGTCACCTTTTTGGACCAAAGTTTGAAGTGCAAACTAAAAACAATTTGACAAATTTGCTTTTATATATGCAAAATTAACTTATGTTACGGTTTTAGAGGTTGTTCTCAAAAATTCAACTAAAGATTAAAAAAGATTTTTATTGGAAAAAATGCCTCAAAATGTGCTTAATTGCTTATCGGCTGAAAGTCAAGTGGCAAATAAACAGAAAGTCTTTATTCAAATTCAGCCCTCCTTAAAATGTCGAGATTCTTAAAGAATTGTGGCCACTTGTCTAAAGCTACCTCTTGTAATCTTTTATCATTTCCAATACTTATATTACACATTAACTTAAGCGAAAAAAGTGCTTTGGTAACAGTTAAGTGTAACCGAAAAATAATTCAAAGTTTTGAATTTTGATCTACTCTTAATTAGAGTCAAGAAAAGGCATTTTGAAATGCAAACTCTGCAATACGATACGATTGCTATAATTACGATTGGTAAAATCTATTCTTAACGTTCTATTTTTAAAATTCTGAGGAGGAGTCGCTCTTTATCTTCTGCATCCTTCCTGGTTGCTAAGTGTGACTTATAACCAGGGTTGTGGAGTCAGAAAAATCTTTTCCAGCTTTTTAAAATGTTAAGATTTGAACTTTAACTCCAGAACATCTAAAAAAACAACTTTGACTTCATCCTAAAATGTGCGACTCAAGGGATTCTGATTTTACAACCTTGGAGGCTTAGTTGGCAAGTGGTTAAGGCACATTAAATTGCATTAATTGTGATCAACATGGTATCGGTTTAAAAACAACTCAAGCCATTCTGTTGTGTCCTTGGAAAAAACATTTTTACGCCACTTTCCCCTGCTAGGCGATCTTGGCAATCAATTCTAAATTTCTGTCGTCGTCGTCGTTTGGAAGGGCTCCATTCCAGATCAGACACAAACAGGACTGGGGCCGAGGGTTTATCTTTTTACTACCCCAGGCTGCTGCACTGCATGGATCAGATGCTGGGAGTGATATTGTTAAGTCAGCATCGAAATTCCAATCAATTTTTGGGAATCCTTGCCTCGAGCTCCTAACTTTGAATATCCATCACTGCTACTTGGTGTCGACTATGAAAGAGAAAAGGCTGTGACGTTGATTGATCAGCTTTTTATACTTTTGCGAAATGGCGGATTTCGCATTACAAAGTGGGTGAGCAACAGCAAAAAAAGCAATGCAGAGTACGTGATTCAGATAGAGCTGCTGTAAATTGTAAGTCGTCGCTCGTAAGAGATCCTATTTGCCCATGAACGAATAAAAATGGTTTGGTCCAACCCATTCCAACGGGCCTGGTACTGGTTAAGGGATTAAAAGTACGAAGTCTGAATGTATTCTGACCTACTTCGTTTCATGATTCACCCACTGCGCAGCGCGAATGCGGCAAGGTTGTTCAGTCGTTGAACCATAGCAGAATTTGGCTCGAGGAATATGATCAGTCCTCAAAATATGTGTAAAAGACTTCCATTGCTTGTATACCTTTCTTCCATTGCTTGTATATCTTGGTAAAATCTTTCATCCTGCTATTCACTAACTGATTTTCAGGAAAAAACTCAAGGTGTAAATAAAGAAAATGCATTTTTAAAAATATGCGACATCCCATCTCTTTGTATGTCACAAGCAACCCTGCACACCTTCTTGATATGAAGGTGACTTGAAATTTCTCAGAAAATTTGAGCAAATCTCGTAGTGCCAATGCATTTAAAGCTTTTTCAAACTCTGGGTCTTCAAAAACTTTCCGACTTTGTGGATTAACAAAGATTTCTTTTTTCAAATTGGCTTGGCTTAGTTTGGGAAACTTTTTGCTAAGACATTCAAACCCATTCGAACGGTGTTTGGCCAAAGCTTTCACAAAGTTTTTCATTAATCTTAGCTGATATGCATCGGTGGCATTAAAAGTTTATCGGGATTTACTAAAGAAATGTGTTAAATATTTTTCATTCCAGGTACATATGAATTCCTTGTCGGCCATTTTTTTGTTTCATAGTTCTGTGCAAAGGCACGACAGTCCCACAAACATAAAAAAACAACAGTGTTTAGTAAACTCCCCTTGCAACTCCATTAAGATTCCAATGATCTTAAGGTCTTCTATAAGCTTTCCTGGTAGTCAGAATAGTGGATCGCATTCAACAAGATTTCAATATTGTCGAAAGATTCTTTTAATTAGGCATAGTGTGCAATTGAGATGGAGCGTATTTCATTTCCAATCTGTAAAAAAACCGCTTTCAAACTTTTCTTTGAGGAATTAATAAAAAGCCTCCATTTATCCACAATATGAACCATAGCCAGAGTTCGAAATAGCTCTTCAATATCAAGGAAATTACAAAGAGTTCCCTTAACTTTGAATGACTAAGAAAAGTCCTTATTGTGCTTCCTGCAGCAACTTACTTTGACATCTTTTTTAACCATATTTTGTTCTTTTAACCTTGATAAAAGGAGCTCTGCCTTTTCCTTGGAAAGACCTAAATCTCTAATTAGGTCATTTAGATGTTTCTGTAAAACTAAGATGGTATCTGCTGGGCTATCACACTCAAAATCTGTACAGTTGGTAGAAATAAATTTGTCAAAATTGTCTTTATTAGCACTGCAATCAATAGCATCAAATCCATCTTGAAGAGGCACTTGTGGTGGCATTGATGCTGAATCTAAATTGGGATATGCTATTTTGTCTTTCTGTTAAAAGGAAAAGTCCTTTATATCAGTTAGACAAAAATAGAAATCCTAACTGTGATCTTTGGGTTCACGCCAAATTATTGCGACGGCAAATGCCATTGAAGAAGACCGTTTATTTTGTCATTTGTGCAAGCTTGAACAGTATTATTGCACATTTTATGAGGAGTCTAAGTCCTATTGGTCACCTAATGGCCAACCAAAATATATCATCGCAAATAGCATGACTCATAAATTTAATTTCAATGCACAATTTTTGGTTTTTTTCTGGTTGATTTCAATAGTTGACACGATGTCACAAACTTTGTTCAGGAATCCTAAAGGACCAGTTGAGCTAGGTAACCCGAATATCTGCGCTGAAACAAAGCTGTGTCTAAATTTTATTTTATTCCGGTTCAAGAAGTAGTCTTGCTATGAGCCTGAAGCTTTTGTACAGTTGGTTTAACGAAAGCTCGAATTGGTTTCGTTGAAGACTCTTCTTCACAACAAACAGAGACCACTGTCTCTAATAAGAACGAATGTATTACAAAAATCACGACCGACGAAACTTCTATTCCACGTTTGCCAAACTGCAAAGCAAACTAGCCCCTACAACTTGATTCAATCAACACAAATAATTCTACCTCTGTAGAACGCAATTCCCAACCACTGGCACAAAACAAATTCAACAATCGTCAAACGATACAAATCTAACGGGTCACCTCCTGTGCCCAAACAAAATTTTTTACTCGAGCCGTCTCTCGAGTCGCCTCAAAATACCTAATAATAATAATATCTCGCTACGCATCGCCTTTATATAGAAAAAAAATCACGTGACGCAAATTTATTTGTATATTCGAGGTTTAGCCCGAATTCCCTAGAGAAAGCGCTATGTTCGAATGCGCCAGAACATTCTACAACAGCGTGGTCCAATTACGGGCCCGCGGGCCGCATGCGGCCTGCGGAACAATTTTGCACAACTCAAGTCTTGTCGATCACAAGCAGCGGCAACCTTGTATAACAAGGAATGGCGAGCTGATGGAACAGAGCCTATGGTTGAGACCGATTCCAAGTGAAGACCTTTTTTCTTTTTTGAAGAACGCTATGATTTTGGGACGAAAATAGATATTTCGGAGACCGATTTCAAGTAAAGACTTTTTTTTTATTTTGGAGAACGCTATGATTTTGGGACGAAAATAGATATTTCGGAGACCGATTCCAAGTAAAGACTTTTTTTTATTTTGGAGAACGCTATGATTTTGGGACGAAAATAGATATTTCGGAGACCGATTCCAAGTAAAGACTTTTTTTTTATTTTGGAGAACGCTATGATTTTGGGACGAAAATAGATATTTCTAGCCAGCTGAGGCCCGCAAGCTCGAATAATTTTGAAAAGCAGCCCACAAGAGTGCAGAAGTTGGACCAACTTGTTCTACAATAAGCGAGCTGCAGCAAAGCTTAAAAATATATTACGTCATTCTGTCGGCGAAAAGAGAAAAAGATACATGTATCGAACAATAGAGAGCGAATCGTAGTTTTATTAATCGAACGTATATCGCGTAATAAGAGAGCAGCGCTACAAGAGACGCGAAAATTAAGTTATAATAAAACTACGAATTACTTTTAACGGGTATAAACTACATGTTATGATTAAAATTATTAGTAATGAAGTGTTACACACGACTTTCCCAATTTTCATTCCTTTCAATCCTTTGATAATAGAATGCATAGCACAGCAAATATAAGTCGATTTAAATGGAATATTACTCATACAACAAAGAAAATAGCTAAAATAAAATCAGCTTGTCTATTTTCTTCTTGTCTAAATGGAGGCAATTTAATTTTAATGTTACACCTAAGATTTAATCATCAAGAACTCGTTAACAAGTACGTACAATACTTTTTACAGTCGAAAGTAATTTCAAGATTTAGAGATTAGATTAAGAAACAATCTAATTAAAGTTTTATACAGCAAACAAAGATATTAAGTTTGTCAATTAGAATCTTATGTGAAAGTAAGTCGAATTCCAACAATGAAATTGTTGTTAAGACGTCTAAAACTGGAGTAAAATAGAGTAAATGCTAGAGAATAATAGAACTAGAATAACTAAAGTAAGGGCTAGAGAAAAAGTAAAAACATTTTTGGAATCAGTGTCGAAAATACCCCAAGTAACGCCAACAAGAATCTTTGTTTATTCAAGAATCTCCGTTTTTGATAATATACAAATATTGTAATAAGAAAATGGAATTGTGAAGTATCCAATACCAGTTTATAATTTTTGTGCATAGACCAGAAGCGCGTTACATATAGCCCGCAGGCCAAAATGCGGCCCGTGGCATCTCTTTTTTAGTCCATTTTTAGTGAACTAAGCAAATTCATTTGTAGGACACAAAAGAATTAAGTATATCGAAAAAAAGACTTCTCAAAAGAATTAAGTTGATTATCACAGAATCGCTTACAAAACGTCGACTGCAAGTGTTAGAGAAAGCTCGCTCGGAATATAAACAATGCCCAGTTTGGAGTTGGAAGGGTGAGACTTTTGCTTTTCTTAACAATAAAAAAAGGTAATTGATGATTTTATTGATGTAACTAAAATTAAAAGTGAACTCAGTTATGCACGAACTGTAAAGCAATGATCTGCCTTTTTTATTCTATGCTGAATTAATCAATTTTTATTATTGATCTAAACTTAAAATTTTTTCAACACATAGAATTATTAATAAATCTTTATAAATTGGCATGTTTCATGTACCCTTATTTCATATTATTTTTATTTTTTTTACCTATTGGTAATTTTTGCATTTAATTTAATAATTTTAATAGAAGCTATTTTATCATTTTATTTTTTATTTTTAATATTTTCTCTTGGTTAATCTTTTTGCTTGTCTGTGTAAATTTTTTTTTTTCTTTTTTGTTTATATAATTGATGTGTAGTAGTAGTAGCCAAATAATTATTTGCTTTGAATTTAAAAAACCAATTAAAGAAAAGAACTATTTTCATTTCGTAACTCCTGCAATCAAAACTATCACTCTCAATGTTTTAATAAGCATTCTAATGAAAAAAAATTTTTAAACAAATTTCTATTTTTTAATTGTTATGCAACCTTATTTCCCTTTCATACTCTAAAGTCTTCCGATTTTTCAAACCTTTTGCAACTGATCTAAATCAACAAAAATCTAGCTATAATGCAAAAAATGGCCCAGATGGTACGTGCTTTCTCGCAGCCTGGCCGTGAGTAAGTCTATTCATTGATTTTAAAAATGACAGGCCGAAACCGAACCTACCAAAACGGAAGGGTATCCACCCACTCCGATGTTCAGCGTGGGTCTGCTAATTGGCAAACGTCCTTTTCAGGACGGGGAAATGCTAGGATAAAATTGTCCTTTTCAGGGAACATTGCCAACAAGTTCCGAAGACCCACTATTCTTCAGCTCAACATTGAAGGCCTCACTGCAAGCAAGATCAACGTTCTTCATCATCTCGCTATGCAGTCTGAGGCACTCGTCATCCTACTGCAAGAGACCCACTGCACTGATGCAGAGAAGTTGGTACTTCCGAACTACCAACTAGCTGGGTCTTCTTTAAGCAGGAAGCATGGCCTTGCCATGTTTGTCCACGAGCGACTGAGATACACGCTTTTGGACCAATCTCCACCCACATCGGAGATCGAGCGGCTGTGTGTGGACGTTGATGGCTATAAAATAGTCAACGTCTACAAACCCCCGCCAACGTGATTGCGAACCCTGGATCTTCCAGTGTTTCCTCACCCCTGTCTGTACGCTGGCAAATTTAACTGTCGTCATGCTGACTGGGGTTACGATGACAACAGTCCGGACGGTGAGTGCTTGGCTGGCTGGGCAAGTATTAATTGTCTTGCCCTCCTATATAATGCCAAGACGCTGCCAGTTTTTATTCTGGCCGCTGGTACACTGGCACCAATCCAGATCTAGCTTTCGCTAGCGTAGGTCCAAACAGTCGCTTACCGGATAGACGTGTCCTTGACAAGTTCCCCAGGTCAAACATCGACCTTCGCTTATTTCACCACCAAGGTTTGCTATGGCAGTGCCAAGCATGCCTGTTAAGCGATGGAACTTCTGCAAGGCCAAATGGAGTCACTACATTGCTTTGACGAATAAATTCGCAAAGACTTTGTTGCCGCCTGATACACTTGATGTGGATGCGGCTTACCAGGACTTCTGTAACACCATTAAGAAAGCAGCCAAAAATACTATCCCACGTGGGTATCCAAATAACTATATTCCGTGTTGGGATGCTGAGTGTGAATCCCTCTATAAAACCTTTCTGCAGTCTCTTCAGGGAGACGACTCAAGTTTGGCTGCTACAGCTCTGCTTGCCAAGCTTGACAGAAAGCGGAGGGATCGATGGTCCGAGGCAGTTCGGAGCATTGACTTCTCACACTCTAGTCGAAAAGCATGGAGTATTTTGAACAGCCTTATTGGTAGGTCACGACACTCTCCTCGTCACTGTCCCGTTTCAGCCGATGCTATTGCATCTCAGCTGGTTAGAAATGAGAAATACAAGGCTGTTGACCGCAAGTCATCTCGACTTGTCTATCAAGAAGTATCTGACCTTTGGAGAGCCACAACACCAGCCACACCTGATTCCATCTTCCCCGAGCTTATACTGCATGCTGGAGCTGCTTTGAAGTCCTGGTTACGTGACTTCATTTCTTCCTGTTTGCGCCGACTCAAACTTCCCAAGATCTGGAGAAGAGCGCTTGTAGTCGCGATCCCAAAACCAGAAAAACCCGTGGATGGACCCAAAGAGTTATCGACCGATATCTCTGCTCTGTGTCCCCTACAAGATCCTCGAGAGGCTTATCTACGCCCGTGTCAAACCGTTAGTCGATCCACTTCTCCCTAAAGAGCAGGCTGGGTTCCGACGCGGGAAGTCAACCGTAGATCAAGTTGTTCTGCTAACCCAGAACATCGAGGATTCTTTCAAGACTAAAAAGAAGGCCGGTGTCGTATTTATCAATCTGACAGCTGCTTATGACACTGTCTGGCACTGTGGCCTTATCTGCAAGCTGCTGAGACTACTTCCGGATAAGCACATGGTCAAAATGATCATGGAGCTTGTCCGAAATCGAAGTTTCACCCTTACCACCGATGACAGCAAGCAAAGCAGGCTACGCCGTCTTAGAAACGGCGTTCCTCAGGGATCGTTCTTGGCTCCCCTCCTATTTAACATCTATACGTAAGATCTTCCTTCCATGATTTCCAGAAAGTTTGCACTCTTCTGGAAACTGGAAGGACTTGGAGGGGACTTTAAGCCAAGACATGTCTACACTTTCAGCGATTAGCGTATCTCCAGACTTGGAGGTTGAAGCTCATTTACACTAAGACGGTGACGGCAGCCTTTCACTTAAATAACCGAGAGGCCAAACGTGAGCTAAAGGTCTACAACAATGATAGACTTTTACCGTTCTGTCCAACCCCTAATTACCTTGGTGTAAAACTGGACAGATCGCTCACGTTTCGTCACCACTTAGTGGCATTTCACAAAAAACTATCCTCGCGCGTCACACTGATGAGGCGACTCGTGGGCTCGGGATGGAGTGCTGGTTCTAAAACACTACGCATAGCCACCTTGTCTCTAGTCTACTCAACAGCTGAGTACTGTGCGCCAGTCTGGTGTCGCAGTGCTCACACTCGTTTCATCGACATTGTCTTGAACAACGCCTTACTGGATGCTAGATAGTTACTGGATGCCTGCGTCCCACTCCAATGGACCACCTACCTATACTCTCAGGCATCCAGCCAGCTGAGCTTCGCCGAATGGGAGCGACACTCTCCTTGGCTCACCGTGGATCTCTGGACCCCGATCATATCTTGTATGGTCTTTCAAGTGGGTCCTCAGATATTTTCCAAGTGAGACTAAGATCCAGACGCCCGTTTGTGCCAGCTGCGCGGAATCTTTTGAACAACCTTGCCCGACTTGGCATCCGGGCTTCTGAATGGACAAATCACAAATGGAACACTGAGTACTGTGAAAATGCTTCCAGGCTCCGTGGTTTTGTGCCACAGACCGATGCCAGGCCTGTTGGGATGGGCTTACCCCGAGCAATTTGGGTTAAGCTCAACCGCCTGCGGACTAGTGTTGGGCGATTCCATTCGTCCATGCACAAATGGGGTCTCGCTCCTTCACCGAATTACGAGTGTGGCGCCTCTGAGCAAACCGCAGACCATGTTCTTATAGCGTGCCCTATACATCGGGCACCACATGGAGCACGAGGTCTGACGGTTTTGGATGACAAAACTTGATGCTGGCTTAATAACATAACCGCCAGCATCTGGTCCAGGCAGTACAGCAGCCTGGGGTAGTAAAAGGATAAACTTTCGGCCTCAGTCCTGTTTGTGTCTGACCTGGAGTCGATACCTCTTCAAACGATGTAGTAGTAGTAGTAGTAATGTGTAACTCGACTTGTATTAGATGAAAATATTATAGCATAAAGTAGAGTAGGAACAGTGATGGGAATCACTGGGTTTGAACGGGTTAGCGCAAACCGTTTCTTGGAATTTCTGCACGTTCAGCAAACCCACTTTTAATTTAAAGTAATTTATGTATTTCTATATCTCTGTATTATGGGGAACCTGTTGTTAGTACATTCTATACAAGGGAAAACCTATTCTTAAAATTTTGAATTTCTACACGTGGGGAGTAAGACTTCTCAAAACTTAAAATAAATCAACATTGTCTGACTGCGACCTTTCTCCTGAGATCTGAACAACACGCTTAAAGTAAGATGATCGGTGCTGATAAAGTAACAGACAGACGGACAGATAGACAGAAGTTTGCGTGAAGTAAAAGATTTTTCTTCCCAAAGCTTTTCATCTGACACTCTTCAGGGGAAATAGTCAGAATGAAGCAGAATTGAAACCGAACTAAGTTATAAAGGGGAAAGTAGAGTTCTCATTGGCTGAAAGAAATTAGCCAATGAGAGAAAAGATTAAGAAATTTTCAAAGAGTAGACGAATTCTTTTTGCTTACACAGAAGGGAATTGAAAGATTTTCTAAAAGCAATACCTTTTAGAAAGAAATTACGGTACAGTTTTTGTTTATTTTTGATAGAAATTAGTAATTTTTCGTAAATTAGTAAAAAATAGTAACAAGAATTTTTCACCGGTCTTTCGAGTAACAGGAATTTGCAATTATAAGCCATCTTAATCCCAAAATGCACAAAGTTCTATAAAAATAATCGCTTCTGTATTTCCACTGCACAGGTTAGGTTGATGTGAAAAAGATTTGTAAAAAGGTAAAGTATATGAAAACCAATAAAGAAGTTTATTCCTCGTAAAAGAAATAAATGACATCATGTTTTAATCTAAAACTAAAACACAGGAATGAGAAAACAAATTTATTATGATTATGGGATGAGTACTTGTGAGGTTTTAAAAATTAAAAGGGGAAATCTTTAGTAAGTAAAGAACGGTTGTTTTTAAATTTCATATGAGTTTGGTTTACAAACCATTAGGTTTGGCTAGAACGATAAGAAGAAAAAAATCGTGAAAACTGAAGTTCATACCTAAAAGAAACTACTAAGGTGGTTTGTTGTTAAACCTGTAAAAAACGTCTTGATCATAACGTCTTAACTATCATAAAGACAGCCAGCTTTCAAACTCAAAGAAAGTAGGGTTCTAGTGATTTAAGCAACAACTATTCGGGGAGCAAGACACGAGACAGTTTGGGAATGAAAAAGCTGTTTAACGTTTTCCTCGGGTAACAATGTTCCTTTTATGATTTAATTAGCTGATAGTTTTTGGGATGCCTGTTGCAGCATTTAATTGGTGGTTTTGCAGTCGTATGAATGGGACGCTTCAAAAAGACTCTTTAACTTTTTGGAATATTCCAAACGATTACGTTGCTTCTTCGATTGGTTGTGTTCATGGGAAGAATGGCAATTTGCTGTTGCCCTCATTAGTGATTGCTTTCACCAAAATAATCTTCAGATGAAACACGGAGTACTGCCAGAATACACCAGGCTCGGCGCTTTTACATGTATACACATAACCAGTGCCACGCTTGTTGGATTGAGCTTGCCTCAAACAGCTTGGTTTGGCTCATTTGCAGGTGTACTGGTGTTGGGCGATTCCGCTCGTCCATGCACAATGTGGTCTTGCTCCTTCACCAAATTGCGAGTGCGGCACCCCTAAAACATCTGCAAAACACGTCCTAATAACGTACCCCAAATATTGGGCAACACATGGAGCACAAGGTCCGACGGTTTTTACTGACAAAACCCGATGCTGGCTCAATTTACACAATCACTGCCAGAATCTGATCCAGGCACTGTAGCGACAAAAAGTAGTAAAAAGATAAACCCTCGGACCTAACCTTGTTTGTGACTGACCTGGATGGATGCCTTTCAAAACGACGACGACAATCTTCAGCCGGATTTACTTACGGACTGTGTTCAACTACGAAATGCTGCCATCACAAAAATCAAATACAGAAAAAAATGGAAATGATTACTTTGCTGCAACGAAAACCTTCGATCGAACAAAACAACCCCACAGAACAATTGAATCAGCGATCACAAAAATTGTTCATAAGTGATAAAAAATTAATCATGTTTTCTGCATTGTCTCTATTGCCTGATGTTCTGGTTATTTTCAACGTTTTTTCTACAACTGTGAGAGACAAATTCTAAGATTTTTTCTGCTTTTAGCTCGCTGTCAGTGTCGCTGACGTTGTATTTCGTCATTTTGTTTTTCATCGGGTGGAAAGAGATGATTATGTCATCACAGTTCCTATTGGGAGCGGAACCACAAGTGAAGCAGGATTTTAAAACATCGATTTGATCAAATGAACGTAGCCTAGCCATGCCATTGTCCAACTTTTTCTTTTTGTGGTTTGGCTACTTATTATAAAGACTAAATTCAATTTTTGTCAATGAAGGAAAGACTCGCGGTTCTTAAATTCACTCTTCGTTTAAAAGATGCTGACTTGTCCGATGATTTAACGGAATTCAATAGCTTTATCCATCGTCGAAGTGCTGAACTTGTTTGAATAAGGTCAACGAAACCCCCAAGTTACAAACTACCCTTATTTAAATATGCGTAACTCTATGACGCCCGATCCAGAAAAAATATAGTTGTAATTTATTTACAAAGGCGAGGATTAAATTTATTTTTTACCTGCGGTCTCACACGCACTGCCCTGCTACTTAACAAAAATAATGGTCACTTGACCATTCAGCAAATCACGGTCACCGTTCTATCAGTGAAATTATGGTCACAGTTTGATGAGAGCGATGTCTCTCTATTTATAATAAATAGTCATTACGCAGACTAGTCATGCACTGGTTATTCAATCTCTCAATTTGTTTGATAATATTATTATTATATTTTCTTTTTTTCTTTCTCATTTCTTATATTTTTATCTGATTAAGGTGTTGCGGCCATGCTTTTTACTGTTTTGTACTTTCACTTTCTTATTATCTTACGCATGTTTTAACTTCTGACATTGTGCTGCTTCCTTTTCTTAATCTTTCCAATATTTATAATTTTTGTGTCCAACTGTTTAATAATGACTGAGAATAAAATGAAATGAATTAATGAATGAACATGAATTGGGCCACGAGGCTCGGACAACAAACTTTACAATGAAATCAATTTCATACCCTTACACAAATCACTGCCAAAGCGAGGTTACACCCAGCCAACAATGCTATGCAGGGCCTACGCGGACCCTGCGAGAGCTGCCCGTACGATAACCGTACCGATTTGGCCGCGGGCGCTGTAGTGGCCCCACATGGGCTAACCGCACGGGTTTAATCTGGCTTTCAATTTTAAGCCATAATCAAAAATTAAAACATGCTAATAAACTAACATTTTTAAATATTTTTTGAAAAGGAAGTTTTTGCATAAATAATTTGAACCACATGAAACTTGTGCGGTAAACCCATGCGGGACCACTGCAGCGCCCGGGGCCAAATCGGTACGGGCAGCCCTTGCAGGGCCCGCATGGGCCCTGCATAGCATTTTTGGCTGGGCATCGCTACTATTTAATAAGGACGAGGCATTTAGATCATTTAGAGCGCAGATAGGTTATCGCATCTAATTTAAAAAAGTTTATAAATTGATCCATCTGTTAACAAACGTCAAATATATCAAATCTCCTCGCTATTGGCAGCTGCGCCTTTTGCATTTCGAGAGGTCACGAAAATAATCCAATTTTTCTCCGGAAAAGCGATTTGCATTACATAACACTAACAATTTTAATATTTGCTTTATATCGATATAAACCTGTGGCTAATAAGAAATAAATAAAATTTACTCATTGGTGTTTTTATTCATAGTGACGTGCCGTGAAGCTGATGGTTGGTGAGGCACTAGTTTTCTAAAGTAATGTTGGAACTAATTTTTTTAATAACAAAACAGTGCTCTACTTAAATAAAAAAAAGCAATTTGAAGCATTCTCTCACATTCAGCTAAACTTTCTGAGTCAAAAACACATTGTTTTTATTGCATCTCCCTGTTCACTTGCCGGAAAGTGTCGCAGGCGCTATACGTGGGCATGCAATTACCCCGACACTTTAATTAGTAAAGCTTCATGAATTTTACAATTGCAATCTGATAAATCTTTCTTTATAACAACAAAATGATGCATTACACTATCCGTATCTTTTTGTTACAAAAATTGCATTCAGTAATATGATCTTTTATTTTACTTTTGACCAAAGAATCTAATTTCAAGTATTTCTTTGCTCTTGTTACCACAATGACATGTTGACTTACCGGTGTAAGTCAGACCCACATCACGGGCACGAAAAACAATAAACAACATACACTGTAAAAACAAATAAAATATTTGTTTTTAAACTTTAAGAGTTAACTCAATAACTTCAACTAAGTCAAACTTTCTCAATAGTTGGCTATTGTTTCTCAGAAATCTCAGAATCAAAAACAAAAAACAGAAAGAGCAAAAGAAAAGGTAAGCGGGATTCTTTACTATTGGTATTGAAACAATTACAGTACAATAGTCTGGGCAGAAATACAGGAGCAAAAAATTTTTGCAATCTGACATTATACAGCTGCCGTAGATTCTAGCAAAAATTTGCGTCAAAAAACCTTCGTTGCTGTACAGTTTTTGCTCTCAATAAAAAAGTGCAAAAATTAGAAGATTTACTACTGGTCTAAGAATGGTAATGAGAACAAGATGCACTAAAAAAGATATTAATTTTATTTGAAAATTTAGAGTTTTTTGGGAGCGCCGCCACAAAATCTTTTAATGCAGCTTGCGGGCTGCGTGTTTGAGTCCTTCGATTTAAATGTTGACATAGGTCAATATACGGATATGAACGTAAGTCAATATACGGATATGCATTTTTAATTGTTTTTTGTTATTTTGTGGTTATTCAGTTGCTTTCGTGAAAATATTTGGGTAACATAAACATAAAACTTTCGATTTAAGATTTCAAAATTTTTTGTAGTGTTTTGAGGTTGTGAAAGTTGGAAGCAGGAAGCTAGAAGAAGGACTGCTGGCTGGAGGCAAGGCTGAAAACCGGAGCTGAAGAACATTTTAAGAATCTGGAGCTGGATTCGGTCATTTTTAGTAGTATCGAAGCGGAGTTGAAGTTAGATATGTTAGTGCTGGCTGCGCTGCCGCGGCTAGAAATGATCATATATAAATTAGTTGATTATTTTGCATAGTCTGATCAATAACGCTGCTTGGAGAGAAATTTATAAAGATGTACGAATCTGTACGCTCTGGAACTGCGAAAATAAGTCTGCTAAAGTTTAAAACGGAAATTGTATAAGAATTCCAGAACACAATCAAAAACAGCACGAAAAAAAGTTAAAGACATTTAGCATTGCTGAGCAGGATTTTAAAGGCAAACAAAGGAAAGGGCTTGGCATGTCCAGAGTTTTGTATCTCGTATAAAAAAGTTAGTTGCCCAATTTCTTTATTTTTGTGTAAAGCTAGGTAAAAAAATCCCAGGTTATTAACAACAATATGTTGATTCTATTGTTGTTTGTACCAATTGTTTTTTATTTGTCAACAACCATTGCAGGAGTTTAAAAGTTGGCTGCAATTGTGCAATTGCAAAAATTTTTATATTATTGATTACACCTGCGTGCAAATTGATAAGAATTTGTTCAATCGAAGTGTTTGACGTACAAAGTGTTTCTAAAAAAATTCTGTAGTAATTAATTCGATAAGGAGATGGAAGAAAATTATGTAAATGATGGTTACGATTATTTTTGTGACTCTAAATATTTCGATACTAATTCTATTAATCATCTTATTAAAGATAATGATCCCAATTGTTTGTTTATTATGCGCTTTCATATGAAAGGTTTTCAAAAAACATTGATGAGTTGAATAATAATGTGGCAAGTTTAAATAAGGCTTTTGTTGTCATTGCCCTATCAGAAACTAAATTAGGCCAAACTTCGGTAAAATATATAACAATATTCAAATTAATGGTTATAATTTTATACATAAAGATGGTAATACTAACGGTAGTGGAGTTGAGATATATATTAAAGTTTTATTTATTATAGGGTTCTGGGTGATATAGATATAAACATTAATCATGTTAAAAATTTGCCGGTTAAAATCCAAACTATTCGCAAACCTATAATAATGGAAATGGTTTACTCTCATTTCTTAAGTCAAACTGATTGTTTAAAAAAACTTAAATATGAAAACACAAAAAAGAAATATTCTATGTGGTTGGTGATGTATTGCAACTAAGCATTAAGCTACACTGCAATATAACGCATTATACTAACAATCTATTTAGTTTTTCAGTTAAATGTCTCATTGATAAACCTACCAGAGTATCCTTTGTCGAAGTTAATCCCAACTACTACCTAAAATTCCCAGTCCGTATGCAGTTGTATAAAGAGATTTAATTTCTGAAAAAAATATAGAAAAGGTTGTGAATAGAGCATAAGCAGAGTACGTGGCACACAATAACAATACAATCGTTTACCATCCGATACAACCGTTACAACTGATACAGGCCAGTTGGCAACTGAAACAAGATAAAAAACTTTATAAAAATCCGGCCGCCAACTGTGAAAATTATTATTTATCAAACCCGCAAAAAAAGAATGTAACTCGACTTGAATACAAAATATAAATAACAATTACCTTGTATAAGCGGGCGACACCGTTATAGAACCAATACTACTGCAAATCCGAATCTTGATACTCGCCGTGACCACGTTACTCAACAAAAGAACGAAAATAAGAAAACCCGCGCCAACCACAGCACCTTAAGCGGACGCACGAGCGCCACGTAGCACAATTATTAAATTTAAAGCGGGGACAAAAAAAATTAATGCTTACAACCTTGGCAACATTAAAATCGCTTTTAGATCACATACGAACACCCTCCATGAATAATCTTAGATCATAATTTTTAATTTAATTGAAAAAGATTTTTTGTCGGTCTCTACCCGGTTTGAGTTTCAATCTTTTGTGTGTATTCATTTATTTAATTTTTCCACTGTATGTTTTTTTTTCTTCCTCCTTTGAATAAGCGCCCAGTAATCAGAGGTAAATTCCTCGAGATGTCTCGAGACACGCTTTTCGAAGTCTCGGTCTCGTCTCGGTCTCGTGACCCCAAAGTCTCGTCTCGGACCACTGTGTCTCAAATCCAGGTCGAAACATTGCAGCGATGTGGGCAAAGCACAGGTGTTGTAAATATGTCATAATTTTTGGTAAAAATTGATTGTACGTTTTTTAGCCATTCGGACATCATGTCCCTCTTTAAATTTGCCATTAGTCACAGTATAATTGAACCATGGCAATCAAGAAGCCAGGAAATCGTATAAGGTGCTCGAGAAATTATAGGTTTGTTTTTATCAACATTAAAACGACTTGTATTTCATATTTTTAAGAACAAAATTCGGTATCTGGAAAAGCGGCTACACTATCACGGTTCTTTTAATTGTAGTCAGTATTGTTCTATGACATTATAATAGATTGCATGTGTGAGCATTAAGCAATTGACACGATTGCGGTTCAAAGCCTTGTCGCTTGATTCTGTTGTGGCCTTGCAGAAAGATACTTTGACTTCACTATTTTTTGTTTTAAATTTCAATCGTGTCACAAAATAAAAATTAAAAAATAAACATCGGGTTTTAGGACAGATGGCACTAAAAAGTATAATCTGTGGCATTGTGCATCACGCATGCCGATCTCTAGCTCATCACTGCCCGACTAAGGTGTTTCGAGTTTTAAACTCTCATCAGGGACAATCTGCTTACTCAGGTTTTGTCGCAGAGCTGATCATTTATATAAAGAAAAATCTTAAACTTATGGGGTTCCACCACATGCATTGCTGCACTGATAAAGTAGCATTGTGCATCACGCAAGCTGATGACCAGATGATAGAAATATATCGAGTTATAGAACAGATGACATTAAAGAGTATCATCTGTGGGATTGTGCATCATGCAAGCCGAACCCGAGACCATAGTTTAGAGTTTTAAACTTGTATTAGAAACAGTCTGCTACCTAGATTTTGCCGCTTCTATCAGAACAACAATGCATGTGGTAGAAGCCCACAAATCTTAGATTTTTCTCTTAGGCAACAGTGTGACGTGGGAAGATAATTTTTTCGCAATGCCACAAGGTGGTGACAAAACGTGAGCAATTTTTCCAGTTTTACCCCAAGATATGTAGGAATTGAACAGAAATGTTGCCGTTGAAAAAGTTCTAGTAAGTCGCTTCCACATCAGGTAAATTCAGCAGCAACAAAGTTTTTCCAAATTTTTTCGTTAAAGCAATGTAATCACTCCATTTTATCGTTCAACTGGCATGCCTAAAACTGGCAAAGCAAAACTCGTTAATGTAAGGCTAATAGGTGAGGTTCAGTGCTTTAACTTAGAAAACTTTTTTTCGATTTATGTCAAAGATTTTTAATGTGAAAAAATTCCTTGAAGATCCTGTATTTTTTTACTTATTGGTTAAACTACAATTGTGGAGTCGGAGAAATTATTTTTTAACTTCACCAATTTAAAGTTTCCGACTCCACAAAATCTATACGACTCCAGCTTTAGCACATGCAAAAAAGGATTCCTACTTCACCCTAAACTATGCGGCTGTGGGAACTTCGAATCAACAATATAGCTATAACCAGGGTTGTGGAGTCGGAGTTCCCGGAGTCTCAAGCTTTAAAGCGAAGTCGGATACGTTTTTTAGATTTGATAAAGTTGTATTTGCGAGAAGGAGTCGGTTTTTTAAGATTCAGTGGAGTTGGGAATCGGAGTTCTAATTGCTTTTGGAGACTTCGATTCACATTAAATTGTTTTACATTTTATATTCATGGTCCTGACTCGCAGGAAAGCGACGGAACGCTATACATTGGGCAAACGATTACCCTGACCTGCTTCCGGAGATGCCAGGATATTACTGTCCAATAGAAATTTTTTATTTCGTATTTTAGTTTTCTAGAGATAGGGATAAATTTAAGAACTGCTTGCCGAGATCGCCAAGCAGGGCAAAGTGCGGTAAAAATGTCTTGCTTAAGGACACAACAGAATGACTCGAGTTGGTTTTGAACCGAGATCATGTCAATTGCAACCACTGCGCTTTAATGCAATTTAACCACTCGACCATCAGGCCTCCGAAATTGTAAATCGGAATTACTTGAGTTGCACGTTTTAGGATAAAGTCGGAATCGTTTTTTCAGATGTTCCAGAGTCGAAGTTTGAATCGTAAAATTTTAAAGAACTGGAATCAGAGTCGGAAAAAATTTCTCCAATTCCACAACCCTGGTTATAAGTATCACTTAGCAACCAGAAAGAATCCAGCAGATAAAAAGAGAGACCTCCTTAGAAATTACAAAAATGCAACATTAAAACTAGCTTTTAGCAATTGTAATTGCTATTGCAGAGGTAGCATTTCAAAATACCTTTTCTTGTCTGTAATTAAGGGTAGATTAAAATTGAAAATTTTTTATTCTTACTCTTACACTAAACCACTGACCAAAACACTTTATTTTCTGTTAAGTTAATGCATAATATAAGCAGTGATGGCTTTAATAGGGTGCAAACGGAGCGGCCGCACCAAGCCCCCCTAAAAAATCAAAAAGTGGTCCCCCTACACAAGATATTACTCTATTCTTTCATAGTAGCAGCAGCACGGTGGCATCTCTAAAATAAAGGTCTTTTTAGAGATCGCTTTGTTTTAATACACAAAAAAAGTGGCCCATCTTTGAACGATGACTTTTTTAGAGATCAGATTGTTTTGAAAGACTAAACAGTGGCCCCCCTTAAATGAAGACCTTTTTTGTTTAAGGATCACTTTGTTTTGATACACTAAAAGTGGGTCCCCCTAAAACAATAATATTTTTTTAGAGATCGCTTTGTTTCAAAATATTAAAAAGTAACCCCATTACTTTTCTTGCACCGCGCCTCTTTTTTTTGTAAGACCATCACTGAATATAAGTATTGAAAATGATAAGAGATTAAAAACGGTAGCTTTAGACAAATGCCCACAATTCTTAAAAAATCCCGACATTTTAGGGAGGGCTGAATTCGAATAAAGACTTTCTGTTTATTAGTCACTTGACTTTCAAAGGTTAAACACAATTAAATACACTTCAACGCATTTTTATCCAATAAAAATCAAATAAAATTTTTAATTTTTGGTTAAATTTTTCAAAACAACCCCCAAACTAAAACTTAAGTTTAATTCTGCAAATAAAAAGCTAAGTTTGGTCTTTAGTGTAAAGCCAAAAATTGTTTTTAGTTTGCATTTCATATTAAAGTCCAAAACGCGATCTGTCCAAGTCTTCGCCGTATTTCGCTTGCTTGTTTTTGAATCATTCATATGATAGATATGACCATAGCTTCTAGAAATTAACTAAAAATCTGACTCGGAGTGGCCCAAAAAGAATAAGAATCTCATACCAACTCCAGCACATCAAAAAAAATAATTCCGGCTTCAGCATATTTAAAAAACTAGTTCGGTTTCGATTCCAACCGAAAACATGCGACTCCGAATTCCGATTCTGACCCACAACCCTGGCTTAAACCAAAACAACTAATGTAAAGTCTCGTCTCGTCTCGAAGCATCGTACCTCGAATCCACTTCTGCAGGTAATCAACAAGTGTTCTGAGTTTTCTGCAAAAGGGTAGCTTTTATTCAGCTTAAAGTTGTCTTTATTTTTCATGCTTAAATTTTTTCAATTTCTGCATTTGTCTCGCTTAGTTCGAAATTCATTTTTCATCAACTCTACTCTGATTAGTCCTTTCTCGATGTTACCTCAAGATACTTTTCAATGTAAATTATTCCATCGAACTAATGAAGTCCGAAATTTAAATTTTATTAACTCTTTTCGATGTTGCTTCAAGATACTTTTCGATGTAATTTATTCAATCTAATTCAATGAAGTCCGACATTCAAATTTTTTAACTCTTTTCTGATTGTTTTTTTCGATGTTTCTATTCCTATTTAAAGTTTGGAAATGTAGATTTTTGGTTAGATTTCCAAATTTCCGAAAACGTTACTTTGTGAAATTCTGGTCGTTTCTGCTTGGCTTTTCCCGATGACTGTCTTAACACAGTCGAAGTATAGTCTAGAACTATTCCCCTGAATAATTAGCGGCTGATTTCATGATTTATTTTTTCATACTTTTTCTTTACCAATTCATGATACAAAACTAGTTATTGCTAATTATTTTTATTGGTTATTTGGTTTTTGGATATCAAATTGACTACCAATTTGTTTTTCATTCTTTCTTGCTTTAACTGACAGTAAATTTAATTTTAACAATTTTTTAGTTCAACAGATTAACGGTCAAAGCGAGGAGCGAGTAGCTCAATCAGCAAAGATTCAGCAAGTTATGGTCAGGTTGATTCAATTTTGTTCCAATCAACAGTTGTTTTTAATTTTTCTTCAAACTTAAATCAAAGATTTTTAATTTTTTGTTCTAAACTTTCATTTTCCTCAACTTAATTGGTTTGAACTGATAATAACACTCTTTAGATTGGCTTGTTGGTCATTCTCTTGTTGTGTTGTTGAAGTACCTTGCTACTCTTCGTTGTGTATTCGTACCTTAATTTGGTTTGAACTGATAGTAACACTCTTTAGATTGGCTTGTTGGTCATTCTCTTGTTGTGTTCTACTCTTCGCGGGAAAAGTACAGTACTACGTTGCAAAGCATTTACTTTATCAGGTACCATTTAAAAGATTGACTAGTTAGTCATTCTCGTTCGTTCACATTTTTTTTCTTGAAAAGCAACTTGTCACTGTTTTTGGAGGGCAGCAGTTTTTCGTTGCTATAATATGAATTTTTAAGCTGATCGCGTGTACTAATTTGGTCAACTGTTGGTGGTATAATTGCTTCGTAAGTTATCAGGCCGTGAACAAGTCAAGTTTATTTTAAGAAACTTAGTTGATATTGAAAATTTTGTATTGTTGAGTGATTTGATATGTTTTGAGGGTTATCTAAGAATAACTACGTTATTTCTTTACCTTTTAACTTAACGTTTATCTGGTATCACGAAACTTATTTGCATATTTGCATATTTGATGCTGTAAATTAAATTTTAAAAATTAATAAGTAAAATTATATTTAAATAGTTGAAGTGTATTTAGGATAGTCGACAAATATTTATTATTGTACGTGTAATAACGTGCAATAACGTTGTGCTTGTAATACTGTATGTCGTTCTGCCGCTGTTTCCTATTTCGCAATCGCTGTCTTAGAAAACGTAATAACTTTTAAATAAAATTGAATGAATGACTAAATGAACTATTGCTCGCTTATGAAACATAGAAAGCGGTAAAGTTTGTTGTACAATAAATTCGGAATTTAAGTCAAATGATCTTTTCGAAGCTGATGCTTTTTAGAAAAATTTATAAAAATTAGGAGAATCAAAAATGGCTTCTCGAGATAACTTTGAAATTGTTAATGATGTTTTGCAAAAAGTTAATCTTTTTTATGCTAGTTTTACTTTGCTTTACTCTTACCTTGATGCTAATAATGGAATTCTCGGTACCACCTTTGTTGAGCTCGCCTTTGAAACGGGTCACAGTGAGTTTAAGCAAAAGATGCAGCAATGACTTGAAAATAATCTAAGAAATGATGTTACTAAAGTTTATTCCAGCATCTCGACAGCAAACGCAACTAATCTCCCGTTGATAAATGGTAGATGCTCAATTCTACAGTTCCTTGCTTCAAAATAAGATTTCATGCAATTTTGAATATACTGAACCTGCTTATTCGTCAATTTTGCCACAAAATGTAAATATAACCCCCAACCTTTGTCGTGTTTCTCTTTAGTCTGATGAATAAAAAATTCGCAGCAAAGTCAGAAGTTACTCCCCTTTTTAAATTAAGTGGTCAAGAAACTGCTTCAGGCCCCTGGACAACACGTTTAAGGTCAGTATCGGATAAATCATATAAATCTAGGCATTCTAGTACTTATAGTTCAGTGAGTAGACTTGTAGAGACACGAATTAAGTTAGAGTTAGCTCGGTTAACCAAATCACAAAATGAAGAACGACTGCGCGAAGAGAGAGCAGAAGCCGAAGTGAAAGCTATAATAGAACGCCAAAAAGCAGAAATAGAACGCGACTTACAACGTCGCAAAATAGTCTCTGCAAAAAACGTAGAATTAAAGCCGCTGAATTAGAAGCCGCTTTCTTGCAACAGGGCAACCATGGTGAGTGCTCATCAGATGTAAGTTAAGTCAGGGATAGGCCTTGTTTTGCAGTCAATTCGCTTGATAGATCATCACAATCTGGTTTAGCATACATATCCTCAGCCCCTGTGTAGGCCCCAGCAATGCAGCAAGATGAGAAGCAGTCAAGTGCTAACATTTCTCAAGGCCTCGTAAATACTTCATCTGGCTCGCAACAAATTTCCAGGCAAAAGTTTCCGAAGAAAGAACCCTCATCGCCGTCTCGTCGCGTTGCCACAACCTTCACTACAAACTTTAAATCTACGGTAGCTGACCTAAAAATAAATAAATATGATTTAATCTTTCTAATTTCTGGTTAAGCACAGTCGATGTCTCGGCTTAACGAGCTTCAGCATGATGTAAGAAAAAATGATTCGGAAATCTCTTCCCAAGCATGTCATTCAAACGTTCTCGGGAGACGTTAGACTTCTGGGCATTATTAAATTATCTTTAAAGTGATTTACAAAATCAGTTGTCAGGTAAACGAAAATCTTGTATCTCCTTTATCACTGCGCTTCGAGTGTATATCAAAACATTCAACATTTTGCTGCTCTACACAAAGGAGAAGATTATTACGATCTTGCTTGAGCAAAATTAAAAAGAAGGTAGGGTCAACCTCATGTAATAGCTCTAGCATTATTAGAAACAATTATTATGTTTCCCAAAGCTAGAGAGATTAAATAAATTATCAATATTGATAAAAAGTGTAAATTTGGTATGTCAGATAAAACCATCCCTTCTAATCTAGATTCAATTCAGTTTCCTGCAGCTATAGCAAACAAGTTTTATTTAGACCTCAAGAAAAAATAGGTTGAACGCTTCTCTAAGATAATGGAACAAGACAAACAAATAGGTTCTTTTATAAACTCCGCTGATTTTGTAGAAGAACATGCATGGCAGGCAATTTCTGTATTTGGTTTGAAGTTGTTTAAATAAGCTCTTCCAAAGGCGGAACAAAGCAAAAGAACTAAGATCTCTTTGTTTCAACTCACTACTAACTCTAATAAAGACAGCGATTTTAATAATTGAATAAAATGTTTTTGCTACTCCAAAAGTCAAAAATATATCAATGTAAGAAATTCTGCCCGTTGTCTTCAACTGAAAAGTGGCAACAAATAGTAAAAAAATTTAATCTTTTTAAGCTTTGTTAAAATCCTGATTGATTTGCACACCAGTGCAATTCAAAAGTTATACGTAAACTAAGATACTGAGGTAGCATAAATCGTAATTCTTTGTTGAATCGTTCCTATGAAAATGTAAAAAGCAGCAATTGTGCCTTTGATAAACAAAACTCTGAAAAGAATAATCTCATCCCCGAACGAAACCACGAAGGGTAAGTACATTTTTAGCAATCTTGTCTAAAAGCATATCTAGACCAGGTAGCAGTAGCATGTACATTTGAATATCGTTCCGGTTAAAGTTGTTGTTAAAGATAGCGATGTTGTTATACAAACTTATGCGTTACTAGACTCCGGGTCCAATAAATCCTTTTGTCAAAAGCGTTCAATTAAACAGTTTAACCTGGATAGCTCCCCGATCAAGCTTACTGCTCAAACGATAATGCCTGGCAAGCCACTCGTTATGAAGAACAAAATCGTGTTGTTTAACTTGGAACTTGCTTGATGGCTCATATAGCATGAATTTATTTGAGATGGTTATTATAGATAGCATACTGGTTGTTCCATTATTTTTGGCTTTGAAAGAAAAATTATCGGAATACCAACATTTGAGAGATATAGACTAGTATATATTTGAAAACGGTTCAGTTACTTTACTTATAGGTAATAACTGCGCTGCTGCTCATCACTGTTTGGAAAGTTGTTTCTCTCCCAACCCAGACGCTAGTCCTGATGCCATACTGACACCTTATGGCTGGACAATGAAGGGTCCACTTCTTACAGCTACACAAGCATAAGGTTGCGCCACCAATTTTTTTAATTAGAGGTTTAAAATCGCCAAGCGACGCACAGCCTTCGGAATCTTTACAGATGGAAGGAGGATGGTTTTAACTCACTGGGAACAGATTTCTATGACAAAGAAAATTTGATCAAGGCTTTGAAAGATTATAAGTTAATTTTAGAATTTGGTTGTCACTATTCCTTGGAAGACGTTGTGAATGGTTGGAAAAATGGGTGAAATGGTTTGTCACATTTCACTCAAATAGTAATCTTAATTAATACATCTATAGTTAATTTTCTTTTTTTTCAGTAGTTATAAATTTTATTATGATGTAATTTTTTTGCTGTCCAATAGTGATTGCATAATCGGTTAACCTCCCCTTAAGTTAATCATGTTGATTTATTTGCAAGCAGTTTTGTAAATGTTTTAATTGTTTGTTGCATCATTTGTGATCTTGAGCACGTGACCTTTAACGTCTAGAATTTTATTTTTCTCAGTTTTCTCATGGGCGTTCTAAAACGGTTAGTGGAATTTTTTCAGTTAACGCGAGATTTCTAAATGTTCAATACGTTTTTTGGAGCGTCTCCAATTGGCGGTCGCAAACTGCTTGACCGATAGTAAACTTATTTTAATCCTAAATTTGGAAATCTTCCACTTTCGCGTATTTTTTATCATAATCGAGCGTTACGTCAAGTCATATTATATAAACGCGCAATTTGTTTTCATCTTATTGTACTCAGTAATTATAATGGAAATTTCGTTTGCGTTATTCCAATTAATTGACAAGTGATTGGAATCGCATCCGCATGTGTAACTGCAGTTGTTCTACAGAGAGATAGATTTGTTTTTGTGTAAAGTACAAACCATTAAGTTTAGTATTAGCCTTTGAAGTGTTAATTTATTCTGATAGCTTGCCAGCAGTAGGTTGTTGAAGTGTTTATTTGCAGTTGTTGGCACTGTGAATTGTTTTTGAAGTTTGGGGAAGCTTGGGAGCCAAGTTTTTGTAAATCGATCAAGTTTTGTGAATTTTCTAAATATATTCTTTGCGGTTAGAAACAACGGTTTCTTTCTATCTTCGGAGATAAGTTTTCTAAAAAATCAATTCAAACTTGGCCGAAACTAATTATATTAAGAACTTCAGTCTTGCCGTAAACTATTTTTTAAACCGGAATAAGTAAAAATAAGCACTGCTTTACTTCAGCGCAGGTATTTGGGTTACCTGGTTTAACCGGTCTTTTTGGATTCCCGTGTAAAATTGTGACATGGTTAAACCTCTTAAAAACGATGAGAGTTTTAAACTAAAAAATCTTGGAATTAAAAATTGTTTTTTTTTTTATTTGTATCTACTGCAAATGAGGTCAGCTGTATATTTAACTCACTTCAAAACAAAAAGCCGAAAAGAGTAGAATATGTTGAGACCAAATTTATTAAAATCTCCAATTCCACTTTATCTTTTATTTTGAGAAAATTTTTTGATGCTTGCTCAACCATGGTGTTTTCTTTTAGTTGCTAAAAGTGGCAGATGTGATTCCCTAGAATTGACAACGCTGCTAATATTTGTCCTATTTCTTTGCTATCGCAATTTGACAACATCTTTGAAAAATTCCTGTACAAATGTTTAATTTGGTATACAGATAAATTCAACTTAATTACTGATCACCAATTTAAATTTTGAAAAACTTATCTACAAATTTTGCTGTCGCAAAAATTTATTGTTCGCTTTTAGACTATATTGACAATAATTTAATTAGTTCTTGTTTGCTTCTGGATTTATCAAAAACTTTTGACTTGATTGTTCATAAAAAACTTTACTGGAAACTTAACCATTTTCTGGTTGCAAGTTTTGGACGAATTTTTTTATGCGAAGTTTTAAAGTTGTAAAAGTTTTAAAGTTACGCGCAGATAACTCCGTTTTATTTAATACGTATATTATCTGAATTTAAATATTCATGTTTGCAGTTAATTAATTGGTTTACCGAAGTTGCTGATGGAATGAGTTACAATTTCAAAACGTCCTGAATAAACGATGTTTCTAAATGTGTGTTGTCTTTATTTTTTATTTTGAAATTAGTCACGCGTTCCAAATTTTATGCTCCTAGAATTGTTTGCTTTTGTTGTTAATGTTTTGTTATATTTGTTTAAAATAGTGTTTATATTTGTTTAAAATTAATGTGTATATTTGTTTAAAAGCCAATAAATACTCAACATTTATGTGGCAAAAAACACAAAAATGCATTTCTTTATCTTCAAAGTGTAACTTCATCAGAATTTATGCAATTTCAGTGCAAACTATGTCCTCCTCATTGGATGTCGAACTTTTTCTTTTGCCTGGTTACTCCAGAGGTTTCCAACCGGAAATACTCGACCCCTTGGGGGTACGAGATTAGATGTCAAGGGATACGAAGATCATTAGCCACAAAGCAGCTATTTGAACGGTTTTGTTAAAGAATTTGCTATGTTTTAAAAAAGTGATTATATTCAAATATTAATTATTTAGCAAGAAACGTCATTGTCTCTTAATAATCAAATTTTTCCTGGACTGTGTTAGAGACTGATAGTTTAGACTTCAAATGTATCAATCAATCAATCAACATACTTTTATTTGTGGGAAAAAATAATATACATAACGAAAATAAAACACTAAAATAGAATAAATAAATAAAAAAATTTAGCCGCAGGGAGACTGCGATTTGACCTTTCGGTCTTCTAGTCAGCAGCCACCCTTGAGAGCAAAGCTACAGGTACAACTACTTGTAAAATTTAAGTGTTGCAGAGAAGAGGGTTTTTTTTTAATAGCTTTTAACAACAAATGCTTCATTTAAAGCTCTTTTGTTATTTAAGTAGCCTTAAAAAAGGCTGTTTTGAAAACTCGAACGTTTTCGTCTAGCTCTCTTCAGGAGGTTTCGCTAGAATGAATTGCAGAACTGAATGTAGTATTTCAAAAGTTATAAAGCTAATTCTGATTGGCTAAAAATTAAGGTTAATAATAGTTATCATAATAATTGAAAAGTATTAATAAATAAAATCACGTTTCGTCAGCGTAAGAAATTTTTTGGCAAAAAAAAAAGGAACAAAATTATGCAAGCTTTGTGTTAAAATTTGGAACTAAAAAAGAAAATTTTTATAATTATGCTAACAATTTATGTTTGTAAACAAACTTTTTCTGTCTACACAAATTAGGTTTTCGAAGAGTGATGAAAATTGATTCTAAGACTGATAAGTGGAAATCGGATCTTGCTTTAGAGTAGAAGTAGTTAGAATAAAAAATTGATTGTCCTTATAGTGAGATGCACATTTTTGATTATGTAACAATTGTCTGTTGTAACAATTGTAACAATTATTGTAATAATATGTAACAATTGTTTGTTTGTTTATGTAACAATATGTTATGTAACAATTGTTTTGTTACATAATCAAAAATGTGCATCTCACTATAAGGACAATCAATTTTTTATTCTCTCTAAAGCAAGATCCGATTTCCACTTATCAGTCTTAGAATCAATTTTCATCACTCTTTGAAAACCTAATTTGTGTAGACAGAAAAAGTTTGTTTACAAACATAAATTGTTATCATAATTGTAAAAATTTTCTTTTTTAGTTCCAAATTTTAACACAAAGCTTGCATAATTTTGTTCCTTTTTTTTGGCAAAAAATTTCTTACGCTGAGGAAACGTGATTTTATTTATTAATACTTTTCAATTATTATGATAACTATTATTAACCTTAATTTTTAGCCAATCAGAATCAGCTTTATAACTTTTGAAATACTACATTCAGTTCTGCAATTCACTCTAGCGAAACCTCCTGAAGAGAGCTAGACGAAAACGTTCGAGTTTTCAAAACAGCCTTTTTTAAGGCTACTTAAATAACAAAAGAGCTTTAAATGAAGCATTTGTTGTTAAAAGCTATTTTAAAATTTTGTACCAACAAAAAACTTTTTAAGGGTTTTTTTTATTTTAAATATAAGGTTTCAATAAGTACTTTTTAAATTCATATTTAAAAATACTGCTAGAAGCATTTTGAATTTATATGGGAATTTCGTTCCATATCTTAACTCCTTGGTATTTTATACATCTTTGTAATCGTGGAGTTTTATAAAAGGGAATATGCAAAGTTTTTTTTGATTTTTCATTCAATCTAGTGCTTTTTTCCGAGATCTGGCTGGTTAAAATAAAATAATTAGACAAATTATTGGGGAGCATTTTTTAAAAATTGGCATGAATAAATTTACCAACTTCTAGTTTATAAAGATCTGTAAGTTTTAGAATCTTAAGGCGTTTGTAAGGTGAGGAACTATCACAAAATTTAGCTGCACATATAAATTTAACGGCTTTATTTTGAAGAGTTATCAATTTTTTAAGATACGTTGGGAAGGTAGATCCCCAGATAATAAGGCCGTATAATAAATTGGAATGTATCTGAGCGTAATAGATTTTTAACAGTGCTGTTTCTGGTAGATGGTGTCTAATTTTAGAGATAATTCTAACCGTTCTTGATATTTTATATGCTATATTTGAAATGTGGAAATCGAAATTTAAATTTATATCAATAGTTAAATCTAAGTATTTAATACTTATGCATTGTGGGATAGAAATATTATTTAAAAAAACAATAGTTTGTGGAAAAGGTTTATTTAGTTTGGGAGGTATAATTAGGAAGTTGGATTTAGAGAGATTAACCGTGAGTTTATTAGAATCAAACCAAATTGATAAATTTTGAAGTTCTGTATTCATAATTGTAGTAAGGGAAGCAAGGTTAGGGGCCGTAAATATTAAGCATGTGTCATCAGCAAAGAGTATTGGCATACAGTTAACCGCTTGAGGCATATCATTAACATATAAGAGAAATAGAAGAGGGCCAAGAATCGAACCCTGAGGAACACCATAATTATTTTGTAACAGCTTAGATTTTGCACCCTTAATGGAAACGAATTGGTTGCGAGATAGAAACGATTTAATTAGTTGCTTTGCTGAGCCGCGTATGCCATACTGTAATGTTCCAGTTTGAGAAGAAGAATGTCATGGTTTACTGAATCAAAAGCTTTTGTAAGGTCAAGAAAAACTAAACCAGTGTATTGATTAGAATTTATATTGTCATAGGAGTGTGTGACAACATCAATAAAAGCATGATTGGTTGAGACTTTATTTTAAAAACCATATTGAGAATTTATAATTACATTATGTTTATTTAAAAAATTATTTAAACGTTTGTATAAAAGTCCTTCAAAGATTTTTGAGAAACAAGTAAGAATAGAAATAGGGCGATAATTTGTAGGTTTATCACGTTCTTCTTTTTTAAAAATTGGAACTATCCTTGCAATTGTACAATTGAAAAGCGCCTTCTGTGAAACAAAACTCAATAAAAACTTGAAGATACGGAATAATAACTGAAGTGGTGATTTGAAGAAAAAAAGCTAGAATGTCGTCATGGCCAACTGCTTTATTATTTTTTAGAGAATAAATAGCGTTAAAGATTTCTGTGGGGTTGGGTATGTTGAGATAGATAGAAGAAGAAACTCGTTTGTTTAGATAGGTAGAAAAAGACTTAAAGGACGCATTTGGAAAATTATTTGCTAAATTTGAGCCAATTGAGCAAAAAAATTTATTAAATTCATCAGCTATATTTTGATAATCTGAGGCTGTGCCACTGTCAGTTATTAATGAGTCAGGAGTATCTTTAATTGGTTTAGAGTTGGGAAACGTAGAACGAATTACATTCCATACTTTACGGGCATCGTTCTGGCATTCATCAAATTTAGAAGTATAATATAATTTTTTAGACAAAGTCTTTAGTTTAGTTAATTTATTTGAGTAAACTTTATAAAATGATTTTTTTTTCTTTACCACTTAAAAAATGAGATTTAAACATCCGTCTCTTTTTCTTGATTGAAGTTAGTAAGCCTTTGGTAATCCAGGGTTTTTGTAAGAGTTTTTTCATTCTTCTTGAAATTGGCCTCAAAGGTGCATGGGTATCAATAGAATGTGATATAATGTGGACAAAATTATTAAATAGTTTATTAAAGTTTTCATTAGATAGGGTAGGTCGATGACTAAAATAATTGTCTAAATCAGTTTGAAGTTCTTTACAAAACAATTCTGAACAAAACTTTGTTTTATCACGATAAAACAATTGCTCTATATTTTTTTTATTGTTAGTGGAATTTTTATTGATAACACAAAAAATTGGGTAGTGGTCAGTCAAGTCAGATTTAACTATAAAAGATTGCAATTCATGCTTTGAATCATTAGTTATAATATGATCGATTATGGTTGATGAATTATTTGATATTCTTGTTGGTTTAGTAATTAAGGGTATAGCACCGTGACTCAAAATTGAATTAATATATAAGTTAGCACTATTCATACGGTTATGTCTATGTAAATTAATATTAAAATCTCCTAGGATACAATAAACTTTTTTTTATGAGAGAGGTCTGATAAAGAGTTCGAAAATTCTTCAATAAATTCAATTATCTTAGTTTGGTCTGGATGACGGTAAACTGCACCCACGGTAAGCTCAGTCTTGAAGTTGTTTTCATAAATATCTAACCATAAGCATTCAGATTTTGAAAAGTTATATTGTGTGATAGATTTCTTTACTTGAAACTTGTTTAAAACGTAAATTCCCACACCGCCAGCGTTACTTCTAGAATCAGTATGAAAAAAAGTATAATTAGGAAGTGAAATGTTTAATAGAGGGTGTAGTTTAATTCGTGTTTCAGTTAAGCATATTACATCCGGTAAAAAATTTAATTCAACTAAAAAATCATAAAGATTATCAAAATTTTTAT
This sequence comes from Diplosoma virens, assembly GCA_963680785.1. Classification (NCBI taxonomy): domain Eukaryota; kingdom Metazoa; phylum Chordata; class Ascidiacea; order Aplousobranchia; family Didemnidae; genus Diplosoma; species Diplosoma virens. The sequence continues at coordinate 38,755,411 of OY796892.1, read as the reverse complement.
GCAATGAGCGAATATTTATATGTAAAAGCACCAGGGAACGATTGGGATCAAAAGTAGGTCGTTTTGAGTTTAAATCTAAATAATCACATACTTTTATATTGAAAAAGCTTAAAAAGTAGTCGTACACTTCTTCAGGAGAATGATCACTTATTCGCAGGGAGGCTGCTTTATTCGGCTTAAGGAATTCATTTAACTCTTTGTTATTTCCCAAAAGCGCCGCATCTGCTTTTAAATGAGCCATTTTTGCTGTTGAAAGATAGGACTAAGCAGTACAATTAGCAAGATAGGTTACTAACGCTTTGATAATAATAGTTTTATTACAACACTATATTGCGTAAAGAGAAATGAAAAGAAATTAAAAAAGAAGATTTAAAAAATATTTAGGTTTACAACACTAGCTGTGTAGTTAATGAAGGACATACCTGAAACATAAAGCATCATTTTAACATAATGTTGTTCAATCAATAGACATAAAAAGTTTTAACTAAAATATAGCACTAGCAAATTTGATAAAAAAGTAGCACAATATTATTGGACCATTTTGTAAGCTACCTCAATTTTGCGCAACTTAAGATAGAAAGAATTAAATGGCTACTCCGATGAGGTTTAAAGTTTGTTCTATTTTGAATCGTTTAATTAAGATATTAAGATATAATATAAAAAACGAGGTGATGTTTTTTTTTTATTTTTAGGCTTCAATTTAAAAGCAGCGTTTGAATAAACTGCAAAAGACAATTTAGGAAATTACGAATTACCATTGCAATATTAAAAAAGGAAACAATTTAGTAACTCATTTCCTGTATCAAAAGAATAGCACAATTTAAAAAATAAATGAGGTGAGAAAAGCAGCAAAGCATATTGGCAATGTAGGCAATAAGTAATTGAATGAATAATTATTATCAATAGAGAATTTATATTCGTTTATGACATCAAATCAACTTGTTTATTATCTATGAAAAGAGTATAATTACCATCAAGGGCTTTCCACATGGTTTTCTTATTATTCTTCTTAGCTTCTTTATAATACGGTAATAGAAGTTTTGCTGTTCTTGAAACTTAGCAGGCAGATGATCAGTAATGTAAGTATTAGATTGGTGCTTCCACTTTCTTTACGCATAGCGTTATTTGTTCCAAGATGTTTTGCTGATTTAAAAATTAAATTTTTATCATGAATTGTAAGTAACTTAACAATTATCGGTCGATGAACTGGTCTACCATTCTTTGTGATCGGTTGTTGAGGAAGTCGATGAATATCTGAGAGCTTGATTTCATTTGGATCAATTTTGAAACCATTCTTTAAAAAATCCTGAAATTTTTCAATAGTTTTTTCTCTTTTCTCCCAAACATTTCATTGTAGTAAAGCTTCTTTAAATTTAGACTGTTATAACAAGATTCCTTTTCTAATTTAGGCCCTAAATCAAGCTTTAGACTTAAATAGAACCAATTAATCTTTGTTAGTCTAGATTTATTTTAATTGGATAGTTTTTTAAATAAAAATTCTTAGACAAAGTTTTTTAATCAATATTAGATAAGCCTATGGCTAAATCTTCAGTAACTAAGAAAAAAAGTGGAAAGAAGAGTACATACGTTTTATATTTTTCTGACAATGCAATGTATCTAACTCTAAGACTTAGAGTTAGATAAAACAAATTAATCTTTGTTAAACCAAATAAATTTTAATTTGATAGTTTTTTTAGATAAAGATTTTTAGACATTAGGTAAGCCTATGGCTAAATCTTCAGTAACTAAGTAAAGAAAGTGAAGTGAAGAGTACACGCGTTTTGGGTTTACCGTGACAAAAAGCAGTGATAGAGCAAAAAAGCCGTAATAGATTTTTTGCAGCGTGGCATTGTGCAGTGCGAATATGAAGCCTTCAAGACTTAAAGAACAATTCGAAAATAAGCATAGAAGAGGCAAGCCTGGTCAAGATTTTGAATTACTAAAGAATAAAAGAGTTTGTTTCGATTCGAGTGGAACTCTTTAAAAAATGTGATTTGTATCTGCCAGTGGCGTACGCAGAAATTTGTAAAGGGGGGGTTTTGGAGCCGAAAATGTGATTGCTCTCAGTAGTCCTGGTAATGGGCAAAAACTTCCAAAATTAGGCCTACATTCAAAAATAAAGTGTTTTGGTTTTAAAAACATCTTGCAGTAGCATGAATTTCTTTTTACCAAACCGTAAAACTAACTATTGAAAAGGTATGTGCGAGTAATTCAATCATGACAAGAAACTTTTCAAATTAAAAGCAACTCGTGTAAATGATGAGAACAATAAGTGGAAAATCAAACAAACAAAAAAATAACCTTACATAACAAATATTTAAAATTTTTTTAAAGGCTTATATTCAAACGTCTGTTTTTTTCACTTAATCTGTTAATTACATCATCAGGGCAAGGCACGCGTGTGGCTCCTATAAACGTTTAGTAATGCAGATCCATTTATTCGAATGGTACCACTTGTGTTTCGTAAGCACGTTTTTAGTCTGCGTAATGTGGAAAGCTTTACAATTGTTCACTAGTGCATGTTATCACTGGAAGAGTTAACAAAATGGTCATCAATGTAAATATGTTCTGAACAGCATCGGAAGTGCATTCCTTGATGCTGCTCAACGCATCAGTTGGTCTTTCTGCTGCGTTCAACTGAAAAAGTTTTCAGTAACATAATATCAGTTCAGGCACTAATTCTCCCCAGGATTTCGTTAAATCATTTTCGTAAAGTTTTTCCAAAACTTGAATACTTTTAATTTGTTGAGGAGTTGGTGCACTAGTTTGATCAGCAGAAATTAAACACTGAAATTCACCAATAATCGATTTGTGGGCTGTAAATCTTGCTTTGAGAGTGACAATAAAGTTATCAAGAAATAGAATAAAAATCCGTAGTCTAAAATATTCTTCATCTGTTACAGCAGCAATATTGCATCGATTGGTCTGTCTTCAAGAGGGCATGGTATTTTCGAAATGAAATCTTCAGCTTTGGCCGTTTCTTGCGCAAAAATATAGAGCTGCGGAAATTCATATTCAATTTTTTCTCTAAGACACTTCAACTCATTTGCAATATCATGTGCAATGTTGACGGCCTCAAGAAGGTTTATCGACTTTTTTTGCTTAACTTTACACAAAACAACACTGTATCCAAAAACGTATTTTAAAACTAAGAGAGCAATGCAAAATTCACTTTGCGTAATTGTCGATAGCAACTGCAGAGCTCGTGATGAGGTTTCTCTGTCTGGCCATGCTGAAATTTCTGCCAAAGCTTCTACAGCGGTAAATTGTAAATTTGAAAAAGTACTAACACTCTCGTGTCGATCGACCCATCTCATAGCACAAATTTGAACAAGTTTTTAAGCTTTTGTTGTTGACGAAATCGTGTTGATGGACTTGCGCAAAATGTTTGGAAGTTTTGGAGCATTAAAAAATTGTGAACTGAAGCTATTGTTCCCATGCAGTTTATTTCCATTCCCATGCTTAATTTTCAATATTTTACAAGTTTGAAAGTCTTCTTCACAGTGGCAATGTACAGTAGGCCTACATTAGCTAACTTTGAAGCAATTTAACGATAGCAAAAATTGATGCGCAAGCAGTAATTAAGTTTAAAAAGTGCGGTAAACAATAGAAACCAACATCCTATTATTAAAGCCTATTTATTACCATGTACTGTATATATGACTGAACACCATTCTTCAAGGGGGGGTTTTGACCCCTGAAACCCCCCCCTTGCGTACGCCTATGGTATCTGCAGATAAGCCGCTCATACTTGCCTTCTACAAAGTAGCATATGAAATCGCCAAAAACAAAAAAACCCATACTATTTCTGAAAATGCTATAAAACCGTATGCTGTGGAAATGGCTAGCATAGTTTCGGGAAAAGAACCAAAACAAAAATTACAAAAAGTGCCTCTTTCTGACAATGTAATATTGAGCAGAATTTCGGATATGTGTAATGACATTCTAAATCAGGTAATTATTGACATAAAGAACAGCCCAACAAAAATTTCAATTCAATTAGATGAATCCACAGATATTGTCAAATGCTGTCTGCTTTTAACTATGTTAGGTATGTAAAAGGCAAAACTATCGGTGAAGAATCTTTGTTCTGCAAGCCACTCCAAACAGCAACAATATTTGCAAGCAATATCTTTAATTTGGTGAAAGATTTTTTTTATTGAATATGATTTACATTTGAGTTTAATTGGTTCTACGTGTATTGACGAAGCACCCGCTATGTTAGGTAATTGTTCTGGCTTTGCTACTCTTTTGAAGAAGGAAGTACTAGCACTAAAAGTTACGCCTTGCATGATTCACAGCCAAGCTCTTGCCTCAAAAAGTATGCCAAAAACTTTGAAAAATTTTTTTTGGCACATGTGTTCGGATAGTTAATCGTACTTGAAAAAATTATACGAGTCACATGATTTTCCAGTCTTTTTGTGCCGCAGTCGGAAATAAGCACGACATTTTGCTGTACCATACCGATGTAAGGTGGCTTTGTTGAGGTCGAGTAATGACACGATCTTTTGAACTTCCGAGATACACTCTAGTTGTATTTATATTCACAACACCGAACTTCTGATCTGGCTGCTTCATTTAAAAACAATGAATTCATTGTAAACATGGCCTATATTGCCGATGTTATGCATCACTTATGCATCACTTATTAAGCATCATTATGCATCAACGAGCTAAATTTATTATTTCAATATCAAAAAACGAACGTAATTATAGCTTGTGAAAAACCGAAAGCTTTCAAGCTAGAATTATCTCTGTGGTCTCGTAGAATTGAAAACAAAAACGTTGCTAATTTTCCTTCTCTTGACCAAATTCCAAACAATTGTCTGCAGCAAAATGTTAAAAATGATATTATTTCTCATTGGCTATTGGCCAAGTATTTTGTTGAATACTTTGCAGCTGGTGAACTGAATTGATTCCAGCAATGATTCCAGCAATATCAAGAATAAGCATATGACTCGAATGACGCTTTTTTCTTTTTATTTCATTTTCTTCCTTTCATTTCATTTCTTTCTTTTTTATTTTTTGGTTTCTCTTAAAAGGTGCTGCAACCTTGCACACTTGTTCCTAAAAATCTCTTCTTATCTTGATTGCATGCCATAACGTTTATCGTTTTGTTGCCTCTTTCTTTTTCTGTTCTGCTTTCTACTGCTTACAAATTTCCTACTTCACTATGTTTTTTATGGAGGAACTGAAATAAAAGATATTCATACTGGTACTGATACAGCAATGAATTATAAATCCATATATTTTTGATTTATCGAAAATGCCTGATGATGATAATTTGAAGGAAGACCTCATCGAAATGAAAAGCTGCCGAAAATTACAACTATTATTTAACAAATTAAAGTTAAAGGATTTACGGTGTGCTGAAATAAAAGCCTTTCCAAGTCTCGCCATGAATGCCATGACAGTGGTACTTCCTTTTTTAACAACCTATTTTTGTAAAAGTGGGTTTTTGACAATGATGTATATCAAGAATAAGCATAGAAAGCATTTGCAACTGGAAGATGATTTACGGATTCTACGGAGCAAAACTGAACTATCATTTGAAGGAATATTAAAGATGAAGCAACAACAAAAGACTCACTAAATTAAACCATAAAACTGTTGATAAATGAACAATATTAAAATTTGCTAACGTTTAATTTGCTTTTTTTAAAAATATTGTTGCTAGGATAAACAAGCTAAAAACAATGTGAATAAACCATATGTAAAAAAATTTCATCGGACTGTTGGGGGTACGAAGAACGCTCCAACTTGATAAAGAGGTAAGGCCAGTAAAAAAGGTTGAAAAACACTGGATTACTTCCTGTGGCTAACCTCTTGCTATTCCTCGTCGTTGCAAGGAGCCATACAACAAAAATAAAACTTGACTCTTCCTGTCTGAAACTAGGCTATTTTTCAATATTTTTATAGCAAGTTTATTTGTCATAAAAGGGGATTTGCTGAACTCATTCTACCATAGGCGTACCAGCCAAAAAAATTTGAGAGGGCAATGAAGTTTTGTTCAAATTTTGTGACGTTTTCCCAAATCATGATTTTCTAGCACATTACAGATAAAACAAAAAAATTGTCTGAGATTCTCGAATTAAGAACAATTTTTGTCCTAAAATCATAGTTATCTCTAAAAAAAAAAAAAGGTTTTCACTTGAATGCAGTCTGATATTTTTCAATTTTCGTCCCAAAAGCAAGATGTTCTCTAAAAAAAGGTCTTCACCTAAATTTGGTAACTATTTTTTGTAGTTGGTCATTGGCACTGCCTTAAAATTTCTGACTTCGCCTAAATTTTTCATATCGCTGCTCGAAAAATTCTGGTTTTGCCCCAATATTTTCTTGTCACTGCCCGAAAAATTTCAATTTTACACAAATCTTAAAAACTTGGGGGCAATTGCCCCCCTGCCCCTTCGGCACGAACGGCTATGCATTCTAGAAATCCAGTTTTTCAATTAGAAATTGAAAATCAATTATTTCTTCATTTAGAGCTACACAGGAAAATGAAGTATATAGCACAGATAGTAACAAAAAATATTTCCTTTTACACAACAGATTTAATAACTCAATTTTGTTTTCATAATTAATTTTTTTCAGGTTAGTTTTTGCTTGCAGTTGTGATTTATGTTGAAATTTATTGCAACACTTATATAAATAACTAATTTCATAAAATATTTTTCGAAATCTAACAAATCAATTTACTTTATCATGTTAATGAATCATCTACTTGAGCGATAGAACCACTCCGTGAGTGTTGTTTTAATTGACGGTTAGAAAGAAGTTTGAATGGGACTACTTTGAATCTTGCAGAGTTAGCCATGGTTCAACCATAGCAACTTTTGGTGTTAATCTTTATGTGACATCTGCACACAACACTCTCCTTTTTAAACACTGTTAAGTCTTTTTTAAACATTTTTTTAAATCTTTTATTACAAAATACACAAGATGCAATTTACTATACACGGTACATAGTATATGCAAAACAGGATAAGATTATTGGGTTTTAAAAACCCCGTAGAAAAAGATATGAAATACACCAGAGAAAATAGGGATACATTACATTACAAAAGGCAATATGGAATCGGTGATTTATTTGTTTTGTTTCGAAAGATCAATTTAAAATGGTGTAAATTAAGTATGTACAGTTACGTGTAGGGCAACGAGAAGAAGAAAAACGTAGTATGGTATGATATAACACATTACAATCAAAAAAAGGTACACAAAGAGAAAAAAACGTAAAAGAAAAAGTGTCTAATATTATTCCATTCTGGCCAGGAAAAAATAATAACATAGTGTAAGTAAAACTTTATAGTTTATAGTGGTGGGCAGTCTTGATAAGTCTTTAGAAGGAGATAGAATAAATAAACACGTATTATGATATAACATCGAAAGCACTGAATTGTAATATAAAATAAACTAATTAGTAAAAAATATTTGGATTTATTGTGCAAGATCAGGGAAAAATTATCCAAGAAGTATTTAGATTTCGTTTTAATTTTGTATTTTTTTTCTTTTAAAAGAAATGGCCCAGATGGTAGGTGCTTTCACGCAGCCTGGGCCGTGAGTAAGTCTGTTCATTGATTTTAAAATGACAGACCGAAACCGAACCTACCAAAACAGAAGGGTATCCACCCATTCCGATGTTCAGTGTGGGTCTGTTAATCGGCAAACGTCCTTTTCAGGACGGGGCAATGTCAGGATAAAACTGCCCTTTTCAGGGCACATTGCCAACAAGTTCCGAAGACCCACTATTCTTCAGCTGAACATCGAAGGCCTCACTGCAAGCAAGATGAATGTTCTTCATCACCTCGCTATGCAGTCTGAGGCACTCGTCATCCTACTGCAGGAGACCCACTGCACTGATGCAGAGAAGTTGGTACTACCACACTACCAACTAGCTGGGTCTTCTTTAAGCAGGAAGCATGGCCTTGCCACGTTTGTCCACGAGCGACTGAGATACACGCTTTTGGACCAATCTCCACCGACATCGGAGATCGAGTGGCTGTGTGTGGACGTTGATGGCTATAAAATAGTCAACGTCTACAAACCACCACCAACGCGATTGCGAACCCTGGATCTCCCAGTGTTTCCTCACCCCTGTCTGTACGCTGGCGATTTTAACTGTCGTCATGCTGACTGGGGTTATGATGACAACAGTCCGGATGGTGAGTGCTTGGCTGGCTGGGCAAGTATTAATTGTCTTGCCCTGCTTTATAATGCCAAGGACGCTGCCAGTTTTTATTCCGGCCGCTGGAACACTGGCACCAATCCAGATCTAGCTTTCGCTAGTGTAGGTCCAAACAGTCGCTTACCGGATAGACGTGTCCTTGAGAAGTTTCCCAGGTCACAACATCGACCCTCGCTTATTACACCACCCAGGTTTGCTATGGCAGTGCCAAGCATGCCTGTTAAGCGATGGAACTTCCGCAAGGCCAAATGGAGTCACTACATTGCTTTGACGAATAAATTCGCAAAGACTTTGTTGCCGCCTGATTCACTTGATGTGGATGCGGCTTACCAGGACTTCTGTAACATCATTAAGAAAGCAGCCAAGAAGACTATCCCACGCGGGTATCGAAACAACTATATTCCGTGTTGGGATGCAGAGTGTGAATCCCTCTATAAAACCTTTCTGCAGTCTCCTCAGGGAGACGACTCAAGTTTGGCTGCTACAACTCTGCTTGCCAAGCTTGACAGAAAACGGAGGGATCGATGGTCCGAAGCAGTTCGGAGCATTGACTTCTCACACTCTAGTCGAAAAGCGTGGAGTATTTTGAACAACCTTACTGGTAGGTCACGACACTCTCCTCGTCATTGTCCTGTTTCAGCCAATGCTATTGCATCTCAGCTGGTTAGAAATGGGAAATACGAGGCTGTTGACCGCAAGTCATCTCGACTTGTCTGTAAAGAAGTGTCTGACCTTTGGAGGGCCACAACACCAGACGCAGTAAATATCTCTGACAATTTTTCACAGAGAGAATTTGCTGCTGCCCTTCAACATTTAAAACCAGGTAAAGCTCCGGGTCCTGATTCCATCTGCCCCGAGCTTATACTCCATGCTGGAGCTGCTTTGAAGTCCTGGTTACGTGACTTCCTTTCTTCCTGTTTGCGCCGACTCAAAATTCCCAAGATCTGGAGAAGAGCGCTTGTGGTCGCGATCCCAAAACCAGCAAAGCCCGTGGGGGACCCAAAGAGTTATCGACCGATATCTCTGCTCTGTGTCCCCTACAAGATCCTCGAGAGGCTTATCTACGCCCGCGTTGAACCATTAATCGATCCACTGCTCCCTAAAGAGCAGGCTGGGTTCCGACGCGGGAAGTCAACCGTAGATCAAGTTGTTCTGCTAACCCAGAACATCGAGGATTCTTTCGAGGCTAAAAAGAAGGCCGGTGCCGTATTTATCGATCTGACAGCTGCTTATGACACTGTCTGGCACCGTGGCCTTACCTGCAAGCTGCTGAGACTACTTCCGGATAAGCACATGGTCAAAATGATCATGGAGCTTGTCCGAAATCGAAGTTTCACCCTTACCACCGGTGACAGCAAGCAAAGCAGGCTACGCCGTCTTAAAAACGGCGTTCCTCAGGGATCGGTCTTGGCTCCCCTCCTATTTAACATCTATACGTACGATCTTCCTTCCATGATTTCCAGAAAGTTTGCTTATGCTGATGATTTAGCATTGTTGCACTCTTCTGGAAACTGGAAGGACTTGGAGGGGACATTAAGCCAAGATATGTCCACACTGTCAGCGTATCTCCAGACTTGGAGGTTGAAGCTCAGTCACACTAAGACGGTGACGACAGCCTTTCACTTAAACAACCGAGAGGCCAAACGTGAGCTAAAGGTCTACAACAATAGTAGACTTTTACCGTTCTGTCCAACCCCTACATACCTTGGGGTAAAACTGGACAGATCGCTCACGTTTCGTCACCATTTAGTGGCATTGCGCAAAAAACTATCTTCGCGCGTCACACTGTTGAGGCGACTCGTGGGCTCGGGATGGGGTGCTGGTGCTAAAACACTACGCATAGCCACCTTGTCTCTAGTCTACTCAACAGCTGAGTACTGTGCGCCAGTCTGGTGTCGCAGTGCTCACACTCGCCTCATTGACAGTGTCTTGAATGACGCCTTGCGCATAGTTACTGGATGCCTGCGTCCCACTCCAACGGACCACCTACCTGTACTTTCAGGCATCCAGCCAGCTGAGCTTCGCCGACTGGGAGCGACACTCTCCTTGGCTTACCGTGGATCTCTGGACCCCGATCATATTTTGCATGGTCTGTTAAATGGGTCCTCAGATACTGGCCAAGTGAGACTAAGATCCAGACGCCCGTTTGTGCCAGGTGCGCGGAATCTCTTGGACAATCTTGCCAGACTTGGCATCCGCGCCTCTGAATGGACGAATCACAAATGGAACGCGGAGTACTGTGAAAATGCTTCCAGGCTCCGTGCTTTTGTGCCCGGGACCAGTGTCAGGCCTGTTGGGATGGGCTTACCCCGAGCAGCTTGGGTTAAGCTCAACCGCCTGCGGACTGGTGTTGGGCGATTCCATTCGTCCATGCACAAATGGGGTCTCGCTCCTTCACCGAATTGCGAGTGCGGCGCCTCAGAGCAAACCGCAGACCATGTACTAACAATGTGCCCCATACATCGGGCACCACATGGAGCACGCGGTCTGACGGTTTTGGATGACGAAACTCGATGCTGGCTTAATAACATCGCTGCCAGCATCTGATCCAGGCAGTGCAGCAGTCTGGGGTAGTAAAAGGATAAACCCTCGGCCCCAGTTCTGTTTGTGTCTGGCCTGGAGTGGATGCCCTTCAAACGATGACGACGACGACGAAAAGGTGAAATAGTGGTGAGAGAAAGATAGTTTTTGTTTCTTAGTTAAAAAATTGAAAGCCGAATTAAAGATGCTAATTTGGTAATAATTATGTGTGGCATTCCAGTTGTGTTAGTAAAATTATTAAGAAGTGTATGTTCGGGTAAAGTCATAGGTTTTTAAAGGTTTTGAAAAGGAGGGGTTCTAATGAAAGTCGTTTACAGAGAAAGTCGTTTGGATTACAGGGGGAAAGTTATTTGGTTCACAATAAGAAAAGTCATTAACCAAATAAATTACTTGTTGTATATAGGAAATAACAACGTTATCATAGATGAATAAAAAAACTATAAAAACTTTGTACATCCAGTTATTTACTAAACTTTAATTTTTATAATTTAGTAAATAGATATAAGTTTTACATCTTAATTTATTTGCATTAAACCTTTATTTTCTTTTTAGAATTTGATCTTGAAATCTATTGGAAAAATTAAGTAAATATTTCTTCCGTTGCACGGTCATATTTAATGTTAAGTCGTCTGCAATTATAAAATAAATAGAAATAAGGCTTGTCGATGCCGTTTGGAAGAACATCCACTCTGGATCAGTCACGGACAGGGACTGGAAACGGGTGTTTATTCTTTACCATTCTTTACAATAAAACGAATTCTGAATTAATTTTATGATGTTGATAAAGAATCTAGTAAAACTAAGAAAAAATATTATTTTAGTTTCTTGTAATTTTAGATAAAAACGTGCAAAGTTTGTCCGGTTTGACATCATTTCGCAATAGAATCTAATCAAAATCGCAGTTAAAATAAAATCAAGCAAAACCACTAATCTTAAAACATCAGTTAATCTTTTTCATAGTTTTGTTTTAAAGTTTAAGTGACATATCTTTTGCCGACCGGTTAAAAAGCAGTTCAAAACTTGCATCTACCTGCAGATTGATGTTTCAGAAACATAAGTTCAGATTAAATATTTTCGATTGAAACATTGAATAAATTGTTCTTGAGTTGATGCAAAACTTTTATTTACGTTTCGATATTTTTATATTATTTCAAGGTTTGCAATAAATTTGATTTGGTGTTCTATTATTGTTGATAAAAATGGAATCCACAATCACCAACGTTGTCGGAACAGAAACCACTTCTTTCAAACAATCAAATCAAATAAGTTTTCGATTCTTAGCTCTCAGTGTCGCAGTCGTATTGATAGCTGTCGACTTGTGGCTTGTTGTGTCTTTAATTCATTTTGGAATCAAAACAGGAAACAGGCGTCAACTTAAGGCTATGTACGTCATTGTGAACACGTAAACTGTACCCAAGCTGTTTGCCCGACCATGGTTTCGAACTTTGGGTTGCGGATAATTCCGCCTTCTTTAATGCAGCAATGCGTTGAAGAAATTCATAAACCCTCGAAATTTAACTTTTGAGAAAGGTGTTTGACACAGTTTGAAAACTATAATAAAATAACTTCTAAGATCAAAAGGTGAATGTGACTTCTCTTTTGCTAAACATGTATTAAAGAAATGGTCCAGGAAATTTTTTTCTGTACTGTGGCAATTTATTTGTCAAGTGCAACATTAGTTATATATATTATTTGAGCTTTTTTGCGGTAAATTTTCCCATTTAAAAACCCTAATAAAAATTTGTCGGTTTTAAATTTTGTAATCAAAGCAGAAATTCAATTTTTTCCTCTTTTTTAAACCATTTCTTTTGCATGTTATTGTTTAAATAAACTTTTAAACTTTAATGAAAAAAAATTAGCAAAATATTGACATTGCGTATTACCAACTTGTCTACCTCACTATTTTTTTAACGCTATTTCAAACAAGTATTTTAATTTGTTAAAAGAAAGTCAATTGACCACAAACGAGACTTCAAGTATTCGTCAGTGCCAGCAGTATACCAGCAGTACTATATTATGAGGTATTTGCGACCGGTTAGCAAATATGGTTGCATGTTTTTATTTCACAGTTTTTATTTTATAGTTATTCTATACTGAGCGTTACAACGAAAGTGACAATTTGGTTCTATTTTGTTAAGTTTGATATGGGTTAATTGAAATTTGAAAAATGCTAAGCTGTATATATATTTTTCACTATAACAGAACAACGAACGGCACAATTTTGTGGTCTTTTCTATCCGCGAAGGCAGCGTCAACACAAATCTAAGAACTTGCAAGAATCACCTGATAAATATTAAAAAATATAAATTAGAAACTTTAAAAAATTTTGTTGATAAAATGAAAAATGAAAAGGAAGGAGTGACAACTGCAAATGTAATCTGCAATCAAATTTTCTCAGAAAACAGATACTTGCAGGAAGTGCGCTAAATTTTCTGCAAAAATCATAAACATAAAAAAGAAGTACTATGCATTCTCAAAAGAGATCACAATGTAACCGATCAAATGTAATTTTAACGAGTTAAATAGAAACAGTAAAAAAGCAAATAAAACAAATTAACAAAGAGGATAACTACTATGCTATAGGCCTGTTTCGGTCTTTTGGACCTCATCCGGCATAAGTTATCGTAGCCTCTAAGGAAAATGGTAGCACAAATAGTTAAGATCAGAATTCCATAAAATTTTATGAAATTTTTGTCTTAACTATTCGTGCTACCATTTGTCTTAGAGCAGGGATGTCCAACCTGCGGCCCACTGCTTAATTAAATTTTTTAGTTTTGTTTTTATAGCTGTATCGTAGGTTTCTGAAAACTGTGTTCCGCAAACTTATTTTTTTGACAAAAATTGAGAAACTAGAGTAGGATTGAAAGTGAAGATCTTTTTCTAGAGATCACTACGTTTTGAGACCAAAATCGAAAAATCGGAGTCAGATTCAAAGTGAAGACCTTTTCTTCAGAGATCATTACGTTTTTGAAACGAAAATTGGGAAACCAGAGTCAAATTCAAAATGAAAACCTTTCTTCTTAGAGATCACTACGTTTTTGAGACAAAAATTGAGAAAACAGAGTCAGATTCAAATAGAAAACCAAGGGTGCCGACTAGGAGCCGGGACTCGTCAATTCGGTGAAATATAGCTGGACTCAAACTCGGACTTGCCAAAAAGTAGCGAGTCCGGCGAATCCGACTTTCTAGATTTCACGCAGGGTGGCGATTTGAAGATTTCGCAGATTATTGTCACCAATGCTTGTTAAGAAAGAAAACCAGAACCTTGAATGAAAAATTAAAGAAAACTTAAATATATTTTCTTTTATATTATGCCTCTTCATTATTCTAAATTTTATAAGTGTTTCTTACTACTCACATGTTGCTCTCAAGGTCATCACTTTTTTGTAATACCGTGTGTTTAAATAGGGAGCTGGAAAGCCATTTTGTCAATGGGGAGCAAATTTATAAAAAGGCAACTTATTTTTTAAAAAAGCATTCTTTTTATAAAAAACGATTTTACACAATTGTCATTTTGTATTGCAACCGTTTTCAGCTCATATATAGTGATGGCTAAGAAAAAATCGTCACTTTCAAGCAGTGTCCAAAAATCTTCATTTTCATCCCAATTTTTAGGTGAAAATTAAAAAAAGGTCATTATTTTCAATCGAGCCCATGATCACTAATTTCGTCCTAAATTTAAGGTGCAGAGCATAACTAAAATAATAGCATTCACCTTCAACCAATCTGATATTTTGGTCAAGTTTTTATGATTTTAGGATTAAATGTGACCCAATTTTTTTGAATCTGGGCACCAGCAGGCTATACTCCTTTTTTGAAAAGAGCAGGGGGCAATTTTAAGACGTCAAAAAATCAAAGGTAATTGCCCCTTGCCTCCGCACTTCCGGGCTCTCATGGTGTTCAATACTTGTACAAAAAATGTTGCCAGTTAGATTTTATTTCAACGTATGTCAGTTTTTGACTGAATTTTTCCATAAAATTCAAAAGAATAATTTTTAGTAAAAGACAGGGATACGCACTTCGGGACTCGGACTCTTCATTTTAGCCCGGACTCGGACTCGCTCCAAAACTTTGACGAGCCACATCCCTGGTAAAGACCACATCCCTGGTGAAGACCACATCCCTGGTGAAGACCTTTATTTTTTGAGACGAAAATGAGAAAATAAAGTCAGATTCAAAGTGAAGATCTTTTTGCGGCCCGCCGACTATAACTAAATTTATAATTTGGCCCATAATGAAAAAATTTGGACATCCGTGCCTTAGAGGCTATAATAACTTATGCCTGATGAGGTCCATAAGACCGAAACAGGCATGTCGCATAATAATTGTCATCTTTGTTAGTTTGTTTTAGTTGCTTTTTTAACTGTTTCTATTTAACTCGTTAAAATTACATTTGATCGGTTACATTGTGATTTCTTATGAGAATACATTGTACTTGTTGAAAATTGATTTTTTACATGTTGCATCCGCTTCGGCCTGGATCCCTTTCAAACGTTTTTTTTACATTAATTGTGCTGATTAAGTTATAATAGCGTTTCTTGATTCTCAGTAACAAAAAAGAAGTATACTTATAGTGTGATTAATGACTTATTGTTTGCAGATTATTCTACATTGGGCTGCTTATAATTAAAATCCTTTCATTGTTTTGTTGTGCATTCTAATTTTAGAAAGTGACGTATGTTGCTTGTATTATTCTTTCGGGCTAATGTTCGCCATTAGTGAGATTAGTTTTAAAATTTATGTTCAAGCTCTGAAAATTAAGAGACTGAATTTTGTGGTTTAGTTGTAGATAACTAGTGAAAGTCAATAAAAGCAATGACGGAGAATATTGGCTATCCCACGAGCTAGCGACCCGCCAGGTAGTCGTGGTCGGCAAAAGACTTGGTTGTTTAAAAGTTGAACGAGCTAAATTTGTTCGTTTGTTGATTCATTTTCACGCTTTTCGAAGTCACACTGGTCTTGAATCCTGTGGAAAATAAAAACAAGTTCTTTTGCGAAGTATCTTAAAAAATAGTAGTTTTCTGAAGCAAGAAACAAATTAGTGCTAAAAGTAAATAAGCAATCAACCCTAAATATTAAAAAAATTTCCCTAAAATCACTTTTGCTGTTTTAATATTTGTTCCATAATTGCTGTCAAAAATACAAACTTAATCATCAAAGCATAAAATAATTCCTTTGAGACAATCAAACAGCTGAATTAGAATTGCTTGAAAATAAAAGTAAAGCCAATATATTTCAAAACATAGTTTATTCAGGACGTTTCGGAATTGTAACTCATTCTATCATTAATTGCGTTAAACTAATTAATCAATTGCAAATATGAATATTTAAATTTAGATAATTTATGACGTAACAGAATAAAACATTGCCAAAATATACGTGTTAAATAAAACGAAGTTATCTGCACGTAACTTTAAAATTAAATTGATCAACAGCATAGTTGACAATCCAATCTCTAAAATCGACTTCAATTATGGTGCAATTTTAGGTTTTTTAAATCATTGGCGAAAATGTTTAATAAAAGAATCGTTATACATTCAAAAATTTAATCCATCTATGAATATCAAAAAACAATTTATTTCACTGTATTTATTTACCACTTAAGTAAAAGGAAAAGTGTACAGTTCAGTGGTGAGACCAGCAATGGTGTATGGACTTGAGCCGGTGGCGGTCACAAAAAACAAGTAGAAGAGATAGAAGTTGCAGAGATGAAAATGTTGAGGTTTGCTAATTGTGGGAGTGACGAGAAAAGATAAGATTAGAAATGAGTACGTCAGGGGTGCAGTTACGGTAGAACGGTTAGGAATGAAGATGAGGGAGGGCAGGCTGAGGTGGTATGGACATGTCATGAGGAGATACCAGGAGTACATAGAAAGAAGAGTGATGGAAATGGAGTTACCGGGAAAGAGGAAAAGAGTTAGGCAAAAGAGAAGATTTTTAGATGTAATGAAGGAGGATATGGGGAAAGTTGGTGCAAGGGAGAAGGACATTGAAAACAGGACGCTTATGAGGAACATCATACGCTGTGGCTACCCCTGATTGAAGGGAAAGGCCGAAAGAAGAAGTAGAAAGAGAGAGAGAGATCTGTTTATTTGCATCAAACGTTTTCAATAAATTACCGCTTAAAACACAAAAAAACAATGATTTTACATTTTGAAATTAAACAAACTAATAATAAGCCATATATATCAAATCAAAGAGCACTATTAAGATGTGATGCAGGGGTAGGAAGGGACAAAAGCCATTTAATCACTACAACCAGTCATTTAATCACTACCCCTAGAAGTATTTATTTACTACTTAATGCTTTTTTATTTTACTTTAACAATAGTACTGTTTTAGCACCAAAAAAAAAAAAAAAAATTGCGAGTGTGGCGCCTCTGAGCAAACCGCATACCATGTACTAACAGCGTGCCCTATACATCGGGCACCACATGGAACACGAGTTCTGACGGTTTTGGATGACGAAACTCGATGCTGGCTTAATGACATCACTGCCAGCATCTGATCCAGGCAGTGCAGCAGTCTGGGGTAGTAAAAGGATAAACCCTCGGCCCCAGTCCTGTTTGTGTCTGGCCTGGAGTGGATGCCCTTCAAACGACGACGACGACGACGACGACGACGAATAGTACTGTGCAAGAAATGTTTAAACTCGGTGTTGAATTAATTTGTTTCCAATTTCTTAAATCACTTTATTCTACATGCACCCAAATCGCTGTTCTATCAATTTAATTTTAAAGTTACGCGCAGATAACGCCGTTTTATTTGATACGTATATTTTGGCAATATTTTATTCTCTAACTACTATTTTTATTAATATTTACTAATATTTTATTTTTTTAGTACGTCATACACAGGGCTGCGAACTCGAACTCGAAGAACTCGGCAATTTTGGCCGAACTCGAACTCGAACTCGAAAAAAAAAATTTTCTGAACTCGAACTTGAACTCGAACTTGAAAAAAGTTTGTGATGTTTGAGTTCATTTAATGAGAAAATTTGACTATAACTTTTCTCAGCGTTGGTGCCAAATGATAATTTGGTGTCCTCTTTTATTTTGTTTAATAATAGATTAAAATTGGTAAAATTGATGACAAAGCATTTTTAACATGTGCTCAGTTTTTCGCGGTTGAATTATTCTCTTAACTCTATTCCGACTGTATTTTTTCAACTCTATTTTGTGAACTCGAACTCGAACTCGAAAAATTGAAATTTCAAGAACTCGAACTCGAACTCGAACTCGGACTTGCAAATTTTTTGTGAACTCGAACTCGAACTCGAACTCGATTAAAAATGCTTCGAGTTGGCAGCCCTGGTCATACATTATCTAAATTTAAATATTCATGTTTGCAATTAACTAATTGGTTTACCGAAGTTGATGATGGAATGAGTTTCAATTCCGAATCGCCGTTATATTGGCTTTACTTTTTATTTTGAAATTGGTCACGCGTTCCAAATTTTATCCTTCTAGAATTGTTTACTTTTGTTTTTGATGCTTTATATTTGTTTAAAATTAATATATAACATAAAAGCCAATGAATACTTAACTTTTATATTGTAAAAAACATAAAAATGTAATTCTTATCTTCAAAGTGTAACTTCATCAGGATTTATGCAATTTCAGAGGAAACTATGTCCTCCTCATTTGATGTCGAACTTTTTCTTTTGCCTGGTTACTCCCCGTGGCTATCCTCTTGCTATTCCTCGTTGTTGTAAGGAGCCATACAACAAAAATAAAACTTGACTCTTCCTGTCTGAAACTAAGCTATTTTTCAATATTTTTTGAATCAAGTTTATTTGTCATAAAGGGGGATTTGCTGAACTCATTCTACAATTCCAGTTTTTCAATCAAAAATTGAAAATCAATTATTTCTTCATTAACAGCTACAGATAAATATAAAATATATAGCATAAATTGTAACAAAAAGTATTTCCTTTTATAGAACAAATTTAAACAAAAAAATGGACACAGCAAGGACATTTTGGTTTCTTACCACATGGTAAATCACACGGCCATTTAGGAGTGCATTAACTCAATTTGTTTCCATAATTAATTTTTTTCAAGTTAGTTTTTGCTTGCAGTTGTGATTTATGTTGAAATTTATTGCAACACTTATATAAATAACTAATTTCATGAAATATTTTTTGAAATCTAACAAATCGATTTACTTTATCATGTTAATGTATCATCTATTTGAGCGATAAAACCACTCCGTGAGTATCAGTATCAGTATCTTTTATTTCAGTTCCTCCATAAAAAACATAGTGAAGTAGGAAATTTGTAAGTAGTAGAAAGCAGAACAGAAAAAGGAAGAGGCAACAAAACGATGAGCGTTGTGGCATGCAATCAAGATAAGAAGAGATTTTTAAGAACAAGTGTGCATGGTTGCAGCACCTTTTAAGAGAAACCAAAAAATAAATAAAAAAGAAATGAAATGAAAGGAAGAAAGTGAAATAAAAAGAAAAAAGCGTCATCTGAGTCATATGTAGACGCTGTTGTGTCGGCGGAAAATGTGGTGGGATACACAACAGGTCGCTGGCAAAAAAGGCCTGACAGGCAAAGAAACCCACCCAAAGAAATTCTGTCGCGGGTCAAAAGGACCATTTCACTCATATGACAAGGAAAAAAAATTAAAGATTAAGAATTACAAACACAAACACACTCACAAAAAAAACAAAACAAATAAATAAACGGAAAACACAAGATGCAATGCGCAAATATTTTAGAAATAATACAAAGGTTATAATAGAATGAAAGCGATATTTGAATCTGCTTTGTGATAAAGTCTTCTTTTCATCGTAATGCAAGGAAAGTAGAAGTGGGTGCGTCATCTTATAGGGTACGAATTTTCTGAAAAAAAAAGCAACAAAAGCAAGCATCAGGAAGCGAGAAATTTAAGTTTATCAAATATAAGAAAATTGATCTAAAATGTTAAGAATTTAAAAGGAATTGGTTTAATTTTTGTTTAAAAACATTGTTTGTTTTAATTCTATTAATACTATTGATTCTTCAGAACCAATCTATTTAAGGCGCAACTGACAAAGCGTTTTTCGTCACATGATTTTATCTGAAGCGAAAATGTCAAAACGGTCAAACGGTTTATCATTAGTTCGGCGCGAATAAGCGCGGACGACGACGTGGTCAAGCCATTTATCAAAACAAATGACGTCGCGCAACTTTATTTAAACAAACAAGGCGCGAAAATCCACATTCTATTTGAATAAGTTTTATAATAATGTGTCGGGTTGTGTTATAAAACAAATCCTCTAATTCTAACATTTCGATATTGAAATGTTACAGTAGCAACTGCTAACAGCTTATTATCAATAATCGCAGAGATGATTTTGGTTTAGTATTGTCCCTGGTACAGCATTCAAAGTTTTAAACTATATTAATGACTGATGAGTAAGTTCATTACATTTTGCCGATTTTTGTTGTTATTTTTTTATAATCTTTTTATGTTTGTTTGGAAATAATATGAAATGAATATGGACCTAATAGTAGGTTAATCATTAAAGGACTAGTTCCAGCTCATAAAGGATGGATCTTCTTTTAGGTCTCCTAGGCATGGATGAAAACAATATAAATTTTATAACAAATTGAATTTTCGTTACAAATTTATACTAAACATTTCTAAAATTGTATCTTGCTATGCAGACATAATTTCGCACCAACCTGTTGGTTAGGATGAAATCCTACAAAAAATTAAAACGCTTGAAAAATCTACCGATCCGGCTCACCAATTATCTGCTCATAATATTAGCTCGTGATTTGTCGGAATGATGTAGCTCAACGTATGTTATTGATAAAGTTTATGAAGTTTAAAGCTGGCATTATTGCAGACCTACTATTATATTTATCGTTAATTGTAACCAATTATATTAACATTTATAGATGTTCGCAATGGAGAGTTGTAGAAATTCTAAAATACACTGTGATCTTTTAATGAAATTACTGTTACTAAAAATAATTTGCTAAAATTTGTTAAAATCCATTTTTGCTCTTATGGTACGTAACTAAAAGATCAGTTTAATTTAAAAAAACATTGACAGTAAAAGGAATTAGCATAGTGATTTTAGTATTTCTTCAAAAAAATATTATTTTTTTTTACATTAAGTCTTCTAGCTGCGTACTAGAAACGCTAAAATTTATTTTAAATTGCATTTTTTAACTGCTGTCATGAAAACCGAGAGCAGTAAGCTAAAAGCACAACAAAAAATTTAAACAGTATTTTTCTAATCTTCTTCTGAAAGTTGCAAACTCTTTATATTTTAAATTTTCTTAACATTAGAATTTAAATAAAAAAATTTTTTGTAGAAAAATTAAATGCAGGATTGCTCAAAAACACAAAAACCAAAAAAGCTTTTAGTAGCAATTTAAGAGAATCAGTCCATTTTTTCTTTTTTAAATTCTTCATAATTTTAAAGTAAATTCAAATAGAAACAAATTATCATTAAAATACTAAAAACTTGAAACTTTTAGATACAGCATCTGATTCCGGCTTCTGATTTTCAGGGGTTCGTGCGATTGCTTCCTTCTCTCCGTACGAAAGCCAACTTTAATCGTAACTATTTTTTCTTCTTGGATCATTAGCTAAAGCTTCTTTTATCTTTATAATTTAAGTGTGCCAAAAATAAAGACCTTTTTTTGGTCTCTATTTATCTTCGACATGAAATACAGATCAAAAAGATCTTTATTTTTGCTCACCTAAATTTTTGGAGGTATAAGATAACTTTTTACCTTAAAAAGTTAAACGCCCCTGTTTTAAACTTTAAATTTAACCTTGAATTTTTTAATAAATATCTAAAGTTTTTAAAAAGTTTAAGTAAATTTGCTGTTGTAAATCTGAACTCACTGCGCTTTAAAAATCTTGAAAATTAAAATATAAAATTAATTTAAATTGCGAGTTCAAGAGTGAGAAAATAATAGAAGATTTGGGACTCATAGTTGCGTTGATGAAGGTTTGTAAACGTTGACCATCAATGTCAGCGCGCAATCATTCAACCACGATGCTGATAAACTGGGCAAGGCCACCTTTCCTGCTTAAATAAAAAACTTAAATGTAATCGCTTCTCTTCAGTTGTGCAATGACGTCTTTAATGTTGAGCGGGAGAATAGTGGCCTTCAAAACTTTTGGCAATGTGCCTTGGAAAGGGCATCTTTTTAGAATACCCTGTCCCGAAAAACACTTTTTCTGATTGGCAGATGTTGGCTGAGCATCCGGGCGGGCTTTTCGTTTTGGGAGTTTCGGTTTCAGCTTACGTCTTCGTTTCACGGACTACGAAAAGACTTAAATTATCGGGCAGATACCACGAAAGAGTACCATCTATGGCATTGTGCATTATCCATGCCGAATCCGCGCTCACTGCCCGCACTGCTTTGAGTTTAAAACTTTTATCATGGACAGTTTGCTTACTCAGGTTTTATTGCAGAGTTGTTTATATATAATGTTAAAAATCTAAGATTTGTGGCTTTTACTGGATGCATTGCTGCACTGGTAGAAGCGGCATTGTGCATTGTACTCTTTAATGCAGTAATTCTCAAACTTTTAAGTAACTGTGTCCCCTTGGTTATAATATTGTTCCGAAGGTCAAGTGAAGACCAAAAAAAGGAAAGGTATTCACCTTGAATTTATCTCTGATTTTTTGATTGTCGTCCCAAAAATATAATTTTCTCTAAAATAAAGGTCATTAATTTGAAACTGTCCCTGATTTAATCATCTTCGTAACAAAAGTAAATTGAAGTCCAAAATAAGGATTCTTCTCGTGGCCCCATCGGCAAAGTTCTTGTGGCCTCCTTTGAGAACTCCTTCATTAGTGACACTAGCAGCTAACCTATAACTCGATATATTTCTAGCATCTGGTCATAGGTATGTGTGATACACGATGCCGCTTCTAACAGTGCAGCAATGCATCTGGTAGAAGCCACAAATCTTAGAAAGGTTTCATTCATTTCACTTTACGAAAATATAAATATTTAAAAAAAATGTTTTAACCAATAACAGCATCTTGACATCTCATAGATTTTAGTGATTTTTCGTCAAAGACATGCTCATTTTGTTGAAAAAATTATTTAAATTGTGCACCAGACACAATTGGCTTTATTATTTATGAAATCTATAAAATTTTGGTCTTTTAATTGCATACAGCAGTATGGCGGCTCGCGCACTTAAATTCGTTTTTTCTTCATAAACTGTTTTCTTTCATACTAAGTTTTTTTTTTACTTTAACGTGGGATCATGAATCTCTGGCTGTTGGCTTGCTGATCATTCATGGATTTGTTTATGACACACAATTATTGATCAATAAGCTGTTTAGCCCAGTAAGTTCACTCCTTTCTTACTGCGACATTGGTCTCTGTTTATTGTTTATGTTTAAAATTGCATATTAAAGTTGAAGGACCTGCAGCTTACATTTCACTCAAAAACTTTTTGCATCTTTCCGGATATACCTAATCATATTTCGAAACGATATCGAACTTACAATTTTTTCCAATCTGCCCCCAATTTGAAGTATATTTACTGTTTTGTAAAGAATGATGGTAAATTTTTAATTATTTTTAAAATTTGAGATCAAAATGCGGAACTAACTAGCATATCAACAGCAGCAAATGTTTGCACGATTTAGTTAAATTAAATTTTTTGAACACAGACTTAAAAGTTCATATAAACTTTGGCGACCTTTTATGTTAATTTGGTTTATATTTAAAAAAAAACGTTGCATTATGCTGTCATTGCTTTAACTGTTCTGACTTTTACCAAATTTTTTAGCAAAAAAAGGCTTTCAAATGTTTCACTCATTTCTTGGCTTTTTTCTCCTCGTGTTTATAAACATTTTTTTATTTCATTGAATTTCACGATTTTTACTTCACATGCTTTGCCTTTGCGTTGATTTCTACTAATCACAAAAATCATTTCTTTGATGTCGTTACTTAGAAAATTGCAACAAAGCTTTCCTAAGTAAATGGGTTTTTACGCAAACAACAAAGCTGGGGATGGAAGGACTTAGAATGGTTACAATTTAAAGAATGAAATAAACGTCTTCAAACAATAGCAACGCATTGAGTAACCTTTGCTAGGTTCTGATTTTAATAAAGACTTCTAGGCCTTAGCAAACTTGGCATTTCCGTAAAAGGCCTTTTTTGAATAAGGTTGCCTACTCCTTTTCTGCATCAAACCAAAAGTAAACTTTTGGTTCCATGTTTATTTCATGCTTTGAAACTTACCCCGGTTCATGACATCAATCCCACAAGATTGCTCATAACTGCTTAGTCACCTGCGTCTAAAGAGACAAGATAAGTTTTTATTTTGTTGTCTGAGAAATGAAACCGAACCCAGATTCACTTCCGCACCTCCCCGAAATGCGCCGTATTCTCATTTCCTCAACAGAGGTTCCCCGTTTAAATTATTGTATAAAAACTTTAAGAGAAAGTGCCACGTTATTGCCAATATGTCATTACTTTTACAGAGAAGCCAACCTTTCTACATCACAGCTGACGGCAACGAAAATAATGACGAACGAAAAGTTTAAAAAAAAGTTTCACTCGGAAACATTACTCTGCAGACAAACCCAAAGCAGTTAACGCATTAACTAGCTAAAAGAAATTGAGAAGATGAAACTGCAAGGCAGTAGAAATAAAGGCAAAACTGTATCAAATAGCTTAGTTGTTTTCTACTGTTTTGTATTTTCACTTTCTGATTATCTTATTCATGTTTTTATGTCTGACGTTGTGCTGCTTCTTCCTTTTCTTGATCTTTTTAATATTTATAATTTTGTGTTAAATTGTTTAATAATGATTGAGAATAAAATAAATGAATGAATGAATACAATAAACTACAGCTGCGCATAATTTAATGTGCTGTTTCATGAGTTTCGAAAATTTTACAAAAAATTATTATTTTGAATTGATCCTTGAAGTAATTATTACAGAAGTTGCAAAAAGGTTCAGAAAGGGTTTACTTTTTGCTATTACCTGAATATTTGGAACTTTGCAAAACCGAAAACGTTTTAAGTCATTCCCGATTTCTTATCGAGTGCTGAAGCGACAAATATTGGAATCGAACCCGGGCATTAGTTCGCTTGATTTCCAAACTTTCCAGGAAGACAAACAAAATTTTTTCTTTCCGAAATGAAAAGGTTAGTCGTTTTCGAAAACGCTAATAGACATATCCAGACGAAACTTTAATAGATCTTGCCGCCCAAATGGAGCCGCAGCACATCAGCAGTCAGGTAGCGATGCTCGAGATTGGAAACAAACAAACCATTATTGCGTTAGAACTGACGTGTATAAAATTATAGAGTATAATTTTGGCAAGGAATAAATTTTCTTCAACCATATTGTGGCGATACTCAGCAGCACAATTAAATTCATAAAACTTTTATTTTTCAAACGTTTTCGGCTTCTTAAGGCCTTTTCAAGAAAAACTTAAACTTTAATGAAATTAACAATAATGCGTCAACACAAAGAAAATTAATTATCTATGCATGAATGATTTACATTGTGACGAATAAGTTAAAGCAAATAGAATTATAAAGTCAATTTTTTAGTTTCATTAAATTATTTAAAAATGAAAGTAAATTTAAAATACAAATTAAAAAACATTTAATAAAAATGAAGAATCATTTGCATAAAGTTGTCGATTTAAACCAGGATTACGCTTTTTAATAAATAATGCTTCATGTATTTTTGTATGAAATTCCGACTTACGCTTTTTAATTATTTTTTAAAGGAGTTTAAATTTAATTTGACAGAGGAACAAACATTACAACACATTATATGATTTTTTATTGCACTTGATACTTGAGAGTTGAAGTCCAAATGCTTTTTAGCTCTAGTGCTCAAATGTCGGGTTGACATACCGAATTACCGATGTATGTCAAGTTCGCGTCACACGAATATGTAAATTCATAAATGACATTTGAGCAAAGACCCAAAGGAGTTGTGGACTTCAATTGAAAGTAGTTTCCAATTTTAAATGTTTTATAGACAGGACAAACTTTCACGTTAAATTTCGATTTGAAAATTTTTGATAAGCGATTTAAAAAACGTCTCGAGTCAATACCAAAGTACGGAATTGTAATACAGTATAATAAGCACGGCAATCAGTAGAACGATCAACGGTTATGTTGGACACAAATTTGTTTAAAACTTTATTAAAAAACCAGCAAGGATAACCATTTAAACAAAACATTTTTCTTAGGTTGTTGATTTCTCGATTGAATAACATTTTTGAGGAACATACATGTATTAATTTCGCACGGTGAAGCAAACCCAAAATTAAACCAGATTTCCATTTTTGTGGGCAAAAGGCGTTAAAATTAAGTAAAAGTCCAGTGTTGGTTGGTTTTCTCCATGTATACGTGTCTAAACTATTGCAATTTATTTCTATTTTAACATCTAGAAAACAAATAAAGTCTGAAGAATGTTCAAGAGTAAATTTTATGTTTTTGTGTTGACTATTAAGAACATTTAGAAAGAACAAACAATCATTGTTATTTTCAAAAACAGCAAAAACATCATCAACATAACGTAAATACAATTTCGGAGAATGTTGGTTTTTATTTTTAAGAATACGGTTTTCCAAATCGGCGAGAAAGAAATTTGCAATTGTCGGTCCAAGTGGTGATCCCATGGTAACACCATCAATCTGTTTGTATAATATGTCCTTGTATAAAAATTGTCCTTGTGTAGCTAACCGAAGTAATTTAATGAATATTTCTTTCTTCATTAACGGTTGATTTGAGTTTTTTTCGGAAAATAATTCATCAGCTATAAGTTTTATTGTTTCTTCTAATGGTACATTTGTGAAAAGGGAAACTACATCAAAGCTTACTAATTTTTGTCCGGACGAAAACTCGTATTTATTGATAAAATCACCAGTTGATTTGAGCATATATTTGTGTGCGATGTGGAGTTGTTTTGCTAACTTATATTTTGGTGTGTTTATCATAGAAACCACTGGTCGTAATGGGCACTCATCTTTATGTACTTTAGCGAGTCCATAGAGCTTGCCAGGTTGACTTCCACTCGGTATTAAGCTGTTTGTAATTTCCAAATCATAATTTTTGAGATACTTTTTGATGTAATAAGAAATTGACTTTTCTTTGCGTATAATTGGATGGATTTTTGATTTGTTTTCTATTTTACAAAACTTTGACTTATCTTCAATGATATCATCTAATTTCAAAAAATAATCTTTTTTGTTTAAAATAGCAGTTCCTTTATCTTTATCAAATTTGCAAATTTTTATACTTGAATTATCAGAAAGTTGTTTTAAAGTTCGATGAAAAGACAAGTTTTTTGGATTGTTGTATTTTAGATTATTGTGAGCCTTTAGGATTGCACATACGTCTCGTCAAGCTAAATATTTAAATTAAGGCTTGATTAGGCCACGATAGATAGGAAAGCTGGGCCTTTATGGTCCATTAATAATAGAACTGAGATAAAGCTGTGAGAAAATACACTTGTAAAGAGTTTGCTGTAAGACATAAAAACTAAAAAATTTCTTGAAAATTGTATTACTCATTTTAAAAACGTTTATAAACCATGGCGTAAGCATTGACCTTACAGAATTTGTTTCATGTTTTACAAAGTAACATTTATGCTCCAAAAAAGTTTTTTTTAATAACACAACCTTTTATGTTCCGTTCCCAAAAAAGTTTTTTTCAATAACACAACCTTTTATGTTCCGTAGCATGGTTTTTTTTACATATTTAGGTTTAAAATACCATTGAGAAGCTTGTTTTTGAAAATGAGAACAAATCGCTGAGCTAATAAAGTTTCAAAAGCGTTTGTTATATTGTTGAGGTAAGGAGTGTTTTTTGCTGCTCTTCCAAATCAGAAAATTGAGATTAATCAAGCTAGTATTTCAGTCAAAAATTAAATAGGATTATTTTTCAGCACTCGATAAATATTTTGATGTTAGTTAATAAGCTTAAGACAACTTGAAAATATCTGTATAAACAACTTTCTTACAACTAGTTTTTCGTCTTTATGATTAATTTTCTGACAGCTATTTTACGTAAAAGTTAATTATTACGTAACAACACTCAAATTTCTCTCCTCCTGCACTCAGAAAAGCTTCAAAAAAATGAGTCGAAATACTAGAAAGGATAAATACGCAAGTAACAGCGAAGGATCTTCTACTAATAATCCAGCAAATTTTATTATTGATGATCGAGAAAAACTGCATCAAATATACAGTTGTATAAAAAAATTGGAAAGTCAGGTGCACGAGCTAAAAGTTCAGTTCAGTTCAGTTCAGTTTTCTTTTATTTCTGCTCCGCCACATGAACAAAATAACAAAATGTTGAGAATTTTGTGTGTTGTTAAAGACCGGGTTAGAAAAAAGAAGCAACAAAACGAGTTGACGTTGTGACTTGCTAATTAGCGATGAAAGGTGTGACTTGTTGTATAATATAGAAGCAAGCTAAACAATAAAAACGAAGAAATGCTTCAGTTGAAAGCAGAAAATACTAAGCTAAAACAGGCACTCACTCTAAATGTGTTCAATGTTGATGCACTTGAACAATATGGTAGAAGAGAAAATCTTCGCATACTTGTGTAGATGATTGTTCTACAAAGAATCAAACACTTCCTTAGATCATTTCTTCTTGTTCAAAGAAATTTAAAGAACGTATAACAGCAGCCAAAAATAATACAATATATTATTACAGTTATTTAACAATTTTTCTTATTCACAACTCATTGCTTTCCTCGTTGTTCCTTTGTCTAGTGTTGCCATTCTATTAATAGTTATTTATATTGGAATTTGTAGTGATCTATACAGGATCACTATAGACTTTCCTCCTGACAAAATTTAGCAATTTTAAAAAAAGAGAAGATAGTATACACAAAATGATGGTAAAATGAAGAGTTTTAGAGTAAAGGCGAAATCCTGTGTATATAAGTAGAATATTGAAGTAGACGTGTAATATGGGATGTGTTATAACAATATTTACAAAATATTGTGCAGCAATTAGCATTGATGCAATATAATGAAATTATTCCATGTTAACAACACAGTCCCGCAGCCATTGGGGAAAAACAGTTTTTCTGCGAGGACGTGGCTGTGGTGGCGACAAGATGGAGCTTTGAGCAGTGTCTAGAATAGATTCAATTTCAGGTGTTAAGTTAGAAATATTATGAATAAAGCCGGGTTTTACATTGTTAATGCCAACTGAGATTAATCTGCCACGCTTAATAACTTTGAAAACGTCATTATTGCGGTCTATAACCAGGTATGAGCCGGAGTAGGCGGGGCATAAATTGGGGTGAATTGGATCGTCTTTAATAAATATGTGGATACAATCGTTTAATGTTTTAGGAAGAAAAATTAATTATTACGGCTAGATTCTTAGCGTAATATCTCTAGTAGACGTTAACCACGCGTTCCTTGTATGGATACAGTTTTCTATTAAACATAAAAATTAATTAATACAATAAATAAAGCAATTAAACAAAAAATGACTTACTAACTAAATCCACTTCAGAGTATTCCAAAATAAGAACGTTACATTAGTTGAAAAGAAAGAAAAAGACCTAGTTGCTACTATTAAAAGAAATCGTCACGCAGAAACTAACAAAAAAGCGCTGATTTTGAAGATGACGTAATGCGAGAAAAGAAATTAAACCGTGTTTTAAATTAAATCGTGTTCGAAGCTAGGCAGGGCCGCATTGGCACTAACATTGATTTTTTCTGTTTCACTCTCGTTGAAGTGGGATGTAATGATTCTGTGAAAGCGCGCATGCTGTTGATTATATCTGAGGAGGAAGCATTCTGGTTCTCATGTGTGGGAGAAATAAGGTCACCGGGGAGTCGTAAACATTGTCCAAATAAT
The DNA here is from genome assembly GCA_963680785.1 of Diplosoma virens. Taxonomy (NCBI): domain Eukaryota; kingdom Metazoa; phylum Chordata; class Ascidiacea; order Aplousobranchia; family Didemnidae; genus Diplosoma; species Diplosoma virens. The sequence goes on along the minus strand of OY796892.1, from coordinate 38,725,850 downwards.
AATTCTGCAGAACTGCCTTGTAAATCTTCATTAAACATGATGGAAGATAAATGGAAAGCCCAATTAGCTGAATCTAGTTTTGCAGTTAGCGCCGTTTTAATAGTTTTGATAGCTCTTTCAACAAGTCCATTTGATTCTGGATAACGTACATTGTTGATTCTGTGAGTTGCTCCGAGAAATTTACAATAATCTTTAAAGGTATGTGATGTAAATTGGCTTCCTGCTTCAGAGTGAATTTCTACAGGTGCACAAAATGTTTGAACATGAAGATTTAAATTTTGAATGACTGAGGCAGTAGACATGTTTGACATTGGAAAGGCTTCAGTCTATCTTGTGAATGGATCAATACAAACCAAAACATGTGTATAGCCAATAGAGCTGGGAAATGGTCCAGCTATGTCAATGTTAATGCGTTCAAAACAAAAATTAGGCATAGGTATTGATGTGATTTGTTTAACAATGTGTCGGTTTGTTTTCGTTCGTTGAAAATTGATGCAAGCATGAACAAAATCACGAATTTTCGATTTCATATTCTTAAAAAGAAATTTGGCACAAATGAAACGTTGAGTGGCCTTTATGCCTAAATGATTCATGTTATGCTAATAAGATACCATCGTCTGCTCCAAACTGGGGGTAATTAGTATGCGGTCATGTGGTAAACTGGTATCAATTAAAATGCAGAAATTAGTTTTAGGTATGGGCACAAATTTAATATTGATGGATGAGTCAGTAGAAAATGAAAAGGCATCTGATTGAGACTCATGTTGCTGAGCGTCAGCAATTGATTCCGGAGAAATAAGCATAGGTTCTTCAAGAATGTTGTCTACAATAACTCGGGATAGGCAATCAGCCACAATGTAATTTCTGCCTGGCAAATGTTGAATATTACAATCAAATTGACTGAGATAAGACAATTGACGCACTTGCTTAGGAGAGTGATTTTCAGAAGGTTTTGCAAAACTGTTAACTAAAGATTTATTATCTGTGAAGATTACAAATGGTTTATCAAGTAGCATATATTCAAAATATTTAACGTTAGAATAAACACTAAGAAGTTCAAGGTCATAGATTGAGTAATATTTTTGAGCATCTGTTAGTGATTTGGAATAGTAACCTAGGACTTCAATTTTGTTATCATAAATTTGTTCGAATACACCACCAAGAGAGGTAGCAGATGCATCTGTTTTTAATTGTAATTTAGCATAAGCTTTAGGAAGAGCCAAATAAGCAAGATTGGCAATAATTTCTTTTACTTTCTTAAAAGCTTGCAGTGCATTGCAATTCAATGATATTTTTGTTTCGTTTTCTACTTTACCTTTGAGATAATCTTGTAATGGAGAAAGTAATTCAGCTGCATTTTCAATGAAGCGACGTTAATAATTAACTGGACCAAGAAATTGACGTACTTTTTTGATGGTTACAGGTTCAGGAAAGTTTTTCACAACTTCAATTTTTTCATCAGATGCAGTTATACCACTGGCATTTAATTTGTATTCAAGTACATTAAGTTGAGAAGCACCAATACACATTTGTTCATGTTTAATGTTAATCTATACGAATTGAGTCTATTAGCAGTTTCTAAAAGATGTTTTTGTGTTCAAGCTCATTTTTGGAAAATATAATAATGTCATCAATGTAAGCAAAACAAAAAGTATCAGTATTTTGTAGAACGTGATTGATAAAACGTTGGAAGCTGCTGCTTGCATAAGTTAAACCTTGTGGAAGTTTATTGTACATGAAGTTACCGCATTGAGTGCAAAAAGCCGTAAATTGTCTATCAGTGGGCGGACATCCAGTTGCCAAAAAGCACTTGAGTTGAGTAAAATCTGTTAACCTTAGTAATGGATAATTTTGTTTTTTGCAACGTTTATTGATAAGTCTGTAATCATGTACCAACTTAAAGGAACCATTCTTCTTTTTAACTAAATGTAATGGTGAAGCCCAAGGGCTGGAAGTTGAACTAATAATATTTTTTTCAAACACGTCATCTAATATTTTATTGAGAGCATTTGTTTTTTCTAAATTGAGTCTTCTCGGTCGAAAGGCTACTGGGGGTCCATCAACTTCTAATACATGTTTATTATTTTTTATTTATTTTTTTATTTCATCTCTATATTTATCCTCCTGACTCGCAGGAAAGCGACGGAGGTGCTAATACATAGGGTAGGCAATTACCCCGACTTGCTTCCGGAGATGCCAAGATATTGCAGTCCGCTTGTAATTTAATAGAGATATGACTGTAATTTAGAACTGCTTTCCAGGACCACCAAGTAGGGGAAAGTGTCTTTCCCAAGAACACAACAGAATGGCGCGAGTGGGTTTTGAACCGAGACCGTGTTGATCACGAGCCCGGGGCTTTAACCACTCGACCACGCTGCCGACACTCGACCACGCTGCCAAATTTCAAAGGGTGTTTCTTTTTTTCCACTTTAATTTGTCCAGATGCAAGATTAGGAAACATGTATAGAATATGAATGTATATTGTAGTCAATGTTGGGCAATGGAGTTAAAATATTTTCCTTTGTAAAATTTAAAATGTCAACTGTGCTTGCAGCTGTGTCAATTATAAAATTGTGCGATTTCAAAAAATCCAAACCAAGAATAGTATGTTTAATGTTTGCAACAATAAAAGAATGAGTAAACTATTTATTAGGAAAGTCCTGAAAATCTAGTGTTAGTTCAATGACACCTGATTGTGGTATAGGATGACCATCAGCAGCAAATAATCTACAGGGATCTGGATTTGTCACACAAGTATATTTGTTTGAGGGAATCAGTGACTTAGGGCTAGCTGTATCAATAATAAATACAATGTTATTGTGTGTGTCAGTTAAGTGAATATATTTGTCAGCAGATTCAGGCAATGCATTGCTGACATTGATAGTATTTATTTGCAAGTCATGATTTATTGAGGAGAATTGCCTTGTGAGTTTAAATGTTTAGTCTTCATATAGCTATCAAAATGAGTGCAGCCTTGGACACAGTATTTCATTTTACTCACATCTCATTTTACACACGGTGAGCCAAGGAGAGTGTCGCTCCCATTCGGCAAAGCTCAGCTGGCTGGATGCCTGAGAGTACAGGTAGGTGGTCCGTTGGAGTGGGACGCAGGCATTTAATGACTATGCGCAAGGCGTCATTTAAGACAATGTCGATGAGGCGAGTGTGAGCACTGCGACACCAGACTGACGCGAAGTACTCAGCTGTTAAATAGACTAGAGATAAGGCAGCTATGCATAGTGTTTTAGCACCAGCACCCCATCCCGAGCCCACGAGTCGCCTCAGCAGTGTGACGCGCGATGATAGTTTTTTTGCACAATGTTACTATATAGTGAAACGTGAGCGATCTGTCCAATTTTACCCCAAGATAAGTAGGGGTTGGACAGAACGGTAGAAGTCTACCGTTGTTGTAGACTTTTTCTTAAAAAGTATTTAGAAATTTTCTTAAATGATCCCAATGATCAACTTAACATTCTAATAGACAGCAATATAAGCTCGCCTCATGAATTGTTCGACAAGTTTGTATCAAAATTTAAAAATGTTGTTGATGAATTTGCACCTATGAGAAAAGCTTCGTGAAAGGAAAATAAGCTTAGATGTAGACCGTGGTTAACACGCGGTCTTCTGAAATCTATTAGAATGAAAAACAAAATGCATAACAATTTGCGTAAGAAACCCGACATATCACAAAATCATAAATACAAAATTTATTGCAATCTGCTAAATCGTTTAAACAAACAAGCAAAAGTTGATTACTATCACAACGTGCTAATTGATAATAAAAATAATTCCAAAAAAGTATGGAATATCGTTAATGAATTAATATACAATAGAAAACAAAAAATTCTGGACCTACCAAGATACTAACAGATATATGTTGTACAATCATAGATCCACAGGCCATTGCGGAGGAGTTTAATAAATATTTTGTAAGTGTTGGAAAGAGAATGGCAGCAAAAATATCTACACAAGATAAGCCACCTGATTCACAGAGTAATTTAGATAAAATCAAAAAATAAAAAATTCTATATTTTTTCCCCTTGTACCCCTCAGGAAGTGTTTGATTTAATAACAAAAATAAAAAATAAAAAAGCATGCAGAATAATAGATATTGAAAATAGATTTATTAAACTTGCTAATCCTGTAATTTCTACTTTTTTAACGGGGATAAATTACATCGTTACGATTAAAATTATAAATGAAGTGTGACAGCCTTGTCGATGCTGTTTGGAAGAACATCCACTCTGGATCAGTCACGGACAGGGACTGGAAACGGGTGTTTATTCTTTACCATTCTTTACAATAAAACGAATTCTGAATTAATTTTATGATGTTTATAAAGAATCTAGTAAAACTAAGAAAAAATATTATTTTAGTTTCTTGTAATTTTAGATAAAAACGTACAAAGTTTGTCCACTTTGACATCATTTCGCAATAGAATCTAATCAAAATCGCAGATAAAATAAAATCAAGCAAAACCACTAATCTTAAAACATCAGTTAATCTTTTTCATAGTTTTGTTTTAAAGTTTAAGTGACATATCTTTTGCCGACCGGTTAAAAAGCAGTTCAAAACTTGCATCTACCTGCAGATTGATGTTTCAGAAACATAAGTTCAGATTAAATATCTTCGATTGAAACATTGAATAAATTGTTCTTGAGTTAATGCAAAACTTTTATTTACGTTTCGATATTTTCAAGGTTTGAAATAAATTTGATTTGGTGTTCTATTATTGTTGATAAAAATGGAATCCATAATCACCAACGTTGTCGGAACAGAAACCACTTCTTTCGAACAATCAAATCAAATAAGTTTTCGATTCTTAGCTCTCAGTGTCGCAGTCGTATTGATAGCTGTCGACTTGTGGCTTGTTGTGTCTTTGATTCATTTTGGAATCAAAACAAGGAAATGGCGTCAGCTTAAAGCTAACGATCCGGATTTGTTGAATTCCGGGAGGATCTATCTGACAGTAGTTGTTTGCTCCCTGATAGCTTTTATTTTTCATTTAGTTGATGCTGTTGACGCATCTATTGTATCCTATAACGACGATGAATTGTGCAATTTGATAAGTGACCTGTTCAGAACCTTGTACGGTTTATGTGTGCTCTCCGTAGTTTTCTTTCTCTGGTTTCGTCAAAGAGCACTCTACACAACGTTTCTTCCGACAGTCCACTTTACAAAATGTCTCAAGGTGTTCAGCTTTATCATAATTTTCATTTCATTTTTCTTTGTAGTAATTAGCTTAACTTTGTGGAATATTCCAAACGATAGCGTAGCTTCTCCGATCGGTTGTGTTTATAAAAAGGACGGCAATTTGCAATTGCCCTCATTAGTGATTGCCTTCACTACAATCATCTTCAGCCAGGTTTCCTTACTGGCTGTGTTTATCCACGCATTGTTGGCCTCACAAAAATCGAGTGAAGAGAAAAAATGGAAATTATTGCTTTGCTGCAAACCAAAACCTTCGATCGAACAGACCAACGCCACAGAGCAACCGAATCACCAAACACAAACAATCGTTTATAATGTAATAAGAAAAACAACCATCTTTGCTGCATTGTCTCTATTGTGTGATGTACTTGTCATTTTATTAATTTTTTTACTGCAAATACTAGTGAAACGTTCTGAGATTATTTCTATTTGGACTTCGATTTCAGTGTCGCTGAATTTGTATTTTGTTATTTTGTCTTTCGCGGCATGGAAAGATATGATTACGTCACCATGCAAATCATTTGCTTGTCATGACATCATCTCTGGCACCATAGATGACCTTGGGTCCGGAATCACAAGTGAAACAAGATTTTGAAACATCGGTTTGGTGGAACGAACATAGTTTAGTCATGCCGCCGTCGAACTTAGTTTTCATTTGGTTTGTTTACTGATTTTAATATTTTCGGTGTTACTTTAACATGCGATCTCACGCGATCAATTATCTCACGTTCTAGGCAGTGAGATCGCATGCTAGAGTCACACCATACTTTCTGTGTCATTTAGAAATCTGAGGTCATTAAGAAATAAATATAATTTACTCATTTATACAATTTAGGGAGAGAATACAATGTTTTCTTCATCCATACCACAACCACATATAACAGCATAAATACTTTATCCTAACATAAAATTACTAACAAAATGTAAAAAAAAAAAATTATTTGCTCCAATACTAAATTCAACGTAAATTCGTTTAAAACAATTAAAAAATGTAATTCCAATTTTGAAACCAAAATTCATGAAGCTTTATTGATAGAAAAGCATAACCCCAAACTCAACCGACAATTATTTGCAAATGGATCATCATTTTTATTAAATATATTTTAGATAATTATTTTGTGTCAGTTGGATTTTCTCGGTGTATCGGCGTTGTTGTTGTCATTTTGACGGTTGCATTTTAAATTTAAATTAATTTCCTTTATGAAAAAAACGCGTGCGAGAAAAAAGATTTGTTGAACAATTGCGTAATTCAGATCATTGACTTCGTTTTTATTTAAATTACAGTACTTATTTCTTCAAATTATTTTATTCATCTGAAGAGGGCTGACGCAAGCGAAAACGTTCATTATGGTTCCTTTTTTTTTTTTTTTTTTTATATTTTGTTAGTAATTTTATGTTAGGATGAATGTATTTATGCTGTTACTCATTTATCTTTTTTATTCATCAGTCGTGAACTTGAAAATTGAATAATAGATTATAATTTTTTTTTATAGGTTTTGTAAATCCCTGGCCAGAACTCACTATTTGGTTTCAGTTTTATTTAATGAACATTTTTTCTCTGTCATTTTCGAAGTGAATATTTTTATAATTTTATCACTTTTTTCTTATTTTTTTGCTAATGTAAATAAAGTGCTTTGGTTTGTTGAGCAGTTTCATTCATTTTGAAACAAAGATGTTGTGTGGAACTTGACTTGTATTTGATAAAAGTATTACTGCTTAAAGTCGAACTCCTTACAAGTAAAAATAAATCAATACTCTCTGACTACAACCCGTTCATGTGAGACAAATCTTTGGTGAGATAACAATGCACAAAGTGACAGGATTATTTGATCGGTCAATTCAAGTAACCGGAATTTGCTGTTAGCATTCGCAATCATTTTCAAATATTTGCTTTAATTAAAAGCACCTTTATTGGGACTGAAAGATCCCCAAAAAAATTTCAAATAAAAGATTTCAGTCCCAATAAACAGAAAAAAGCCTTATATTAATTTTGATACATCGGGCGCGAATGATATGCACAAAATCTAAACTAAACAAAAAAATAAAGCATATTAAAAACATTCTATTAGAAAATGGCTATCCTGAATCGATTATTGACAACGAAAAAGTGCCCTGTGTACTTAAGAGTTTTTTGGATAAGAAAAGCTTTCATTAATCTTGGTAAAAATGTTAAAACGGCCGTTGAAAGCTGCTATAGTTCCGTTACAACTCGAAATGTCTCTATATCTAAACGTGTGTTACCTGTAGCTGACAAACATGTTTTATCTACTAGCAGAAAAGCTCCGTTATCTATGAATATTCGTGCCACTGTGACAGTAGGTACATAGGGCGAACATCACAGCGACTACAAGATAAAATCAAGCAGCATGTTTCTAAATGGCTACAACAACAAGCGAAGTGCCCTACACAATCTCAACCAGATAGATTTTTCAAAAAAAAACAAAACGTAACAACCCAGATTGTGACTCTGCCATAGAACAACACCTATTGGGGAAAGAGCATTGCGCTACGAACTACGATGACAGACGATTTTAAATTTTTGCTGTAGCATGCGACTGTGTCCATCTTCGTCTGCTTGAGGCAGCGTTTATCAAAACTGTTTTATGAAGACAAAAAGAATTTGTTTATACGTCGAAACTTTTCAAGTAACCAAGGTTGTAAACAACACTATTTTTTCTTAGAGATGCTGCAATTGTGCCTTTCTCCTTTCTGAGATTGCAATGTACAGCACTTTTTTCCCATCTCGGTTGATACCATGATTTTTTCTGGCATGTCCCTTTTGATGCGACAGTTACTGATAAGAGCGTCACGAAAAGCTTTTGGCTCCTATGAAATCGACTTTGCCTAAATCGATATTAAAATTCTGTGCCACAAAAAAATTAATTAAGTTTTTGATTGACGTTTGTTATTACAGCAAGAAAATAATTTACCGCGAGGCTGTTAACATCGCTTAGCACAATTAAAAAGAGATATTAAACTAAAGTTAGTAATCTTCCAATTTTACAAATATTTAAAAAATCTTTTGACCAATTTCTGAAAGCTTTCTAAAAAAATTAAATTTTTTTTTATATTTACTGTCGTTGTCGTTTTTTCTGTAATCGATTGTTTAAATTTTTAATTTCTGTTTTTAAATTTTGTTTTTGTTCATGCTTAAAATCATTTATTACATTTATTCGTTGTAATTTTCATCTGGCAGTAAGACCAAAAGTGCTTAGACTCCCGCGCATCTATGTTATTTAAACAGATTGAGTGTGTTGAAGACTTTGTTTTTGATGCACGACGCCACACTCTATACGAAAAGCTTTTTCTCTTGGAGATTCCAAATGGCCGCTGAGAAGTCTCTGTTGAAATATTGTGACTGATTTGCCCGGATTCTTCTAGTAAAATATGGATTATCTGACAAATATTGCAAAAGTATAGATTAAAACCGAAAAATTAGTATTTAAGATGAAAAATCAAGATGAAAAACGAAAAGGAAGGCGTGACCACGTATGCAACAAAAAAGAGAAAATAATTGCAGCAAATGCGGTAAACTTGGTTGCGAGAATCATAAACATTAAAAAAAAAGTTTACTTCTAGGCTGCTTAATGGTTTCTTGTTTGCCACTGACTATAACTTGCATTACATTGTGTTACTCATAATTATAATCCCTAAATTATAAACTTGTTTTTATTCTGCGTTCTAATTTTAGAAAGTGACGTATAGACGAATGTGCGCCATTAAAAGAGATTATTACCAAAATTTATATTTAAAGTCTGAAAATTAAGAGACCAAAACCCGTGGTTTAGATATAGATAACTAGTAAAAGTCAATAGAAGCAATTACGGAGAATATTCGCTGTCTCGCCAACTACCGACCGGCCAGGTAGTTGTGGTCCGCAAAGCACTTGGTTGTTTAAAGATTAAACAAATTAAATTTGTTCCTTTGTTGATTTATTTTGACGTTTTTTAAAGTCAGATTTGTTTTGAATCCTGTTACAAATAAAAAAGTCCTTTTGTGAAGCATCTTAAAAAATATTTGTTTTTTGAAGCAAGTAACAGGTTAGTGCTAAAATAGCTTTGAAAAGCGTGTTCATTCCTCGAAAACTTTTCATCTGACACTTATCGGGAAGAATCGTCTGAATGAACTAAGAGCAATCAGATTGTGGTTATATAGGCAAAGAGAATGAGTCTGATTGTTAAAAAACGCAGCCAATCAGGAATAGAAAAGAAAAGAAAAGGAAAGAAAACAATAGCGCGTCTGATTGGTCAAGAACACAACCAATCAGAAGTGAAAGTAAAACAGCATTAATGAATGAGTTTTAAGCTGTAAAGAAATTCCTTGTTTCGACAGAGATTAGGTTGAAAAGATTTGATAAACGCAGCTTCAAGAGCGGAGAGGTGGAAAGAAGTACGTCCTCGGGCAAGGATAGAGAATTTGGTGTCACTGTATTGGCTGGCACAGGGAGGTTTTCCAAGAGATGTTGTCCAATAGCAGAGTCATGGGCGGTGACTTGAGAAGTGCTGTTTTTCTTGCAGGCACGGGAAAGATTAGAAAGATCTTGAGAAGAATGATGGTTTTTAATCGACCTGGAAACATGTTGCTTAATGCGTTCTTGCAGCCTTTGGGATGTACGTCCTACGAACCGACTATGACAGTGGCACAAAAATTGATAGATAACATTATTGTGGTGATGGGCAAGTAATAAATCTTTCTTGGTTCTGGGAAGAAAAGGCCTGGTTGTAAAAACAGCAAAGTAGCAACGCTGAATGGCTGTAGTAATTTGCTTTTCAAATTTGGTTGAAACATTTCCCAGCCATTGAAGGTGGAGATAAACCGGGTATTTCTTGGGTCCATGTTGAGATGACTGGTTGAATTGTTGGATCTTCTTGGAAAATGTGGATGTAATAATATGGTTAGGGTATCCATTAGCAACCAAGCTAGATCGTATTTTTTCGAGCTCGGCCTGAAGCTTGCTGCTAGAGCAGATAAACAGAGCTCGGTGAACCAGTGTAGCCACAAGATTGATTTTCCGCTTCTTAGAAATAAAATAATCCTAGTATATGTATTGGCTGGTAAAGGTGGGTTTTCTATACGCAGATGTGATAAATCCAATTTTTTGCTTCTCAACTAGGACGTTGAGAAACGGGAAAGAAGAGTTAAGTTTTTTTTCAAACGTGAAACGTAACGAAAAATGAAGAGAGTTGAGTGAAGAAAGAAATTTTTCACAATCGTCTTCATTTTCAAAAACCGCAAAAGTATCATCAACATAGCGGTAGTAAGTAAGAAGTTTCTTCACGTTGAGAAAGAGTTTGGTTTCTTGGTAACCAACAAAGATATTAGAGAGGACTGGACCCAACGGGGACCCCATAGCAACACCATCAGTCTGCCGGTACATAGTGTTGTTGAAGCTGAATTCAACCGACGAGGTGGCCGCTTGCATCAGCTCAATAAAAATTTTCCTAAGAAACGGAGGTGGTACTAGGTCGTCATCATAGAGAGCATTGGCACAGATTTCGATAGTTTCTTGTAGGGGGACGTTGGTAAAAAGGTTGGAAATGTCAAAAGAATAGAGAAACGGTGATAAAGTAGGAAATTGAAAATTTCTGAGAGTTTCAGCGGAGGCAAAAGAGTCCGGTATGCAGTTCGTAGAAAAAAGTTGGATTACAGGGTCAAGGAGAGAAGTGGGCCATTTTGCAAGTTGATGTTGGGCTGAGCCAGTCATCGACAAGATGGGGCATAGAGGCACATCCTTCTTGTGCATTTTGGGAAAACCATACATACGTGGGCGTTGAGAGCCTGTAGGTCGGATTGCTTTGTAGACTCTAGTGGGGATGACGTTTTTTTTCTTCAGTTCCAATAGTCGACGTTGTATTTGAGACTCGATCTTGTCTGTGTTGTCATTAGCTGGACCAAGGTTGGTCCGGATAAAATCCAACCCTAAAAAAAGGGGATGACACAATTTTAACATCTTTCAAGTGGGGAGAGAAGCCTCTAAGCCCTAAGCTCGATATCTAAAAGCCAAGTAGTGCTTCCAGTCGTTCAAGCGTTGTTTTAAAAAGGTTAGTAAAAACTTAAGATTTCTTTTTTCATTAGCTCTCTTGGTTATTTTATTTCACAGGAACAACAGGAACGCCTTTGGACAGGAAGCAATTTTCAATTTTGTATACATGAAATTGTAATCTACATATTTCCAATCTATCAAAAATCCAAATTTTTTTCTCTGCTCAAAAAATTTTTACTCAGGTCTTCACAGTTCAATCATATTTATATTTTGGTACATTTGCAAACGCAATATAAGAAAAAGATTGGTTTGTTTATCATCTAAAAATCTTGCTAAAAGAAACTTTGCCATGACAACTAACATAGAGTGCTCCTTGATCGCTCCAAGAGCTGAGTGATAGAATTTTTATGAGCAGAGAAAAAATTTTGGATTTTTGATCGGTTGAAAATATGTAGATTACGATTCTATGGGTACAAAATTGAAAATTGCGGACAGGAACAATGTCAAACGTCAAAAAATTGTGTTTCAAGTTTCGGAAACTTGAAACACATTTCAAGTTGCCGAAAAATTATAATTATATACATATATTTTCAGGTTTAAATAATATAAACAATAAATTTTCGCATATTTTTTTTGTATTTAATGGTTTTTGTAATAACATTAAACTCAATATCACAAAAACACTGAAATAATTTTTTTTTCTACCGTAATTCAGGGGTCCGCAAATACTTTTCAGGGCGACCCAAAAAGTATTTGCCCTGAATTCACGCGACCCAAAAATTTAGTGAGCGCCATTTTTGTGGAGCATTATTTTAAATATATAGCTAACAATTTTAAGGCTACTATTCAATGTAAGCAACTTTTTTATATACTGTAGAAAGTTAGCAGTCACAAACAACAATCATTACGTTTATTCTTTCTAATAAAAAGTATGAGCTTCGTGTGTAGAACACAATAAACCAATTCTGGGTTTGATATGAGAGACGGCAACCCGAAGATCATCTTTCACTTCTAACCTTGATCTGTATTTATTTTTGATGTATGATAATGCGGAAAATGTCATTTTACGTAAGTAGGTGGTTCCGAAAGGCAAAAGAACATTCATTGCAGCTGCTGATAACTGTGCATATTCTTTCTCAACTAAAATTCAAAATTCAGTCAAACTCCTCTTATTATCAAAACCAATCTTTAAACCGCGGTCACTTGACAGATCATCCAGTTCTTTAATCAATTCTGCTGAGAGATGGCGCCTACTTAAATACGGTGAAGGGTGATAAATATCCAATCGTATTTTTGCGGATCTATGTCTTCTGAAAAATATTTATCAAACCATTGAGTAAGATCTTGAAGATGGTCAAAGATGGATTGTTTTACAATGTTTTGACTTAACTCGTTTTCTTTGAGAAAATCATTCAGCTCAGAAAACATGTCCATTTTTCCGCTTTCAAGTAGACCAGCCCAATGTTGAAGTTTCTTTTTGAAGGCTTCGATCTTGTTATTCGCTGTTAGGATGTTCATTGATACACCTTGTAATGACAAATTCAAGCCATTTAATTTCTCAAAAATGCAAGATAAGTACAGCAGTTTTACTATCCAGCCAAGGTCAAAAAGGTTGGAAGGAAGTTTGTGTTTTCTATCCATGAGAAACAAGTATACCTCATCCCTCAGCTCGTACAAACGCGTAAGAACTTTACCTCTCGATAACCACCTCACTTCTGAATGAAGGAGAAGACTTTTATGGTGCGAGCCCATTTCATGACATAGAGTGATAAATAGTCGTGTCTGGAGAGGTCTTGATTTAATAAAGTTAACAATTTTTATCGCTGCATTAAGAACACTTTAAATCTGGGTCCAGTGTTTTGCTGGCAAGATTTTCTCTATGAATAATGCGAAGGTTAAAGTTGATTCGAGGCCCAACTTGTAATACTCTTGCCAAAAAATCTTTATGTTTTCCTGCCATAGCCCCAGCTCCATCAGTACAAATGCTAATACGCTGCTTCCAAAATAATCTATCATTCTTTAGTCTCGTGTCCACTGCTGAGAAAATGTCCTCACCTGTGCGTGTTCCTTTGGTGCAATTTGGTGCAACAGCAGCAGGTTTAATGAGGGTTTCTCCGATCGTGTGTGGTTTTTATCTTTTGCGATTAGATATGCCACTTCATAGGATGCCTTCTTTCCACTTAACAATTTTTTTTTCTATTCGGCGGAAAAAAGGAATTGGTTTGTAAATGAGTTTCGGATGCTTTGCTTTAATATGTCGTTGCAATTTCCCTGCTTTCAGCTCTCTTTTGCAAGGACTTCAGAGCAAACAACGCATTGAGGACGAGGCTCATCATTTATAAGTATACACATGAAACCAAGCTTTATAAATTCTTCGCTGTACTTTTGCCTAGCTCTATGAAACTGGTTTGGACGTTGTATTTCTTTTCTCTATGAGGCTGAGGATGTGGCTCATTTGCTTGTTGCTGATCCTCACTGCTTGAAGACACAAAGATTTTTGTTGGCACATCTACCGTACTACTCTCATCTAACTTTTCTGCTGAATCGCTTACTGTCGCTTTTTTGGAGTATTTGTTAGTAACCAGTTTCTCAACATTTAGTTGTGACCAAAAATAATTTTACTAAAATTGATGAAAAGCCTGAAATAGTAATAGGAGTGTTAACACATCATAACCAAAAGGTGTATCTGTGACGTAAGTCGTAAGCATGGCAGCAAACTCATCGTTAATTTTCCTGCTCCAAAAACTTTAAAATATTTTAGCTCCTTTTTAACAACTCAATGAGCAAACTTAAACTTTCTAACGCTAGCTAGCCAGCTGAGACATGCAACAAAGACATTGAAATTTTATTTGCGGTGATTGATTGTTACCTCATCAATCGTAACAATTGGCACTTGTTACGTCGAAGGACATCAATTTTTAAAACTTATTACTAGAAAGATACAAAAAATATATATTATGACGCAAAGTCAAAAAGTTTTCAAAACCAAAAAGTTCAAGAAAATAATTGAAAAAAATGATGACATAAAATGCGTCATTATGTCAGAATAATTTTAGTAAATTTAAATTTTTGGCGACCCAAACTGGATGATGTCGCGACCCAAATTTGGGTCGCGACCCACTATTTGCGGACCCCTGCCGTAATTGATTAAATCTTGAAATCTGGGTTTTATATATAAGGCCATCAGAATTTGCCAGAAGGTACAAGCCAAATTATTACGTAATAAAAACCGTTACAACAGAAAAAATACAGTATTAAAAGTTTCTTTTCAAGACTATCTTAAGGTTGTAAAGTAAACTGTTACATCATAATTAATAATTTGCGATAGCAAAATTCGACTTGTATGAGCGTTTTCTTACTTTATCAAATAATGCAATTAAGCTAAGACAAAACTACAGTATCCTGGATAATCTTCTGAAAGCAAATTATGTCACAAAAGATGAGTATGATTTCATAAGAAAAGCTAGGATAACTAGATATTTCGTAGATAAAACATCGATGTTTAATCCTTTTTAAAAGGTAAAAAATCCTTTTTAAAAGGTAGGCCACATACTAAACCGGCACCATAATCGAAACAAAATTACTGTTGCCCGGGTCTCAACATGGGCATCGGGTGTCCCATACGACGAGCAAACAGTAAATTTCACAAAAGTTTCAAGATTTTGAGTTTCTTTTTAAATGCGGTAAGATGTAAATAACGGTTTCCGCCATCGTTGGGGGAATTAAAACTCATTTGCCGTGATGTTTAGTGTACAGAAACCCCCCGATTAAAGCGATTAATCCATCGCTTAAATAGTGCGCTTATTGAAATCGCGTTAGTCAAATTTGTAAGTCAATGGAAAAAATATGTGTTCTACAGCTTAAATTATTTGAAAAGCTCATAGCAAAAATAAAGACGTCATAGAATTTTATTTTGTACTTATTTACATACATATGTAATTTCAAGAGCTTTATTTAAGCAAAAGAAAAATTATGTAAATAAAAACTATGTACAAAATTTAATAATTATGTTGCCGCAGTCGATAAATTCAATTCTTTTTTATAAAATACTTTGTGAGAGTTGACTACAGTATAATCTGGATAGTATTTTCTTTTCTGCATTTTGATGAATTTGAAGATCTAAATCTCTAAGGCTGAATCTATAACTCTCTACAAATTGTGCTCTACGATCTAAATCTGAAGCGGCATCAATACATTGCTGGTTCAAATTTTCTCGAGTTCAAAAAATTTCGGCAAACTCCTTTTGCAAGCCAGTTTCCGCGAGCGTGTTGATTGAATTCCAAGTTCGCCCTAATCTATGTTCAAGTGCAAAAAACAATAACGCGTTAATCGAATTCGCGTCAACTGAATTTGCGTTAGTCGAGGGTTTTCTGTATAGTTGAAGCATCACTGGAAATTTTTGTTCAATGCAATAGTTACTTAAAACAGCAAACGCAATTATAGATCAAACGTTTGGACCAACCATTAAAACTTTTTGGACATCTTGCCGAAATCGCTTAAAATTTTCGGGTATTTTGCTAAAAATTTGAACAACGTTCAAGAAAAAGCACTGAAGGATCATAGCAAAAACGCGCTCGTCTCTATTCTTTGAGGAAAAAAAAATGAAAACCAGCTACTATGGTTAAATTGGCACGAAACGTCACTTATTAGCGCTAAAGTTTTATCTTGTTACGTATTAGCGCGCAAAGGAGACTGACATTAGATGAAAAGCGGGCTGGCCTGACTTCCAAATCAGCCTTCTGGTTGGGTCTCAGGGCGAATAACACATTGCTATACAGGAGTACGTTACCCAATTTGTTTCCATAATTAACTTTTTTCAAGTTAGTTTTTGCTTGTAGTTGTCATTTCTGTAAAAAGTTATTGCAACGTTTAGTAAATAGCAAATTTTAAGAGATATTTTTCCAAATATAATGAATCAATTTACTTTATCTTGTTAATGTATCATCTACTTAAATGTTAGAACCACTCTGTAAGTGTAGTTTTGATTGACGGTTAGAAAGTACAAAAGCTTTATTTCAAACCTTGCAGAGTCAGCCATGATTCAACCATTAACTTTTTGTATCGTTTTTATATGACATCTGCACACGGCACTCTCCTTTTTAAACAATGTTAAGTCTTTTTTAAACACGGAAACTGCTTATGTCACAATAAGAAATCTCATTAACTAAACAAAGTACTAATTGTTTATATGAAACAACTACGTCATTATAGATGAATGAAAAAACTCTGTAAATTTAGTTTTTAACTAAACGTTCATTTTTGCATGTAAGTAAATAAATACAAGCTTTCCATTTTCATTTATTTGCATTACACCTTTATTTTTTTTAATTCGATTTTCTTTTTAGTAACTTTAAATCTCAAATTTATGAAGTATATAATTATCAATCTACTGGCAAGATTAAGTAAATATCTTCTTCTTTGCACGGTCATATTCAAGGTTAAATAACTTGCAATTATAAACTAAACAGAAATAAGCTTCGTCGATGTCTTCGTCGAAGCTTCGTCTTAGCTCTTAGTGTCTCGGTTGTATTGATGGTTGTCGACTTGTGGCTTGTTGTGTCTTTGATTCATTTTGGAATCAAAACAAGGAAATGGCGTCAGCTTAAAGCTAACAATCCGGATTTGTTGAATTCTGGGAGGATCTATCTGACAGTAGTTGTTTGCTCCCTGATAGCTTTTTCTTATCATTTTGTTGGGGCTGTTGACAAATCTGTTTTATCCTATAACGAAGATGAATTGTGCGATTTGATAGGTGACCTGTTCAGAACCTTGTACGGTTTATGTGTGCTCTCCGTAGTTTTCTTTCTCTGGTTTCGTCAAAGAGCACTCTACACCACGTTTCTTCCGACAGCTCACTTTACAAAATGTCTCAAGGTGTTCAGCTTCAGCATAATTTTCATTTCATTTTTCTTTGTAGTAATTAGCTTAACTTTGTGGAATATTCCAAACGATGGCGTAGCTTCTCCGATCGGTTGTGTTTATAAAAATGACGGCAATTTCCTGTTGCCCTCATTAGTGATTGCCTTCACTACAATCATCTTCAGCCAGGTTTCCTTACTGGCTGTGTTTATCCACGCATTGTTGGCCTTACAAACATCGAATGAAGAGGAAAAATAAAAATTACATGTACCGTAATGCTTTGCTGCAAACCAAAACCTTCGATCGAACAGACCAACGCCACAGAGCAACCAAATCACCAAACATAAACAATCGTTTATAATGTAATAAGAAAAACAACCATCTTTGCTGCATTGTCTCTATTGTGTGATGTACTTGTTGTTTTTTGACGTTTTTCCTACAACAACTAGTTTGTAGGCCATGGTATTTAAATCTCAGTTTGTTTGTTTTAGTAACTATAGCGAACAGACACAAAGGTAAATTTTCACTTAATAGCAATTGTATTAAAAGTTTTGCTCAAGAATTTTTACAAATAAGCACTAAACAACATCAAATTTTTTCTACATGTGAAAGCAGAGTCAAATAAAGATTTTAACAAAAATCATCAATTAAAAAATAATTGTCAATTATTTAAAACTTATGCAATTGTCGCGAACATTTTTTATTCCAAAGCCAAATTAAGTTAATACTTTAAAATTTTTTGAAAGCATTAACCAAATTTATTTTTAAAGGCCATTACATAATTTCAAATTTAAATTCTCATTCATGTTTGTGTTTTATAATAGACAAGATAATTACCAAATCGTGTCGCAACAATGGAATGTTACTTCGACCGCTTTATATTTTTTAGCGTGATTAATTTCGACCCAGCACGAAATCTCCAATTTGCAGGAATATTTTATAATAATAAGAACTTCTTAGAAGCCGTGCCTTAGAGTTGCATTGGCCGATGCGTCGTGTTTTGAATCGCCTCTGAAGATAAAGCTTTCCTCAAAAACGGTCCATTGAAAATCGGTCTTCAATCTGTTGTGACGTAGCCTAATCTCCATCGAAAGCCGCTGTGATTAATCTTTCAATTAGTATTAAAAACAGTGATTTTACAAAATTTAGATCAAGCTCATTCTACTCGTTACGCTGTTTTTGAACAGGATAAAATATTCAGGATTTTAGTATTATCATATTCTGCTTGGTTTATTTTCTTTTTAAATGAAAATATCAGCACTAAGCGTTTTGTCGATTTTTGTATTTGCGAGTAATAACTGCGCGTGTTGGCGTTCAGCGTTCAAAATATAAGCAAGTTGCTCAGCTTGGCTATTCTCGCATCCCGGTGGCAGTCATACAAGTGAAAGAAATAAAATAGTTTTTTTTGAGTTACAAATCAGGTTTTTATAGTTTTGCTAATGTTTAACTGGTTTTTGTTTTTCGGGTGAACCACCAATTCTAAAGGATGAGCATTATTGCGGTAAAAAAGTCATTGTATCTGCAGGAATATGTTTTTTAGGAGTCTTTTGACAATACTTAAGCATAAAAATTTTAATAAATAGTAAACAACCATTATTTTTTTGACTGGCAGGAAATCCTGCTACTCGTCTATAGAAACATGGATTTGTTGTTTGAATAATTATTTCTCTTTGATTAAATGACATGGCAGAATTTCCTGCCACTAATCTTTAATGGGTTAAAAGGAACTGATGTATTAAAACCATGAACATTTTCAGCGTTAATTCTGGCACCATTTATCTGAGTCAAACTTGCAGTAAAGTTGAAAAAACAAGACAATTCATAGATAGAAAGCAAAGAAAAGCAAAGGTTTTTCCCAAAAAAACAAGTTACATGATAACCCTAATGTTTGTAAAAAATGTAAGCGATGATTTAAAAAAATTATTACTGGGAAATACTATGAAAAAAAGTTACACAATAGCAATAACTTACAAAAGTTAACAAAGCAGAAATGTATATTTCATAGTGATAAAGGTCTCCAGACCAGCCTGAGTCTCAAGAGCAATTTTTTGAGGTCTCGGTCTCGTCCCGGTCTTGGCCTTTTGCTGGTGCTCTCGGTCTCGGTCTCGAGTTGATGGGATCTCGGTCTCGTGTTTTTTTAATTGGTCTCGAGATCAGACATTTTTATTATATTTTTGTTACTTGATGTCATTGTGATAAATTTTGCAATTTGCTTGAGAACGACACTCAATTGCAGCTTTGCCGCTATTTAAAGTGAAAATTTGTGAAAGCAATAATTCGAACACCATATTTATATGCTTATTAGTAATAGCCCGCAATTTTTTTTATAAAAATGTAGAGTTGGTAGCCTTTTTGGTCACAACTTTTTCCCACACCTATAGTTTGTTTATTAATTTTTTTATTTTCATCCTCCTGCCTCGCAGAAAAGCGCCGAAGACAGTATACTTAGAAAACAATTATTCCGACCTGCATCCAAAGATGCCAAGATATTGTTGTCCGATTGAGACATTTTATTTTGATTTTTTAGTTTTTTAAAGATACGACTGAAATTTAAAACTGTTTGCGAAAACCCACAAGCAGGGAAATGTGCCGTAAAGTGTCTTCCCCAAGGATACAGCAGAATAGCGCGAGTAGGTTTTGAACCACAGCCATTTGGATCACAATCACGACACTCTAAACCCTCTACCAAGCTTCCCAGAACCCTCGGTTAAAAAGCTGTAATCTATGAATCCATACACGTGTGCACTGAAGAAAGAGGATTGGAGGTTAAAAAATCTCCATGACAATTGATGGTCAAAGATTTATAGTAGCATTAAAACAGTTTAAAAATTTATACAACCTAGGTGAACTTATTAGTTCAGCGAAAATAAATGCGTATGACGAGAAAAAATACAAAGTACAAGTTTCAAACAACGAATGAATGTATTCGTACAGATTCCACATTAATGCCAATTATCTCCAAATAACTAATTATTACATTCCACGCCACTTAGGCAATAATTTTTGTCACGTGAGGTTAACAGCTGTGCTCTCTTTAAAAGTGTTGCATTGTTAGCATTATGGACCAAAACACAGATAAGATATTGCAATATAAAAAATTATACATATGTTGTATATATATTTAACTTGTTGTGTGATAATTACAGCCGCAATTGTAATGTTTATTTTTACTTTATATGCCAAAATATAAAATTTATATTGAATTAATTAATTCAATTGAATTTAAAGTGTTGCTCATTTATTGTGTACAAATTTGTTCCGTCATTATTTCATCATAGAAATGAAATGAAAGCTGATGTTAACTGATATTCTTGTATAGTGCCATTTTGCGACCTATCGTGTGCATAGCACTATAAGTAAAATATTTTGTATTCGGTTGTTTTTCAGTGATGAGTGTTATAGATCAGGGCTTTTCAAACTGTGGATCGCGGCCCCAAATGGGTCGCGTGAAAAAATTTTGGGGTTGCAACGCAAATTAGCTTTTTGTGCTTTTGAAATTGTTTTTTTTACAACAATATTTATTGACAACCAAAAACTAGAAAAGGTAAAGTGTCGTTACACCACTGTTGCGTAATAAAGTAGTAAGGTGGCGCGATCAGAAGGTGAGTCCTGTGGCGTAATCAAGAGAAAACCAAGAAACAAAAGCAAAAATATTACTTACTGAGTCAAAAGCCAAGATTGATTTTTATAGATGAATGCGAAAAATTTAAATTATTTATTGGTCTTCACAAGGTAGCTGTAAAAAAAATAAAGTAATTTTTCCATCCTATTAAATGTGCTTGATAATATTTATTAAATAAAGTCCGTTTTTTTAGTTTTGTTAGGTTGGTTTAGGTTACTATTTCCATTTCTCGTTATTGCATGGTTTTTCATGAACACGCGTGGTTTTCCATAGGAAAAAATTAACTTTAAATTAGCCTAGACATATTGGGTTCGCAAAAAAACTTATTTTTTGAGATGGGGTCGCAGAACAAAAAACTTTGAGAAGCCCTGTTATTTATTTATTTCTTTAATCTCTAAATTTATTCTCTTGACTTGCAGGAAAGCGACGGAGGCGCTAATACATAGGACAAACAATTACCCCGGCCAGCTTCTGGAGATGTCAAGATATAGCTGTCCGCTTGTAACTTAATATATTTGTATATTTTTCAACTATTTCTAGTGAGTTTGTCATTTACTTTGTTCATAAACGGATATATACATTTTTTATGCATTTTGGTAAAAGTTCTTATGCCCAAAAGAAATTATATTGTATTATGTAAATATGTATAAGCTCTTTTGATAATAAAATTAATAAAAATTGCAAATGTTAGCTTTTTTGATTGCTTTCAATAACTTTTTTTGTAATGAGAGGTATCAGAAATGTCACCGATTGCAAGCTTGTAATCTCAACTGAACTAATTAGTTCACTTCCGGTAAAATTGTTATTATCAATATTTTTATTTATTTTTTTTAACTATCTTATTTAAGTCATATAGAAGGCACATAGCTGCCAAAATTATTTTTATCTGGAAAAACAATAATTTATGCCGTATAGGGTTAAAATAAAGTGATTTTTAAGTAAAAGAAAGTTAGGGCTTGAAAAAAGTAAAAAGCAAAAAAGGTCTTCACTTTTATTTACATTCAACGGCAGCGTGGTTGAATGGTTAAGAGCGCTGTGATTCATGGCAAACGTGATCGACACCAACGCGATTCAAAGCCTTTTCTCGCCATTCTCTGGTGTACTTGAAAAATCACTTTACGCCGCTTTCCCTATTTGATCGTCATACATAATAGTCCTAAATTTGATCATATCTTTAAATATAAACTAAAAAACAAAATAAAAAATTTCAACCGGAAAGCAATACCTTGGCTTTTCTGGAAGAAGGTGAATGTAATAGTTTGACAGTTGCTCTATGTATAGTGGTTCCAACAATTTTCTGTAAGTCGGGGAGTCAGGAGGATAAAAATTTAGTTAAAATGATTAATATCAAAATTAAATGAATAATATTTTCTTTTTAAGTGAATCTTTAGAAATGGCTCTCCTTTTTTTTGTTGCACCAAGCTCTTTTGTAAAAAAACATCACGGATTATAGTAGTTGTGATTTTATCTCTCAACCGCCTCCACCAACCCATAAAATTTTTGCAAACGCCACAGTATCAATCTAATTGCTTAAAACAGAATACGAAATTTCTTTAAAGTTAAACAAAAAAGTGTTCACACGTTCACTACCGTATGACTATAATAAGGGTCACGCGGTTTTTGTGATTAACCCGTGTGACCCACATTAGGGTCACTACTAAATATTGCGTAAAACCATGTGATTCTCGTACATTTTATGTTATTGGGTTTTTAGCATATACGAGGTGTTTCTAAAAAGTGACGAGACTGGTGTTATAAAAATTTTGTTGAAAAATATTGAAACATACCAAAGTCAAATTCCTTCAATATAATCCCCTTCCACTTGAAAACACTTGCGCATTTGCTTTTTCCACGATTCAAAACATTCTTGGAAGGCCTATTCTGGGATATTTTAAAGCTCCGTCGTCGCTGTCCTTTTGATGAAATCGATGTCAGAAAAATGGGTTCCCTTCAGAACAAATTTGATCTTAGGAAAGAGATAAAAAAGTCACATGGGGCCAGATCAGGGGAATATGGGGGTGTTCCAAAGTTGCAATGTTTCTTTCTGAGAGAAACTGACGAATACTCGGGACTGTGTAAGCAGGAGCATTATCGTGATGGACCGTCCATGCGTGGTCTTCCCAAAGGCTCCACCTCTTGTACGTCAATCATATCAAGCCCATGTTTAGTTGTTAGCAAAAGCACTTCACGCGTATTCTGCCACTTCATAACTACAATACCATTGATGTCCTCTCTGTCAATGATTTCACTTTTTTTTTTAGTTTTGTTTTCATTACTTTCTTTGAAAAATCAACTCGACTTGCACGAAGTGTCCCAACTACATGAGTTTTTTGATGAAGAAAAAATTTAGCTAATAAAGTTAAACGTTGTCTACGCATAAAGTTATTCCTTCGTTTCTTAGTCCTTCTGTCAATTCTGTACAAGACCTTTGGGCCTGACCAACATCACGTCCTTCAGTAGTTGCTTGACTACCATATACAATGATAGATCACACCTAGCCAGATGCTGAGCATAATTTGAAAATCTTTATGCCGTATTTATGCGCTTTTGATGGAAGGTACTGACGAAACACAATTCGTCCTCACCAAGGAAACAAGCTTTCATCAACATCAATATGTTCTTTTGGACTATACATATCTTGAAACTTTTTCTGTACAAGTCTTATCAGTAGTTGAATCCTACCTAGGTGATCACCCTGCGCTATAGTTTCATTGTTGGCAAAATGTATACAACGAAGAAGTTCTTAAAAGCAGTTTCTTAACATGATATAAGAAGCTACTTAATTTTTGTATATAGGCAAAGTTGACCAATAGCTCGCAATTGTACCTCTTCTATAAAGACCAATCCAGATATTTAGCCCTGAAAATTTTATGATTTCTTGCACAACACTTGTTTTCCATCGTTAATCGTCAGAACTTCTCCTACGATTAGATGCTTCAATTTGTAAAGCATATCTTTTAGTTTCATTTACTATAAGGGTAAGTACTTTTAAATCAACAAGTTTTGCAAATATAATTTTTGGACTAACATCTAAACTTACGTTTATTTTCAATCCTCCTTGACCTGTGTAAGGAAATCTTTGTTGTTTTCCTTTCTAAATATTCCAGGATTGTGTTTCAACACTTTCTCCTACTAAGTCCTCCTAATGTTTTTGCTCTTCATCAAGAGTTAACTGATGAAGTACTTGGTGAAGGTCTTCATCATCTTCATCTGCTATATCTTTATTTGGGCTAAAGTTTGGATCATTATCCGAATAATCAATGTAAGATTTGTTAAATTTTTCATCTAATTCTCTGAGACTTATCTTTCTCTTGGGTCGAACTGACATTTCCCTATATTATAAAAAATTTTCATACAATTCTGTACAAATTTAATTATACATGTATATAAGCGAATATGTGTCTGAAATGAATAAAAAGTATTGGTTAGTAGTAAAATAATTAAAAATACCAAAAAAAAGACGTGACCCTTGTAAGAGTCAGATAGGCTCCAATGAAAAAATTTTACCCTGTCTCGTGTCCAGTGTCTGGGTTCAGCCTGCGATACCTACTTTCTTATACTTCAATCCACAAAATTACATCATCGATTTTTACAAATCTTATCGTATAAACTTATTCAAATCGAATCTTATTTAAATAGAATCAAATAATAAAAATAAAAAAATAGATTAATTAACATAACTTAACACAAACAAATTATTTTCACTACAAAACATACCTAACCCTAATGTAACTAAGCAACTGGCACATATAAACATAAGTATTAATAAAACACCAATTTTAACCCTAGACTAGCTAAACTATCTGACCACGTTTTTAAAACGAATAAATAATACGTCAGATTACACAATGCGCATTATTACGTCACTGTATAAACATCACAAACCCATGTGACCCACTTTGAAAGTAAAGAATTTGAGCCTTTTCAAGGTTAAATTTGTTATAGCATAACATAATAAGAAAAACGCAATTTCATGTTAGAATAATTTATAAGCTAACTATGCTTGGGTTTATGGGCAAATTAAGAAAATCAGTCTGGTAGTGAAGGTGTTAAGATGACGAGGTAGAAAAGGAAAACGTCAGAAAAACTACTCCTAATATCCTACCCACAGGATACACAGAAAATAAACAAGTAGAACAAAAACCAGCAAGTTGTTAAACATTTTTGATAATTCGTTATTACAGCGGCGTATCTACGTAAAATGGTGCCCATGGAAAAGTTTAAAAATGCGTCCCCCTACTTCACTTGTTTCTTTTTCCAGTTTATATTGAATTGCTTTTTCTCAACCACGCAATATAATTAGGTAATAAGCAATTTAATAACGACACTAAACAATAAGCAACAAAAAATTCGGACGGTCGCTCAATAACAGGGTCTTGCAACAGTACTTTTCGTGTCTTTCTTGACGCAAATTCGTCAATGATTTCATCAAGATTAGTTTTCTTTGTTTCATTCCTCTCTATTCTTAATAAAGCAATGTCACTGTCAATTGCGCTATGTGACAGAACAAATGGCATTGATCGTTCGCTGACAATTTTTGACGACTGTTGCTGAATTGAGATACTTGTACGTTATTATTTAAGTAAAAATACGAGTTGAATTATTTCCAAGTTGAAATTATTTTATTGAAACTTTGTACAATTAAAAGTTTTCGCCCTTTTTGCGCCCCTGTCCAAACGGCGTCCATGGCACAAACTATGGCTGCTATACCTTAGATACGTCACTGCGTTATTATTTTTAATCTTATTGAGATGATTAATTACACAAATTCTATTCTACGTAAGCCAAAAATAGCCAACAAATCCAACAACTGCAACACGCCAACATAAATAGTCAAGCTAATCAAATAATTGAATGAAGTTTCAACCATTACTGTGATGACCGTGCCTTTAGCATTTTTAAGTTTTAACAAAATGTTAATAAATATCTAGCTTTTTTCAACATAGTTAACCAGCATTAAGGCTGTTATCAAACAAACAAATATTTGATTATTTGAAATTTTCAATTATTTGAAAAATCATCAAATAATTTTATACCTAATTTCAAACGTTCAAATAATGTATTATTTGCCATAGGCTGAATATGTTTTTTTCGAAAATGCAATTAATATTTATCAAAATAAAACCTGCAGCTGAAAAACAATGAGACTCGCATTTTTTCACGATCATGTGTGACACGTAAATGAGCATAACAATCGCACGTGTTTGGGAGTGCACGAGCAAGCTCCAGAGAGGAGCGAAATTCGGAGTCCGACTGGAGTCGGATTATGGCATTTTTGGTCGCAGTCGGATTGGAGTTGGAGTCGTTTTGTTGATTTGTAATAGAGTTGGACTTGAGTCGGATTCTATTAATTTCAATAGGAGAAAAAGCTTTTTGGAATAAAAATGGTATTTTCCAAAAAAAATAAAAAATATCATCATCAAGACAGGGCATGAAAAAAATGCTTATGTCCTATGCTGAGAAATGCAAACGTGAGCAGTGACGCTTTTGAAAAGATGACACAAAATTGGCGACGCTTTTCTCTGTACAGTATATTGACGAATAAACCTCAAGGAAAAATAAAAGATACATGTGCATAAATTTGCATATGAATGAGTCAAAATTATTATCACTAGAAATGCAACGCATTAATGGCTCCATGAAGGCTGAGAATGCCGTCATGATAATTGCAGAAAAGTTATCAGAATTTGGCTTCAACCTCATAGAACACATTGTTGGAATGGTGACTGATGGAGCTGCCGTTGTGGAGAAAACTAGCCGGTTGTCAGAAGTACTACAACAAATCTGCCATTTCCATAGTATTCATTTGACTGTGATTGATGCCTTGTACAAAACGAATAATGCAGGTAAACATGAAGATGAGTCATTTAATAGGAAGACCATCCATGAAGTTAAAGCTAATGAAGACTGAGATATTGATAACACCACTCAAACAACATGGAAAGAATCATTGAAAGTCAATGAAGATTTTGATCTTATACTAAGTAAAAAGATTGAGAAAGTGAAATATTATACGGTTACTAGGATTTTTTGTTAAAGCCCTATCAAGAATGTTGTGCTGCAGAATAAGCGTCAAGCTGAATTTAGAAGGAAATTAACTTCATCATAGACAACAAGACTTGACAGAATTTATTACAGAAAATGTTCTCCAGATAATTTGAAATTCGTACAGCTGTTGAAAAAACCTTGAAGGATTTGGACCAAGGTTCAAAATGCTTAGATGAAAATGAAGTCAGTTTGACTAAGGATCTGAAAAAAGCTCTTAAAATGCTGCTGCACTGTTTGTAACAAAGCTGAGATCTTCATTGAGTGACTATATGATTAATACAGGGTGAGTCACGGGAAACGGATGTTTTTAAGGAAGACAAAACTCTGCGAATATTTTAACAAAAATTTTATAATGTACATAAAAACATTCATTAAACTATGCCATTATGAAATATTTAGGAGCGAAAAATTATTTTTGACCAATGATGGCCATTTTCATGAGCACAAATTTGAAGCCGCTTTCTAAAGTTAGCTTCCACTTTCACTAAAATTTCTTCATCTATTTCTTGGATATTTTTTCGTATTGCAGTTTTCAATTCTCCGAATGTGCGGGGTTTCCCAGCATAAACGCGTGATTTCAAAAATCCGGTTTTCAAGTCTCCACGGTAGCATGAAAGAAAGCAATTTAAAATCAATTTAAAATTAAAAGG
This sequence comes from Diplosoma virens, assembly GCA_963680785.1. Classification (NCBI taxonomy): domain Eukaryota; kingdom Metazoa; phylum Chordata; class Ascidiacea; order Aplousobranchia; family Didemnidae; genus Diplosoma; species Diplosoma virens. The sequence goes on along the minus strand of OY796892.1, from coordinate 38,698,477 downwards.
AAAACTAAAAGAAAAGCAATTCAAAATTAATGACTAACAAATACAAATACTAACGTAAAAGATAAACAAATAACAACAAACTAAACGGTATCTTAAGCAGGTTTAAAGACTACCTTCCTCACTCTCTAACCACTTACTCTAGAAGAGCAAGGGGCATTCTAAAAACATCCATTTCCCGTGACTCACCCTGTATATTGTGCTTCGTGTGCCATGTATATTCTAATGTATATTCTAAAAACATCTTCAAACAAATTTTTATTGATTTATTTGATTATTTGGTTTGAAAAGGCCAAAATTACATTTTAAAAACCCTCATTTGATAGCACCTTAATTAGCATGACTTGCGTGTTTCGGCTTTCCTCTGCTGTAAGATTTCTTTCAAAGCGAATTGTTTAATGATGCAACCACACAGAGCAAAGCTCTTTTCAACATGTAAAAGATGCTTTGTTTGTTTAAAATGTAATAAAAAAAATTTATTGTTTTTGAAATAATTAAAATGGACTACATTTTTGTTAAATTTTTTGGTCTCAATCTTGGTCCTGGTATCAATTGTTTCCGGTCTCGGTCTCCAACCTTGGTTTCAAAATTTTCCGGTCTCAATCTCGGTCTTGGTGTCTCGGAAAAATTATCTGGTTTCGGTCCGGTTTCGGTCTCGGCTACATCATTGTAATATATCAGTAAAAAGAATAGTTTTATCGCCATTTCTTCTACATGCTTATATTGTATCATGAATCTAAAAAAATGATCTTACCAAAATTTTATCATTCTTTAAAAAATATCTAAATCTCCTTTTAGAAATATCTTGAACGTTGTATCAAAGGCTGAAAAACTGTTATAGAAAAAAGATTAGTTAAAAAGTCAGTTTTAGATTATTTTGTCTTTGCTTAACCCATAATCTCCTGAATTAAAGTATTTTGTTAACTTTTTAAAGATAGCTTTGAAATGGTGTTACTTGAAAGAAAAAAATGTTTGTTTTGCAAGAAACTTAATTTTTTATGAAATATGAATGATTTGCTTCCGTCAATTTAAACTGAGGCTAGGAGAAGGAGGTAACCTGTAAACAAAACAGCAACGTCGCTTTTTTTAACTTCTTATACGTAAATCAAACTTTTTTGCGTATAAACAAGTTGATAAACATATTATTAACACACAAAAATTGTTAGATTTAAAATTTAAAAAAAATGCTTGTTTTTACAAATAAGAAATATCTCATCTTCAACTGCATAATACTGGTTATTGGAAATACTATTCTTTGACACAATCGGGTAATACTCTAATATAAGAGGATTCACAAAAGCACGGGGAAGTCCCTGAGCATCCTGGATTCGCGTGGCGTAGTTGCGTCCTTTTCACAATTTAGTGATTTGCAACAATAAAACGTGAATGTTCACGCTGCTGTGACTTTGATAGAAAAAATAAAACCTATGACTTATCTTTACTAACTGGCAAGTAATATGCTTTTGCTCGCCTGAATTTTTGGGAATTCAACTTTGGCTCACCAGCATCTGTTTCGAGTTTACAATAAAATCCATAAGTAATATTATATGCAACATCGTGCTTTAAGGTAAATCTTTTATTGAAAATACTCTGGTCTCTAAAATCAATCCCCACCAATACAGCAAGTTATAAAGATTGACACCGTTAGGCTGCATAACTCGGACTCCTTGTTTTCTTTTTGATTTTAAATTTTAACTTTGCCTTGCAGCTTTTTTCCTGCTAATGTAGAAAGTGCATTTGTAAGTTTATTGTCTTTGCATCGAACAGCTGAAACGTTGGATGACGTTTTTACAAAAACAACTTATATACCACGCCGCTATTTTTCGACCTCATTGAAACTCTTCAGAAGAAGGTTTCTCATTTTGTGTTTTTTTAAATTCTTCATCTCCTCCCGGAGATGATTGTTTTCAGTTTGATTTTTGTCAAGAAAAGCAAATAACAAGAAACTTGCGTAATCAATGGTTTGGGCTAAATCTGTGTGCCCCAAACTTTTTGGCCACTGACCCCTGTTTGCAATTTATTTTTTACAGCCCCCAATCTTATGTCACATTAATTTTTATCCCAACCAACAAGGAAAGATAATACAACTCAAAAATAAATAACGCAAAATTCGTTAAAAAAATAAATTGCTATAAAAAGGTACATCGTATTTCCAAAGGGGTAAATTAGGACACTTGTTAATAGAAAAACAATTGTTCCTAGAAAGAAGTGCTTTAAAAAAAAGTCTTTACTTAAAATCTGTCTCGAATATTATAATTTTTGTTTCTAGACTTTAAATTTGTCTTAAATATCATAATTTTCGTCCCGAAAACGTAGCGTTCTCTTGAACAAAAAAGGTCTTCTCTTCAAATCTGTCTATGATTTTATAGTATAGATTATTTTACCAAGTACCATATGTTCGAAAAATTTTGTCATATCGTGGCGGACCACAGTTTGGAAAACTCTGAACTATATTACCCATAACTACCGAATTTATTTGCAAATGTTCAATACACACAATAATTTTGTAAGGTCACAAAGCAGCAATATAAGTTTATGACATTTTCGCGTTTAATAAAAGAAATAATTTTTTTATTCTGGCTGTAGCCTCTTGCTCCTAGCGTCAGTTTAAACTGATGGAAGTGAATAAATCGAAAAACCAAGGTTAAGCTGTTTTAAATTTGTTTTTTGTCTAATATCACTTTAATGAAATATGTGTCATTAGTAATTTTTAAATTTTTTTCTATTTGCAATAGTTTAATTGGAGTTAATTTTTTTAAAAATTACAAAAAACTTTTTTTTATTTGATTTGTTGTAAATATCCCGATACTGGTTAATTTATAATTTTAAAGGGTTAAATATTACCTTGATTCCTCATTGTCCCTTTGATCTAAAAACTGGAGTCCTACAAACATCAACGTCCTTGAAATCCATTTATTGCGACGGTCGTTTAAACTGACGTTCGGAGGATGTGGGTTAAGAGTGTTGAGTTGACAGCTGTTTCTTGCCAACCAAAAAAATTTTTTTAGCGCTTTAACAGTCTTTTATTAAACCTTGAGTTTTAGATAAATTTGTTGGATTTTTTTTATAGCAAATATTTAGAAAATCCGTTTGAATCTAAAAACAAAGATTCGAATCTGTACAAAGTTGGAATTTGACAGACAGTATCATTAACAAGCAAATTTTTATGTTATTGTCATCGATTCTTTGAAAAGAGAGATTACTTTGAGTTCAGAGCATCGAGTTTTATAAATTTGGAACTTCTTTCGAGTTTTTCCGCTCAGTGGTCGCCAAAGCAGATTGCCGCTCTCCAACTTGCCTTGTCACTTGCATCTTCCACAGTCACACCGACTATTTTCATGCCTCACACTCATTTTGTCACAGTCGAGTTTCATAAATTTAGAACAATTTGTAAAAAAAAAGTTTAATCACAACTGTTTGTCGCATAGTTTGAAAGATATTTTTGGTTGGTAAAAAAATATTCTTGATAATTGCGGAAACTTGTATCTTGAAAGTTTAGTATTTGTTTCGTCGTTGTCGTCGTATAGTAGGACATCCACTTTAGGTCTGACACAAACAGAAACTGGGAGAAAGATTTATTTTTTAATTACCCCGGCTGCTGTACTGTCCGGATTAGATGCTGGAAGCAATGGTGTTGGTTCAGCATCGGGTTTCGACCGTCAGAATTCGTGCCCTGTATGGTGTTTAATGTATGATGCACCTTGTTAAGACGTGGTCAGTGACGCCGCACTCACAATTCTATGAAGGAGTGAGAACCCATTGATGCACGGACGAATGGAATAGCCCAACACAAATCAGCAGGCGATTAAGCTTAAGCCAGGATGTTCGGGGAAAACCCCTCCAACAAGCCTGGTTCTTAATTGTGGAAATAAAAATACAGAGTCTAAATATAGTTTCACAATACTCCGTGTTTCATCTATAATTCGTCCACTATGCAGCCAGGGTGCCTAATTTGGCAAAGTCGTTAAATAGTTTCCGTGAAACTGGCACAAACGGACGTCTAGATTTTAGTCTCTCTTGCAATGCATCTGAAGACTGGTACTACAATAATTGGTTAATTGGCAGTTGATCGAAACAACACTTTATTGAATTATAAGAGAGAAAATTAACGAAACATTGGCAAACCATCTTAATCTTAATGTAAACACTGTTAACAGGGATACCACTTATTTTAAAATTTATTAGTTCTTCTGGTACAATCAAAGGCAAGTTAAACTTTAACAAATACCACAAAGGCGTATATATTTTTTAAAGAAAAACTTGTAACACGACGTTTCGTCCGTTACATCGGGCGGGCTTCTTCAAGCAAAAACAACATACAATGCACAATGCATTTAAAAGGAAAAAACAAAACTAATAAACACAATGGTGAGATGTGAACCATACACAAACTTTTAACAACTTTGTGCAACAGAACTAAAATTAACTCGTTGAAAACCCACATTCATTATGAGACTTTTATATCACAGTATATTTTCGGATCTTGATCTTCTTCGCCAGATACCTTAAAAAAACTTTTTGACGTCTTCCTCTACTTTTATTGCATCGAGTAATACAGGACATACGTAACAGCTCGTAATACAAAAATTTTAATTTTTTACTTAACAATGATAATAATGAAACAGAAATATCTTTAATTTGTCCGGTTCCAATAATATGTTTGGCAACTAGGTTTAAAAAATAATTTTTTGTCATAATAACAAAACTTTTCATTAGGCCTGTAATTAATCAATAGTCGTATGATTCTAATAATCTGTTATGAATTAAACATTTTTGCTTTGCAGTTCTTAGACCGTGAAGATAGATTAATACTAACAAAAATATTTGCTTTTATAATTTGTGTCAGGTTTGATCAGAGCCCCATCTCATCCGAAAAACGTCAGCTAATTCTGTTCAAAAGCAACTTAACTCAACTCTGAGTTTTTTACACAATAGGCCCTCATCTTGCCTCTATTCCTGCTTTATTCAGTCACAAAGAATAAACCGATAATGAAAAATATAGAAAACTAAGTTTGAAAAATTTATAATTGAAGTTTACAGTTCTCAGGAACCAAGCTTTGCCATTGTTTCCTTGGTAAGCATGAAATGCGCAATGCAGCTGGTGAATAAAACTTTGCACAATATTTAGTAAAAGCAAAACAATTGCGAATACTTTAAGAATAACGTGAAGAAAATAAATTTGCCATAAAGCTACTTCTATTTGTAAAGAAAAAAGATTTTCAAATAATGGACAGTTGGGAATTTTTCATAATTTAATAAAAGACATTCCTGAATAAAAGCTTGTCTATCCAAAACACGGATGGTTGGCGACTCTATTGCAAGAATAGCTAAATGGTTGCGACATCCAAAGATGCTATTTTAAAAAATTAGTTAAAAGTTTTATAACGACATTTTACATAAAAATGCTTGCATTGTTTCCTTGGTAAGCATGAAATGCGCAATGCAGCTGGTGAATAAAACTTTGCACAATATTTAGTAAAAGCAAAACAATTGCGAATACTTTAAGAATAACGTGAAGAAAATAAATTTGCCATAAAGCTACTTCTATTTGTAAAGAAAAAAGATTTTCAAATAATGGACAGTTGGGAATTTTTCATAATTTAATAAAAGACATTCCTGAATAAAAGCTTGTCTATCCAAAACACGGATGGTTGGCGACTCTATTGCAAGAATAGCTAAATGGTTGCGACATCCAAAGATGCTATTTTAAAAAATTAGTTAAAAGTTTTATAACGACATTTTACATAAAAATGCTTGCATGGATAGAAACGACTGTGAAATAATTTTGAGATAAACTTTAGATAAATGTTGTTAAACTTATGACTAATGCAACAAGAAATTTGTTTTAATATTTATAAATTATAAACATGTTATTTTCTAGCATCTCGGCTAACTCACTGGTTAGCTTAAAGTCTGGCAGACCATAATGGTTTTTTGGTTATTTTTGCCAATACCCTTAGCAAACAAAATATTACGTTTAATTGGTGTGTTCGCACCCACAATAACGGTTTGCATTTAGAAACTTTGCGTTAAATTTAATCAGTTATTTCTATTGTTATTGTGGAAAAATTCTTCTACCAAAAATGGCGTCAACAAGTACAAACGCTGTTGACACGGAAGTACCCCTTGATGAACAATCAGCTCTAGAAAAATTGAGATTCTCAACTCTCGGTGTCTACATTGTACTGATGACTGCGAACTTGTGGATAATCCTTTCCCTGATTCATTTTGGGATAAAGACCCGAAAATGGCGTAGTCCTCAATTTGGTAACCCGGATTCGTTGAGCTCCGGGAGGATCTATCTATCAGTAGTCGTTTGCTCCGTCACAGCTTTTCTTTACAATTTAGTTGTTGCTATTTATCGTAATGTTGGATTCCATAAAAATGAAGACAAGTTGTGTGACACGATGGCTGACTTGAACAAAATCATGTACGGGATATGTTCCTTCTCTGTGGTCCTCTTTCTCTGGCTTCGTCAAAGAACGCTCTACACTGCATTTCTTCCGACGGCGCGCTTTCAAAAAACTCTTAAATTCTTCAGCTTTATCATAATTGTTGTTGCGATTGTTGGAGGATTACCTGCTCTAATTTTGTCGATTATGCCAAACGATTATGTTGCTTCACCGATTGGATGCGTTTATAAAAAAAACAAAAGTTATCGTGTTCCTTCATTAGTGATTATTGCGACTACAACCGTTTTCACTCAAGTTTCCTTACTTGCTGTATTCATCCACGCATTGCTGGTCTTGCACAAATCGAGTGAAGAAAAAAGATGGAAATCATTACTTTGTTGTAAACAAAAACCATTGATCAACGTTGTAAACGAACAAACCAACATCACAGAACAACCACATCACCGAACACAAACAATTGTCCGTAATGTGATACGAAAAACAATTATTTTTGCTGCTTTGTCAATATTGTCTGATTTACTTATTACTTCTTCGCTTTTATTTGCAAGACAAGGAAACCGCCGTGATATTCTTTCTCTCCTGACCACCCTCTGGGTGTCCATGAACTTGTGTTTTGTTATTTTGTCTTTCCTAGCGTGGAAAGATATGATGACGTCACCATGCAAAAGTTTTACTCGCCTTCAAGTTGTCACCAAAGATTTAAGTCAAAATCTAACATAAATATGAATTCCAATACAATTTTAACCTAAATATGAGTTCTAATACAAATTTAACATCAGGGATGCAAACTCGATGCATTTTTAACCGAGTTAGAGTTCTTAAAAGATTTGCAATTTCTAAGTAAAGTTTGACTTTAATATTTTCAATTAATCAAGTTTGAGTTCGAGATCGGTAATTTCAACCATTAAAGTGAAGAAAAAAAAGTAAAAAATTTTTATTTTAGATTGAAGCACTTTGATAACTTTTTTGCTCAAATGTACATATGCTTTAGGAGCGTGTATCCAGTGTGGAATTTTTTTGATCTTCACTTTACATTAAAACACTTAAGATTTTTTTCATTTCGGTAGACTTTATTTCGAGTTTGATTTCACAACCCGTTTAATATGAAATCCAATACAAATAGAAACAAAAGTTTCATCAAGTAGCATTTTTACCGAACACGAAAGTGAGGTCAGAGAAGATTTTGAATGTTGCCACACTGACATCTTTTCTTCGCGATGAACAAAATATCTTCGAGAAAAGTTGGAAAAGACTCCAATTCGATGATCTTGATAATTAAGATTAGATTAACAAACCATTGTGTTTTTTTTAAATCATTTAATATCTTTATTGAAATTTCGACAAAAGATATTTGTAGAGCCCAAATTGTTGGATAATTTAATTAAATAATCACATCCCTTTTCAAAAGTAACCGGATCTAAGGCGAGTAAAAATAATGTTGTTTTTTTCAATCAAATAAAAAGCAAAATTTAAATTCAATTTTGAGTCGGACCATTGTTTTCGTTACTAACGTGTCATGAAATAATAAGCAATCAGCTACAATATAACCGAAGCATGTTAAAAATAAATAAATAAAAATTGCATTTTACCTTTTAATATGTTATTGAATGCAAAATGGCCACTAGGTAGCATAAATAAACATTTTTTATGCAAATTTTACATAACGACGAATTTTTCTGTTGGGAAATGACTGCCGTCATCCTACTTGGCATTGTGCTCATGGACTGTTTCGTTGTTGTTTGAATCTTTCGCGACCCTTTTGAATCAGGTTTAAAGTCGCTTGAAACAAAGATAAAAGCGTTTTTGCTTCAATTGCACATCTTAAAATTGAGGCTGATTTCAAATCTTCAAAATCAAAATCACAAATACAAAGTTATCTTAAAGATCCATTTTGTGCTCATTTTGTGGGGGTTAAAGTGTTTTTGATCTCCTATTTGGCAGAAAATCATCTGGTTCAATAAAAATTTTATTTTTTCAATTTAATTTTACTTATTTATTGTACTTCCGTTTCTGTATTCATTTTACAATTTTAAATAAATCACCAGCGTTCCTTTGTCGCGAAATGGTTAGTCGCTTGTGTTTTTTTATTTATTGAATGTTGATCGATGTCGTTTTTTGTGGGTTTCTTATTTCATCAATTTCTAAATCATAGGTACCTGGAAGTATGATCTTCGTATTTTAAATTTGTACAGCGGTTTGTTAAAAGGCTCTCGATACCTAGGTGGCCAGTTCAGTTTTAACTCTTGACCTTAAATGGTTGAAATTCGGACATCCATGTTATTTTTGTGTACTACTCTTAATTAATTGTGGCGCAAAAAACATTATTGTTAAAAGCGATAATAAATTATTTTCAAGAAATTGTTAGATAACGTCACGTTTTGGAGCAAAACTGACACAAATGGCCAATGTAGCCGTCCTCTGAGTGCTTCGATTTAACTGTTTTTGAATAGGATCTAGCTATCAGCAACGACACTGCAGCAGCAATGATTTAGTGTCGGGATTTGATATAATTAAACAGTCGTAATAGCACGGTTAAATCATTCAACAGAAGTTGTTTTATTCTTAATTTACTAAATAACACAGATTTGGCAAGCTGTTACGTGGTGCTTGTTGTACAACAGGGGTGGGTAAACTTTTCAGTGCAAGGCCGTATTTAGAAAATTACAATTTTCAAAGCACCCCATCACTGATAATTTCAGAAAAGAGGGGCTTGGTGCGTTTAAAAAAAGAAACTACTTTTTAAAATGCATTTTGGAAAATAAAGTTAAGACAAAAAATAAGTAAAAAAGATTTAAGAGCAAGAAATAATCTTGAATCTTTTTTCTTACAAATCATACACCAAAAATATTTTTTAACTATGTCCAATTTGAGTAAAGAAATTTATCATTAGTTTTTATTTTGCAACTTATGAAACCTTGATTTTTGATTAAAGAATGTGAAATATATCTCATAAACGCTTCATAAAAGTTTTTAGTAGACGACATAAAAAGTGTTTGTTAGCCCGCATGCGGCCCGTCGGCGTTGCTTTGCCCACCACTGTCGTACAAGAATAAGATGATTGCTTATTAAGTTTTTTTATGCTTTCTCAGCTAAAATTGTTTGGGAAGTATAAACTACAATTTAAGGTTTGCAAGGGTCGAGCAAAGGCAATTGTAGAGGAGCTGTAAGGGAAACCGATTTGGTCGCGATCACTACAGTGACCCCAAATGGTTTAACACACGGGTTTCATGGCGGTTTTATGCCGACTACCTGTACGCGTTTATGGTGGTTGTAATGATATTTACACTTCACGTTTGTTTGCGTTTAATTAACTAAAAAGGTTACGGGCATCTAAATAAAACGCAACATAAACACATATATTAAATTAAACTTCAACAGCAAACTATTATTTTTATCACAACTTAAAACTCAGCAATTGTCTATATGTAGCTGCGAAAACCTCAACTAAAACTTAACAACAGTCACGCGTTGATTAGGTTGTCAGAAAAGCGTCAATGGCTCACAATAAAAGTGCTTCATAAAACTTATTGCAAGGCTTTACTACAATGGTTACATTTGATAATTCTATTGTTTGTTCTATATCAGTGGTCCCCACCCCCGTCCGCCGATCAATTGATACCGGGCCGCACGGGCTGCACAAGAAACATTTAATTATTTCTGTTTTCTTTTGTTGCATAGTTTATTCTCTTGCACGTAATTATTCAACAAATTGCTGAAAGTTTCTTTCTTTTGATGATGTTATATGCCTACTTGTGACATCATAAAGATACTTGATAACAGGAATTCTCTGGAAGGTTTTGTGTGCAATTCATCTAATTTTGTCATATATGAACAAAGAGTAAGTTCTCGACTATTCTTTTGTTTCATTTAAGGTGGGCTTCACCATTTCTTTTTATTTATTTCGTAAATTAACAAATGTTTAGAACATGATGCTGTCTGTTGTTACAGAGATATTTGTAGTAATTATTTATTGGTAATGGTTTCATTGTATTATAGGTTAGTGGTTGCAGTTACTTAAGGAGGTTAAATTTTTGTAAAAGAGGCTTAACATTTGAATTTTAACCCACAAATCAGCAAAAATGAGTACGAAACAGACATCGCTAAAACGTTTCCTGGCTAAGGGGAAAAGGCTCAGTAAAAAAACAGAAGAGCTTTTGACATCAAAAAAGCAGAAAGAAAAAACTGAAAAAAACATTAAAAAAACTGAGAAAAGTGATCTAAAATCCTTTATTTAACGGCAAAACAACTCATAAAGAGAAAGATTAGACAGTATTAAAATTTTTCATTCACAGCTGTTTATTTATTGATATCGATCTGCCACGTCATCGTCGAGTTGTGTAACCTTTAGTCATGAATCCAAAACGTCGTCGCTTCTTTTCTAACGACAAAAATACTCTGATTTAAAACAACATAACCAACATTGATTGGTTTTTTAAATCTTTTTTAAGGAAGCGTTTTCAAATAAACAAATTATTAAAAATAATTTGGTTTACTTGCATTAATCTCATTGATTACTAGTTTTTTATCTTCATTTTTTTGAATCTTTGGAAGCGCGATCCTCAGATCAAAGATAAAACCAAAATAAATAGGTTTTGCTTTTTTTAAAAAAAAAATTGACTTAAAAGAAAAATTCTAATTGGATTTATCTCCCTTGTTGTTTTCTGCACCCAAAAATTGACCCAAACTCAAGCGGCCTGTAAAATGGCTTGTTCTTTTTTTGTTATTTTTTAACATATTTTGGTTTATATTTGAAGAATTATGAGGATTTGGAATTAATTTTTAAACAAGCTGCATAAAGATGAGAAACACCAGACTCGAGTTTCGCTCTTATTAAGAGCTCGTCAGTGATGGTTATAACACCTGCTTTGAGTCCGTCTATCGTCCGGGATCTGTAGTCTAGTGGTATAGTAACCTGCGTGGAAGACTACAGGTCCCAGGTTCGATTCGTGGTGAGATAAGCATCACTGACGAGCTCTAATAAGAGCGAAACTCGAGTCTGGTGTTTCTCATCTTTATGCAGCTTGTTTAAAAATATTTTGGTTTATTTATTCACAAATACCACTTCGCATATTTCTATTTTTTTTCCTTGTATTAAAACATTTTTTAGTTGGATCTTAACTTCGGTGGCAATCGACTGAATCTCGCGTCAGCTACGTCACAACCAGCAACTTAAGTTTTTGGAAACAAATTACTTTTTAGAATAATCCAAAACTCTAGAGCAGAAAACTGAACCAGAACCAAACTCGCAATCGGCGGCAGATCCGCTGTAGAATACACAGATAGGAAATTAATTTTAAAAAACATTCTTTACCAAAAATCTTAGCTAAATAGGCTACCACAAATTGATAAGTTTTCGTTTTTTAAATTTTCTTCAGATAGTTATTAACATAGAAGATTCACTGTAATTTTATCACAGTAATTACATTGCATTACGTCATGACATCGTGTGTAATTTTATCTAACCCTAACCCTTCTTCTTCTCCTTTCAGCCTTTCCCTTCAGTCAGGGGTGGCCACAGCGTATCATCATTCTCCACATCTTTCTGTCTTCAACATCCGTTTCCTTCACACCAACTTCCTGCATATCTTCCTTTACTGCATCTAAAAATCTTCTCTTTGGTCTCCCTCTTCTCCTCTTTCCCGGTAACTCCATTTCCATCATTTTTCTTCCTACATACTCTTGGTCTCTCCTCATGACATGTCCATACCACCTCAGCCTGCCCTCCCTCATCTTCATTCCTAACTGTTCAACCTTAACAGTACTCCTGATGTTCTCGTTTCTAATCTTGTCTTTTCTCGTCACTCCCATAGCAAACCTCAGCATTTTCATCTCTGCAACTTCCATCTCTCTACTTGTTTTTTTGTGACTGCCACTGTCTCAAGTCCATACACCATTGCTGGTCTTACCATTGAACTGTACACTTTTCCTTTTACTCTAGCTGGTAACCTCCTGTCGCAGATTACTCCTGATACTCTTCTCCATCCGTTCCATCCTGCCTGTACTCTCTTCTTTACCTCCCTCTTACAACCACCACTTTCTTGCACCGTTGATCCCAAATACTTAAATTCTTTTACTCTTGGCACTTTTGCATCCTCCATCTTTACTGTTTCGTCATCATTTCCTCCATTTATGCAAAGATATTCGGTCTTTGACCTACTGACTTTCATCCCTCTTCTTTCCAATGCATACTTCCAGGATTCTAATCTCTGCTCCACTTCTTCCCTGGTCTCTTCACAAATCATAATATCATCAGCAAACAGCATCGTCCATGGTGGTTCTCTCCTTACTTCATCCGTTAGCCTGTCCATTATCACTGCAAACAGGAATGGACTTAATGCTGATCCCTGGTGCAGTCCAACCTTAACCTTGAAACTTTCTGTAGTTCTTACTGCACACCTCACCACTGTTTCGCTTCCCTCATACATATCCTGTACTAGTTGTACATACTTTTCCACTATTCCAGATTTTCTCATACAGTACCACAGCTCTTCCCGTGGAACCCTGTCGTAAGCTTTCTCTAGGTCCACGAATACACAATGTAGCTCTCTTTGACCTTCCCTGTACTTTTCCATCAACATTCTTAGAGCAAACATGGCATCGGTTGTTCCTTTTCCTGGCATAAATCCATATTGCTGTTTGCTGATCTCCACTCTATCTCTTAACCTTGCTTCAATAATCCTTTCCCATACCTTCATTGTGTGGCTCATTAGCTTTATTCCTCTGTAGTTTCCACAGCACTGTGCATCCCCTTTGTTTTTATAGATTGGGATAAGCACACTCCTTCTCCATTCTTCTGGCATCCGTTCACCCATTAATAGTCTGTTGAACAGTCTGGTCAAAAACTTTATCCCCATCTCTCCCATGCACTTCCAAACTTCTACTGGTAACTCATCTGGCCCAACTGCTTTACCTTTTTTCATCCTTCTTAGTGCATTTTTTACTTCTTCTCTACTGACACAATTTACCTCTTCGTTAACCACTTCTGCTTCCTCTGTCCTAGGGTCTCTGTTATTTTTCTCATTCATCAGTTTCTCAAAGTACTCCTTCCATCTCTTTAACACTGCTTCCGAATTTACCATAACATTACCATTTTCATCTTTTATAACCCTCACATGCTGTACATCTTTCCCTGCTCTGTCTTTCTGCCTAGCCAATTTGTACAACTCTTTTTCACCTTCTTTTGTTTTCAATCTAGCATACAAATTGTCATATGCACGTCCCTTTGCCATTGCAACTGCCTTCTTTGCCTTACTCTTCTTTTCTTTGTATATCTTTTTAGTATTTTCATTTCTTATTTTGTCCCATACTTTCTTTGCCTCTTTCTTTTCTTTTATGCTTTTTTGAACTTCCTCATTCCACCACCATGTCTCCCTGTCTCCTTTTCGTTTTCCGAATGTCACTCCCAGTACAGTTTCAGCTGTTTTTCTTAGCATTTCTGCCGTTTTGTCCCACTCATCTGGTAACCCATCCTTGCCTCCCAAAATCCTGGTCACCTCTTGTCTAAACGCTTCTTGACAGCTTGTTTCTTTTAGTTTCCACCATCGTATCTTTGGCTTTACTTTCTCTGCTTTTTTCTTTTTCACCATAAGAGCCATTTTGCATACCACCATACGGTGGTGTTTTGCGACACACTCATTCAATATTACCTTACAATCACACATTTCCTTCAAGTTTCTCCTTCTGCACATCACATAATCTACTTGGGTACTTTTTCCTCCACTCTTATATGTCACTCTGTGTTCATCTTTTTTCTTGAAATAAGTATTGACAATTGCCAAATTCATCCTTTTCCCAAAATCCACAACCATTGATCCTTCCTTATTTCTTGTTCCAGCACCGTACCTCCCCATTATTTCCTCATCCCCGATGTTTCCTTTGCCCACATGTCCATTAAGATCTGCACCAAGAACTATCCTCTCTTCTTTCGATATACTTTCAATCAATCCATCCAGGTCTTCCCAAAAATCATTTTTCTCCTCCATGCTGTTGTTAACCTGTGGAGCATATGCGCTTACTATATTTAGGATGGACCCATTTACCTCCAGCTTCATGGCCATCAGTCTGTCTGACACCCTCTTCACCTCCAGGACACTTTCAGCCAGCTCCTCCCTCAGCACTATCCCTATCCCATTTTTTCTTCCATCAGCTCCGTTGTAGAATATTTTGCATCCACCTCCAATGTTTCTTGCTTTACTCCCTTTCCACCTTGTTTCCTGTAGACACAATATGTCTACATTTCTTCGCTCCATCATATCTGCCAGCTCTCTTCCCCTTCCAGTCATCGTTCCAATATTTAAAGTACCCACCCTAATGAGTGAGCATCTTCCTTTCCATGCTTCTCGCTGCTTCTTCACTCGCTTTCCTCCTCTTTTTTTGCTTTTATTTTCACAATGTTTAGCAGTAGCATAATTTCCACAGGTGCCCTGCTGTGCGACACCTGAGGCGGTCGTTGGTAACCCGGGCCTCGACCGATCCGGTATGGATTGATGATGATTTCGCATTTGTCTGTTTTGGCAAAAATTTTTTTTTATGCCGGATGCCCTTCCTGCCGCAACCCTCCCCATTTATCCGGGCTTGGGACCGGCATCAAGATACACAAAAAATGCCTCCGATGGCTGGGTTATATATTATCTAACCCTAACCCTGATCATGCCAAAAAAAACGAACATTTTAAAAATACAAAATTCATTTGATTATGAAAAATCAAGAAAACCAAATCACTGATAATGTGATATATTACGATGTAATTAATTTGCGATGAAATTACCGGATACCAAATAGAATTTATTTGAATAACTGTTGGAAGAAGTTTTAATAAAGGAAAGGTTATAAATTGGGTGGTATATAGCTGGGATTTTTTTAATTTACTTTTTTTTTGCAGTATTTTTTCAGCTGCATTTTACATTAGCCGCTTAAGTTTTTAAAATTAATACTGGACAAAGACTATACTTAAGCAACAACAAAAAATTAATTTCTTTTGTGGCACCCAAAAAAGTTGTAATAAAAGATATACATAACTTAAATCAGTATTTGGCAAAAGAAAACTATCAAAAAATATAACATAATTGTTTTTTCTTTCTTTTCGTTGTTGTTGTTTGGAAGGGCATCCAATTCTAGTCAGACACAAACAGCACTGAGACCGATGGTTTATTTTTTTACCACCCCAGACTGCTCTACTACCCGAATCAGATGCTGGCAGTGATGGTGTTGAGCCACCATCGAGTTTTGTCATTCAAAACCGTAAAACCTCGTGCTCCATGTGGTGCTTGATGTATGGAAAACTTTATTAGGACGTGGTCTGCGTTTTGTTCAGGGGTGCCGCACTTGCAATTTGATGAAGGAGCAAGACCGCATTTTTGCATAGACCGATAGCAGGCAATTGAGCCTAACCCAAGCTGTTCCGGGCACGCTCATTCAAACAGGCCTAATACTGGTGATGGGTATGAAAGCACCGAGCCTGGATATATTTTCAAAGTACTCCTTGTTTCATATACTATATAATTCGTCTACTGGGTAGCGCGGATGCCTAGTCCGGCAAGACTATTTAATAGATTCCACGCAGCTGGCACAAATAGACGTCTGGATTCTAGTCTTTCTTGGAAAGCATCTGCAAAGCCACTTAAAAGACCATACAAGATATGATCAGGGTCCAGGGCTCCACGGAAAACCAAGGATGCCGTCGCTTCTAGTCAGCAAAGTTCAGTTGGTAGGATGCCTGAAAGTATTGGTAGGTGGTCTGTTGGAGTGGAACGCAGGCATTCGGTGACTAACGGTAGGACGTCATTCAAAACACTGTC
The DNA here is from genome assembly GCA_963680785.1 of Diplosoma virens. Classification (NCBI taxonomy): domain Eukaryota; kingdom Metazoa; phylum Chordata; class Ascidiacea; order Aplousobranchia; family Didemnidae; genus Diplosoma; species Diplosoma virens. The sequence continues at coordinate 38,682,270 of OY796892.1, read as the reverse complement.
TATGAGGCGATTGTGAGCGCTGCGACACCAAACTGGTGCGCAGTACTTAGCTGTTAAATAGACCAAAGATAGGCCAGTTGTACGCAGTGTTTAAGCATCGGCACTCCATCCTAAACCTAAAGTCGTCTCAGCAGAGTCATGCGCAAAGATAGCTTTTGTGCAATGCCACTAATTGGTGACGAAACATGAGCGGTTTGTCCAGTTTTACCCTAAGATTTCCTCTTTTTTTGTTTAAAAACAAGATAGCGAAAGATTGTTTAATCGCAAAAAAATTTTCTTTTACAAATACAATACATAAGAAATTAAAAATTTACCACAAAGAAATTGAAAGTAAATTTAATAATTAACAGGTATGCAAATACATATATATATATATATATAATATATACAGTATATTAAATTACAAAAGCCACAAGAGAGATTTTATTAAAACCTCAACAGTCTGTTTCGCCTTTACGGCTCATCAGGAGGTGATTCTAAACGCAGACAAAAAGTTAAGAAAAAACGCACGAAAAAGCTAATTATTAAAGTTAAGAGTCAAATATTACGGATAAAGTAAATATAAGTTAATTAAAATAAAATAAAATTGAAAATTTAAAGTTTAAAAATTTAAAAATTTAAAAATATTTGAGTAAGCAAGCTAGTTGTAAGGCTCAAAATTTAAAATAGAATTTTGTAATCAAACTAAACATTTACGTATCTGACGCTGCAGAAAACTGACTGGCGATCAAATTACAAATGCGCGGTAGATAATTAAAATAAAATAAAATAAAATTGAAAATTTAAAGTTTAAAGTTTAAAAATTTAAAAATTTAAAAATAAGCAAGCTAGCTGTAAGGCTCAAAATTTAAAATTTAGAATTTTGTAATCAAACTAAACATTTACGTATCTGACGCTGCAAAAAACTGACTGGCGATCAAATTACAAATGCGCGGTAGATAGTGGAAGTTAAATAAAATTTTTCAAATTTTATTTAACTTTTTTCAAATTTTATTTAACTTTAATTTTAATTTTAATTCGATTTTCCGATGTTTAAACTTTTAATTTTGCAATCTTTTACCCCCGTTTACGCCGTGTTTACTCATTGTTATCGTGTTCCCATCCATTGTTGTCGTGTTCCCACTATATGTATTCCTGCACCCCCCCGATCTCCTCTATAGCCATTTCCTCGCTGTCCGTCCACGCCTCGCTACTTCCTTCCTTTACAATGTTCTTTCTCTCCCACTATCTACCGCGCATTTGTAATTTGATCGCCAGTCAGTTTTTTGCAGCGTCAGATACGTAAATGTTTAGTTTGATTACAAAATTCTAAATTTTAAATTTTGAGCCTTACAGCTAGCTTGCTTATTTTTAAATTTTTAAATTTTTAAACTTTAAACTTTAAATTTTCAATTTTATTTTATTTTATTTTAATTATCTACCGCGCATTTGTAATTTGATCGCCAGTCAGTTTTCTGCAGCGTCAGATACGTAAATGTTTAGTTTGATTACAAAATTCTATTCTAAATTTTGAGCCTTACAACTAGCTTGCTTACTCAAATATTTTTAAAAATTTTTAATTTTTAAATTTTTAAACTTTAAATTTTCAATTTTATTTTATTTTAATTAACTTATATTTACTTTATCCGTAATATTATTACTTTTGACTCTTAAGGCGCGTTTACAGCCGTTTACAGTACTTTTTTCTTTCAGCGCAATTTTGGTTTGTTTTATTGATGCTCAAATCCACTCATGTTTTCGAGAAAAAATGAGTGAATTTGAGCGTCAATAAAACAAACCAAGATCGCACTGAAAGAAAAAAGTACTGTAAACGGCTGTAAACGCGCCTTTAACTTTAATAATTAGCTTTTTCGTGCGTTTTTTCTTAACTTTTCGTCTGCGTTTAGAATCACCTCCTGATGAGCCGTAAAGGCGAAACAGACTGTTGAGGTTTTAATAAAATCTCTCTTGTGGCTTTTGTAATTTAATTTAATGCTCTGAATTTTCATTGAGCTCTTTACTGACAGTCTTGCCACTTTTATTATTATATACAGTATAAATACACCACCTTAAATAAGAAAAATTTATTTATTTATTGTTATTTGCTAGATTTTTCTTGAATTTGTGGTTCTTGTATTGTTTGTTTTGTATTTGTTTTTTTACAATGTTTATTAGATTTTATTTTTTTAATGTTGGCAACCTTGGAAAGATACTAAATCTAATCACGCCAATTTGTTTGTTCCTTTTCACCGCTTGGTTAATTTACAATATATTGTCGTTATTGCTGGTTCGAAAAACTCTTGGTAAGCTAATATCTATTTGGTTTGAAAACGTAAATTTTGTATAACTTGTGTTTGATTGCGTTCGCCTTCTAAATAATTTGTTTTTTTGTTTGATTTACGCCGTGCTTTTAACTTAAATAGAAAGCATTGCAAACTGAAGTGCATTATTCAAAAAACTTCGAACCGAAGAACTTAAGTAGCGACGTGCTTTGTTAGAATCTACAGCAAAGCAACGACTTTCGAAAAAAGTTGGAAGAGTTCCAATATTATTTTCATCTCTATATTTGTACTCCTCACTCGCAGGAAAGCGTCGGAGGCGCTATACAGAGGGGAAGTAATTACTCTGACCTGCTTCCGAAGATACCACGATATATTACTGTTCAGTTGAAATTTTTTATTTTGGTTTTTTAGTTTTGTAGAGACATGACCAAAGTTTAGAACTGCTTGCTAAGACCATTAAGCAGGGAAAAATGCCGAAAAGTGTCTTTTCCCAACACAACAGAATGATGCGACAGGTTTTGGTGCCATTCTGTTGCGTTTGGGAAAGATACTTTACGGCACTTTCTCCTGCTTGCTGGTTTTAGCAAGCAGTTTTAAATTTCGGTCATATCTGTATAAAACTAAAAAAACCCAAATAAAACATTTTAATCAGACTGCAATATCTTGGGATCTTCGGAAGCAGGTCGGGGTCATTGCTTCCTCTCTATATAGTACCTCCGACGCTTCCTTGCGATTTAGAAAAATAAATATTAAAATATAACGAGAAAAATGAATAAAACAATTAGGGTTTTAGTTAAAATATTTTTGGTAGTCACATAGCGGCCAAAAAAATTATAAAATTTGATCTTTTAAAAACTTCAAGCAAAAGTGGAATATAAACTTAAACAAAACAAGTTCAGCCTGAAATATTTTGCTTGATTGAGGTTCTCTCCTAGTCTTGATGCTGTTGATGATGTCATTATTTCAAGTAACTTTATTGAAGAAGTATTCCTACAGTTATCGAAAAAAAATTAAAAAACAACCGTATCAAGAAGCAACTTCACAAAAAAACCCACAAAACAAACTCATCTGTTTTTTTATAACAATTTAAAAGATTTTTTTGAATTGACGAAAATGAAGGTAAGAATAAGGTTTCAGTGCACGCATTAAATGGAAATTGGAATTGGCGCCATCACTCGGATTTTGTAAATGCTTTGCAGGAAGCAAAAAGAGTTATGAGAGAGACCTTTCACATCATTCCAACCATACTTCGAAATTCATAAAAATTTTACTCTGTTTGACACTTGGGTTTTTTTATTTTAAGTTCAAAATCAGGAATTACTTTCACTTATCTTTCTTTGGATATTTTTCTGGCAAGTAAACGTTCTGCATGGTGACGTCATCATATCTTTCCACGCTACGAAAGACAAAATAACGAAACACAAGTTCATGGACACTGAAAGGGTGCTCAAAATAGAAAGAATGTCACGACGGTTTCCCTGCTGTGGAAATAAAAGTGAAGAAGAAGCAACCAACAAGTCAGACAGTACAGACAAAGCAGCAAAAATAATTGTTTTTCGTATAATATTATGAACGATTGTTTGATGTGGTTGTTCTGTGATGTTGGTTTGTTCGATCGATGGTTTTCGTTTACAATAAAGTAATGATTTCCATCTTGTTTCTTCACTCGATTTATGCATAGCCAGCAACGCGTGGATGAATACAGCAAGTAAGGAAACTTGGGTGAAAATAAGCGTACCTGCAAGAACCACTAATGAAGGAAGACGAAAGCTTCCGTTCTTTTTATAAACGCATCCGATCGGTGAAGCAACGTAATCATCTGGTATAGTCGACAAAATTAAACCTAATATTGCACCAAAACTGGCAAAAAAAATAATTAGAAAACTAAAGACTTTGAGTGTTTTTGTAAAATGTGCCGTTGGAAGAAATGCAGTGTAGAGCGTTCTTTGACGAAGCCAGAGAAAGAGGACCACAGAAAAGGAACACATTGCGTATGTGATTTTGTTCAGATCAGACATTGCGTCACACAATTTGTCTTTGTTTTGGTGGAATCCAATATTACGATATACAGCAACAACTGCATGATAAACAAAGCTTGCAACCGAACAAAAAACAACGGACAAATAGATCCTCCCGGAACTTAACGAATCCGGATTCCCAAGCTGAAGACGACGCCACTTCCTGGTCTTTATACCAAAATGAATTAGGGAGATGATGATCCACATGTCCATTGTCATCAGCAGGATGTAGAAACCCAAGGCAAAAAATCGAATTTGTTCTTGATTCGATTGTTCGTGAGAAATTGTTTCCGTGCCGACAGCGTGTGCAGATGTTGATGTCATCTTTATCAGTTATTTTATCAAAAGAATATTTAATCAAATCTATTGCGAACCTTCTCAATGCAAAACGGCTACAAAAATATAAATTTCAGCGACGTAAATGCTGCCAAATAGTTAAGTTAAATATCAATCAACAAAAACTTTTTTTGATTATATGATGATCATGTGCTTATGTGGAACAGTTATGAATGAATGAATAAATGAAAAGTTTATTTCACAAAAGAAAAGCAACAATATTTGCACAAGCATAAAGTGATTTTTTATCAGAAAGCACCGACAAACCGTTAGCTTATCAAAGTCAAGGTGCTCCCTGTAGTACAACAAAAAAAATAAATAAATAAAAAAGAAAAAGAAAAAAAACAAAACAAAACAACAAAACACAAAAAATAATTAAGATGACTGTCTTATACTTATAATTACTTAAATGGTAAATAAATAATAGTTAATAGACCCGTTCTCTGTGTAAAACGAGAATTCTGGTTGTGTTATCACATCTTTTCATGGCGCAAGATTTCCTTTTCAGAAGTAATTTGATAACACACTAATTTTGACTGCACGGAATTAGACTGATTCAAAAAATTTATGGCAATAATACGCTTTGGATGTTATTTCCCGAGGGACGCTGTTCATGTTGAAGAAGTAGTCAGTATGAAGGCGCCAAGTAGATAAAAGTGCCACACAGCGTTTTTTTCAAAGACGCATCAACTTAGAAAAAACAGTAAACCAATTTTACATAGTATATTAATATATTTCCATACGATTAAAGACTACTGTAAATTTTCAAAGTTGAAATTAGATTTAGGGCATTATATGTAATTTTTATATTTTGCATGTAGTAAATTTAAAATTAATTAAACTGAAATCATTTTAGTATGTGCAATTGTAACACAACAATTAAGACCTCGATCAGCTATTATGAGTTTTACTGTAAATGAGACTTAGCGAGCTATTAATAAGTGTTTAAGAGTGTGTTTTTATATTGCATATTGAAAGTGTACAAAGGTAGTTTCTTTAAATTGGCGTCAATTTCATTCCAAAGTTTGACACCGTGATAATCTAATTTGTTATAACCTGCCTTTTTTGATGCACGGGGGAGATAATATTAGGCAGTATATTATTTCTTGTTTCATAATTATGAACATTTCCAATTTTAGTAAAGCTATTTTGAAACATCTCTGGTAATTTATTATTGAATAGTTTGTGCATAAATTTAGTCAGTTCTAATTTATACACATCTTTTACTTTTAAAAAATTTAATTTTTTCTATAATTCAGTGACGTGGGCAAATTTCTTACTACAGGTAATCGTCCGAATGATGTTATTCAATCGGACTTTAACTTCATGAATTTGATTTTGTGAAGACGTACCCCACATGGTAATACTATATTGGATACGGCTGTATGCAAAACTGTATAGTAGTAGAGCTTGTGAAGAGTCTCAGTTGTGACATATTCACGTAGCTGATACAACAAAGAGCAACACTTAGCCAATTGTAAGGAGAGTTCTTTGATATGTGCCGACCAGTTTAAATTTTCATCAATGTTAACTCCCAAGTACTTTACTACTTTATTTCAATCTATTTGGTTATTATTTATTAGTACTTTAAAGTTTGTGTTGATTGAAGTAGGTAAATGCTTGTTGAATAGTAGATATGTTGTTTTTGAGTAATTGAGTGATAACTTGTTTTGGCACATCCAATTATTTATATGATGCATTTGAGTATTAACTTTTTTTTGAGTTTGAATAGGTTATCATGTGATAGGGTTAAGTATGTATTATCGGCAAATAATGTAGTTGGGAATTCAGACGCTAGTGGCAAATTGTTAATATACAAAATAAAAACTAGTGGACCTAAAAAGGAATCTTGAGGTACATCACATTTGATTTTTCTCATAGTAGATTTTGAGTTGGAAGTTTTGGTGTATTGGTATCTATTGTTAAAATAGCTTTTCATTAATTCAAGAGCTATTTCTCGAAATCCATACAAGCATTCTAACTTTTTTATTAATATAGCATGGTCTACAGAGTCAAATGCTTTCCTCAAGTCAAAAAACAAAGAACAACTGTACAGCCCTAATCAGTATTATGTAGTAGGTCATTGTGGATTTTGCTAATTGCTAAAGTAGTAGACGAATTTCTTCTAAATCCGAATTGTCGATCAGATTGTACCTTATAAAATAGGAATAAAGGCGAGAAGTAAAAGTTTTTCAAAAATTTTGTTGAATTGGCATAACAAGGATATCGGGCTGTAATTAGTAGTTTGAGTTGAGCATCCTTTTTTAAAAATAGGAATAACTTCTACTATTTTTAGCGAGTCTGAATAAACACCAGTGCTTAAGCATACATTAAAGAGATTGCTTAAAAAAGTAGAAATTACAGGATTAACAAATTTAATAAATCTATTTTCGATATCTATTGTTCTGCATGCTTTTTTATTTTTTATTTTTGTTATTAAATCAAACACTTCCTGAGGGGTACAAGAGGAAAAAATATAGGATTACTTATTTTTTGATTTTATCTAAATTACTCTGTGAATCAGGTGGCTTATCTTGTGTAGATATTTTTGCTGCCATTCTCTTTCCAACACTTACAAAATATTTATTAAACTCCTCCGCAATGGCCTGTGGATCTGTGATTGTACAACTTGTATCTGTTAGTATCTTAGTAGGTCCAGAATTTTTTTTTTCTATTGTATATTAATTCATTAACGATATTCCATGCTTTTTTGGAATTATTTTTATTATCAATTAGCACTTTGTGATAGTAATCAACTTTTGCTTGTTTGTTTAAACGATTTAGCAGATTGCGATAAATTTTGTATTTATGATTTTGTGATGTGTCGGGCTTCTTACGCAAATTGTTATGCATTTTGTTTTTCATTCGAATCGGTTTCAGAAGACCGCGGGTTAACCACGGTCTACATCTAAGCTTATTTTCCTTTCTAGAAGCTTTTCTCATAGGTGCAAATTCATCAACAACATTTTTAAATTTTGATACAAACTTGTCGTACAATTCATGAGGCGAGCTTATATTGCTGTCTATTAGAATGTTAAGTTGATCGTTGAGAGCATTTAAGAAAATTTCTAAATTGAATTTGGTCATGTCTCTTACATTACAGTCATTATTTTGCGGTTTTTTACTTTTGTATTGCCGAGACAATTGCAAAAGTCGCGTAATGATCACTTAAATCATTCGTCAATTCACCAGATACTATTTGTCTTTTTCTGTCATTTGTGTAGATGTGATCGAGCAACGTTTTAGACGTGAGACTAATTCGAGTTGGCAGTTCGAATCGATTGAGGCATGCGCAGCTCAATAACATATCCACATATCTCCAAATTGAATCGTTTGCGGACATTCGCATTAAGTCAATATTAAAATCACCGAAGCAATAATACTGTTTGTTACTGTTATTTAGTGATATAAGTATTTCGTTTAAGCTATCCTTAAAATTGTCAGCAGCAGAGACCGTTGCAATAGGATGCCTGTACACTACACCTACTACTATCGGGGCTTTTTTTGCATGAATATTAATCCATAAATGTTCTAAATTAGGCAAGAGGTAATTGGAGTATTGATTTAATTCAAACTTAATCTTATTTTTTATATACAAACCAACACCCCCCGCATTGGTCGTGCTGTCACTATGAATGAAAGTATGACCATCAAGATTAAAATTTTGGTTAATTTTTTCTTTTTGTAATTTGGCTTCAAAGATAGCTACGATATCTGGTTGGTTTTTAAATCTAGACAACAAATTATTCAGTGAGTCTATATTTTTTTGAATACTTCGAACATTAAATAAGTCTTCATGATTTTTTTTATCAAAAAGTTTTTTTACAAGCATCTACATAGTAACTAGTGGAAAACAAATCGCTGTAATTGTGATCAAAACAACCAGTGTTAGCGTTGTTGCGGAGGTACAAGTCAAAGTTGGGGCGTGAGTTTGCCATTATGCAAGTTGATTGTGTGATGCAATTTTCCCACGCCTTTGAAAGGTTACTCCTTACAATTGGCATTGTCATTGAAAAGCAATGGTAAATAGTTTAGTTTTTGAAAATCTACATCAATATTATGTTTAAATAGATCATCAGGGATTGATATTGTAATCCAATCTCCGATTCCCTCATTTTTTTCGTTGTTGCCAATTTTACCTTCGTATTTGCTGATTTCTTCATTCTAATGCGACCGTGTATCGTGTGACATAATACAAATCTTCCGCCACATTCATCTTTAACATAGTAGAGCAGTTTAGATCCAAGTGGGGTAATATCTTCAGTAATAAAAGCATCAGGAAAATGTTTACTGGCTCTAAGCCGAGATTTTGCTTTTAGAAATTTGTTGCATTTTTTATACGAAAGAAATCGCACAATTACTAAGAGCCAAGACATGTCCACACTTTCATCGTATCTCCAGACTTGGAGGTTGAAACTCAGTCACACTAAGACGGTGACGGCAGCCTTTCATTTAAATAACCGAGAGGCCAAACGTGAGCTAAAAATCTACAACAGCGATAGACTTTTACCGTTCTGTCCAACCCCTACTTATCTTGGGGTAAAACCGGACAAATCGCTCACGTTTCGTCACTATATAGTGACATTGTGCAAAAAAACTATCATCGCGCGTCACACTGCTGAGGCGACTCGTGGGCTCGGGATGGGGTGCTGGTGCTAAAACACTACGCATGGCCGCCTTATCTCTAGTCTGTTTAACAGCTGAGTACTTCGCGTCAGTCTGATGTCGCAGTGCTCACACTCGCCTCATCGACAGTGTCTTGAACGACGCCTTGCGCATAGTCATTAAATGCCTGCGTCCCACTCCAACGGACCACCTACCTATACTCTCAGGCATCCAGCCAGCTAAGCTTTGCTGAATGGGAGCGACACTCTCCTTGGCTCACCGTGTGTAAAATGAGATGTGAGTAAAATGAGATACTGTGTCCAAGGCTGCATTCATTTTGATAGCTATATGAAGACTAAACATTTAAACTCACAAGGCAATGCTCCTCAATAAATCATGACTTGCAAATAAATACTATCAATGTCAGCAATGCATTGCCTGAATCTGCTGACAAATATATTCACTTAACTGACACACACAATAACATTGTATTTATTATTGATACAGCTAGCCCTAATCACTGATTCCCTCAAACAAATGTACATGTATGACAAATCCAGATCCCTGTAGATTATTGCTGCTGATGGTCTTCCCATACAACAATCAGGTGTCATTGAACTAACACTAGATTTTCAGGAATTTCCTAATAAACAGTTTACTCATTCTTTTATTGTTCCAAACATTAAACATACTATTCTTGGTTTGGATTTTTTGAAATTGCACAATTTTATAATTGACACAGCTGCAAGCACAGTTGACATTTTAAATTTTACAAAGGAAAATATTTTAACTCCACTGCCCTACATTGACTACAATATACATTCATATGAGGATATTCTATACATGTTTCCTAATTTTGCATCTGGACAAATTAAAGTGGAAAAAAAGAAACACTCTTTTGAAAGTCGGCAGCGTGGTCGAGTGTCGGCAGCGTGGTCAAGTGGTTAAAGCACCAGGCTCGTGATCAACATGGTCTCGGTTCAAAACCCACTCGCGCCATTCTGTTGTGTTCTTGGGAAAGACACTTTACGACACATTCCCCTGCTTGGTGGTCCTGGCAAGCAGTTCTAAATTACAGTCATATCTCTATTTAATTACAAGCGGACAGCAATATCTTGGCATCTTCGGAAGCAGGTCGGGGTAATTGCCTATCTTATGTATTAGCGCCTCCGTCGCTTTCCTGCGAGTCAGGAGAATAAATATAGAGATGAAATAAAAAAAAAATAAATAAACATGAATAAACATGTATTAGAAGTTGATGGACCTCCAGTAGCCTTTTGACCGAGAAGACTCAATTTAGAAAAAACAAATGCTCTCAATAAAATATTAGATGACATGCTCGAAAAAAATATTATTAGTCCAACTTCCAGCCCTTGGGCCTCACCAGTACATTTAGTTAAAAAGAAGAATGGTTCCTTTAGGTTGGTACATGATTACATACTTGTCAATAAACGTTGGAAAAAAACAAAATTATCCATTACCAAGGTTAACAGGATTTCTTTTAGAAACTGCTAATAGACTCAATTCGTATAGATTAACATTAAACATGAACAAATGTGTATTTGGTGCTTCTCAACTTAATGTATTTGGATACAAATTAAATGCCAGTGGTATAACTGCATCTGATGAAAAAATTAAAGCTGTCAAAAACTTTCCTGAATCTGTAACTATCAAAGAAGTACGTCAATTTCTTGGTCCAGTTAATTATCAACGTCGCTTCATTGAAAATGCACCTAAATTACTTTCTCCATTGCAAGATTATCTCAAAGGTAAAGTAGAAAACGAAATAAAAATATCATTGAATTGTAATGCACTGAAAGCTTTTAAGAAAGTAAAAGAAATTATTGCCAATCTTGCTTATTTGGCTCATCCTAAAGATTATGCTAAATTACAATTAAAAACAGATGCATCTGCTACCTCTCTTGGTGGTGTATTCGAACAAATTTATGACAACAAAATTAAAGTCCTAGGTTACTATTCCAAATCACTAACAGATGCTCAAAAACATTACTCAATCTATGACCTTGAACTTCTTAGTGTTTATTCTAACGTTAAATATTTTGAATATATGCTACTTGATAAACCCTTTGTAATCTTCACAGATAATAAATCTTTAGTTAACAGTTTTGCAAAACCTTCTGAAAATCACTCTCCTAGGCAAATGCGTCAATTGTCTTATCTCAGTCAATTTGATTGTAGTATTCAACATTTGCCAGGCAGAAACAACATTGTGGCTGATTGCCTATCCCGAGTTATTGTAGACAACATTCTTGAAGAACATATGCCTATTTCTCTGGAATCAATTGCTGACGCTCAGCAACATGAGTCTCAATCAGATGCCTTTTCATTTTCTACTGACTCATCCATCAATATCAAATTTGTGCCTATACCTAAAATTAATTTCTGCATTTTAATTGATACCAGTTTACCACATGACCGCATACTAATTACCCCCAGTTTGGAGCAGACAATGATATCTTATTAGCATAACATGAATCATTTAGGCATAAAGGCCACTCAACGTTTCCTTTGTGCCAGATTTCTTTTTAAGAATATGAAATCAACAATTCGTGATTTTGTTCATGTTTGCATCAATTGTCAACGAACAAAAACAAACCGACACATTGTTAAACAAATCACATCAATACCTATGCCTAATTTTTGTTTTGAACACATTAACATTGACATAGCTGGACTATTTCCCAGCTCTAATGGCTATACACATGTTTTGGTTTGTATTGATCCATTCACAAGATGGACTGAAGCCTTTTTAATGCCAAACATGTCTACTGCCTCAGTCATTCAAAACTTAAATCTTCATGTTCAAACATTTGGTGCACCTGTAGAAATTCACTCTGAAGCAGGAAGCCAGTTTACATCACATATCTTTAAAGATTATTGTAAATTTCTCGAAGCAACTCACAGAATCAGCAGTGTACGTTATCCAGAATCGAATGGACTTATTGAAAGAGCCATCAAAACTATTAAAACGGCGCTAACTGCAAAACTAGATTCAGCTAATTGGGCTTTTCATTTATCTTCCATCATTCTTTCACTTAATACCATGTTTAATGAAGATTTACAAGGCAGTTCTGCAGAATTATTATTTGGACAATGTTTACGACTCCCCGGTGACCTTATTTCTCCCACACATGAAAACCAGAATGCTTTCTCCTCAGCTATAATCAACAGCATGCACGCTTTCACAAAATCATTACATCCCACCTCAACGAGAGTGGAACAGAAAAAATCAATTTTTCTTTCCCAAAACATTAAACGATCGTACCCACATATTCATTAAAGACGATCCAATTCACCCCAATTTATGCCCCGCCTACTCCGGCCCATACCTGGTTATAGACCGCAATAATGACGTTTTCAAAGTTATTAAGCGTGGCAAATTAATCTCAGTTGGCATTAACAATGTAAAACCCGGCTTTATTCAAAATATTTCTAACTTAACACCTGAAATTGAATCTATTCTAGACACTGCTCAAAGCTCCATGTTATCGCCACCACAGCCACGTCCTCGCAGAAAAACTGTTTTTCCCCAAAGGCTGCGGGACTGTTTTGTTAACATAGAATAAATTTATCATATTGCATCAATGTTAATTGCTGTACAATATTTTGTAAATATTGTTATAACACATCCCATATTACACGTCTATTTCTATATCCTACGTATATACTGTACACAGGATTTTGGCTTTTGGTCTAAAACCCTTTTTCCTTTTACCATCATTTTGTTTATACTATCTTCTCTTTTTTTAAAATTGCTAAATTTTGTCAGGAGGGAAAATCTGTAGTGATCCTGTATAGATTACTACAAATTCCTATATAAATAACTATTAATGGAATGGCAACACTAGACGAAGGAACAACGAGGAAAGCAATGAGTTGTGAATAAGAAAAATTGTTAAATAACTATAATAATATATTGTATTATTTTGACTGCTGTTATACGATCTTTAAATTTCTATTGAACAAGAAGAAACAATCAAAGGAAGTGTTTGATTATTTGTAGAACAATCATCTACACATGTATGCGAAGATTTTCTCTTCTACCATATTGTTCAAATGTATCAACATTGAACACATTTAGAGTGAGTGCTTGTTTTAGCTTAGTATTTTCTGCTTTCAACTGAAGCATTTCTTCGTTGTTATTGTTTAGTTTGGCTTTTAGCTCGTGCACCTGACTTTCCAATTTTTTCATACAACTGTGTATTTCATGAAGTTTTTATCGATCATCACTAATAAAATTTGCCGGATTACCAGCAGAAGATCCTTCGCTATTACTTGCGTATTTATCTTTTCTAGTATTTCGACTCATTTTTTGAAGCTTTTCTGAGGGCAGAAGGAGAGAGAAATTTGAGTGTTGTTACGTAATAATTAACTTTTACTTAAAATAGCTGTCAGAAAATAATCATGAAGACGAAAAATTAGTTGTAAGAAAGTTGTTTATACAGATATTTTCAAGTTGTCTTAAGCTTATTAACTAACATCGCAATATTTATCGAGTGCTGAAAAACAATCCTATTTAATTTTTGACTGAAATACTGACTTAATTAATCTCAATTTCCTGATTTGGAAGAGCAGCAAAAAACACTCCTTACCTCAACAATATAACGAACGGTTTTAAAACTTTATTAGCTCAGCGATTTGTTCTCATTCTCAAAGACAAGCTTCTCAATGGTATTTTAAACCTAAATATGTAAAAAAACCATGCTACGGAACATAAAAGGTTGTGTTATTAAAAAAAAATTTTTTGGGGCATGAATGTTACTTTGTAAAACGTGAAACAAATTCTGTAAGGTCAATGCTTACGCCATGGTTTGTAAACGTGACAAAGTTTTTAAAATGAGTAATACAATTTTCAAGAAATTTTTTTAGTTTTTATGTCTTACAACAAACTCTTTATAAGTGTATTTTCTCACAGCTTCATCTCAGTTCTATTATTAATGGACCATAAAGGGCCAGCTTTACTATCTATCGTGGCCTAATCAATCTTTAATTTAAATATTTAGCTTGACGAGACGTATGTGCGATCCCAAAGGCTCACAATAATCTAAAATTAACGCTGGAAGTAAACGTCAGTTAGTAAGTGCAGGTTTCGCTTTTCTAGTTACAAATCTTTGATCTAGTTACAAATGATTTACATAACCGTTCCTGCACTGCACATTTTTTGTCATTTTTTTGTCTTTTTAAATAATAATATTTAGTTCGAATTAGGTAACGCAGCCGTGCTTCTTATTTTTTCTCTTTCTCAACTCTCTCTATACTTTCTGCATGTTTAACGTTCGTCGTTGTGTCGCGTTTCCTTTTCATGCTTCATAGTACTGTACATTGCATATGCTTAATAATGTTACTAAGCATGAGTAAAATATCATCATCATCATCATCATCATCATCATCATCTTTTAATGATTTGATCTCAAACTTTAATTCCAACCCAACTTAAAAAAAAATTAGAGAGTAGAGGCACCTTTATCTTTGTTTTCACTGCTAATCATTTGGAACTTGCAGCCCACCCACCTGGTCAATATTGAAAGTGCTTTTTAAAATTTATTGTTGTTATAGCAAAATTTTCGCTAACCGCTATAATTTTATACACGTCAGTTCTAACGCAAAAATGGTTTGTTTGTTTCCAATCTCGAGCATCGCTACCTGACTGCTGATGTGCTGCGGGTCCATTTGGGCGGCAAGATCTATTAAAGTTTCGTCTGGATATGTCTATTAGCGTTTTCGAAAACGACTAACCTTTTCATTTCGGAAAGAAAAAATTTTGTTTGTCTTCCTGGAAAGTTTGGAAATCAAGCGAACGAATGCCCGGGTTCGATTCCAATATTTGTCGCTTCAGCACTCGATAAGAAATCGGGAATGACTTAAAACGTTTTCGGTTTTGCAAAGTTCCAAATATTCAGGTAATAGCAAAAAGTAAACCTTTTCTGAACTTTTTTGCAACTTCTGTAATAATTACTTCAAGGATCAATTCAAAATAATAATTTTTTGTAAAATTTTCGAAACTCATGAAACAGCACATTAAATTATGCGCAGCTGTAGTTTATTGTATTCATTCATTCATTTATTTTATTCTCAATCGTTATTAAACAATTTAACACAAAATTATAAATATTAAAAAGATCAAGAAAAGGAAGAAGCAGCACAACGTCAGACGTAAAAACATGAATAAGATAATCAGAAAGTGAAAATACAAAACAGTAGAAAACAACTAAGCTATTTGATACAGTTTTGCCTTTATTTCTACTGCGTTGCAGTTTCATCTTCTCAATTTCTTTTAGCTAGTTAATGCGTTAACTGCTTTGGGTTTGTCTGCAGAGTAATGTTTCCGAGTGAAACTTTTTTCTTTTTTTAAACTTTTCGTTCGTCATTATTTTCGTTGCCGTCAGTTGTGATGTAGAAAGGTTGACTTCTCTGCAAAAAGTAATGACATATTGGCAATAACGTGGCATTTTTTCTTTAAGTTTTTACCCAATAATTTAAACAGCTTAATACAGGGCACGTCTGTTGAGGAAATGAGAATACGGCGCATTTCGGGGAGCTGCGGAAGTGAATCCGGGTTCGGTATCATTTTTCAGCCAACAAAATAAAAACTTATCTTGTCTCTTTAAAGTTATTTTACGCAGGTGACTAAGCAGTTTATGAGTAATCTTCTGGGGTTGATGTCATGAACCGGGGTAAGTTTCAAAGCATCAAATAAACATGGAACCAAAAGTTGACTTTTGGTTTGATGCAGAAAAGGAGTAAACAACCTTATTCAAAAAAGGCCTCTTACGGAAATGCAAGTTTACTAAGGCCTAGAAGTCTTTGTTAAAATCAGAACCTAGCGAAGGTTACTCAACGCCTTGCTATTGTTTTAAAGACGTTTATTTCATTCATTAAATTGTAACCATTCTAAGTCCTTCCATCCCCAGCTTTGTTGTTTGCGCAAAAATCCATTTACTTAGGAAAGCTTTGTTGCAATTTTCTAAGTAACGACATCAAAAAAATGATTTTTGTGATTAGTAGAAATCAACGCAAAGGCAAAGCATGTGGAGTAAAGATCGTGAAACTCAATGGAAACGAAAGAATGTTTATAGACACGAGGAGAAAAGAGCCAAGAAATGAGTGAAACATTTGAAAGCCTTTTTTGTTAAAAAATTTGGTAAAACTCACAACAGTTAAAGCAATGACAGCATAATGTACCGTTTTTTTAAATATAAACCAAATTAACATAAAAGGTCGCCGAAGTTTATATAAACTTTTAAGTCTATTTTGAAAAAATTTAATTTAACTAAATCGTGCGAACATTTGCTGCTGTTGATATGCTAGTTAGTTCCGCATTTTTATCTCAAATTTTATAAATAATTTGAAATTTACCATCATTCTTTACAAAATAGTAAATATACTTCAAATTGGGGGCAGATTGGAAACAAATTTTAAGTTCGATATTGTTTTGAAATATGATTAGGTACATCCGGAAAAATGCAAAAAGTTTTTGAGTGAAATTTAAGCTGCAGGTCCTTCAACTTTAATATGCAATTTTGAACATAAACAATAAACAGAGACCAATGTCGCAGTAAGAAAGGAGTGAATTTACTGGGCTAAACAGCTTATTGATGAATAATTGTGTGTCATAAACAAATCCATGAATGATCAGCAAGCCAACAGCCAGAGATTCATGATCCCACGTTCTAGTAAAAAGAAAACTTAGTATGAAAGAAAACAGTTTATGAAGAAAAAAACGAATTTAAGCGCGTGAGCCGCCATACTGCTGTATGCAATTAAAAGACCAAAATTTTATAGATTTCATAAATAATAAAGCCAATTGTGTCTGGTGCACAATTTAAATAATTTTTTCAACAAAACGAGTATGTCTTTGACAAAAAATCACCATAATCTATGAGATGTCAAGATGCTGTTATTGGTTAAAACATTTTTTTTAAATATTTGTATTTTCATAAAGTGAAATGAATAAAACCTTTCTAAGACAGTTTCAAAGTGATGACCTTTATTTTAGAGAACATTGTGTTTTTGGGACGACAATCAAAAAATCAGAGATAAATTCATGATGAATACCTTTCTTTTTTGGTCTTCACTTGACCTTCGGAACAATATTATAACCAAGGGGACACGGTTATTTGAGAGGCTTTTAAAGGGGTCATGAAACACCAAAGTTTGAGAACCACTGCACTAAAGAGTACAATGCACAATGCCGCTTCTACCAATGCAGTAATGCATCCAGTAAAAGCCACAAATTTTAGATTTTTAATATTATATATATAAACAACTCTGCAATAAAACCTAAGTAAGGAAACTGCCCGCGATAAAAGTTCTATACTCAAAGCAGTGTGGGCAGTTGCGCGGATTCAGCAAGCATAATGCACAATGCCACTGATGGTACTTTTTCGTGGTATCTGCCCCATAATTTAAAGTCTATTCGTAGTCCGTGAAACGAAGACGTAAGCTGAAACCGAAACTCCCAAAACGAAAGAGCCCGTCCGGATGCTCAGCCGATATCTGCTAATCAGAAAAAGTGTTTTTCAGGACAGGGTATTCTAAAAAGATGCCCTTTCCAAGGCACATTGCCAAAAACTTTTGAAGGCCACTATTCTCCCGCTCAACATTAAAGACGTCATTGCACAACTGAAGAGAAGCGATTACATTTAATTTATCGGCATCGTGGTTGAATGATTGCGCGCTGACATTGATGGTCAACGTTTACAAAGCTGCATCAACGCAATTTTGAGTCCCGAATCTTCCATTATTTTCTCACTCTTGAACTCACAATTTAAATTAATTTTATATTTTAATTTGCAAGATTTTTAAAGCGCAGTGAGTTCAGATTCACAACAGCAAATTTACTTAAACTTTTTGAAAACTTTAGATATTTATTAAAAAATTCAAGGTTAAATTTAAAGTTTAAAACAGGGGCGTTTAACTTTTTAAGGTAAAAAGTTATCTTATATCTCCAAAAATTTAGGTGAGCAAAAATAAAGATCTTTTTGATCTGTATTTCATGTCGAAGATAAATAGAGACCAAAAAAAGTCTTTATTTTTGGCACACTTAAATTATAAAAATAAAAGAAGCTTTAGCTGATGATCCAAGAAGAAAAAATAGTTACGATTAAAGTTGGCTTTCGTACAGAGAGAAGGAAGCAATCGCACAAAACCCCTGAAAATCAGAAGCCGGAATCAGATGCTGTATCTAAAATTTTTGAGTTTTTAGTATTTTATTGATAATTTATTTCTATTTGAATTTGCTTTAAAATTATGAAGGATTTAAAAAAGAAAAATGGACTGATTCTCTTAAATTGCTATTAAAAACTTTTTGGTTTTTGTTTTTTTGAGCAATCCTGCATTTAATTTTTCTACAAAAAATTTTTTTATTTGAATTCTAATGTTAAAAAAATTTAAAATATAAAGATTTAGCAACTTTCAGAAGAAGATTAGAAAAATACTGTTTAAATTTTTTGTTGTGCTTTTAGCTTACTGCTCTCGGTTTCCATGACAACAGTTAAAAAACACAATTTAAAATAAATTTTAGCGTTTCTGGTACGCAGCTAGAAGGCTTAATGTAGAAAAAAAAAACAATAAAAACAAAAGTATATTTTTTTGAAGAAGTACTAAAATCACTATGCTTATTCCTTTTACTGTCAATGTTTTTTTTAAATTAAACTGATCTTTTAGTTACGTACCAATTGAGCAAAAATGGATTTTAACAAATTTTAGCAAATTATTTTTAGTAACAGTAATATCATTAAAAGATCACAGTGTATTTTACAATTTCTACAACTTTCCATTGCGAACATCTATAAATCTAAATATAGTTGGTTACAATTAACGATGAATATAATAGTAGGTCTGAAATAATGCCAGCTTTAAACTTCATAAACTTTATCAATAACATAAGTTGAGCTACATCATTCCGACAAATCACGAGCCAATATTATAAGCAGGTAATTGGTGAGCCGGATCGGTAGATTTTTCAAGCGTTCTAATTTTTTGTGAAATTTCATTCTAATCGACAGGTTGGTGCGAAATTATGTCTGCATAGCAAGATACAATTTTAGAAATGTTTAGTGTAAATTTGTAACAAAAATTCAATTTGTTATAAAATTTATATTGTTTTCATCCATGCCTAAGAGACCTAAAAGAAGATCCATCCTTTATGAGCTGGAACTAGTCCTTTAATGATTAACCTACTATTAGGCCCATATTCATTTCATATTATTTCCAAACAAACATAAAAAGATTATAAAAAAATAACAACAAAAATAGGTAAAATGTAATGAACTTACTCATCAGTTATTAATATAGTTTAAAACTTTGAATGCTCTACCAGTGACAATACTAAACCAAAATTATCTCTGCGATTATTGATAACAAGCTGTTAGCAGTTATTACTGTGAACATTTTAATATCAAAATGTTAGAATTAGAGGATTTATTTTAAAACCCACCCTGGCACATTATTATAAAACTTATTCCAATAGAATGTGGATTTTCGCGTCTTGTTTGTTTAGATAAAGTTGCGCGTGACGTCATTTGTTTTGATAAATGGCTTGACCATGTCGTCGTCCGCGCTTATTCGCGCGGAACTAATGATAAATCGTTTAACCGTTTGGACATTTTCGCTTCGGACCAAATCATGTGACGAAAAACG
This sequence comes from Diplosoma virens, assembly GCA_963680785.1. Lineage (NCBI taxonomy): Eukaryota > Metazoa > Chordata > Ascidiacea > Aplousobranchia > Didemnidae > Diplosoma > Diplosoma virens. The sequence continues at coordinate 38,662,388 of OY796892.1, read as the reverse complement.
CTTTGTCAGTTGCACCTTGAATAGATTGGTTCTGAAGAATCAATAGTATTAATAGAATTAATAGCAAAACTGATCTGTTGAAATATTGAAGTATTGTTTGTAATTTGGCCGCAAAAAGTTGAAAACCGTTATTCATCAATCGGTCGTTGTCGTATTGGAATGGCCCAGATGGTAGGTGCTTTCACGCAGCCTGGGCCGTGAGTAAGTCTGTTCATTGATTTTAAAAATGACAGACCGAAACCAAACCGACCAATACGTAAGGGTATCCACCCATTCCGATGTTCAGTGTGGGTGTGCTAATCGGCAAACGTCCTTTTCAGGACGGGGCAATGCTAGGATAAAACTGCCTTTTTCAGGGCACATTGCCAACAAGTTCCGAAGACCCACTATTCTTCAGCTGAACATCGAAGGCCTCACTGCAAGCAAGATGAATGTTCTTCATTACCTCGCTATGCAGTTTGAGGCACTTGTCATCCTACTGCAGGAGAGCTACTGCACTGATGCAGAGAAGTTGGTACTTCCAAACTATCAACTAACTGGGTCTTCTTTAAGCAAGAAGCATGGCCTTGCCACGTTTGTTTACGAGCGACTGAGATACATGCTTTTGGACCAATCTTCACCGACATCGGAGATCGAGTGGCTGTTGATGGCTATAAAATAGTCAACGTCTACAAACCCCCGCCAACGCGATTGCGAACCCTGGATCTCCCAGTGTTTCCTCACCCCTGTCTGTACGCTGGCGATTTTAACTGTCGTCATGCTGACTGGGGTTACGACGACAACAGTCCGGACGGTGAGTGCTTGGCTGGCTGGGAAAGCATTAATTGTCTTGCCCTCCTATATAATGCCAAGGACGCTGCCAGTTTTTATTCCGGCCGCTGTAACACTGGCACCAATCCAGATCTAGCTTTCGCTAGCGTAGGCCCAAACAATCGCTTACCGGATAGACGTGTCCTTGACAAGTTCCCCAGGTCACAACATCGACTTTGCTTATTACACCGCCAAGGTTTGCTGTGGCAGTGCCAAGCATGCCTGTTAAGCGATGGAACTTCCGCAAGGCCAAATGGAGTCACTAAATAGCTTTGACGAATAAATTCACAAAGACTTTGTTGCCGCCTGATTCACTTGATGTGGATGCGGCTTACCAGGACTTTTGTAACACCATTAAGAAAGCAGCCAAAAAGACTATTCCACGCGGGTATTGAAATAACTATATTCCGTGTTGGGATGCAGAGTGTGAATCCCTCTATAAAACCTTTCTGCAGTCTCCTCAGGGAGACGACTCAAGTTTGGCTGCTACAACTTTGCTTACCAAGCTTGACAGAAAGCGGAGGGATCGATGGTCCGAAGCAGTTCGGAGCATTGACTTCTCACACTCTAGTCGAAAAGCGTGGAGTATTTTGTACAACCTTACTGGTAGGTCACGACACTCTCCTCGTTACTGTCCCGTTTCAGCCGATGCTATTGCATCTCAGCTGGTTAGAAATGGGAAATACGAGGCTGTTGACCGCAAGTCATCTCGACTTGTCTTTCAAGAAGTGTCTGACCTTTGGAGGGCCACAACACCAGATCCATTAAATATCTCTGACAATTTCTTACAGAGAGAATTTGCTGCTGCCCTTCAACATTAAAACCAGATAAAGCTCCGGGACCTGATTCCATCTGCTCAGAGCTTATACTCCATGCCGGAGCTGCTTTGAAGTCCTGGTTACGTGACTTCCTTTCTTCCTGTTTGCGCCGACTCAAAATTCTCAAGATATGGAGAAGAGCGCTTGTGGTCGCGATCCCAAAATCAGCAAAGCCCGTGGGGGACCCAAAGAATTATCGACCGATATCTCTGCTCTGTGTCCCCTACAAGATCCTCGAAAGGCTTATCTACGCCCGCGTTGAACCATTAACCGATCCACTGCTCCCTAAAGAGCAGGCTGGGTTCCGACGCGGGAAGTCAACCGTAGATCAAGTTGTTCTGCTAACCCAGAACATCGAGGATTCTTTCGAGGCTAAAAAGAAGGCCGGTGCCGTATTTATCAATCTGACAGCTGCTTATGACACTGTCTGGCACTGTGGCCTTACCTGCAAGCTGCTGAGACTACTTCCGGATAAGCACATGGTCAAAATGATCATGGAGCTTGTCCAAAATCGAAGTTTCACCCTTACCACTGGTGACAGCAAGCAAAGCAGGCTACGTCGTCTTAAAAACGGCGTTTCTCAGGGATCGGTCTTGGCTCCCCTCCTATTTAACATCTATACGTAAGATCTTCCTTCCATGATTTCCAGAAATTTTGCTTATGCTGATGATCTAGCATTGTTGCATTCTTCTGAAAACTAAAAGGACTTGGAGAGGACTTTAAGCCAAGACATGTCCACACTTTCAGCGTATCTCCAGACTTGGAGGTTGATACTCAGTCACACTAAGACGGTGACGGCAGCCTTTCACTTAAATAACCGAGAGGCCAAACGTGAGCTAAAGGTCTACAACAACGGTAGACTTTGACAGTTCTGTCCAACCCCTACTTATCTTGGGGTAAAACTGGACAGATCGCTCACGTTTCGTCATCATCTAGTGGCACTGGGCAAAAAACTATCCTCGCGCGTCACACTGTTGAGGCGACTCGTGGGCTCGGGATGGGGTGCTGGTGCTAAAACACTACGCATAGCCACCTTGTCTCTAGTCTACTCAGCAGCTGAGTACTGTGCGCCAGTCTGGTGTCGCAGTGCTCACACTCGCCTCATTGACAGTGTCTTGAACGACGCCTTGCGCATGGTTACTGGATGCCTGCATCCCACTCCAACGGACAACCTACCTGTAATCTCAGGCATCCAGCCAGCTGAGCTTCGCCGAATGTGAGCGACACTCTCCTTGGCGTACCGTGGATCTCTGGACCCCGATCATATCTTGTATGGTCTCTTAAGTGGTTCCTCAAATACTCGCCAAGTGATACTAAGATCCAGACGCCCGTTTGTGCCAGGTGCGCGGAATCTTTTGGACAACCTTGCCAGACTTGGCATCCGCGCTTCTGAATGGACAAACCACAAATGGAAAACGGAGTATTGTGAAAATGCTTCCAGGCTCCGTGCTTTTGTGCCCGAGACCGGTGCCAGGCCTGTTGGGATGAGCTTGTCCCGAGCAGCTTGGGTTAAGCTCAACCGCCTGCGGACTGGTGTTGGGCGATACCATTCGTCCATGCACAAATGGGGTCTCGCTCCTTCACCGAATTGCGAGTGTGGCGCCTCTGAGCAAACCGCAGACCATGTTCTAACAGCGTGTCCTATACATCGGGCACCACATAGAGCACGAGGTCCGACGGTTTTGGATGACGAAACTCGATGTTGGCTTAATAACACCACTGTCAGCATCTGATTCAGGCAGTGCAGCAGTCTGGGGTAGTAAAAGGATAAACCCTCGGCCCCAGTCCTGTTTGTGTCTGACCTGGAGTGGATACCCTTCAAACGACGACGACGACGACGTATTGGAAAATTTGTTGAATAAATTTTTCAGTGGCTTGCGATTTGTGGTAGATAACGCGTTCTGATCCTCAACAACTATAAGGCCATTCCAGTTTTTAAAATTCCTGTGCGAGTGCCACGTGGCGTGATGGTGCAGATCGTTTTCAACTTTTTTGTGATCTCTGTTGGGTGGGGTCATCGTCGTCAAACTCTCTGTTGTTTGGAGAAATCGTCGTGAATCTCTGGTTGGATTCTTTGGATTCCCGGAAAAAATTTTGAAGTTCTTGGCATCAAAACTGGCATCGGTGTCCGATCTTTTCAAGGTTTTGTAAAACTAAACTGTCCTGTTTTTATTTGTAGTAATTTTTTGTGATAAAGCTTAAGGTAGTGTAATAATTGCTGTGTTCTCTCTAAATCGAATCAAATAAAGCGCATCGTTAAATTTGATTTAAGTCATAAATTTGAATTATTTTTTGTATTTATATTGTATTAGTTACCTAATTATCATAAAATGGCAGCTCATAATAATGATATAATAATTAGTCTTAAAGTTTTGAAAGCCAAATATTTTGATGCCGAAAGATTGGTATGCGCTGAAGATCCGGTTAATGTTAACCGTTTACGCTTTACCTTACATGATATTAATGTTGAATTTGATGATTTAATGTGTTTGACAATTAATATTGATAAAAATGAGACGATGCCTGGGAGCATGTCTCATAAAGTTGATTTTATTAAGCAAAAAGTGAAGCTCCAAGATAGAATAGAATCTTGATTAGGTGATGTGGAAGTGTTTGGTGCTGATGATGTTGATGGTGTGAGGATTGTGCCTCACACCATCAACACCATCAGCACCATAGTGTGTAAATTGTGCCTCGTCTTAAAGGTGATGATATGATTGCGCCGGTGGTGGAAGTGACTGATCACTTGTCTGAAAGAGATGCGAATAAAAATTGCTTATATTCCCGTAGTTTTCGCGCTAGCAGTCTGAGAGCTAGCAAGGTAAAGGTGCAGCTGGCACGCTTGGCGTTGAAGCATGAGGAAGAAAGGCAGCAAGAGGCCACTAGGAAAAAAATGAGACAGCTTGAGATGGCTGAAGCGGAGCTAGAAGCTTGGAAGCAAGCTCCGTTTCCAGCAAGAGTTTCAAAGTAAACAAGGCCTCTAAGACCGCAATGCCTCGCAGGGAAATCTCTCCTTGTTTAGGGAGTAAAGAAGCTGGCATACGTGTTGTGTCTGATCGTACGAAAGATATTAGCTTTGACTATCCTAATTGTCCCTGACATAGTGCTGAGTCGTGCACCCATGAACATGACCCAAGAAGGCGTAACCCAAGGTTGTCAATCTACTTTGCCCCGGTCATCCCTTGGAAGTAAGTGAACGCTTTTTACCTAAGCCGTCAATTGACCCGTTTGACGGTGATCCGTTGGATTACTGGGCATTTGTGTCTAGATATGAGGTTCATATAGCTGGAAGAGTTAATAGCCGAGATTTGAGGTTAGCGTACCTACTGCAACATTGCACTAAACTCGTGCATGGTAAAGTGAAGCATCATGCATGTAAAAGCAATAAGCAACTGGCTTACGAGTCAGTCTGGAAGGAGCTTTACCAACGTTATGGTCAGTCTCAATTATTAGTAGGTGCTGCGAGGAACGACTCGCTAGCGTTGGTAAAACTACGCAAGCTGACGTAGAGAGTCTTGAGAAGTTAGCTATGCTAACTTCTCAAGAAACATTAGGACCTACAGCAATTGACTCGGTAGGATTTATTACCAGCATTGCAAATAAGTTGCCGAATGATTTGCGCAGGCAATGGGTTTCCAAATCTTTTAAAATATTATACCACAAAAGTAAAATGGCACATTTTGCAGACTTTATCAATTTTGTAAGCATGAAGGCCTTGAAAATGAACTCAGGTTATTACAAGGCGATGTTTGCAACTCCAAAACATGAGTCTGGTGCCTGGGTCGGAAAAAGTAGACCATTTAATAATGTAACGCCCAGTCTTCAGAAACTTTCAAGAAACGCTGAGTTTGCCAGGTCAGGAGCAAAGGAAGTTTTAGAATGTGGGTGCTGCGGAAAGCAACATGGCTTGCATGTTTGTAAAGAATTTTGTCGTAAAACCTTTGCCAATAAGAAACGCTTTGTGCGTACAAAGCGATTATGTTTTCGTTGCCTGAAAGGCGGGCATATGATAAAGGAGTGTCCTAGCTCTAAAACTTGCGCCGAGTCGTCATGCAACAGCACTGACCACCATACTTTGTTGCATCCCGACCAACCTCCTGTCGGGGATCCGGCGCCAGTCTCTAGTCCTACAAGTCGGGATTTTGGTATGCACGTTGACAAAGCGTCAAATGCTTATCTTGATATACTTCCGGTTCAAGTATGCCATGGTGGTAAAGAAGTATTGCATGCGCGTTACTCGATCCGGGTTCATTGATGACATTTTGTGAGCCAGTGTTGGTTGAGAAGCTTGGATTGAGAGGTAAGGGATCTATGTGCGAAACTTCGGTGGAAACTCTTACAACCAAGCAGCCAGAGCGCCTAAGTCAAAATGTTATTCTACATTTGTCAAACCATTAGATACTGAGCGCGAGTTTGAACTTGGAAACGTGGTTGTGGTAAAGCAAATACCTGTTACTGCTTCATGCAGGAATGTGCGAAATGATCTCAAAAGATTTGACCATTTAAAGGATGTAATGTTACCTGAAATACCTAATGCAACTGTTACGTTGTTAATCGGTAATGATAATTACCTGGCACAATTTCCGTTAAAAGTGCGAGTGGTTCAAACACCACCCCATGTGCGATAAAGACCCCTTTGGGATGGATTCTGAAGGGGCCGAGACCTTGCACTAGTGCAACACTTGCGGAAAGTGGTTGCAGTTTCTTGCTGCGCCATGGTCAACTGCCAGACCATTTGAAAGAAGTACGTGATACAGTAGTCACGAAAGATGGAGAAATCTTCCCTCGGGTTAAAAATGTTGTTATTGGGGATATAGACAATTTAATGTCATGGCTGAGGGCAAACACCGAAGTCCTGGAGTTTGGATTGAGGTATTTATTGAAAGATGTTGTGTCTTATGAGTTTATGAATAAAGCAATCAAGTTTGTTGATGGCCGTTTTCAGCTTCCACTATTATGGCGTAATAGTGGCGTGACTTTACCGGATAATCTGCCATGGCAAAACGCAGGTTGGAAGCGGTTAAAAGACGTTTGGATCGCAATCCAGTTCTAAAAGACTTGTATATTTCTGAAATGCAAGCGCTGTTAGATGAAGGCTACGTCAAAGAGGTGCCACAAGATGACGAAGAAAAATCCCTATCAACTGCAAAAAGGGTGTGGATGTACCACATCATCCTGTTTTAAATCCTAATAAGCCTGGAAAGGTGAGAATAGTATATGACTGTGCCGCACAAAGCCATGGTACATCGCTAAATGAGAACTTGATGAAAGGCCCCGATTACGTCAATTTCCTGATGGGAGTGTTGTTGCGTTTTCGAGCCGGTAAAATTGCGGTAGTGTCGGACATAAAAAAGATGTTTTACCGAGTTCGTTGTGATCCAGATCACCGAAATGCATTACGCTTCCTTTGGTATCCAAATGGAAGATTTAATCTTAAACCGTTAAAATATTGAATGAAAGTTCATTTATTTGGCGCCAAATCGTCGCCCAGTTGTGCTGCGTTTGCGTTACTAAGGACGGCGAAAGAGTTTGCTAAAGACTATCAGCCAGATGCTTCTACAGTGGTGAGAGAGAATTTCTACGTTGACGATTGTTTGGTCAGTGTAGATGATGCAGAAACGGGAAAGCGCTTGGTTAAAGACTTGACTGAGTTGTTTTCTAAAGCCGGTTTCCATCTGAAAAAGTGTTTGTCAACTTGCAATTCAATCATGGAGAGTATCCCGGTGGAAGAAAGAGCGAACGTGAAGAATGTGATTGATTCGAGTGGAGATGTAAGTGAAAGAGTAATTGGTATGAAGTGGTTAGTCGGTGATGATTATTTTGCGTATGAGATGACCTGGCCTGAAATGCCTGTCACTCGGGGTCCTTCTTTCTGCTTACAGTTCACTGTTTGAGCCTTTGAGTTTGGTAGCGCCTGTTGTTTTAGAAGCGCGTTTGATATTTCAAAGTATGTGCTTGGGAGGATTAGGATGGGATGATCCTCTTCCGAAAAATGAAGCAGTGCGATGGAAGACCTGGAAGGAGGAGTTAGCCACTTTAAATAAAATTAAAATTGCTCGCCGTGTCAAGCCGTTTGGAGCCTCTTGTGGCATTCAGTTGCATGTGTTTGATGATGCTTCGAGCTACGCTAGAGGCTGCGTGTGTTACCTTAGGTCGGAAAGAACCGATGGAAACGTGATATGCTGCATACTAACAGGAAAATCTCTGCTCGCTGCAAAATCTCTGCTATTCCAAGACTGGAACTTGAAGCCGCTCCTGATGCAGTGAAGCTTGCTGAAGCTGTAAAGCGGGAGTTAAAACTCGGTCACTGCCCTTGTACATACTGGACTGATTCGACAATCGTCTTGTTTAGTCTGCATGCAGACTCTTAAAAATTTTCCGTATACACTAGGAATCGAATTTCGCAGATTCAAGAAAAAACGTGCATAAATGATTGGCGTCACGTACTCACGAAACTCAATCCTGCCGATTACGCCTCTTGAGGTTGCGCTGCAAATCGTCTTATTGGTTCGAACACATGGTTTGAAAGACCGGAATTCTTAAAAAGGCCTCTCAGTGAATGGCCCAAAAAAACTTTTTCTGCCCTCGGAGAAGGAAAGTGTCTACAATAAATTTGACCTCCCAAGAAAGAAAATCTTTGCTATGTTGGCTCACAGCCTTATAGAGCCTTTAATTATCGATCAATTGATCACACGTTTTTCTTCGTTAAAAAGGTTGACTTTGGCTACAGCCTGGCTATTGAGACTTAAGCAACATTTGATAGATCGCTGCAGAGGAACCGATTTAACTCCTTGGCATCAGCCAGTAAGCGCTTTGGAGATACAACAGGCTGAGACTGAATTAGTGATCTATGTGCAAAGAAAATGTTTCCCGACCTGGCTGTCCAAGCTAAACGGAAGGAAAAGTTATTCGGCTGAACCGCAGCTAACTACGCTGCAGACGTTGTGTCCATTTTTGAGTAATGGCGTAATGAGAGTGGGAGGATGCTTGGCTAACGCGAACATGCGGTTTGAAGCTAAACACCCGGCTATACTGCCTCGTGAAAATTTTCTAACTACTTTGATTATTCAGGATTGCCATTCCCGCTTGGTTGGACATCAGGGTCTGAATGCTACTTTAAATAGCCTCATGCAAAGGTACTGGGTAGAGGGTCCGACATCTCTTATTAAACGTGCTCTAAAAGTGTGCTTATTTTGTCGCAGACAAAATGCGAAATCAGAAGTGCAAATTATGGCAGATTTGTCTCCTGAACAACTTGAAGCTGAAGAACAATCTTTTACTCACATTGGTGTCGACTATTTTGGCCCGATTATGGTCAAGCATGGGCGTAGCAAACTAAAAAGATACGGCTGCATAATGACTTGCATGACTGTGAGAGCCGTACATCTGGAAGTGGCTCCTGATTTGACTACCTCTTCTTTTATTAATGCGTTAAGACGTTTTATTGCACGGCGGGGCACTGTAAAATATTTGTATTCCGACAACGGATCAAACTTCGTAGGCGCGGAGAAGATTCTTCGTGATAATATAAAGGGATGGAATCAAAGGCAAATTTGTGAGCATTTCCGGCAGCAGGGTATCCAGTGGAGTTTTAATCCACCAAGTGCCAGCCACATGGGAGGTGCCTGGGAAAGAATGGTGGGATTGATAAAACGCATTCTCGGTGCTTTGCTGCCACGAAAACAATTAAGCGATGATATCTTGCAGACTGTATTGTTAGAAGTAGAGGCTATTGTTAACTCTCGTCCGTTAACGGACATTTGAACCTGGCTCAGAACTACCTCTTACTCCAAACCATCTGCTCCGATTAAACTTGGATATCGGACTTCCTATCGCGGTTTTCGAGGACAAAGACGTTTACGCCAGGCAACGTTACCGTCATAGTCCAGTACATCGCAGATCAATTTTGGCGTCGCTGGATTGTGGAATACCCTCGCCCTTTGTTTACACGAAAAAAATGACAAGAACGACGCGAGAATTTAAAATGTAGAGACATTGTTTTAATATCAGACGCTTCTGCTGTACAAGGAGATCGGTCTTTGGGAATAATTGTTAACACTTACCCGGACAAACATGGTGTGGTGAGGATAGTAGACGTGAAATCTAAATCGGGAATATTACGCAGACCCGTGACCAAGTTGTGTGTTATAATAAAGTCTGATCAATGAGATGTGAATGCATTCTGGTTGTTTATCGCGCAAAAATCCTTTGTGTGTGTGACGTGTACTTTACAGTTTACACTGGGGGGAGGATGTGGCTTTTCGCGCCTTGTTTGTTTAGATAAAGTTGCGCGCGACGTCATTTGTTTTGATAAATGGCTTGACCACGTGGTCGTCCGCGCTTATTCGCGCCGAACTAATGATAAATCGTTTGACCGTTTTGACATTTTCGCTTCGGATAAAATCATGTGCCGAAAAACGCTTTGTCAGTTGCACCTTGAATAGATTGGTTCTGAAGAATCAATAGTATTAATAGAATTAATAGCAAAACTGATCTGTTAAAATATTGAAGTATTGTTTGTAATTTGGCCGCAAAAAGTTGAAAACCGTTATTCATCAATTGCTCGTTGTCGTATTGGAAAATTTATTGAATAAATTTTTGGTGGCTTGTGATTTGTGGTAGATAACGCGTTCTGATCCTCAACAACTATAAGGCCATTCCAGTTTTTAAAATTCCTGTGCGGGTGCCACGTGGCGTGGTGGTGCACATAGAATTTATTAATTTATTTTAATAAAAACAACGTTTCTGACTCAGAATAGCGCTATTAAGTTACACATTATTTTGTCGCCTGCCTACTAAATGGTACAGCCACGTCTTTATATACAGTGAGCATGACTGAATATCCAAATCACCAACCGCGGGACACAGAAACACCATTGCACAAAATTTCGCACGACAAATATTATGGGTAGTGGAGCACAACTGACAAAATAAAAGCATAATCCGAGCATGCTGCAACCACGCATTCAGCATACATGAATCACGACAGATAGCTGACCGACAAAAAGTCAGTTTAAATAAAAATAACTTTCTAGGTTTTTGATTTTGGTAATTGTCACCAGAAGAGCATTCGATGTTTTTAAGAAAAAATAACCAACTAAGTTTTTGTATAAAATGACTAAAGACCAAAAGTGATCATACGGTCTTGAAGTAATAAATTCTTCCAATTTTTTAAATAAATTTTGTGTTTGATAAAATAAAAAAAAATGAAAAAAATAAAAGAATAGCAAGTAACTCAAGCTTTTTTCACCAAGTACTCGTACTTAAAAACGTGGTTGGTCGGATACAGAGAAAAACGACATTCGAGATCGCTAATGTCAACTGTACTACAAGCAAAGTTTCAACGAACGAAAACTGATCTTTCAATAATAAAAATAGAACGCAATTCATGTACACACCACTAAAGTTACTGGCACACAATTATACAAAAAAAAAAAAAATAGACAAACGGACAACTGCACATTAAAAGTTACGATTATTTGGCAATTAGTAGATAAACTAGAAATAATGACATTGGATTAAACTTTATATAATCTTTTTATATTTATTGTTTTTTATAATAGAACTCAATTTTTTGAAAGAAATGTGTTTTTAAATTGTTTTAAGACTTTTCCAATATACCTACGGTATATATTTTAATGGATTTTGATATTAAGTAAGTTTAAAATCTTAGACTACACTAGTCCTTTTACTGTTACTTTTTGGTGTTATACTGATTTGCATCCGAAGGTTTAATAAACAAATTGTCGGAAGCAGACCGTGATTGAGAATGGTTTAGATAAAAACATAAGCTCCATTAATTCCAGATGACAGAAGACATGAGTTATCAGAAAGGAACGTAAAATATGTTTAATTTGTTTGCCTCATTTTTTCTCTATAATTGCATTTCGTGAAACAATTGTAACTTTTTCGGAGGCGGAAGCTGCAACAGCCATACCCGAACCATTAGTTCGCAAAATCAACTACAGCTTAGCAAAAAATTTTTCTATTGGCCAATATTTTCAAATTTTTTAAGCATTTTGTTGCTTTTGAAACCTTGTTACTTTTTGAAATGACATTTAAACGTTGAATATTTATGAAACAATATTTGAAGGTAATTCATGCACACACACACACACACACACACACACACACACACACACACACACACACACACACACACACACACACACAAGCTATTCTAAATCAAAAAATAATACGTACGCAAACTATTAGTAAAGGTTGTCTCCCATGAAAGGCTTCGAAAGCATAACCAATTTTTTGACGATTGATATTAAGTTGGTTAGTTGGTTGCATTTATGTTGGAATTTTTTAAAAATATAATTTTGAACAAACAAAAAAATTATTCATTTATTCCCTCTTCGACGAGGGGCTTAAATTTTGTTTTTGATAAAAGTGACAAGTTAACAATGTATTTTATAATCCCATGCCGGTGGGAGCAAACTGAGAGTTTTAATTTGAATCGTTTGAGACTTTGTTCCGGTGAAATCGCAACGTGGTGGTTCGGGACAAGCTCCTCTTGATAGATAAAAAAAATACCCCACGGGGATTCCCCTTCTTGTTAATAAAAGTTATATTTTCTGAACTGATAAACTCTAATTTTGAGTAACCAAACAGCAATTCTGTTTAAAAATTTTTTTAGTCGTATTCATAAATTTATAAAACTTTGTGAAAATGTTTAACCTTCGGTATAAAAATCCCCGTTTGACTTAGTTAAATCCAAGGTTTTTGTTTCACAAAAATTCGAATCTGCTTCATTTTAAACCAATTGTTTAAGTTAGGTATATAAAATGCCTCACACAGCTGTACGTTGAAATTTTTGCTTACTTAACTGCAACTAGTCGATTCATTTAGAGTATTTTGTTTTGGGTTTAACTTTTTTCATTGAAGTTTACCGCTTATTCTTTCAATGAGTAAAGACACTTGTAAGTCTCAATAAACAAAAACAAATATATTCAAAGATTATTTCTACTGTTCATGAATACAATACGTTGGGTATTTTCTTGAACTTAATGCGAAATTTTTTAAAGTATTTTTTGTACAGACGCATTCGGTTCAAACCTCGGTCTGGCTGGTGTTTCTGGATTGAGGTTCATGACGAGAAGTTTTGCATGGTGACGTAATCATTTCTTTCCATGTAGTAAACGACAAAATGACAAAACACAAGTTCATCGAGGTCGAGAAAGCGCCTAAAACCGAGACGAAGTATCGCTCTTGATCTCCTTTTGAAAATAAAAGTGTTAAAGAAACAACAACTAAATCAAACAATAAAGACAAAGCAGCAAAGATGGTTGTTTTTCTTATCACATTATGAACGATTGTTCGTGTTCGGTCAACTGGTTGTTCTCTGACGTGAGATCGTTCTATCGCAGTTTTACGTTTGCAGAAAAGCAAAAGTTTCCATCTGGCTTTCAGAGACGACCCATGCCATTTCAGCATCGCTTGAACAAAAACAAACAACAAGGAAACCTGGCTGAAGATCATCGTAGAGACTGCAATTATTAATGGGAAAAGATTTTTCTCTTTTTTTTTAACACAACCGATTGGAGAAGCAACGTTGTCGTTTGGCACAATTAATAAAATTAATCCAATTACGCCGCTGAAGAACGTAACAAAAATTATGATAAAGCTAAACACATTTAAAGATTTTGAAATGTGGGCCATGGGAAGAAATGCTGTGTAAAGTCCTCTTTGTCGAAACCAAAGAAATAAGACTATAGAGAAAGCGCACATGGTCCACATAATCTGGATCATGTCAGTCATCAAGTCACAGAACTCGTTTGTCTGGAGTTTGATGTTATCTTTCATTGCAACCACTAAATGAAAAAGAAAAGTTGCAATGGAGCAAACGACTACTGATAGGTAGATCCTCCCAGAACTTAATGAGTCTGGGTTACCATGTTGAAGACGACGAAATTTCTTGGTTTTTATACCGAAATGAATCAGGGAGATAATGATCCACATATCCAGAATCATCAGGATGACGTAGATACCGAGTGCAAAGAATCTAATTTGTTCTTGATTCGATTGTGCATGCAGAATTGTTTCTGTGCCGACAGCGTTTGAAATTGTTGATGTCATCTTTATGAGAATTTGTAATAAAAAATAATCAAACCTAACCCTAACCCTAAAATACAAAAGCAGTTTTACATAAGCGAAGGCAAGAAGAGGAGCAGATCAGCATCCACTCTGCAAAGTTTTTATATTGAAGCTTAAAATATTAACTTTTGCTGTGAATGGGGTTCAAACTTTCCGTAAACAATTTTCCTATGAGTTGACAGATCAAGCAGCTATATACTCGTATACCGTCTACTTAGTTATTCTTTAATATTTTAAAGCTTAATGATTAATAGTCAAATTATTTTGTGTTATAATTACATTAGATGTGATCAGGATTTTTATTATTTTTATTTTCACGTTAGCCCCTAGATTGCAATTCCCGGTTGTGTTTTTCAAAAAATAAATTTCACAAAAACATCGAATTAAACTTTTTTGTTGTAGGATAGTCTTGAAAAAGCTGCTCTTAAACTGATATTTGGTTGACACTCATTAACAAAAATTCTTGTCACTGATCAAAAAACGATCTCATTCTATTTATAGGATTCGAGAGCACCGAGTGACTTGATTGGACAGAAAGAGCACGCATCTGATTGGTTGATCAAACGCACATTCGCGCGCGTCAGAAATGTTTGATTTTCAACACATAAATTTTTTTGACAACAAAAAATTGTTTTCAAGAGTTCTGATAAAAACAATTTCATAAGTTGCCAAATGAAATGAAGATCTGCCAAATTCCAAATAAACTTTATGGATTGTAGCTTTGGGAACACGCTTTTGGATCAGTGTCAACGGCTTCTTATGATGACTTTCGACCGAATATAACTTTAAAAACAAACTTTTCAAGACCATCTTTGAACAAAATAGTTATGAATACTTCTACAGTGAAAGCGTTTTCAAATTCTGTACCAATCAATAACTTATTCAAAAATAATTTTAATAAACTCATTTAGTTTAATAAACAAGATGATATCTATAAAATAAATGAAACAATTTTATTAATAAAATAAGTTTAACATAAATGTAAGAAACAAACAACGCAACGTCACTGTATTTATAGGATCAAAAATTTTTTGATACCTTGGTGCAAACCAAATTGACTTTCATGTTTGTATTTTTCTGTCTTGCTGGAGGTTCGAACCAAAGCAGGTTCGATGGGCTTTATCATGCGATTTGAAAACGCTCTCCTGCCTGCTGAATACAAGCGTGTTTCCTGCCACCGATGCTTGCACCTTTTGTTTTATTGTTGATTAAATTTGCCTCAATTTCTTAATAATTTCTCAACAAAACTTATTCTGCCTCTTAATCAGCAAGTTTTTCGGAATAAACATAAAAAATCAGTTTACAGTTAATTTTATGCTGGTATTCTTTCTAATCAGAATAAAAAACGTACTACATCAACCTTTACGTAACCATCAAAGCTAATATACTTTTTATTTGATTTTTGATTACTGCAAGTAAAGCTACACACAACAGATGAATGCAATGCAATACGATACGCAACAGATCAGAAGGCAAACGTGAACGTTAAAACGCGCATGCAAATTAGCGCGTAACAAACTTGTGAATTGTCAACTTTGACAAATTTTTAACGTGAAATATTATTTCGCTAATGGAAGCAGTTCATGAATGTGTAATTTACGGGAAGTGAGGTAAACTAGGTAAACTTGTTTTGTTTAATTCGTGACCAATATACATTTAACTGCCTTTAACAATTTTGCATAACATCATTTCGTGTTATTTCAAAACAAATTCAAAAGTTTATCTAAAACATGGTTTCTCAACCGGTGGGCCACAGCAAGTGGTCAGCCACACAGAGATAGGGTGAATAACATGGTGAAATAATATGAAGGCCCTATTTTTAAAAGTACCTAAGTCACATTTTTGAAAAAATAAGATAATTAGAAAAAATTGTTTGTTTACTCGCCAGGAATATTCTGACAAAAAGCTTTCAGGATAATGTAAGGAAGTCCACTTTTAAATAGCACAGAGGTTTGAAATCTCAACTTATTTTTCTTCTAGAAGCATCGAATTTCAACTGCTTTATATTAAAAATTTCTATACCCACTTGATAACTTATTAAACTTATTATTTGAAGGCTTGCCCCGCAAAGCAGTCTCATCTGAACAATTTTTTTTACTTTTGTTTAATGAAACTTGAAATAGGAGATTTTGCAAGTTGGTTAAATTAGGTTAGCGATAGAGTGAAGTAGGCCAAATACCTTTCTTTTTTATTCTAGACAAGCTTATTAAATAACTTATTCTTGCCTTAAATTTACCTGTATTATTATTTTAATCATTATTTTTAAATTAATTGGAAATTTTTACATTTCAATTGGAGTTTTTGATCGCGTCAATAACTTGATAATTTAGCTTCAAATGATTCTATTGCGGGTCATAAAGCATCAGTTCATGTAATGACATTCAAAAAAATTTTCAAAAATTATTTGTACTTAATAGCTTTATACTGATTTAGCTTCTAGTTAGTAGATCATTAAAATGCTTTTTTAATGTTTTTTGGTTTAAGTGCAAAAATTTTCAGAAAAATTATCTTCTCATTACTTGGTTTTTGATTTCGTCCAGATTTTAAATTCTTTTTTGATATGTCACTCTATAAAAAATAGAATCACATTATCATTATTATTACATGTGGTTGACTTTTTCTGCCAAACTACACTGTTAATTTGGTAAAAAAAAAGACTTATAAAACACGATTGCAATAAAAGTACATGTATCAAAGTCCAATTTGCAAAACAAGCTTTAATTCCTTATAAAGCCATAATTAAATTCTAAAAAGTTAATAAAGTAGGAAGAGATATATAATCAATATAATAAAAAAGCATTTAAGGTTTTTCCATCATTACTCTGATTTGC
The DNA here is from genome assembly GCA_963680785.1 of Diplosoma virens. Classification (NCBI taxonomy): domain Eukaryota; kingdom Metazoa; phylum Chordata; class Ascidiacea; order Aplousobranchia; family Didemnidae; genus Diplosoma; species Diplosoma virens. The sequence continues at coordinate 38,645,830 of OY796892.1, read as the reverse complement.
AGGGTTTTTGAAAACTTTAAACCTCACGTTTCTCAAAACTGACATTATGTGATTAGGTACATTTAGAACTAAACTTTTCATATATTCGTTGCCGTAAAAGAAAGCAGGGAGGTCGAGTGATTAAGAGCAACATGATTGTAATTGGCAATGCCGCGGTTCAAACCTATCAGCGCCAATCTGTTGTCTCCTTGAAAAAGACACTGGCCACTGTTCCCTGCTTGGCAGTTTTGACAAGTAGTTCTAAACTTTAGCCATAATCTCTATGAAACTAAAAAACCAAAATAAAAATCTCAAGCGGACAGCAATATTTCCGGGATCAGCTCAGGACAATTTCATGACAGTTGCTTTATGTATAGCGCTTCGGACGCTTTCTGCAACTCGGATAGATAAAAACAGAAATGAATGAATTTCTGCTTCCTCGAGGATTCTCAACCGAATTCATCATCTTAAGGACTGGGATTTGTGATTCAAACTTAATTGAAAACAAAAAAAGGTCTCCACTAATATTTATGACAGTATTTAGGGAGGTAAAGATCAAAAAAAGTCTTCACTTAGACACAGTAGGCTGCAAAAATTGCGCTTCAAGTTTTTCAGGCGACAATGGTAAAAAAATTAAAAGCACTTATCTAAAACATTTTTTTCTCTATATTTATCCTCCTGACTCGCAGGAAAGCGACGGAAATGCTAATACGGAGGGTATTAAGCAATTACCCCAACCTGCTTCCGGAGATGCCAAGATATTATTGCTTTCCGTTAGTAATTGAATAGAGATATTACTGTAATTTAGAACTGCTTGCCAAGACCACGAAGCAAGGGAAAGTGTCGTAAAGTGTCTTATTCCAAGAACACAACAGAATGGCGCAAGTGGGTTTTGAACCGAGACCATGTTAATCATCAGACCGATACTTTAACCACTCGACCACGCTGCCAACATATTAATAAAAGTTTTTATAAACAAGATTTTTTTAGCAAATTAATTTAGATAAAATGATTTTCAAAAAATCGCTTCTTGTGTTAACAGTGAAACAAGAAGAAATCAAACAAAGCTTTTCGATTCGTTTGAGTCTTTATCAGGTTGTTCTTCTATAACAAGAAACAAAAAGCATTTAAAACACATGCTGCAATAAAGGCAAAAAAGCAGGAAAAAACGAACGAAAACTTAAAACAATTACATACAACCAAATTAAGGTAATAAGCTGAATTCATCTAACTTAGTGTGGTCCAAGTTCTCCACTCCTGGGGGCCACTTTTCAAAATTGTTAAATTTCAAACTTGTCCGAAAAAAAGGCCAAAAAGTCTTGTTTTGATATTGAACGTAAATTGTAGCCCGAAAAAAGTTTTCAAAGCTTTCAACTCTTCAATAAAATGGTTGTCAAATTTTCCGTGCAATTTATTCATACTGTTATAGAAAACTGCCGCAACTCCTAATAGACAACATTAAAAATGTTTAAAATTGTTCAGCAGACTGGGAAAAATTACTGCGGGCAAAATGTGGTCGCAAGCCGCAGTTTAGCCCGCCCTTTTTTAGTTAATAGTAAGAACTTGATGTTAATTTTTAGATTTACATTATGAAAACTTTCAAACTGAATAAGGGATAGAATTCTATATTTCGGCGCCAATATAATTAATTGAAAAACGCGTAAATTTGTTTTTAACGGCAGAAGATTAAATTGATCACTACAAGAAGACCTTGTAATATGATTGTAAGTTAATTTGGCCAGGCAAAAATAACTTTCAAATGCTTCAGCTAAATTCTCATTACTATATTTGTGAACAAATTTAATAGTTTTCTACTTTATTATTTTTGATAACGAAAACGTCCGGTTTTTGGTAGATTTGTATCGACTTTCCCATTCAATTGCAGTTCTCTGCTGTGTTTTATTTTGTATTGCTGCCAATTAAGAAAGATATGAGAAGTAAGTATTGCTATGAGATCATACGGTATTTGGAATAAATAAAAGAATAGTAAATTTTATCAAAGCTTTTTATGGTAAAAACGAGCAAAAAAATAGCTCCGTCTGCCAGCAAAGAATGTGCATTTTGTACCAGTGGGGTCAAATTGACCCCAGTCATGATTCTTATTTTGAAGTTGTTTTTGCTGTATTTTTAAAAATTTTTGTTCATTTATCACATAACAAACGAATAAATCGATCATTCTTGTAATAATGAAACTTTTGAAACCAATTAAAAAAAAATTTTGGTTGTACAAGATGCTGCTCATCAAGCGCACGCAAGTTTTGCAGTTTGTTACAAGGTTGGTTTTAATGGTAATATTATTTAATCTACTTCCAATAATTAGTGTTTTATTGCAAACAAAAGAATATCAAGGAAAAACCAAACTAAAAGTACCCTACAACAATAGTCTTGCAGCGTAGTTGATTGATTTCATTTATGTGTCCTACATAAATATCATCCTACACAAACTACCAAAACGCTTGGAAATTAACAAAAATAACAACACAAACTCAAAAACACTTGCAAATAAACAAAAATAATATAATAGTAATAGTAATAACCAAGCAAAGTTGATGCAGACATTGTCTGAGTGTTCAGGACTTACATGCTTGCCACATTTAGAACAAAAAGACAGACATTCTTGGTCTTCTTTTCGGTCATACAAAGTACAGGAATCTCTTATTCAACGAAGCGCCATTTGCAGCAAGAATAACATTCGTTTTTCTGGTTGCAGAAATTGATGCAACAGGATTGTGCTTCTTCTGTAATTCCAAACAGTTCTTTTCCAAGAATGATCAAAAGCATTCTTCTTTGCCTAATGCAGATGTTGCATTTGCACAATTTATTTCTTTCAAACGACAAACACATTGATTGCACTGACATCAACCATGTTGTAGAAAAAGGCTAATGGCAATTTTCAAGTCATGCGTTTGGTAAATTATGATCTCACCATTCTGTCTAAAATGTCAGAATTACCTTTTGTTTTGTTGTAAAACAAAATAATGCTTGGATTCTAATCTGAAGTGATTTTGATTTCTGATTATATGCATTGTTAAAAGGATATTGACTACACAGTGTTTTTGGACAGTACACTGCAATCATTGCATCTTGTCGAAAGCCAAAGACTGCTCTTCACATTCCGTTCTTTGGCCATTGTAAATTTCGTGGGGGTTCCGTCTTGTTCTTCTTCATTGCTTCTACCAGTGTGAATTTCTTTAGAAAAAATTTTGGTGCAAGTGATAGCTTTGTGAAGAAATTATCAAAAGTGATATTTTGGCCAGATTTTACAATATATTCTAAAAAAAATACAATATATTCTGGCCCAGATGGTAGGTGCTTTCACGCAGCCTGGGCCGTGAGTAAGTCTGTTCATTGATTTTAAAATGACAGACCGAAACCGAACCTACCAAAACGGAAGGGTATCCACCCATTCCGATGTTCAGTGTGGGTCTGCTAATCGGCAAACGTCCTTTTCAGGACGGGGCAATGCTAGGATAAAACTGCCCTTTTCAGGGCACATTGCCAACAAGTTCCGAAGACCCACTATTCTTCAACTGAACATCGAAGGCCTCACTGCAAGCAAGATGAACGTTCTTCATCATCTCGCTATGCTGTCTGAGGCACTCGTCATCCTATTGCAGGAGACCCACTGCACTGATGCAGAGAAGTTGGTACTACCAAACTACCAACTAGCTGGGTCTTCTTTAAGCAGGAAGCATGGTCTTGCCACGTTTGTCCACGAGCGACTGAGATACACGCTTTTGGACCAATCTCCACCGACATCGGAGATCGAGTGGCTGTGTGTGGACGTTGATGGCTATAAAATAGTCAACGTCTACAAACCACCGCCAACGCGATTGCGAACCCTGGATCTCCCAGTGTTTCCTCACCCCTGTCTGTACGCTGGCAATTTTAACAGTCGTCATGCTGACTGGGGTTACGTCGACAACAGTCCGGACGGTGAGTGCTTGGCTGGCTGGGCAAGTGTTAATTGTCTTGCCCTCCTATATAATGCCAAGGACGCTGCCAGTTTTTATTCCGGCCGCTGGAACACTGGTACCAATCCGGATCTAGCTTTCGCTAGCGTAGGTTCAAACAGTCGCTTACCGGATAGACGTGTCCTTGACAAGTTTCCCAGGTCACAACATCGACCTTCGCTTATTACACCACCAAGATTTGCTATGGCAGTGCCAAGCATGCCTGTTAAGCGATGGAACTTCCGCAAGGCCAAATGGAGTCACTACATTGCTTTGACGAATAAATTGGCAAAGACTTTGTTGCCGCCTGATACACTTGATGTGGATGCGGCTTACCAGGACTTCTGTAACACCATTAAGAAAGCAGCCAAAAAAACTATCCCACGCGGGTATCGAAATAACTATATTCCGTGTTGGGATGCAGAGTGTGAATCCCTCTGTAAAACCTTTCTGCAGTCTCATCAGGGAGACGACTCAAGCTTGGCTGCTACAGCTCTGCTTGCCAAGCTTGACAGAAAGGGGAGGGATCGATGGTCCGAAGCAGTTCGGAGCATTGACTTCTCACACTCTAGTCGAAAAGCGTGGAGTATTTTGAACAATCTTACTGGTAGGTCACGACACTCTCCTCGTCACTGTCCCGTTTCAGCCAATGCTATTGCATCTCAGCTGGTTAGAAATGGGAAATACGAGATTGTTGACCGCAAGTCATCTCGACTTGTCTTTCAAGAAGTGTTTGACCTTTGGAGGGCCACAACACCAGACGCAGTAAATATCTCTGACAATTTCTTACAGAGAGAATTCACTGCTGCCCTTCAACATTTAAAACCAGATAAAGCTCTGGGACCTGATTCCATCTGCCCCGAGCTTATACTCCATGCCGGAGCTGCTTTGAAGTCCTGTTTACGTGACTTCATTTCTTCCTGTTTACGCCGACTCAAAATTCCCAAGATCTGGAGAAGAGCGCTTGTGGTCGCGATCCCAAAATCAGCAAAGCCCGTGGGGGACCCAAAGAATTATCGACCGATATCTCTGCTCTGTGTCCCCTACAAGATCCTCGAGAAGCTTATCTACGCCCGCGTTGAACCATTAATCGATCCACTGCTCCCTAAAGAGCAGGCTGGGTTCCGACGCGGGAAGTCAACCGTAGATCAAGTTGTTCTGCTAACCCAGAACATCGAGGATTCTTTCGAGGCTATAAACAAGGCCGGTGCCGTATTTATCGATCTGACAGCTGCTTATGACACTGTCTGGCACCGTGGCCTTACCTGCAAGCTGCTGAGACTACTTCCGGATAAGCACATGGTCAAAATGATCATGGAGCTTGTCCAAAATCAAAGTTTCACCCTTACCACCGGTGACAGCAAGCAAACCAGTCTACGTCGTCTTAAAAACGGCGTTCCTCAGGGATCGGTCTTGGCTCCCCTCCTATTTAACATCTATACGTACGATCTTCCTTCCATGATTTCCAGAAAGTTTGCTTATGCTGATGATCTAGCATTGTTGCATTCTTCTGGAAACTGGAAGGACTTGGAGAGGACTTTAAGCCAAGACATGTCTACACTTTCAGCGTATCTCCAGACTTGGAGGTTGAAGCTCAGTCACACTAAGACGGTGACGACAGCCTTTCATTTAAACAACCGAGAGGCCAAACGTGAGCTAAAGGTCTACAACAACGGTAGACTTTTACAGTTCTGTCCAACCCCTACTTATCTTGGGGTAAAACTGGACAGATCGCTCACGTTTCGTCACCATTTAGTGGCATTGCGCAAAAAACTATCCTCGCGCGTCACACTGTTGAGGCGACTCGTGGGCTCGGGATGGGGTGCTGGTGCTAAAACACTACGCATAGCCACCTTGTCTCTAGTCTACTCAACAGCTGAGTACTGTGCGCCAGTCTGGTGTCGCAGTGCTCACACTCGCCTCATCAACAGTGTCTTGAATGACGCCTTGCGTATATTTACTGGATGCCTGCGTCCCACTCCAACGGACCATCTACCTATACTCTCAGGCATCCAGCCAGCTGAGCTTTGCCGAATGGGAGCGACACTCTCCTTGGCTTACCGTGGATCTCTGGACCCCGATCATATTTTGCATGGTCTGTTAAGTGGGTCCTCAGATAATCGCCAAGTGAGACTAAGATCCAGATGCCCGTTTGTGCCAGGTGCGCGGAATCTCGTGGACAACCTTGCCAGACTTGGCATCCGCGCCTCTGAATGGACAAATCACAAATGGAAAACGGAGTACTGTGAAGGTGCTTCCAGGCTCCGTGCTTTTGTGCCCGGAACCGGTGTCAGGCCTGTTGGGATGGGCTTACCCCGAGCAGCTTGGGTTAAACTCAACCGCCTGCGGACTGATGTTGGGCGATTCCATTCGTCCATGCACAAATGGGGTCTCGCTCCTTCACCGAATTGCGAGTGTGGCGCCTCAGAGCAAACCGCAGACCATGTACTAACAGCGTGCCCTATACATCGGGCACCACATGGAGCACGAGGTCTGACGGTTTTGGATGAAGAAACTCGATGCTGGCTTAATGACATCACTGCCAGCATCTGATCCAGGCAGTGCAGCAGTCTGGGGTAATAAAAGGATAAACCCTCGGCCCCAGTTCTGTTTGTGTATGACCTGGAGTGGATACCTCTTCAAACGACGATGACGACGACGACAATATATTCTACCAAATCACAAGCAACTCTTGAACCTTGATTAGTTTCTCGGGCTGATCTAGCATCTTCACCAGTGTACACTTGCATTTTCCACGTAAAATTGCAAATTATCCAGATTTTTATTTTGTATTTGCCTAGCTTTGAAGAAATGTATTGCTTGAAAAAGCACCGTCTTCTAAAACAAACCAACTGTTCGTCTATTGTCATGCTTGATCTGCAGGCGTAGGAATCATGCACGCAAGGTTCCCAAGTTTTAAGCACTTCTTTGATTAGTTGCAGCTTGTCAGGGAGCTGATGTCTTCATCTTAACTGTGCATTGTCAAATTGGAGAATGCGTAAAATTCATTGATATCATCATGTACTCATAGTGCAATTGAAAATGGTTATCAAGTGTGCTGCATAACCATGCAACGCTTTTGTTACTGGACTTCTATACACCAATCAAAATAATTGCATCCAGAAAACTTTAAATTCTCTATCACCCACTGGTTTCCATGAGCTACCATATACTATGGTTTCTTCGTGATTAGGTTATTCCAAGAGAAGACTGGGAAAATAAAATGAAAGTATCACTAATATCTGAGCACTGAGATTTTGCAAACCTTGTCGGTCCTGGACTTTGTTGAATGACATTATGTGCAGCTGCTCTACCAGCATTATTAACAAAAGATGTTGTTTGCCACGTTTTGGTTTTGGAAACAAAATAGCTTGCTGAAGAAGAAGAAAATGGTCGGTCATCCATTTCTTCTTTAAAGATGATTTACATGGTGATATTTCTTCCTTGTGTTCTTCGCCATCATGAGTAGAAATCCAATACGATTCGCTTATTTCCTTAGCTCTCATCACTTGTCAAAAAACCCAAAACTGCATCTTCATAAAAATATCTTGACATTGTGCTTCTTTTATATTTGTTTTTGGATTTTTCTTCGTTTTGTTTTTATTTAATATAAAGAAAAAAATCATTTTTTATTTATCGTAAGTAAGCAGTGCAAACGTAAAGATTTTGTTTATTTATTTGCCTGTTTCATTGGGTCACCTAGTTATAAGAATGCTTGGGGTCAATTTGACTTCACTGGTATATGATGCTGCTTTTTTTATTAGCTGATGATAAAGATGTCCCACACTAAAAATTTTTTAAGTCGACAAACCTCTTCAACATAAATTAAAAGTCATTAAGTTTCGTAGTGCTGCTGCCAATAGTTCAGCAACAGAAACTTTTTAAAAACGTAATTGGGGTTAAATTGACCCTATGGTAGACCAAGGGTTAATTTGGATAATAATCCAACTGACTGTGCTTGCTACCTTGAGATCTATAGATTTAATGTGGCAGCAAAATTATGTTTATTATTAATTATATGGCCCAAGTATTTTGCTTGTAAATAATTTTTAATACTGCCTGCAGTACAACAATTTTACTGAATTTACAATTATTTTTCGAGTTGATGATTTATTTAGATTTAATTAGGTTTGAATAGATTTGATTCATTTTCCTTGGATTAGAGGCTAATCTATCTCCAAATATTCAATTATAAGCCGAATTAAAGTATAGAATCTATTATTTTTGTAACTGGGCCAATAATTTTGTATTTAATAAAGAGCAAATGTCCTCAGCAAAAAATCTGGTTGTTGAGTTAAAAATATCAGAAAAATTATTATGATATAAAGCAAAAACAATAAAGAGCAAGAGTGGATCCGTAAATTACTTCTACAACAACATTTCTAAGTAAAAGTTACAATTATTAATAGAAACAAACTGTTTTTTTTTGATAAATATGATACAAAAATTTGTCGACTATTCGCAAATATCATACTGATCTACTTTATAAATCAAAAGAATCTCGGATCAACTCTATCAAATTCCGTACCTAGATCAAGCAATGGGATATCCCAAGACGATGGAAGTTGATTAAGGATGTCACGATGTTGATCTAGTGATGTAAAAACCTCTGAATCTTTGTTTTTTCAACTAATCAAAAAATACCTGACTCGTACTTATATAGATATCAAAGCTCTCGTTTTTTAATTGCAATCAAGTTTTCGATAAAAATTATTTACTGTAAACATCGGTGATTCAGAAAGTTTTAGCAAGGTGATTCGTAACGAAAGCAGAGACTGTTCAAGGTATTGACAGCGACTGTAAGGAGTATTTCTTAGTTTAGCGCGGGCACTGACAAGATATAAATTTCATAATTCATATGTGACCAACGATTTTTGAAAATTTAAAAAATATTTATGGAAAACATATTACATGTCACAACAAACAAAACAGAAATGGCGATCTAATTTTATTTTTATCCTGGCTTAAAATAAAATCGAATAATATTTCATTCGCTTTACTTCCCATAAAGTGACCTTTCCCCTAAAGTCACTTTCATCATTAAAAATTACGCTGCTAGCTGCAAAATATAAAAATAAAGCCATCAAACCAGTGCGACATTGTGACCTAGGGTCAAATCACGATTACATTATCATTCATGTCTACCTCATCATAATTATAAAGTATTTCCACAAAATTAATCTCTTGTAATTATACAAGCAAAACATTTATCAACGATTCAATATAATCAGACTCAGTTTACAATAAACTATGCTTAACACTCAACCTCATTTCAGCACTTTATACTGAACAAAAAGTATTGAAATATTTGTCTTTTCTTCTCCAAAAAAGCCAGTAAATTTGTTTCTTCAGATAATAGCCTTTTTTATTACTCTTTCTTCTATCACGCATTCTTTAAACCTGATCAAAGCAAACTTTCATTTGGTTTCTATGTACCTGGTTAAAATGCGTCTTTATTTTGAATACGCACAAAGTTAAGACGAATCAATACATTGATTAAAACACTCGTAAACAAAACGCCAGTTCGAGACTTTTTTGTGGTATTTCGAAACTAGTGTCGCCGCAACTTTGTGGGTTCATAAAAAAAGACCGAGCGAAATCAAAAAAGCCTAAATTTTTTAGGGTTTTTGATACATCATGAAATTTGCACTTATTTGATTTCAATTGCTCAGAGTAATTTTGATGAGTTTTAGAGACCAAATAAAGCCAAAAATTTATAAAACTTTGTCTAACCAAAGTGTACTTTTAAAAAACTATTTTTTTGTTATTTTATGTGATTTTTTGCTTCTATTTAGTCTTCCCATTTTAAAATTCTGTAGTAGTAAAGCATTTGATCGCCACAAAGTTGAAAATCTTCATTTTAACACATAGAAGCGTATTGCTGCACATTAACCGAGCTCTATAAAGTATGTTTCTCATTACAGGTTGCCTTTTTAAACCATGAGTTGTCGAATTCTGTATATCAAACTATAATCAACCCACTGTATATCTGATCACCTTCCTGTTATAATGTGCATTGTATTAGCAAAATTTCCCATCAGAATGTCCAACAATGTTGACATTTCTCAGATCAAAATGTTAATCTATTCTCTACAGCTCTTTCAGAAAGTGATATTACTCCTATTTTATGTGATACTGACCCAAACTTCAGCTACCAAAAATTACAAAAGCTTTATATGAATAAATTTGAAATTTTTTTTCCTTTGACTGAAATTTCTTACAAAAAAACAAATAATAAGTGGTTTGATCTTGATCTTTACATTCAATTAAACAAAAAAGAAAAACTGTAAAAAGATATATAAATAATAAAAACCCACAAACAAGACAGGCATTTACACAAGCCAGAAATTTGTATTTTTTCACTGTCAAAACAAAAAAACAGGAATATTATAATTTAAAATTTAACAATTGTAAAAAAGACATAAAAAGCACTTGGAAATTAATCAATTCTTCTTCTTCTTCTCCTTTCGGCCTTTCCCATTATTCAGGGGTGGCCACAGCGTATCATCATTCTCCACATCTTTCTGTCTTCAATGTCCATCTAATTCACACCAACTTCCTTCATATCTTCTTTTACCACATCTAAAAATCTTCTCTTTGGTCTCCCTCTTCTCCTCTTTCCTGGTAACTCCATTTCCATCATCTTTCTTCCTACATACTCTTGGTCTCTCCTCATGACATGTCCATACCACCTCAGCCTTCCCTCCCTCATCTTCATTCCTAACCGTTCTACCTTAACAGTACTCCTGATGTGGTCGTTTCTAATCTTGTCTTTTCTCATCACTCCCATAGCAAACCTCAGCATCTTCATCTCTGCGACTTCCATCTCTTCCACTTGTTTCTTTGTGACTGCTACTGTCTCAAGTCCATACACCATTGCTGGTCTTACCACTGAACTGTACACTTTTCCTTTTACTCTAGCTGGTAACCTCCTGTCGCAGATTACTCCTGATACTCTTCTCCATCCATTCCATCCTGCCTGTACTCTCTTCTTTACCTCCCTCTCACAACCACCACTTTCTTGCACCGTTGATCCCAAATACTTAAATTCTTTTACTCTTGGCACTTTTGTATTCTCCATCTTCACTGTTTCGTCATCATTTCCTCCATTTATGCAAAGATATTCGGTCTTTGACCTACTTACTTTCATCCCTCTTCTTTCCAATGCATACTTCCAGGATTCTAATCTCCGCTCCACTTCTTCCCTGGTCTCTTCGAAAATCACAATATCATCAGCAAACAGCATCGTCCACGGTGGTTCTCTCCTTACTTCATCCGTTAGCCTGTCCATTATCACTGCAAACAGGAATGGACTTAACGCTGATCCCTGGTGCAGTCCAACCTTGACCTTGAAACTTTCTGTAGTTCCTACTGCACACTTCACCACTGTTTCGCTTGCCTCATACATATCCTGTACTAGTCGCACATACTTTTCCACTTTTCCAGATTTTCTCATGCAGTACCACAGCTCTTCCCGTGGAACCCTGTCGTAAGCTTTCTCTAGGTCCACGAATACACAATGTAGCTCTTTTTGACCTTCTTTGTATTTTTCCATTAACATTCTTAAAGCAAACATGGCATCGGTTGTTCCCTTTCCTGGCATAAATCCATATTGCTGTTTGCTGATCTCCACTCTATCCCTTAACCTGGTTTCAATAATTCTTTCCCATACTTTCATTGTGTGGCTCATTAGCTTTATTCCTCTGTAGTTTCCACAGCACTGTGCGCCCCCTTTGTTTTTATAGATTGGGATAAGCACACTCCTTCTCCATTCTTCTGGCATTCGTTCACCCATTAATAATCTGTTGAACAGTCTGGTCAAAAACTCTATCCCCATCTCTCCCATGCACTTCCAAACTTTTACTGGCAACTCATCTGGTCCAACCGCTTTACCTTTTTTCATCCTTCTTAGTGCGTTCTTTACTTCTTCTCTACTGACACAATTTACCTCTTCCTTAACCACCTCTGCTTCCTCTGTCCTAGGGTCTCTGTTATTTTTCTCATTCATCAGTTTCTCAAAGTACTCCTTCCATCTCTTTAACACTGCTTCTGAATTTACCATAACATTACCGTTTTCATCCTTTATAACCCTCACGTGCTGTACATCTTTTCCTGCTCTGTCTCTCTGCCTAGCCAATCTGTACAACTCTTTTTCACCTTCTTTTGTTTCCAATCTAGCATACAAATCATCATACACACGTCCCTTTGCCGTTGCAACTGCCTTGTTTGCCTTACTCTTCTTTTCTTTGTATACCTTTTTAGTATTTTCATTTCTTGTTTTGTCCCATGCTTTCTTTGCCTCTTTCTTTTCTTTTATGTTCTTTTGAACTTCCTCATTCCACCACCATGTCTCCCTGTCTCCCTTTCGTTTCCCAAATGTCACTCCCAGTACAGTTTCAGCTGTTTTTCTTAGCATTTTTGCCGTTTTGTCCCACTCATCTGGTAACCCATCCTCACCTCCTATAATCCTGGTTAAATTCTGTCTAAACACTTCTTGACAGCTTGTCTCTTTCAGTTTCCAACGTCTTATCTTTGACTTTACTTTCTCTGCCTTTTTCTTTTTCACCATAAGAGCCATTTTGCATACCACCATACGGTGCTGCTTTGCGACACACTCATTCAATATTACCTTACAATCGCACATTTCCTTCAGGTTCCTCCTTCTGCACATCACATAATCTACTGGGGTACTTTTTCCTCCACTCTTATACTCGTATGTCACCCTGTGTTCATCTTTCTTCTTGAAATAAGTATTGACAATTGCCAAATCCATCCTTTTCCCAAAATCCACAACCATTGATCCTTCCTTATTTCTTGTTCCAGCACCGTACCTCCCCATTATTTCCTCATCCCCGATGTTTCCTTCGCCCACATGTCCATTAAGGTCTGCACCAAGAACTATCTTCTCTTCTTTTGATATACTTTCTATTAATCCATCCAGGTCTTCCCAAAAATCATTTTTCTCCTCCATGCTGTTGTTAACCTGTGGAGCATATGCACTTACTATATTTAGGATGGACCCATTTACCTCCAGCTTCATGGCCATCAGTCTGTCTGACACCCTCTTCACCTCCAGGACACTTTCCGCCAGCTCCTTTCTCAGCACTATCCCTATCCCATTTTTTCTTCCATCAGCTCCGTTGTAAAATATTTTATATCCACCTCCAATGTTTCTTGCTTTACTACCTTTCCACTTAGTTTCTTGTAGGCACAATATGTCTACATTCCTTCTCTCCATCATATCTGCCAGCTCTCTTCCCCTTCCAGTCATCGTTCCAATATTTAAAGTACCCACCCTTATGAGTGAGCATCTTCCTTTCCATGCTTCTCGCTGCTTCTTTACTCGCCTTCCTCCTCTCTTTCTGCTCTTATTTTCACTTTGTTTAGCAGTAGCATAATTTCCGCAGGTGCCCTGCTGTGCGACACCTGAGGCGGTCGTTGGTAACCCGGGCCGCGACCGATCCGGTATGGTTTACAATGATTACGGATTTGTATAAATCTGGCAAAAAGTTTTACGCCGGATGCCCCTCCTGCCGCAACCCTCCCCATTTATCCGGGCTTGGGACCGGCATCAAGAGACACAGAAATGTGCCACCGATGGCTGGGTTAAATTAATCAATTCTATTTTAGCAAAAAACATAAATCGAATTGCAAAAGCCTTAATATTGATGGAAAAATTGTTCATGATCCTTCAAAAATAGCAAACTAATAATAATTTTTAATAAACATTTTGCTAATGTCCCCAATGAATTAGTAAAATCTTTACCTTCCAAGAAAAAACATTTCTCAGAATATTTAAAATCTTCCACATGCCAATCATTGTTTACTTGGCCGACATGTCCTCAAAAATTCTCTAACATTCTGAAAAATTCAAAAAATAAATTAAGTGCAGGGCCAGATCATATTCCAACCAAAATTCTTAAATCCTCACCTGACAATATCCTACTAACACTTAGCCATATCTTCAATTTTTCTATAAGTAAAGGTGAATTACTGTTTTAAACTTGCTACTGTATGTCCTGTGTTCAAAAAAGGCAATTCCAACAATATCAATAACCATCGACCAGTTAGTTTATTATCAAATATTTCAAAATTACTTGAAAAAGTTATGTACAATAGATTGTATTCATTTTTAGAAAAGCAAAATTTGTTGTACAATTATCAATTTGGTTTTAGAAAAAAATCTTTCTACAACACATGCAATTTCAATTTTAGTGGAAAAATATCGCCGTCATTTGCCTGCAAAAAGGTAATCCTTGGAATTCTTTGGATTTATCTAAAGCATTTGATACGATTGATCATTCAATATTACTTTCCAAACTTAATCATTATGGGGTCAGAGGCAATGCACTAAAGTGGTTTACTAGTTACTTAACAGGACGAACACAACAAGTAAAATATGCAGGAATTCTTTCTACAACTACTCTTAAAGTTACAAGTGGTGTACCTATCTAATCTAGGACCACTTATTTTTTTTGATATATGTCAATGATTTCAAAAATTGTCTGAATAATAGTGATTCCTTGATGTTTGCTGATGATACAAGCATTTTTTACAAAATAATGACATCAAAAAGCTTTTTGATTCTGGTAATAAAGAACTTCAACTAGTTGACCAGTGGTTGATAGCAAATAGATTATCAGATCACCAGTTACTGAAATGGTCTTTGACCCACGGCAGGATTTCTTTTGGTGGGTTTCTTTGCCTGCCCGACCTTCGGGGTCACCAGTGCTTGCACTCCAACCCCTGATTAAGCAATGCACCTTGACTTGTGACCTGTAGAAATGTATTGTAACTTTTTATACTTTTTTTCTTTTTTCTTTGTAAATGTACTTTTAAATTTTCAATGTTAAGGCACAGGTACGGTAACCATTCACAATTTTTTTGTGCATGTTATAACGTATATCGTTTAGTTGCCGTCTCCCTATTTGCAACCTTTGCTCTATTTTGTCTTCAATTATTATTAATTGTTTCTTTTGGGTGCGAATAAAAACAAACTACTACTACTACTACAGTTAATGTCTTTAAAACTATATATGTTATATTTAGGACTGCACAATCCAAATTAACAACAAAAAAGCAAGATCTCGTATTGAGACAAAATAAAATTGAACAAGTTGAATGTATTAAATTTCTTGGTGTTTATATACAAGAGCACTTAACGTGGTCAAGACACATAAATCACCTAATATCTAAACTACGAAGCGTTCTTGGAACTGTTATTAAAGTGAAATCACTGTTAAACAAAAGATCTCTTTTCCTACTCTGTCACTCTCTTATAAACAGTCAGCTTTCTTATTGCATTATAAACTGGTGTTATGGCAATAAAACCTTGGTAAAAAGATTACAACGACTGTGCTATAAATTTGTTAAATTAGTCTTTGGTATTAACGGTAACTCAACTGTTTGTGATATTATGAAAGAAAATAAATTGTTACCAATAGATCAATTATTAACTAAAGAACTAATTGTGTTTATGCTTAAGCAAAAAAATGGTAAAAACCTAAAAACGAATCTAAATACAATACCAGAAACAATTCTATTTTTATTCCAAAGAAATATTCTAAGCACAGTATGTCAGCAAGCTATTTCACACTGTGGTCCAGCTTATTCGAATTGTATTCCTTTTGACTTAAGAAATAAAAACAAAGTGTTCGATCTTTTACTGTTAATATTTATAAATATTTTTTAAGTAATGAGAATAATATTTAATTGTAGTGTTAGATTCCTAAACACGATACTGCCCTATATATTTTTGATTACAGGTTTCTGGAAAAAAGGCAATGGAAATGGTATAAAAACTTTTGAATTCAATCCTTGGAAGAAAAACTCAAACGATCACGATAACCAGTCTTATCACAAAGATATAAAGAACTCTTTTCTTAAAGTTTGTTTGTTTGCATATTTCAAATCAATCACTAAATCAAATTGATTCTTTTTTACCCATATCTTTGCTCTTTAATTAGAATCTCTTTTTGGTAATGGACTACTATTTCATTTTAGCAATTATTTTTTATTTTTAAAATTGCTATATAAATTTCTATGCCGTTTATAAATGCTATTGACTTTGTTTAATTTGTTCATTTTACTATTATGCTGGTCTATAAAAATTTAGTTATTATTATTATTACTTTTATATATATATATGTCTGTTTGCTTTACTTCGCCAGTACAGAGCTCAATAACCAAATAGTTAGAGCAGTATTTATTAATGAAAGCACTAAAATAGATTAAAAATTAACAATTTAAAATCCACGACAGCCTGTTTCATCCTAAGAATCGTCAGGTGGAAACTTATTCTATTTAAATTATATATATATATTTCATTAATATATATATACAGGTTGTTTCAAAAGTCAAGCCCGATTTTATGTTTTTTCATATTAAAAATCGGGCGTGACTTTTGAAACACCCTGTATATACTGTATATAATTTTTTTTTATTTAATTTGTATTTGTTATGTTAATCATACATGGTTTTTTTTACACATCAACTTCGACTAGCATAATAGTTTTTTTATGTTGTGTAATATTATTTTTAATATCGTTATTATTTTTTTGTTATTTAATTTATAAATTCGTAATTTTTTTGTATCTATTCATTCTTATAATTATTTTTTGTATGTCACCAGATGCATTCAGAAAAGGTTTCCGGACCTGGTGGGGTTTCTTTTTATGGGTGGTTTTTCTTTACTCACCTTGCTCAGTTGAGCTAAATTTCCATCTTGGCTAGCTGTGCCACCCATCATCATTACGCAGACTAGTCATGCACTGGTTATTCAATCTCTCGATTTGTTTGATAATATTACTATTATATTTTCTTTTTTCTTTTCTCATTTCTTAGATTTTTATCTGATTAAGGTGTTGCGGCCATGCTTACTGTTTTGTACTTTCACTTTCTAATTATCTTATACATATGGCGTTGTGCTGCTTCTTCCTTTTCTTGATCTTTTTAATATTTATAATTTTTGTGTTAAACTGTTTAATAATGATTGACAATAAAATGAATGAATGAATGAATGAATGAATAAATGTATTCGACTGCATTGAAATATTCTTCAACAAGCAAAATTGTAAGTGGCAAAACTTTGATAAATTTGCAGTCAGTATTCAGATACGTTTTGGGGTCAGCAGGAGGGGATTTACGTTGTAACATTTACAATGTGTTCGTCAAATGTGACAAAAATTTTTCGTGGAAAGTCATAGAAAAACCGTGCTACACCATGTCTGACAACAGAGGAAAAGCGAATCCCAAAACAAAAAAACTTTTTTCCAATCAGATCAACTAAAATTTAAAGTAAATGTAGTCTTTTTATCTTTAGCAGAAGATAGTTCACTCAGCTCAAAATATCTGTTTTCTACAAAGAAAAATATTTTGTTTCTGAGACTGCAGTCCAGGCAGCCACCGCTCGACCGACATCTAAAAAAATTAAATTCTAGAGTTACTTACGACAAAAAATTTTTGCATACTGTAAATGACGTAATGCAATGGTTCCCAACCGGTGTGCCGTGAGAAGTCTTCAGGTGTGCCGCGAAAGATTTTGTAAAAAATTATTTAGGGACGTCGAATTTTGCGGTTTTCGTACGTGAGATTACGAGCGAAAGAAAGAGCGTGAGTTCAGGCGGAAGCCTTTTTTTTTTAGAGATCACTATGATTTTGGGACGAAAATTGTGAAATCATTGACAAATTTTCAGTGAAGACCTTTTTGTTATTAACCATAATGGGTGTTCCGCGAAAATTTAAATAGCTTAATAGTGTGCCGCCATATAACAAAAGGTTGGGAACCACTGACGTAATGCGATAACTGAGAACCAAGCACAAAAATTTCGCGTTGCATTCAGTTAATACGGCTTGTTATATTTTTCTTGCTTATAAAATGCAAAAAAATTACATCTTTTTTAACTTTGACAAAGTTTGCTTGTGGAGATATTATATCTTTTCTTAATTAATTACTGGATTAAAGTTATAACTTTTGTTACTTTGGTTCTCATGGTTTATTATAAAAGCTTAGGTTTATTGTTTGAAAAGAAAAAAAATTAAAAAATTTACATTTTTTGTTTTTTTATATTTAGTTAAAAACTGCATTTTTTGATAATTTTTATAGCCTTTTTTCGTGACGTCGCCAGATAATTAAGTCACAAGATTTGCTTTAAAATTGTAGTTTTTCTGAAAGTTTGGAGCTCAGGGATTTACTTTTCATTTAAATTTTTTCAAAAAAATTTAGTTTTAGTGATATCAAGTCATGTTCCCATATTCAAATGTTGCTCACTAGGCGCTATGTTTGATTGAACAAACAGATAATACAACCGATCCTTATTTATTTCTTTACTCTTACCCTGCCGTTTCACATAAAATATTATTTAATAATGTATATGAAGAAGATCCAAGCATAAAATTTTTTTAATTGTAATTTCTATAATAATTACTTGTAATTTGTTATAGTTTAATGGTAATTTCTGTTTCTGAGTGAGAGACGCATCACTGACGAGCTCTAATAAGAGCGAGACTCGAGTCTGGTGATTCTTGTTTTAGGTGGCTTAGTTTCTCACCAGTGTAATTTTTTACTGAGCTACAAGTAGGCTACCTAATTTTTTAGTGTAGAAGTTATAGAATTCCATTCTGGTGGATAAATAACAAATGTTGATGTTCAATTATGCAGCTCGTGGCGTCAAAGTCTAAGAAATATGGGGAGAAATATTGTCTAGATGTTGAGAAAAACGCCAAGTAAACCGTCACGAAGAGGTTTTTTGTACGTTGGCCGACAGGAGTTTCACTGCGGAAATGAACGTGTCTCCGGTCAGGGCGTCATACTGCTGGGCCACTTCACTCCTCAAAATACAATCATAAAAAAAATGACTTCTTATCTAAGTGATCCCAAGAAAAATGTGGTTATTTCGAATAATCTCCACCCGAACGTCACCGTTGCTAACAATGGCCAAGATCCCAAAACGTGTCAAAGTTTAAATAGGGTTTTGATATTTTTAATGAAATGGCAAGGAAACACCGTACACGCTTAGAACTTCCACTAAAAGATGGCCTATGCACTTTTCCCATAATTTGCTGGACTTGGCAGCTATAAATTTATGAATCAATTGCAAGAAGGTTACAAAAAATCAACGTATGCCTTCACAGAAGTGTTTTTTTTAGTTATTGATTGAGGAGCTATCTTCTGAGCTTCACATAGACGAAAGGAGATATAAAATATTTTTCGTCTTAAACAAGTTTTTTAGTAAACATTTTTTCTGATACCCTAAAATTTACGCTTGTCAAGGTTCTTTGGCAAACCTTTGTCGAAAGCGAAATTTTGTTAGCCCATAACTTTACTGAATTTAAATTTGGTCCAGAGTATATAATTTTAGAGATAGATTTAATGCAATGCTTCTATCTCTAAAATTTTAAAAATCACTATCTGCTCTCCTGTACCCTCGAGTTTTAAAATATTGCAGAGCAGGAGAGGAAATCACCCCTGGTTTTCTAGCCCCCTTGCTGGTATTGGAAAGTTAAAATTGTCTTCTTCGTTTGAAAATTAAGTACAGACCGAAAATCAAACACAATTTTTTCATACTTACCAAAAAACATTTCCTAAAAATTTAAGGGATAAAGCTCTCGTAATTCCCACGTAGATCTTTTTATGTTGATATAAATAGAGACAGCAGTGCGTCTAGTTCAACATTTGCCATGAAAATTAATTGCAATAATTCCATATATTTAGTTTTAAAAAGCGTTTAATTATTCGAACAATGTTCGTCAAAGTCTCTGAAAATTTCAGCTCCAAACAATTTACTGCTTCCCAACAACACCTAAAACCAGGAAACGTTCCTGGCTTAGATTCACTCTGTCCAGAGCTTCTAATTCATGCTGGTACTGCTTTGAAATCTTGGCTCCGTGGCTTCGTTTCATCCTGCTTGTGCCAACTCAAAATTCCAAGAATTTATGAAATATCACTGGTAATCTCCATTCCTAAACCGATAAAACCTGTTGAGGACCCACGAAGCTATCGCCCGATTTCTCTGCTGCGTGTCCCATACACGACCTCGAAATGCTTATCTACAACTGCATAAATTCAGTAACCGCTCCATTGCTTCCTCGGGAACAAGTTGGATTTTGTTGCAAAAAATCAACTGTAGATCAAGCCACGTTCCTAACTTAGGATATCGAGGACAATTTTACAGCAAAACAAAAGACTGGTGCCGTATTTGTCAACCTAACTGCGGCATATGATACAGTCTGGCACGATGGTTTTACCTGAAAGCTTCTTCGACTTCTGCCAGACAAGTAAATGGTTCGCATGATTATGGAGCTTGTCCACAACAGAAACGTCACCCTCACCACCGGTTATAAAACCTAAGCGAAGCAGGTTATGAAACCTTAAAAATTATCCGCCAGAGATCTGTCTTGGCCCCTCCTTTTTAACACTCGTATGGCCTTCCAACACTGACCTCCAAACTCTGCATATGCAGATGATTTAACATTGTTTCATACTGCTGGAGAGTGGAAGAGAATCGGAGGGATTCCTGAGTCAAGACATATCTACCTTGTCGAAGTATCTCCAAAGGTGGAGGCTGAAGCTCAGCGAAACGAAGACCGTGCCGTCAGCCTTCCATCTAAACAATTGTGAAGCTAAACTTAAGCTAAAAGTTGACATCAGTGGCAAGCTTTTGCCGTTTGCCATATACCAACTTACCTTAGTGTCAAGCTGGATAGGACACTGAGGTCCGTCTCCACTTTAAGGCATTGCACAAAAAATTATCTTTGCACGTAACTCTGCTAAGATGACTTGCTGGTTAGGGATGGGGTTTGATGCTAAAACACTGCATATAGCCGCCTTATTGATAGTCTACTTTACAGAGGAGTGCTTTGCACCAGTTTTGGTGTCGCAATGTACACACTCATCTGATTTGAGAGTGTTTTTAATGAAGTTAGCGCATTGTTACTGGATGCCTACGTCCCACTCCAACGCACAATTTGCCTTCTTTCTGATATCCAATTAGCTGTACTTTATACCCTGGGAGCCACTCTTCTCTTGGCCGACCGCAGCATTTTAAACCTTGAGCAGCTCTTCCATGATCATCTGGTTAGGCCATTGGATGCGCGGCAAGAAAGTTTAAAATCTCGACGCTGATTTGTACCTGCCGCACGGAAACTATTACATAAGGCATCTGAACTACATATCCGTGTTGGTCAGTCAACAGATTTTACATAGAACATAAACATTCCATCTAAACTACATGATTTCATTCAAAGAGTCAGTTTCAGGCCTCTTGTATTGGGCCCTCCCACGCCTGTTTAGGTAAGACTTCAAGGACATGACAGAATGTCCGACCATTACAATTTTAATTAATTGCATCGGACCAGTTACGTTTTTATTTGTTAAATTGAGCAAAATCAACGTTATGCAATATATTTGACACCCACTGCTAGTGCAGGCCATTAAATTGCTCGGCAAATGTCAAACAAATGGTACAAAAACAAACTTGAACAACTGCTGGGAGCAGAGTGCCACTCGTGAAATCAATCTCGGTTGGTTCGTTTCAACAGCAGTGGTAGTTTAATCCCGGAAACTGTAAATTTTTGTTCTTTAAAAACTGTATGTAAAGAAATCATCTGTGAGCGATCAGTTTTTTTGAAGTAAATTTAGTAAATAAGCATTCGGTGTGGACCCGGTTTGGCTTTAATCTTAAATGTGAATTTCACGTCGATTCAAAAGATTTACATGATGATGTAATCATATCTTTCTTATTTTTAGATTTACATGATGATGTAATCATATCTTTCTTAGGTTTTTATTTGCAACAAAGCAAAGATCTCCATCTTTTCTCGATATTGGTCGCTTGCATGGCTAGCAATGCGTGGATGAACACAGCCAGTAAGGAAATCTGGCTGAAGATGATTGTGATCGGAAGTATAATTGCTGAAAATTACTCAAAGGTGTTACCTTGTTGTCGTAATTTAACATTAAGCATAAAAGTATAGCTTTTAAGTAACTAAAGAAAACGCCGCTATAAATCTATAAAAGAAACACAATAGTTATAAATAAGGTTACAAAATAACGTTATGAATGTGGTCACTATTGTTTAAGAAATCCAAGCAACTAAAGATGCTTAAAAAGGGCGAGACCAACAAAGCAATCATAATTAACAATTACAAAGTGGCACGATTAACAAGCTAACGGCAGAGAACACAAATACACGATTAACAAAATAACAACACAGAGAAACAAAAAGGTT
The DNA here is from genome assembly GCA_963680785.1 of Diplosoma virens. Lineage (NCBI taxonomy): Eukaryota > Metazoa > Chordata > Ascidiacea > Aplousobranchia > Didemnidae > Diplosoma > Diplosoma virens. The sequence goes on along the minus strand of OY796892.1, from coordinate 38,623,671 downwards.
CGAAACTTAGTACATATTACCTTGTTTGTAAACAAAACCTGTCGGGGAAGCTTGATAAGTGCTTAGTGCTGTTAATAAAATTAATCCAGTAATCCGCAAAATGATACAATAAATATTATGCTGCAGCTGAAAATTTTGAGAGATTTTCTAAAGCGAGCAACAGGAAGGAAAGCGGTAAAGAGGCTTTCTGACGAAGCCAGAGAAAGAGCACCACAGAGAAGACACAAAAACCGAAAGTAAATTTTCTAGATCATCAAACCGGTCACACAACTCACCTTCATTTTTTTTTAATCTAATTCGACGATTAAGAACTTGAACTAAATAAAAAAGAAAAGGCGTGACGGAACAAAAAACAACGGGCAAATAGATCCACCCGAAACTTAACAAATCCGGGATGTCAATTTAAATACGATTCCACTTCCTGGCTTTGATTCCAAAATGCATCAAAGAGATGATGATCCATATGTCCACAGCCATCAGCACAACGTAGATCCGAGAAATAAAATCGAATTTCTTCCAGAATTGGTGTCACGTGGGAATCTGCTTCTGTGGCCATTCAATTTGTTCAAGAATTGCAATACAACAACAGCTTATATATGCAAACTTTTTTGGTTAAATTGTAATAAAATTTTGAAAAGTATGATAGTTTTTCTTCCATGCAAAACAGAGACAGCAGCGTATCGTTAAAAGTTCTTGAATGACTGTTTTAAAAATATTCAAATGCATTTTAATAAAAATTTTAAATTGCATTCAGTTACAATTTTTTGTTTTAAAAATAAACGGGATTTATTTGGCTGCTATCTTTTAATTATTTAAACCTGCTCTTTTATATGAAAGTTACGATCAATTGATTCAACGAGCATTGATTGTTTAGGGTTTTGATTCGTAATTACTAGAGTAAGCATTTGACCTTCGATAATTGTATCCTTGGTTTTAATCTTGTTATTTCCTTATTCAGTTCTACTTTCATGTTTTTAGACTCTTTAGCTTGAATATTTTTAAGAATCTTTGTATGCTTTTGCTTAAAAAAAATTTAATTTCTACCTTGCGTACTTCTCTCTCCATGTATCTCCACATGCCGTGGCTTACATCAACTTTATTGCTAGTCGCACAGTCTATAAATGCCTTTAATATTCATTTATTTCTTGATGTCTTGAGTTTATAGCTATAAGGAGGCAATTTAAATTCGGGTAGTCTGGAGTTCACTTATTGTGTTAAAATAAAAAAGCTGCGGAGTTTCCCTTTGTCACCGGTCAAGAGGAACGGTTAGTTTTTACGTGTGGAAGTGGCATTGAGTCCACACAAGAGCATTCTTTGCACCTGCAACATAGAAAGTACTTGCTGCATATTACATGCGACCGCAGGCCCAGATGGTAGGTGCTTTCACGCAGCCTGGGCCGTGAGTAAGTCTGTTCATTGATTTTAAAATGACAGACCGAAACCGAACCTACCAAAACGGAAGGGTATCCACCCATTCCGATGTTCAGTGTGGGTCTGCTAATCGGTAAACGTCCTTTTCAGGACGGGGCAATGTCAGGATAAAACTGCCCTTTTCAGGGCACATTGCCAACAAGTTCCGAAGACCCACTATTCTTCAGCTGAACATCGAAGGCCTCACTGCAAGCAAGATGAATGTTCTTCATCATCTCGCTATGCAGTCTGAGGCACTCGTCATCCTACTGCAGGAGACCCACTGCACTGATGCAGAGAAGTTGGTACTACCAAACTACCAACTAGCTGGGTCTTCTTTAAGCAGGAAGCATGGTCTTGCCACGTTTGTCCACGAGCGACTGAGATACACGCTTTTGGACCAATCTCCACCGACATCGGAGATCGAGTGGCTGTGTGTGGACGTTGATGGTTATAAAATAGTCAACGTCTACAAACCACCGCCAACGCGATTGCGAACCCTGGATCTCCCAGTGTTTCCTCACCCCTGTCTGTACGCTGGCGATTTTAACTGTCGTCATGCTAACTGGGGTTATGATGACAACAGTCCGGACGGTGAGTGCTTGGCTGGCTGGGCAAGTATTAATTGTCTTGCCCTGCTATATAATGCCAAGGACGCTGCCAGTTTTTATTCCGGCCGCTGGAACACTGGCACCAATCCGGATCTAGCTTTCGCTAGCGTAGGTTCAAACAGTCGCTTACCGGATAGACGTGTCCTTGACAAGTTTCCCAGGTCACAACATCGACCCTCGCTTATTACACCACCAAGGTTTGCTATGGCAGTGCCAAGCATGCCTGTTAAGCGATGGAACTACCGCAAGGCCAATTGGAGTCACTACATTGCTTTGACGAATAAATTGGCAAAGACTTTGTTGCCGCCTGATACACTTGATGTGGATGCGGCTTACCAGGACTTCTGTAACACCATTAAGAAAGCAGCCAAAAAGACTATTCCACGCGGGTATCGAAATAACTATATTCCGTGTTGGGATGCAGAGTGTGAATCCCTCTATAAAACCTTTCTGCAGTCTCATCAGGGAGACGACTCAAGCTTGGCTGCTACAGCTCTGCTTACCAAGCTTAACAGAAAGCGGAGGGATCGATGGTCCGAAGCAGTTCGGAGCATTGACTTCTTACACTCTAGTCGAAAAGCATGGAGTATTTTGAACAATCTTACTGGTAGGTCACGACACTCTCCTCGTCACTGTCCCGTTTCAGCCGATGCTATTGCATCTCAGCTGGTTAGAAATGGGAAATACGAGGCTGTTGATCACAAGTCATCTCGACTTGTCTTTCAAGAAGTGTCTGACCTTTGGAGGGCCACAACACCAGACGCAGTAAATATCTCTGACAATTTCTTACAGAGAGAATTCACTGCTGGCCTTCAGCACTTAAAACCAGGTAAAGCTCCGGGACCTGATTCCATCTGTCCCGAGCTTATACTCCATGCCGGAGCTGCTTTGAAGTCCTGATTACGTGACTTCATTTCTTCCTGTTTGCGCCGACTCAAAATTCCCAAGATCTGGAGAAGAGCGCTTGTGGTCGCGATCCCCAAACCAGCAAAGCCCGTGGGGGACCCAAAGAATTATCGACCGATATCTCTGCTCTGTGTCCCCTACAAGATCCTCGAGAAGCTTATCTACGCCCGCGTTGAACCTTTAGTCGATCCACTGCTCCCTAAAGAGCAGGCTGGGTTCCGACGCGGGAAGTCAACCGTAGATCAAGTTGTTCTGCTAACCCAGAACATCGAGGATTCTTTCGAGGCTATAAACAAGGCCGGTGCCGTATTTATCGATCTGACAGCTGCTTATGACACTGTCTGGCACCGTGGCCTTACCTGCAAGCTGCTGAGACTACTTCCGGATGAGCACATGGTCAAAATGATCATGGAGCTTGTCCGAAATCAAAGTTTCACCCTTACCACTAGTGACAGCAAGCAAAGCAGTCTACGCCGTCTTAAAAACGGCGTTCCTCAGGAATCGGTCTTGGCTCCCCTCCTATTTAACATCTATACGTACGATCTTCCTTCCATGATTTCCAGAAAGTTTACTTATGCTGATGATTTAGCATTGTTGCACTCTTCTGGAAACTGGAAGGACTTGGAGAGGACTTTAAGCCAAGACATGTCTACACTTTCAGCGTATCTCCAGACTTGGAGGTTGAAGCTCAGTCACACTAAGACGGTGACGGCAGCCTTTCATTTAAATAACCGAGAGGCCAAACGTGAGCTAAAGGTCTACAACAACGGTAGACTTTTACCGTTCTGTCCAACCCCTACTTATCTTGGGGTAAAACTGGACAGATCGCTCACGTTTCGTCACCATTTAGTGGCATTGCGCAAAAAACTATCCTCGCGCGTCACACTGTTGAGGCGACTCGTGGGCTCGGGATGGGGTGCTGGTGCTAAAACACTACGCATAGCCACCTTGTCTCTAGTCTACTCAACAGCTGAGTACTGTGCGCCAGTCTGGTGTCGCAGTGCTCACACTCGCCTCATTGACAGTGTCTTGAACGACGCCTTGCGCATAATTACTGGATGCCTGCGTCCCACTCCAACGGACCACCTACCTGTACTCTCAGGCATCCAGTCAGCTGAGCTTTGCCGAATGGGAGCGACACTCTCCTTGGCTTACCGTGGATCTCTGGACCCCGATCATATTTTGCATGGTCTTTTAAGTGGGTCCTCAGATAATCGCCAAGTGAGACTACGATCCGGACGCCCGTTTGTGCCAGGTGCGCGGAATCTCGTGGACAATCTTGCCAGACTTGGCATCCGCGCCTCTGAATGGACAAATCACAAATGGAAAACGGAGTACTGTGAAAATGCTTCCAGGCTCCGTGCTTTTGTGCCCGGGACCAGTGTCAGGCCTGTTGGGATGGGCTTACCCCGAGCAGCTTGGGTAAGCTCAACCGCCTGCGGACTGGTGTTGGGCGATTCCATTCGTCCATGCACAAATGGGGTCTCGCTCCTTCACCGAATTGCGAGTGTGGCGCCTCAGAGCAAACCGCAGACCATGTACTAACAATGTGCCCCATACATCGGGCACCACATGGAGCACGAGGTCTGACGGTTTTGGATGACGAAACTCGATGCTGGCTTAATAACATCACTGCCAGCATCTGATCCAGGCAGTGCAGCAGTCTGGAGTAGTAAAAGGAAAAACCCTCGGCCCCAGTTCTACTAGTTGTGTCTGGCCTGGAGTGGATGCCCTTCAAACGACGACGACGACGACGACATGCGACCGCAGACCAGGCCGAATATCGAGGAATATCTGTTGCTTTCCTATGTTTCAGTTTGCTGTTATCAACACTTTAAAAAAATTGCACTCGGTTCTGTTCTTTTGTAATTGCAACGGCGATTCAGCACAAAATTGTTGTTTTATTTGGGGATAATCGAGTGAAAAAATTTTTTTGCTTTGTTTATTGCCGAACAATAAGCCGATGAAAAGCGTGAAGCGCAATCAACCGAAGAGGTAGATGGAACAAGTACAGCTTATGCTTTGTGCAAATTCGGTAAGAATCGTAAATTTAAACTCCATTTGCAAAGCATAAAAGTTGGATTTATTTTAAAGTGAAAAAATAATAAAAATTATATCGAGTTTGGGACAGATGGCGTTAGAGAGTATGATCTGTGGCATTGTGCATCACGCACGCCGTATGACCAGATGCTGTAATATATCGAGTTTGGGACAGATAGCACTAGAGAGTACCACATCTTATATGACCAGCTCTGCAACTAAACCCGAGTAAGCAAACTGTGCCTGATGAGAGTTTAAAACTCGAAACCTAGGTCGGGCAGTGAGCTCGGGTTCGGCGTGCGTGATGCACAATGCCACAGGTGGTACTCTCTAGTGCCATCTGTCCCAAACTCGATATATTACAGCATCTGGTCATACGGCGTGCGTGATGCACAATGCCGTTCCTACCAGTGCAGTCTTGCACTTGGTAGGAACCACAAATCTAATAAAAATTATATTAAAATAAATTTAATGAAAAAATATTTTTTAATGCTCGTGACGTTTATTATTAATCAACAAATTGCTTTCATGTTAATTTTTAATGTTTTTTTGCTGCTTTCAAAATAAAGTTTCTACTCTGGATTTGGGGCCGACACCAGTGAAAAAGAAAAAAATTAATTTTACTTTTTGTTTCTATGGTAAAAATTAAGTCAAAAAGAAACATGGTTGATCTGGAAGTGCTAATTTTTTTTATTTAATGTGGGTTAGATATTTTGATTTTGCAACAATAATTACAAGATTTTAATGAATTAAATTTTGAGATATATCTTTTATATTAATCTGTACACCACAACCTTGTTATATCATCAAACCATTGGATCCCGCGGTGCTTGCTTTGGAGGGCAAGGAGGAACAATAAAGGAGAGGGTAAAAGAAGGAGAAAAGGTCTATCAAGTTGATTTCTATCGATAAAATTTTTAATTCTAACTTTAGAGTTTGATGGTATTTTAGAATTTGCATTACATTTTTGTATTGATTACTTAATTATTCAAAGGTTGAAACCTTATGACTTTAGCATCAAAGATTTTTATTAACACAATAACGACACGTATAAAAATCTGTCGGATTTTGCAAGTATTTTACACGTTATCACGTACAATTAAGGAATAATAAAAACTTTACAGGCGATATATACATAAAATTTTTTGTAGCTAAAAGCCTCAATATTAGAGCAAAGAAAAAAACTCAAAAAATAAAACTTTTTTGAAAAGAGATTTTCGACAAACAAGACGTCACTTTTCGACTGTCAATTAAATCAGATGAATTAACTAATAGTTTATCATTGTATAAAATGCTGTTGCAATATATGACGCTTTCTGTTTAGTTTCCATCCTCTTTCACCTTGCTATTAGCAACTAATGACGTCACGGCTTCGCTTCCTTTCACAAATTGCAAATCTTCATCAGATATTTCCAATTTTTTTCGTGTCAAAAATCCCCGCTAAAAATAATAGCTGAGAAATGAACAAATTTTCTATAAACTTAGCGTTTGTGAAACGTTCAGAATGAAATGTGATAGGTAATTTGTGGAAGCCGTTGCAATAATCAGCATAGCTTTTAAACGTACATAAAAATATGATGCACTTGTCACGAAATAAGGTTTAAGAGAACAATCAGGAACACAACGTTCCTGGCCTTTATAACGTGGCGATCTCTCATGCTTTGATAGCTTTATACATCCTTCAACGCAGGAGAACTCTGACACTCACCTTACGAATGACAATGAAGATCCCAAGATTGACCACCACTCCTCCAATTGCTCCAATGATATAGAAGTAGATGGTCAGATCAGGCGAGATGTCGATGACCACTATTACGAACTCTCTGGCAATCAAATTGCTCTTCAAAAAATAATCAAAAGTAAAAACACGAAGTGCTTGTTTATGTTTAAAAAATTTTCATGGAGCTTATAAAAAGAGTAAAATCGGAAATTTAATAATAAGTGCAGATATCAACTAACGCCGAATGGTGCAAGTTCTTCTTTCCTGCGGACCATCTTTTAAAATCCAAAATTTCACGAGCCGCATTTTGGCCCATAGTTATACAGCGCTACAATCTGGAGTGGGATTGCAAAACTGCAGTCTAATTTTAGAAGAATTGAAGCCTCTATTTTACAGCCAGCTGGCTAGAAATCTTATTTATAAATAGCGTTTTGTATAGGATTAGGTTTTGTCCGAATATATTTTATTGCTTCAAGTAGTTTAATGAATTAGCTTATGTAACAATATTCATATAAAAAGTTTTTATAACATGGCTTTGGTGCCTCCGTGATTTTGTATATGCTCAAATAAACTTTTAAAATAAGGGAAGATTGCTAGAAAGATTAGTCGTAGTTTAAACTGTTGTCCAGCTATTGGACTGGGCACTTGTTTATCACATAATTTCTTTTAGTTTAAACTTGTGAAAACCATTTGCCGCAATTATGAAAGTTTAACACAAAAAAAATCAAATTTAGATTTTTATTATTCTTCAAAACCATTTTTCTTCTTTGGCTAAAAAAATTATAAACTACGTGACAACTAAGTCCGAAAAGCAATCTGTACACTCGATGGCAACATAAGCTTGCCACAATTAATGTTCGATTTGTAAATAATAGCAATCATTAACCCAGATTTTTGATCAGCTATTGATTCCTATTATCTATAAGTAAATTTTAAAATTACCTCTTTTCCTAAAATAATGTTCGATCCATGGCGATACTTTGGGTTGCTTAACGTTTCCAGCATAATCAAGTAAAAAACATTTATGCCAAAAATTATTGTTTTTTGCTATAAATGTTTTCAAAAATTTAAGTCCCAGTATGGTTTATGCTGCTTATTTAAAAGTAAAATTACGAAGTTTAAGATTAACCAAAAATTGTTAAAATGAAATTAAACCAAAAAATTGACCTTTCCACTAGTAAAGATGTTTTAATGTTTGGAATTAAAAAACTTTTCTCACTGGTGATGCGTAATGCAATGGATTTCCCAAGCTATCCACCACTAGAGGGGAATCCAAGGTGTTGAAGGCAAATTCCGATCTTAAGGTCACATCTGAAGTGTTCTGATTGATCGAAACAACGTTTAGAATAACACCGAATTTCATTTTAAACATAAAAACATTGTCATCAACACATGGTCTTGTCAAAACAAGAGGCAGCGCTCTGCTCTTTTTTTGGCTCAAGTCACAACTCTCGAGCAATATCAAAACCTCGAGCAAACACGACAACGACATAAAGAAAGAAAACTTATGACACCACAGCAGAAAGGATATAAAAACGTGATGACAAGGTCTACAAATTTCGGTACTTTTGGGAACATAATTAACATTGCAACACAAAAAACAAAATACAAACAACATTATTAAGCAAGTCTGACAGTTCTGAAAACGCATCGTTGTCGCGCAAGGTTGTGGATCGTTGTCACGCAAGGTTGTGGAGGGTTTCAAAATTTCGATTGTGATCAACAAAACCATCGCAAAAGCAGAGGGAAGTTAACGCGTCATATTAAAGTATTGCATTTTTGAAGATTAGATTTTAAAATTTCTTCAGATTTTAGTCATCCTCCCGCTCTCTAGTATCGTGCCTCCCCAGTCAATTGCCGGAGACATATTAAGAATGTGCCCTTGAATTATTTTGGGGAAAGTTGAATCGTTTCTTTGGGGATTTATGCTGAGCGTGGGCTGAGATCCTACCTGAGGGAGGTTGAAGGTTTGCGGCCAGAGTCGAAACGAAGCCTTGATTTGAATGACGTCCCTTCGGTTGAAGTTGATGACGTCACATTCCACGTGATGGCAATAAAAAGCTGGTTTGCTAAAGTTACAATCCTAAACAAATTAATAACGTTTCAAGATCGCATTGAGATCAACTTCGGAAATTCGAAACCATTGGACAAACATTTAAAAAAAATTAATACAAGTCATCTAAATAGGAGAGAATGGGAAACAGAGTAATAATTTTTCAAGTAAGAGCATTTCCAGCGCTTTTTTAAATCTTTGCAGGGCATATTACCAAAAAAAGCAATATCTTTAAAAAATATTTGTTTAGACTGACGTGATTTTGAATTGAACACCGATGAAAAATTAATTATTCTATACACCTGGTCGAATCATCCGTATATTACCCAGTACATTGATAACTTACGAAGATTGTTTGTGCTAAAGGTTCTGGGTTCACAAACGCGGTAACATTAGAATCTATGTTGTTTTCATCCAAAGATAATCCAAAAGGATTCACTGATGAGTTGTCACATATGCAACTCGTTGCGCTCTGAGCAGGAAGGCAACTGTAAGATTAATATTGCAACGTGTAGAAAAAAACTCACTTCTTGTGGAAGACATTGAAATTGACCCAGATAAAGAAGGGGTTTATTTGATGTGAGGAAGGCAGGAAAGCTGAGGCGGAGCAATGAGTTGGGGATCCGGTTGAATCCTGTATTCTCGATCTGTCGCCAGCATCGTTCAATATATTTTATCTCTATATTTATTCTCCTGACTCGCGGGAAAGCGACTGATGCGCTAATACACAGTGCAAGTAATTACCCCGACCTGCTTCCGGAGATGCTAAAATATTGCTGTCCGGTTGAAATTTTTATTTTTTTTATTTCGAATGATGACCAACAATTTAGAACTGCTTGCCAAGTCCACCAAGCAGGGGAAAGTGCCGCAAAGTGTCTTTTTCAATCACACAAGAGAATTAGAAACACACAGAAGTAGGTTTCGAATTGTAACCGTGTCGATCACGTTTTCCATTAACCACGACGTTCATAACCAAAAAGACGACGAAACCGACAAATAATAAATAAAATCAAAGTATAAAACTTGTTAATTACTTGTGCAAATTGAAACAAAAAATAGACTTTAAAATTTTTTGGCATTATCGAAGAATTAAAAACGCACTTTTAAATCAAATTTTCCAACATAAATGACGGAAGATTATATAAAGAAATCAAATTTATTTTTTCAAATGTAAGCTTATCCAAGCAGTGGTAAATATTGGGTGAGGCAAGTGAGGCATTTGCCTTGGGCCACCCTTTTTTGCAGTTATCGAGGGGCCCCCTTTTTTGAAAACACTGCATGTAATTTTATTTTGTAGCATTTAACATGAGTCCCTGAACCACAGAAACTCAAAAGTTTAAAGTTTTCAGCAGATAAAGGAAATGTGTGTCACATACATAAGATGGCATATAGGGAAATATAGGCAGAACACTGAAGTTTGAAACAATAACGTATGAAATCTATTCAGCTTTTCAATATTGCGCATCAACTGTGTAATGTGAACTATTCTTAATTGTTAAATTATTATAAAAGTTGTCTAAAAGTTATTGAAATTTAGCAGCAACAACTCTACAGCTGAAAATATGCTTAAGAAAAAAGAAATTCTGTTTTAAAATTAAATTTTTTAATGGATAAAAGCACTACTTAAAATTAGTAGTATTTATAAGTACATTATTAATCATTTTCTGCAATTGCAACAAAATAATGATATACAAAACTAAAAAATTTACACACACTAGTACATCTTTATAACACTACAACATTGATGTACTAGAATAAGTCTTTTATTAATATTTCAAATGTTTCATGTACAATAGAAACCATTTGAATATTAAATTCGGTCATGGTAAGTTTCACCAAAAACTAAAATAATTTTTTAAATGTCCATTTTTTTAAAGATCTCTCTGTAAGCGCGCTTCCTCGTTATAAAATATTAATTTAATTCATTTGAATCAATGTCAACTTTTCGCGCATGTTGATTAAAGAAGAACAAAGAGATGAGAAAAGAAAAATAAATAAAATAAAAACGTGTAATTAATAAAATAATAATAAATCAATAACTCTTGTCTTTTGTCTGGAGTTAGCACAAAATCGTGAGTATTTGCTTAAATCAAAGTTTTTTTTATTGTTTAATTTGTGTTTCTTCTTTTAGTACACTGGTTCAAATTGGAACATTGGTTTTAATTTGTATAGTCCGGATTTATACAACCCCCAGGCAGAAGAAAGATTCAAAAGGCGTGTTCTTAAATTCACACCGTAAAGTGATATCCTGAATTGCTCTCACATTATCTTCAAATACAATTTAATCCCTTACTTGACTTATAAGACTGTTGATTGCAGTTTTTTTGAATGGGTTTAGCAATTTTCAAAATGAACATTTTGACAACTAATTTTGCAAAGTGAGCTGGTAAAAAAGCAATTGCTCAATTAAAGTTTAAATTTTACATATATTGTGATGCCGAAAAAAATTGAATTAAAAATTATTTGGGCCAATTAATTTGATTTTAAAAGGTAACCTGACATAGAATGAGCTAAATGGCTTCTTTTTTAAAATGTTTTAAATATGATTACAAGGATAGTGTTGTTACGTCTAAATAGTTGCTTCCTTTCCTTTTTTCTCTTTTCGGTTTATCCGATGCGCTTCATTGGCTGCGGCGTGGTCGTTTGCTTCGATGGCGGTTTCCATTCATTCAGTTCGAAATCGTCGTCGTGGCAGATGGACGTGTCGTCGTCAGCGATAGTGTGTCGGAAGGTTATTTGTGGTCTCGTAAAGCAAAAAGTGAGTAGTTGATGTTTGAATGTTTTTTATACCGTATATTTATTTCTGTCCATTTATAGAAAGTGGACTAACGATTTAAATCGTCGATACGATCCCGCCGTGGCCAGCAATAATAAAATATTATACAAGTGTGAACACCTAGGTCTTGTTCAGTGTATAGTAATAGTAATCTTTTCGGATCAGTTGACGCATTTAATCCAAGTCAAATTTATAGTTTGCAGTGGGTCGTCTTAGGTCAGACGTCCACTGGTGTAGAGCCAAACAAAGGTGCGCTGCGGCTTCTACAGTGTATTTTGCACAAATAACCCTAACATAAAAATCTTTCAAAAATATTTCACAACTCTGTTAGTTTTTTTACAATTTCGTTTAAAGGTAGCATTATAGCATGTTCTCATTGCATACTTCTATTTTTTTAACCAAACATCCTAAAAATATGCAATACACCAACATAAGCTAAAAATGTTAAATAGATCGTTGTCGTTTGAAGGGTATCCACTCCAGGTCATACACAAACAGGACTGGGGCCGGGGGTTTATCCTTTTATTACCCCAGACTGCTGCACTGCCTGGATCAGATGCTGGCAGTGATGTTATTAAGCCAGCATCGAGTTTCGTCATCCAAAACCGTCAGACCTCATGCTCCATGTGGTGTCCGATGTATAGGGCACGCTGTTAGTACATGGTCTGCGGTTTGCTCTGAGGCGCCACACTCGCAATTCGGTGAAGGAGCGAGACCCCATTTGTGCATGGACGAATGGAATTGCCCAACACCAGTCCGCAGGCGGTTGAGCTTAACCCAAGCTGCTCGGGGTAAGCCCATCCCAACAGGCCTGGCACCGGTCCCGGGCACAAAAGCACGGAGCCTGGAAGCATTTTCACAGTACTCCGTTTTCCATTTGTGATTTGTCCATTCAGAGGCGCGGATGCCAAGTCTGACAAGGTTGTTCAAAAGATTCCGCGCGGGTGGCACAAACGGGCATCTGGATCTTAGTCTCACTTGGAGAGTATCTGAGGACCCACTTAAAAGACCATACAAGATATGATCGGGGTCCAGAGATCCACGGTAAGCCAAGGAGAGTGTCGCTCCCATTCGGCGAAGCTCAGCTGGCTGGATGCCTGAGAGTATAGGTAGGGAGTTCGTTGGAGTGGGACGCAGGCATCCAATAACTATGCGCAAGGTGTCATTCAAGACACTGTTGATGAGGCGAGTGTGAGCACTGCAACACCAGACTGGCGCAAAGTACTCAGCTGTTGAGTGGACTAGAGATAAGGTGGCTATGCGTAGTGTTTTAGCACCAGCACCCCATCCCGAGCCCACGAGTCGCCTCAACAGTGTGACGCGCGAGGATAGTTTTTTGTGCAATGCCACTAAGTGGTGACGAAACGTGAGCGATCTGTCCAGTTTTACCCCAAGGTAAGTAGGGGTTGGACAGAACGGTAAAAGTCTACCGTTGTTGTAGATTTTTATCTCACGTTTGGCCTCTCGGTTATTTAAGTAAAAGGCTGCCGTCACCGTCTTAGTGTGACTGAGCTTCAATCTCCAAGTCTGGAGATACGCTGAAAGTGTAGACATGTCTTGGCTTAAAGTCCTCTCCAAGTCCTTCCAGTTTCCAGAAGAGTGCAACAATGCTAAATCATCAGCATAAGTAAACTTTCTGGAAATCATGGAAGGAAGATCGTACGTATAGATATTAAATAGGAGGGGAGCCAAGACCGATTCCTGAGGAACGCCGTTTTTAAGACGGCGTAGCCTGCTTTGCTTGCTGTCACTAGTGGTAAGGGTGAAACTTTGATTTCGGACAAGCTCCATGATCATTTTGACCATGTGCTTATCCGGAAGTAGTCTCAGCAGCTTGCAGGTAAGGCCACGGTGCCAGACAGTGTCATAAGCAGCTGTCAGATCGATAAATACGGCACCGGCCTTGTTTATAGCCTCGAAAGAATCCTCGATGTTCTGGGTTAGCAGAACAACTTGATCTACGGTTGACTTCCCGCGTCGGAACCCAGCCTGCTCTTCAGGGAGCAGTGGATCGACTAAAGGTTCAACGCGGGCGTAGATAAGCTTCTCGAGGATCTTGTAGGGGACACAGCGCAGAGATATCGGTCGATAATTCTTTGGGTCCCCCACGGGCTTTGCTGGTTTGGGAATCGCGACCACAAGCGCTCTTCTCCAGATCTTGGGAATTTTGAGTCGGCGCAAACAGGAAGAAATGAAGTCACGTAACCAGGACTTCAAAGCAGCTCCAGCATGGAGTATAAGCTCTGAGCAGATGGAATCAGGACCTGGAGCTTTACCTGGTTTTAAATGTTGAAGGGCAGCAGCAAATTCTCTCTGTAAAAAATTGTCAGAGATATTTACTGCGTCTGGTGTTGTGGCCCTCCAAAGGTCAGACACTTCTTGAAAGACAAGTCGAGATGACTTGCGGTCAACAATCTCGTATTTCCCATTTCTAACCAGCTGAGATGCAATAGCATCGGCTGAAACGGGACAGTGACGAGGAGAGTGTCGTGACCTACCAGTAAGATTGTTCAAAATACTCCACGCTTTTCGACTAGAGTGTGAGAAGTCAATGCTCCGAACTGCTTCGGACCATCGATCCCTCCGCTTTCTGTCAAGCTTGGTAAGCAGAGCTGTAGCAGCCAAACTTGAGTCGTCTCCCTGATGAGACTGCAGAAAGGTTTTACAGAGGGATTCATGCTCTGCATCCCAACACGGAATATAGTTATTTCGATACCCGCTTGGGATAGTCTTTTTGGCTGCTTTCTTAATGGTGTTACAGAAGTCCTGGTAAGCCGCATCTAAATCAAGTGAATCAGGCGGCAACAAAGTCTTAGCGAATTTATTCGTCAAAGCAATGTAGCAACTGTTTGGACCTACGCAAGCGAAAGCTAGATCTGGATTGGTGCCAGTGTTCCAGCGGCCGAAATAAAAACTGGCAGCGTCCTTGGCATTATATAGCAGGGCAAGACAATTAATACTTGCCCAGCCAGCCAAGCACTCTCCGTCCGGACTGTTGTCGTCGTAACCCCAGTCAGCATGACGACAGTTAAAATCGCCAGCGTACAGACAGGGGTGAGGAAACACTGGAAGATCCAGGGTTCGCAATCGCGTTGACGGTGGTTTGTAGACGTTGACTACTTTATAACCATCAACGTCCACACACAGCCACTCGATCTCCGATGTTGGTGGAGATTGGTCCAAAAGCGTGTATCTCAGTCGCTCGTGGACAAACGTGGCAAGGCCATGCTTCCTGCTTAAAGAAGACCCAGCTAGTTGGCAGATCGTAGTACCAACTTCTCTGCATCAGTGCAGTGGGTCTCCTGCAGTAGGATGACGAGTGCCTCGGACTGCATAGCGAGATGATAAAGAACGTTCATCTTGCTTGCAGTGAGGTCTTCGATGTTCAGCTGAAGAATAGTGGGTCTTCGGAACTTGTTGGCAATGTGCCCTGAAAAGGGCAGTTTTATCCTGACATTGCCCCGTCCTGAAAAGGACGTTTACCGATTAGCAGACCCACACTGAACATCGGAGTGGGTGGATACCCTTTCGTTTTGGTAGGTTCGGTTTCGGTCTGTCATTTAAACAGCAATGAACAGACTTACTCACGGCCCAGGCTGCGAGAAAGCACCTACCATCTAGTTAAATAAATAATTGGTTGCTTTAAAATATATTAATACATCAACAGCATTGCTTTTTTGCTTAATATTTATAGATTGATTTGCCTAAAAGCCAACGTTTTTTTCTGCAAACTAATACTCACTTTTGAACTGTAATTTAAATCTTAAAAAAAATAAGGTATTTATATTTCACAAAGATCCAAATTACAAGCATTTCTTAATCTTTTTTTGTGTTAACAAAGAGTTAAAACCAAAACTTCTTTTTCTAATAATGTTTTAGACCACAGGTTTTGCAATTCTTATGATTAAAATGTTGTAACATTGTGAAATCCGCAAAATTCTTGAGATTTAATCTCATTTTGCTGGCAGGCTTAATTGCGTTATTAGGTATTTGTTTTATTGTGTCCAATGATAAAAATTGTTTTTGTTGTTGTTATTATGTAATCGGTACAAATTTGTTTTTTGCTGCTTTAACAGATCAAATTTTTGGTCTGCGATAGCAGCCTATCATTAAATGGGTCCAATTTTTGGTCTCATTGAAATATATTTTAACAAATTTATTGTTTTAATCAGTATTATTGATACTATCAACACTTTGGCTTGATTATCTATTGTGACGTTTTAAAAATATATCTCTGACAGATTTTGTGGATGCTGACAACAATCCAACAATTTACAACTTTTGAATTTGACTGAGTTTAAATCCCTTGCCAAGAAGCTCAAACCGATTCCAAGTCCAGTTCATTTCAATTTGAAAAAGTCTTTCACAGACTTGAACTCGATTCGATAAGAGTATGCTTAGTAGGCTATAAATGCAATGCATAGAAATATGCAGGCACTAGGAAAATGGTTTAGCAAATTCAAAATTCATGAATCAGATTTGAGTTTTATGGACTTATAGGGTACTAAAAAAACTTTTTTTTGAAAAATTATGTTTTTTAGTAGCCTATAAGCCTATAAGAACTCAAATCTGCGTCCACAGCACGTCACTGATTTGAGTTGTTTCAAGCTTCTTATCAGCATGAATTCATTTACAATATATGGTAGTCTATCTTTCTAAATGCATCACTAAAGTGGTAATCGAATTTTGGTGACATCATTTGTTGGGGGCCCCAGATTAGAATTTTGTCCCAGGCCCCTGATTTTGAATACCCACCACTGCATCCAAGAGCCCAACAGTGCTTTTTACTTCAAAAATTGAATACAAGATAATGAACGGAAGCATAACAAACGATTGCTTTCTGTTTGCTTAAATCTTTATTTGACGAAATTAAAAAGAGAATAATAGCTCTAAAATAAAATATAAATAAAATATACTTAAGGTGATTGACATAACTATGTAAAACATCTATAATATTTCTTAACTTTTAAACTAAAAATGTTTTTTTGCGCGTTTTTTTAAGTTGGCAGTTTTTTCTGGGCATCACGCGATTAATGAGGAAAGAACTATTGTGGCCTAGCATAGTGTTTTCAGTTTATGCACTCTTCAGAACTAATTTTTGTTTAAATCCAATTCATTCAATCTTGCAAAACAAAAAAACCTTTATTTAAATCAAAAATTAAAAGACAATTTTGACAGCGTCTATCACGTGATAATCTGGTAACCAAAAAAAGGTTTTCCCATAAAATTAAACTTCGCCTCCCTCGAAGCATCGTTTGACAACCGCACCACAATTTGCTAATTCATCTTCATTGGTCTTATAGCGTATCCCGGGTGATATGGATGGAGTAATATCCACGGTGCTACGTTTATGTTTAGTGGGTATGTAACTCGAAATTAAATCAATTGAACTGTACCTTTTATTTTCTGACTTTTATCTTATTCAATAAAGAAAAATGTAAATTTGGATTGAGAATTAAGATCAAAAGAAATAAGCTTAACTAAATAAAAATAAATAAAGCAAAAATGCCAACTTGTTTCCAAAAGTTTTTATTTTATCTTTTTTTCAAAAGTTGACGGTTATACAAGGTGGGGCATAAGTTTGGAAACAATTTTTTAAACTAAATTATTTTGTTACTATAGAATAGTTCCTAAATAGGAAATACGTTTTACGAGGTATTATAGCTAAGACATCACTCTATCACAATCAAATAATTTTTTTGCTAAATTTTAAACGATTCGAAAATGTTAGACAAGAGAGAAGCTATAGTTGCATTACATCGTGCCAGAAAGTCAGATTCCGCTATTGCAAAGACACTTTCAATTGCGAGATCCACTGTCTGGAAGATATTGACACGTTTCAATGAAAGAGGGGATTTATCTGATCGTTCAAGAAGCGGTAGACCAACACCCAAACGAAGTGGTAAACCACGCTTCGGTCTACATCAATGATTAAGTGGATTCAAGAGAGAATTAGGAGAAACACGAGGAGATCCATGTGACAAATGGTCGTCTACAAAGACTTGAAAATGTCCTCTTTCAACCTCCAAAAGAGACAAACTCTGTTAGCAGCTGCAAATTAAAAAGATTGGAGAGAAGCAAAGTTCTTCTGAAGGAATTCAGGTCTAGCACTGCGGGTGCGATTGTTTGGTTAGATGAGAAAATCTTCACAGTTAAATTCGCTCATAATCGAAAAAATGACAGTATCTGAATCCCATGAACTTTTCGGTGTGGTCCATCCTCAAAGCCAAGGCCTGTGAAAAAATTCACTACAGTGTGGACGATTTAAAACAGTCTCTACTGCAAGCACGGCAAGAAATTCCAAAAGAACACTTGCGTGCCTACGCGGAGGATGTTCGCCAGAGGTTGCCGGCGGTAATCAAAAGCAATGGGAGCCATTTTGAATAAAATTATTTTGTTTGCTTTGTATAGACTTTCATGTAATCGTACATATCTGTAAATTGTTAGATATATTTTTCGTTACATTATAATATCGATTTCAATTTTTTTCCATATTTACGCCCCATCCTGTACATTATCATCTATTATGTAATTAATTGTGGCGCATAACCAAATCTTAAGCACGTTTTTGTATTCTTTCTGTGATTACTGCAGAAGGCTGTCAACTCGATGCACAGCTGTTGAAGTTGCAGTTAATCTTTTAAGTTGTGTTGCTCGTTTTTTATTAACGTACATTTTTAATAATCATGCGTTTTTAGTGGATTAAAATCTAAATTTTAATTTTGTTTTGCATTTATTTCATTGCATTACTAAGGTCAGAAAAATTAACTAACTATACTTGAATTGAAATTACAATTTTTTAATTTAAAATTTTGTGATCATTTACAGGGTTAGGGCCTAACCCAATTACAGTTACATTATCATTTTTTGAAAAGTGAAAATGCAATATTACTGACAAATATTTCTTCAGAATAATCAAACTAAACCCTATAGCAAGTGTTCAAGATATAGCAAATAATCAGAATTTATTGTTATTGTTGTTGCAAAATGCAGGCAAACAAACTAATTTTTCAACATGCGGACAACATGCAAAGCGTCCATAAAGTCCGTGTGCACTTTTAAAAGACCATAACTTTGTTAGTATTTGTGATAAAAAGAATCTGTAAAA
This sequence comes from Diplosoma virens, assembly GCA_963680785.1. Taxonomy (NCBI): domain Eukaryota; kingdom Metazoa; phylum Chordata; class Ascidiacea; order Aplousobranchia; family Didemnidae; genus Diplosoma; species Diplosoma virens. The sequence goes on along the minus strand of OY796892.1, from coordinate 38,605,047 downwards.
AGTATTTTAAAAAAATTTATATTTTTTAAGTTTTCACATGTTCTCCCTCATTAGCAATACAAAGGGTAACATAAATTCAGTCCGATTTAGAATTCCCGATTTAAAAACTGTCAGTTCAGTTCAGTTCAGTTCAGTTTTCTTTTATTTCTGCACCGCCACATGAACAAAATAACAAAATGTTGAAAAGTTTGTGTGTTGTTAAAGACGGGTTAGAAAAAGGAAGAAGCAACAAAACGAGTTGACGTTGTGTCTTGCTAATTAGCGATGAAAGGTGTGACTTGTGAAGGTGAAGCAACCTTGCTTCTATATTAAACAACAAGTCACACCTTTCATCGCTAATTAGCAAGACACAACGTCTAATACGTAAAGCAAAGTGCCAAGGAGCTCCATCTTGTTGAAACAATGCATCATGTTTCAGATTTAGTAGTTTAAGCTGCAAAATAAAGTAATTTTGAGGTATATCTAAGTAGCTGTCAGCGTTAATAATACGATTTTCAAACAAGAATGGTTCTACGACTTGATTTTTTCCCAAAATACATCTCATAATAACTTTGGGTGAGTCTCTTTTATGTTGGACAGTTTTATTTGGCTTTTCAGTTTCCCAGAACTAGAAAAAGGAAACTTTAGAGTATTTTTTATAGATTGCTTCCATCACGAATACTTTTAAAGTTATAATTTTTAAAAGTGCACACAAACTTTATGGACACCCTATATAAATGTAATCAATTATTGATTAAAAAAGCTTTCTATTATGTGTTTTTTTTAATTTCTATTTACAATAACTCAAATTTGTGTTATTAATAGCATTTAGTTTATGTGCATTATGATTTTTGACCCGATCTATTGCTAAAAAAATTCCATTAATTTTTGACTTAAATTTTTAGTTATAATTTTTACTGTAATTATTAAAAAAATTAAAAAGAAAAGTTACACATCGTGCTAAACTTTCCCCGCTTTGCCAATGGGTTTTACTGAAATATTTTTATGTCCCTCAGATTATATTGGCAGGTTGAGTTTGCCCTGCTTCTTGTAAAGAGAAGTTCAAGCTTTTGAATCACATTTCAACGTAGTAGTGGTAATGTCCAGCTTTGAAATGAAATTCGTTTTTCATAATAATGCCGTTCGTTTTCATACTAGAGTTCATTTCAAAAAGGTTTTCATCAATAATTTTTTCCATTGCCATTGACAATCAAACATTTATGTTGAGCGAGTCACATGATAAAAGGTCCACTTGTGAGTTTTATTAAATTTTTACTTCAGATGACGCGAGTTGAGCATCATCCACGAAAAAAGATCGAATCGATCATGCCGCGGCGAAATCTAACCTTATATGTAACTTCCGTTGAACGACTTCCTCCTCCGATCTGAGAAACCAATCTGATTGTTTCGTTTGCGTCCGACCGGTTGAAGACCACCTCCTGGTCAATATTCAATCTACCAACACATGAGGGCGTCATGAGGCATCTGACGTAATGTTTTATGTGACCGGACCATACTTTGTCACGTCGACGCTGGCTTCGTATTTGATTGGAAAACTGATTGTTGCGTGATTGTTGGTTTTGTTGCGATCCCAATCGTCAACGCTTCTGCAAAACCACCACAATGATGTAATAATAAAAAGTTTTAAAAAAAAACCCACTCACTCCCTAGCACTGACGGAAACGTTGATTTGGATTGACCCGATTTCTACGTCCTTACGAAGTTTTTCGAAAGAGAAGTTCAACTCAAACCAACACTAAAATGGAAACAAACAAATGAAGGAAAGTCATTGCTGCATCGAGCATCGCGCGACTTTAACCCGCAAACTGGTGATTTATTGCGTCATAAATGCGGACGCGAAGTTAGTCTTCAATAGAACTCACCCAATGGTTAGGAAGGAAAATATTTCTCAGGCAGCTATCGTAAAAATAAAAGAAGGTTTTTGATTTGATTGATCCTTCATTCAATTCTCCCTGCTCATCCAATATAACACAATCGGTGTTTCCCGGATTCGAACCCGAGATATTCAAAATCTGCAAGTGGCTGTTTATTGACTAATGCAAATTCGTCTAATGTTTAAAGAAACCACCAACCTTACTCCAGCTTAGGGTGGAAGGATACGTCACAATTACTTTGCTTGCGTAAGCTATCTCCTCCGAGTTGCTCAAGTTGACAAACACTCTAATTGGATAATCTTCAGTCTCCTTAGAGACTATTAGTGTTCGATTTCCATTATTAAACCTGGTAAAATATTCGCTGATCCAGTGATCCACCAATAGTTTGTCCGGACATAAATTTGGGTAGACTTTGTAATTATACAGTGTGATCAGAAAGTCACTGTCCACCTATAATCCCAATGCATAAACAACATTCTGTCCTTTAGAAATCGATAACTGTAAATTTGAAATAACCAGTTTATTGTTTAAAACAACGATCAGTTGGTAATTAATAAAGAATTTATTCGAGACTCACAATGACTCACAATATCCGACACCAAATTGCAGCCATTAAACAAGGGGAAATTCATCGAGTTTTTGAGAATTTGAAGCGTTGAATCGACCTTTGCATTGTTGAACTTGGTAGACATTTTCAGCAGTTATTGTGAGTCTTGAATAAATTCTTTATTAATTACCAACTGATCGTTGTTTTAAACAATACTGGTTATTTTAAACTTGTAGTTATCGATTTCTAAAGGACAGAATGTTGTTTATGCATTGGAATTACAGGTGCCCAGTGACTTTCTTCTGATCACACTGTAGTAAAGTATTAATGTATTTTTTCAACTTTGCAGATGCGCGCATTTCACACACGTTTTCCTAAAGTTTGTCTTTTACGTCAAAAAACTATTTGTTGGTGTTTGTTTGCACGGAATTGTTGGCTTTGTTATTTAAATTTTATGCTGTCTCTCAATTTTATTTGAAATAAACATTGTAGTTTTTACTGTAATTTGTGAATTTTAAGTATTTGTAAGTATCGCAAATATTAAAAAGCTATTCTAAACATAACCATGGTCTCCTAAATAATGGAACCTGGGCTGGAAACGGAATTGAAAATTGTAGAGCGCGTGGACAAAGGTAGGCCGGTTTTAGAAAGTTAGAAAATTAGTTCGATTTTTTAGAAACTACTTACCGTTAAGTTATTAAACTTAGAAGTATGGCTTGTAAAATATAATGAACAATAGATTCATGATAAATGTGAAAAGAATGCTGGAAAAAAATCAGTGTAGGTTTATTAGAAAAAGAATAATGAATAAGGAAAATATGATAAGAATCAAAAATATTGTACACATTAGTTACAAATACCAGCAAAATTTATATTCTACTCCTGGTATTCAGGTAAAATTTTTTATCAGTTAATAATGTAGGCAACTTAGGAATTAACAACTATTTTCTATTTGCTGTGTATTTTTTCACAAAATCAACCTTGATCATTGTTTAATGCAATAATGACATTATAATTTAGCTACTATTACTTTTGTGATGTAGCTAATGTGCAATGTTACCTCTAAGAAAATTTTGCACTGAGCAAATATTTTTTTTAGTGAGCACGAATATTTTAAAGCTGAGTTAGCGAAATCATAAGTGAACGGCAAACTTTGTGAATGATTATTATTAAAAATCTTATCAAAATAGAAACAATGTAATGTACACATTCAATTCAAATTGCTTCTTCTTGTTTTTGTGCTTTTTCAGTGTTTGTACGCTTTGTCCAGGTTTATTGCTGAATCGTGATAGGTAGCTGATTCATCATTATCATCACTGTTATCCTCTGTTGTTTCTGATGTTGCAGTCAAGACAGATTTGACCATCATCAGTTGGTCCAGATGATATGGCTCTAGCCTGCATCTGTTTTTGGTTTTAATTCTGTTCATAAGCTGAAGCCTCTTTCACAGTCAGCGCTGGAGGCTTGAAAAGAAGAACATATTTGAAGGAGGCAAAAGATAGTGGAAAACTTTTCATGCCTAAAGCAGATTCCAGCCAAATCACTTAAGCCTACATTGCCACCTGCTTTAAATGTTTCTTTTGCCTAAAACTTGAAATCATTACAAGCATTTAGAGTATTGCTTTCATGTCTAGGGCTATAGCAGTGAAAAAAGTTGCTAAACTGCTTTAGGAGTTGTTGTAACTCGTTTAAGCCAAAATTAAAATTGGCTTGTTTTATGCAGCTGTAGTCAAATATACACCAATTACAGAGTGTGTTGTCTTCTAGAAATCGGTCTTTTAAATGTCAAAGTCTTTCAATAAACCTGGTTACTGGAGCCATTTCGTCCATAGTTAATGCTGATTCATTATTCAAATTTTGAACAGTTGCACTCCAGTGTTTCTGTTTACCCAAGTACTGCGCCTGGAGCTTGGCAATCTTGCTGCGAGCGACTGCTTGTGCTTCCATAGGAGTGATGTCGCTCTTTTGAAATGTCCTTGATAAATCTGAAAGTTCTGTTAGAATATAATTTAGGACAAACAATGCAGCTTTAATTTGCATTGATTCCAATTTGGCAACGCAAAAAACTGCCACCGGATCACGTGTTTTTTGTTCTTTGCAATAATCAAGAAGTACATCATAGTTTCGTACTAGTGCTTGTATAGCAAAATGACGAGACAGCCCCTCACATCATGGATAGCTTTGAAAGTGATTAGGTTGTGACCAGATGCCTGAGCAATAGCCTGCAATCCTTGCTTCTTAACTGAGGATCTGCTAAACATAGTATAAACGGTTCTTACTAATGTTTCAATGTCTTGCATAAGAGATACTTTTGACCACGCATCGTCGATTCCCAGGTCTTCTCGATGAGCTACGCAGTGCTGTTCAATTATATGCGGTACAAAATTCTTCAATAATTTTGCTACGCCATTTCCTTTACCAAGCATGACAGCAGCGCTACCACTTGTACACATAACCATTTTTTGAATATCAAGATTATTAGTAGTGTAAAATTTCTTGATTTCTTCAAGAATAGAATGACTATCACAGCGAGCAAGACATATAATCCCTGCAAAAACTGTCTTAGTTATTAAGCGGCAATCATTTGCAGTAAGAGTACTTTTTGTACAATATCAGCATTTTGGTTGATGAAATATCATTACTTTCATCAATAATTAGAGTATGGCATGTTGCTTGTCTTATGCTTTGCATGGCTTCTTTCCTGGCGACAAAGTCGATGCTTTTCAAAAATTCAAAGCCGTAATTCTTGCTCCGCCATGAACGTGGCAATTTAGTTTACTTTGACATATGGTCATTTATCACTTGGCAGGACAATAGTGATGCATTCAGCTTAACACTAAGTAGAACACTATCTACGAGAGTCTTTACTTCTCTTGACGGAGTTTTCAAAGCTTCGCTCTCTTCTGCAGTTGGCATTGCGATGAAATAGCTCGAGCTGCCTACTCTTGCTTCAAGATTTCGCTTCTGAGTCAATGTACTTAGTGCTTCTCTGTGATGTTTATGATTTAAATGGCGTTTTAGATAGTCCACCTTCCATTTACTCCATGATTTGCCTTTTCCAAAATCACTATCAGGTGCGGCTTCATAACAAACTTTACAGATTATCACATTCCTTGATATGGAATAGTTATAAAAATTGGATAGCTTAGCAGTTTTTTTTTTTACCTTGTGTATACCGGTAGCATCATCGTGAATTATTATGTCACATTCCATTGCTGTATTAAGCCATTCCACTCTAAATTCCGCTTTTTTTCTTTTAGCTTTGTTTTCTTCGCTAAACATTTTACTTGCACGTCTCATAAAAAACTTTATTATATTACTAGTAGTTATAAAAACTTCTGTAAAACATTAGAGCGTTTACGAATCATTTTCAAACTAAAAATTTGTTAAAGCGTAATCATAAGTAATCATCACAAATCACTTTAGTGCAAATTACAGTATAAACAGACTGATTAACTTTACACAAAACGACTGACTAATAGTAGCTGAAACTTGACAATATTCTCTTCAATTTTAAATTTCTGCCTTCGATAAGTTATTAAACATTTTGTTCTGTTTCGTCTAACTCCCTGATGTACATAGTGCGGCTTCCCGTGCTCTTGTATACATTTCTCTCCATTTTTGATGGAGTGGTATAGTAGAACATTTCGCTTATTTTACTTTTTGAGTTAGTACTGATAACAACTACCTTAAAGCCTGAGTTACTTTGTCATAAGTTTCATTCATTTTCATTGTCATAATGTTTCATTCATTTCTTTTTATTTCCGAAACTCATCATACATAAAGAGAAATACACAACTGTTTTGAAGAAATGTAGAGAAACGAAAAAAGGAAGTATATTCCAGTTTTATGACAAATAGTCACTAGTCACAACAATTGCGAGAGCATTGTTGCGTCAAATCCTCAATTGTAAATGTAATATTGCTACTACATAGCAATTCCAGGCTACAACTCCTCTGCACTTCTAACCGGCTATCTAGGTTACGACTGAGACCACGTTATTAACTCAGGTCAAGGTAATTTAAAGCAGTGTTCTTCAAACTTTTTTCATCGAGACCCATTTTGCACAGGCAAATTTTTTCGCGACCCCTAAAAAAGGATCTTCACCTAGAATCCATTTCTGATTCTGCTATTTTTCCCCAAAAATCAAGGTGTTCTTTAAAAAAAAAAAAAAAAGTCTTCACTTCGATTTCATCTCTGATTTCCCTATTTTCTTCCAAAATCAAGGTGTTCTCTAAAAAAAAAAGGTCTTCACTTCGATTTCATCCCTGGTTTCCTTATTTTATTCCCAAAATCAAGGGATTCTCTAAAAAAAAGGTCTTCACTTCAATTTGCTGTTGTATTTCGCTATTTTTCTCCCAAAATCATGGTGATCTCCAAAAATTAAAATCTAAAATCCCGCGACCCCCATTGAGCCCTTTCGCGACCCATCGGGGGGTCGGGACCCCCAGTTTGAAGAGCCCTGATTTAAAGAATGCGCAGATCGCGCTCTCTGTTAGATCGATCCTATCCAAATGAAATGTTGTTGAAAGTTAACTTTTAAGTTGGGAATGTTTCAAGTGCGCTAAGAAGAGATTTCACTGCGCAATTGTGCAGTTGCGCACCTTAGAGGGAACATTGCTAATGTGTCTTATGATGCAACAATGCGTCTGTCTGAATGTATCAGTTTGCCTCGCACGTGTTAACAATCCAGTGGTAAAAATTGAGTCGTAAAGATTGAGTTGTGAAAATAGAGTCTTGCAATCAAATCGTAGAGTGAAGTCGTTTTATAGAAAAGTCAAGCTACTAAGTTATTCTTAATATGCTAGTTGCTTCGCAACAGTGACATTAGTAAAAACAATAATAGAAGTAATAGGCCTACATTTTTTATTTTTTAATTTATATGCAACAACAATTATGTCTTATCTATCTGTTATTTCAATTGAATCTTGCTGCTGAATAAATTAATAAATTTAATACAATTATTGCATTTATTACAGAAGCACACAATTGCGTTTTAAAGTTTAGTGTTTTATACTTTATTATTTTTTAATTATCTTATTTAAAAGTATATTTATACTTTATTATTTTTTGGTTATGTTATTTAAATTTAAGGATAAGCCATTTTCTCAGCCATCTAATTACCTTTTTTTTTGCATAGAAAAATATTTATTTTACAAATGGTTTATAAATGTGCTGCTATCAATTGCAAATCTAAATACTCTTCAGAAGAAAAAAAGTTAAATATTACGTATCATTTATTCCCTTTAAAAGATCAAGAACTTTTATGTAATTGATTAAAAAACATAGCTAGGAAAAATTTTGAACCTTCAAAATACTTAAAGTTGTGCTCACTCCATTTTAAACCAGATGATTTTAATGAAGTTTCTCATGATTCAAACCAAAGAGCAAAAGAAAAAGAGAAAGTGAGCACTTATGTTATAGAAGACTAAAACCTGGTGCTGTTCCTTCGATTTTCAAAAATATTCCTTTGTATTATCCGAATAAAGATATACCTTTAAGAAGTGGTAATGCTCTTTTATAAACTAGGCATGATAATGAATCAGCAATACTGCAAAAACAGTGTGAAAATTTTTTGAAGTCTGACAATTTAAAAAATTTTGATGATTTGATTGAAAAACTTTCATGCACAGTCTTGTCTCCACAATTTGTTTTGTATAAATCAGAAGCAGGAATTACTTTAATATATTTGTCTATTGAACAGCCATTATCGATTTTGTTTTCCATAAACATTGATAAAAATTTGCATGTGCAAATGCATCATGAAAAAAAACTCATTTTCTTGTTACCATCACATTTTGTCTTCTGAGAAAGTAGCGCTATTTTCTCAAGTAGAAAATCTAATAGCTTTTGCAAAAAATTTAGACCAAAACATCACAACATTAATGGAAAAAATTAAAGCAAAATTATTAAATCCAATAGAAAAATACATTGAATTGTGCAAGGATGACTGTCAAAAAAACCATTGAATTTTTTATTAGAGCAATTAAATTTTCTTTTTATTACTAAAAAACAACGTCGCTATTCAGTAGAAATGCTGGTAATGTCTTACATAATGCATGCAACCAGTTCTAAAGCATATGAAAGGCTATGTCAAGACCAAATTATAGTGGAAGCTTGCAGTACGAGTGTCTCGTTGTACGAGAAATTTGCTTTGCGAGCGGCTATTCGCAAAAAACATTCTCTCATTGGACGCGTAAAAATTTATAGTACAAGCAATTTGAAATACATGTAATTTGGTTTTAAGTGTGTTGACTATTTCGTGGCATTTTAAATTCAAGAACAAGGCAGAATACTCTTGATATGTTTGTCAAGAAAGGATCTGCAAGTGCTCAAAGTGATGGAAGTGGGGCCAAAAATGCCAAAGTAAGTGATGATGACAGAAATATTAAAACACCAGAAATTGTTCCACCTGACGTTCCAATGGACATAGATTCTCATGATAGACAATAACCTATTCTCGGCTTCATTCTCTTCCATACGCTTAGATGGTCTCCAGTTTAAGCTGAATGGATTAATAAAACATGATTATTATTCATATTACATGTACAGTATTGTTTTTTTTTCTGATTTCACCTTTTTTGTTTAAAAAATAAAAAAATAATATAAATTTTGGGGCTGGAACGGATTATTTATTTTCATATCAATTATAATGCAAAAAATTGCTTCGCAATACGAGTATATCACAATAAGAGCTCTGCCTGGGAACGAATTAAACTCGTACTGCGAGGTTCTACTGTATTATATTACCTTCAGTGAAAACGTGGAGAAAAATAACAATGAATCTAGACCAGAGAACTGGACTTGATGATTCTGATTATCTTAATATAAGATTTTCAAAGTTAAACTGTTTTGACAAAAATGTTCTATTGATGATTCATGAAATATATTTTTCAAAACGTGTCGAATCAAATGGAGGACAGGTTTTTGGCTTGACTGAAAGTTGTGCTGTAGCTGCCACAGCTTTATGTTTCATAATTAAGTCTTTATCTACTGGCCATCAAAATATAGTAGGAGTTTACCCGATTAAAAATTTAAAAGCTGAAACACAAAAAGCTTGTTTTGATAAAGTTATGCTACTTGTTTATGAAATTGAATTTAATATTATTGGAATCTGTGTGACAAACCCGGCTAACGGAGGCACATTCCTGTGTTTTTTGTTGCCGTCCCAAGCCCGGATAAATGGCGAGGGTTGCGGCAGGAAGGGCATCCGGTGTAAAACTTTTTTGCCAGATTATACAAATGCGTATTGTTGATAAATTCATACCGGATCGATTGCGGCCCGGGTTACCAACGACCGCCTCAGGTGTCGCACAGCAGGGCACCTGTGGAAATTATGCTATTGCTAAGCATAGTGAAAAAAGAGCAAAAAGAGAGGAGAAAGGCGAGTGAAGAGGCAACGGTAAATGTGGAAAGGAAGGCGCACACTCATAAGGGTGGGTATTTTAATATTGGAACAATGACTGGAAGGGGAAGAGAGCGTGAAGACTGATGGAGCGGAAGAATGTAGACACAGGAAACAAAGTGAAACGGGAATAAAGCAAGGAACATTGGCGGTGGATGAAAATTATTTTACAACGGAGCTGATGGAAGAAAAAATGGGATAAGGGTAGTGGTGACGGAGGAGCTGGCTGAAAGTGTCCTGGGGTGAAGAGGGTGTCAGACAGACTAATGGCCATGAAGCTGGAAGTAAAAGGGTCCATTCTAAAGATAGTAGGTGCGTATGCTCCACAGGTTAACAACACCATGAAGAAGAAAAGTGATTTTTGGGAAGACCTGGATGGATTGATAGAAAGTATATCAAAAGAAGAGAGGATAGTTCTTGGTGCAGACCATAATACACATGTGGGCGAAGGAAACATAGGCGATGAGGAAATAATGGGGAGGTACGGTGCTGGAACAAGAAATAAGGAAGGATCAATGGTTGTGGATTTTGGGAAAAGGATGAATTTGGCGATTTTCAATACTTATTTCAAGAAGAAAGATGAACACAGGGTGACTTATAAAAGTGGCGGAAAAAGTACCCAATTAGATTATGTAATGTGCAGAAGGAGGGGCCTGAAGAAAATGTGCGATTGTAAGATAATGGTGAATGAGTGCGTCGCAAAGCAGCACCGTATGGTGGTATGCAAAATGGCTCTTATGGTGAAAAAGAAAAAGGCAGAGAAAGTAAAGTCAAAGATAAGACGTTGGAAACTGAAAGAGACAAGCTGTCAAGAAGTGTTTAGACAGAATTTAACCAGGATTATAGGAGGTGAGGATGGGTTACCAGATGAGTGGGACAAAACGGCAAAAATGCTAAGAAAAACAGCTGAAACTGTACTGGGAGTGACATTTGGGAAACGAAAGGGAGACAGGGAGACATGGTGGTGGAATGAGGAAGTTCAAAAGAACATAAAAGAAAAGAAAGAGGCAAAGAAAGCATGGGATAAAATAAGAGATGAATATACTAAAAAAATCTACAAAGAAAAGAAGAGTAAGGCAAAGAAGGCAGTTGCAACGGCAAAGGGACGTGTGTATGATGATTTGTATGCTAGATTGGAAACAAAAGAAGGTGAAAAAGAGTTGTACAGATTGGCTAGGCAGAGAGACAGAGCAGGAAAAGATGTACAGCACGTGAGGGTTATAAAGGATGAAAACGGTAATGTTATGGTAAATTCAGAAGCAGTGTTAAAGAGATGGAAGGAGTACTTTGAGAAACTGATGAATGAAGAAAATAACAGAGACCCTAGGACAGAGGAAGCAGAGGTGGTTAAGGAAGAGGTAAATTGTGTCAGTAGAGAAGAAGTAAAGAACGCACTAAGAAGGATGAAAAAAGGTAAAGCGGTTGGACCAGATGAGTTGCCAGTAGAAGTTTGGAAGTGCATGGGAGAGATGGGGATAGATTTTTTGACCAGACTGTTCAACAGACTATTAATGGGTGAACGAATGCCAGAAGAATGGAGAAGGAGTGTGCTTATCCCAATCTATAAAAACAAAGGGGGCGCACAGTGCTGTGGAAACTACAGAGGAATAAAGCTAATGAGCCACACAATGAAAGTATGGGAAAGAATTATTGAAACCAGGTTAAGGGATAGAGTGGAGATCAGCAAACAGCAATATGGATTTATGCCAGGAAAGGGAACAACCGATGCCATGTTTGCTTTAAGAATGTTAATCGAAAAATACAGGGAAGGTCAAATAGAGCTACATTGTGTATTCTTAGACCTAGAGAAAGCTTATGACAGTGTTCCGCGGGAAGAGCTGTGGTACTGTATGAGAAAATCTGGAATAGTGGAAAAGTATGTGCGATTTGTACAGGATATGTATAAGGGAAGCGAAACAGTGGTGAAGTGTGCAGTAGGAACTACAGAAAGTTTCAAGGTTAAGGTTGGACTGCACCAGGGATCATTGTTAAGTCCGTTCCTGTTTGCAGTGATAATGAACGGGCTAACGGATGAAGTAAGGAGAGAACCACCGTTGACAATGCTGTTTGCTGATGATATTGTGATTTTCGAAGAGACCAGGAAAGAAGTCGAGCGGAGACCAGAATGCTGGAGATATGCATTTGAAAGAAGAGGAATGAAAGTAAGTAGGTCAAAGATCGAATATCTGTGCATAAATGGAGGAAATGACGACGAAACAGTGAAGTTGGAGAATACAAAAGTGCCAAGAGTAAAGGAATTTAAGTATTTGGGATCAACGATACAAAAAAGTGGTGGTTATGAGAGGGAGGTAAAAAAGAGAGTACAGGCAGGATGGAAAGGATGGAGAAGAGTATCAGGAGTAATCTGCGACAGGAGGTTACCAGCTAGAGTAAAAGAAAAAGTGTACAGTTTAATGGTAAAACCAGCAATGGTGTATGGACTTGAGACGGTAGCGGTCACAAAAAAACAAGGGAAAGAGATGGAAGTTGCAGAGATGAAGATGCTGAGGTTTGCTATGGGAGTGACGAGAAAAGACAAGATTGGAAACAAGTACATCAGGGGTACAGTTAAGATAGAACGGTTAGGAATGAAAATGAGAGAGGGAAGGCTGAGGTGGTATGGACATGTCATGAGGAGATACCAGGAGTATGTAGGAAGAAAGATGATGGAAATGGAGTTACCCGGAAAGAAGAAAAAAAGGAGACCAAAGAGAAGATTTTTAGATGTAGTAAAAGAAACTATGGGGAAGTTGGTGCGAAGGAGACGGACGTTGAAGACAGGACGGTTTGGGGAAAGATAATACGCTGTGGCTACCCCTGATTAAAGGGAAACGCCAAAAGGAGAAGAAAAAAAGGAATCGGTGTTGACAATGCTTCTGCAAATAGAAAGTTTTTCAAAAATTTTCTTTGTAACGGTGCATGGAAAGCATCCATCCAAACAGGTATACACATGGAAAAATCTTTATCATATTTGACCCTCCTCACATAATAAAGAATATATATAATAACTTAGTGAACAGAAGAGTGTTTGAAATGCCTGTTATGACTCCCATATTTGATAATCCACTTACAGCCAGTTTTGCAGATATAGAAAAAGTTTACAATCTTGAATGCCGAAAACCTTTGAGGATTGCCCATCGTCTAACTGAAACAGTTTTAAAAGTAAAGAAAAAGTTAATGTAAAATTTGCTCTGGCTGTGTTTCATGAGTCTACTGTGATTGGATTAAAGGAAAATGGTTTTCATGAAACTGCTTCTGCTATTGATTTGGTTTTGAAGCTATGAAATATTTTAAATGTTTCAACATCAGAAATTGGAAAGCATAAACAGGATATTTCTCGTGATCCAGTTCGATCCACTGCTGATTGGAAGTTGAAATTTTTGACGGACTTTGATCATTTCATTAGTTTTTGGAAAAATTTAAATGTAAGTATTGTACAAATGCTTGATAGTTCGTACTATTACGTAACAATGGGGTTTGTTGTACAGTTGTGTTTTGCCTTGTCATTTGCCTGTACAGTTATGTTCAGACTTAGTAAGCTTAGTAGTGTTTAGCTTTGAGTCGTGTTATTTATTTATTTCTTTTATTTGCAGACGAACGATTTCGTCATTTTCGTTTTGTTATTAAATTTTATATCATTTCGAAAATGAGTCACGTTCTTTTATGACGAAATCGTTAAGGCTAGTTAATTTTTGTTAAAATGGTTGTTATAGATTGTGCGTACCCGGGTTGCGCTTTCCAATCCGAAGACGCACCAGAAGCCGTAGCTTGCGCTATTTTACAGAGCCACGCATTTAGTCATGCTACTCCTGGGCCTAATTCCATTCGCGCTCCCTCAGAGGGACCAAAACTAACAAGACCCAGCATTGACGTAGGCGTGTCTTTAGAAGCGTGGAACGTATTCACTCGCCGCTGGCAAATGTTTAGGCAAGGATCAGGCATCAACGAAGCTTCAGCCACCGCGCAACTCTTTCAGTGTGCCAGTCAGAGCTTAGGAGATAGTTTGTTAAAATCAGATGCGGAGATTGTCTCTAAGCCTTTGCAGGAGTTACTATCCGCCATGCGTCGACTTGCAGTTATCCCAGTAGCTACTGGCGTCTTGCGATCCGATCTCATGCAGATGCGCCAACTGAGAGACGAACCTTTTCGCGCATTTGCAGCGAGAGTGCGCGGCAAAGCAGACACATGTGCATTCACAATTGATTGTACTTGTGGTTTAAAAATCAATTATACGGACCACATGATTCGGGATACTTTGCTGAATGGCATTGCTGACGATGAGATTCGCCGGGAAATTCTTGGCGGCGCGGATATACTCACACGCGCCGTCAACGAGATCGTTGCCCTTGTTGAAAGCAAAGAAATGGCTCGCAACGCCGTCCCCCCGACCGAGGTCACATCTGTGTCAGCCGTTCGCCGCCTACATGACGCAGACCACAGAGCATGTCGTAATGCAACCCCATGCAGGGAATCCCACAATTTACCTGATCGGTCAAAACAGTCGCGTTGTCCTCTCTGCCAGCAACTTTTTCAGCTCTACAAAAAAGGACCTCGTGGTTGGAATACCAAACCTTATACCTTGTGTATTGAATGCTACCGGTCACAGAAACGCCGAAGACGCCAACTCACTCATAAAGTGGGTCCTTCACCACCGGAACCAGATCTACAAACTCTTGAAGTCACGTCGCCTGCTGACCCTCAGTTGAGTTCGATAAGAACAAATCACAGGCCAGTCTCGAGGCACAGGCCAAACAAGTGCAACACGCCTCTGTCTGCAGTACATAGAAATGCCACCATGCAAGGCCCCCATTATATATTCAAAGATGGACAGTGGGCAACAGCACGTATGAGAGAGCACCCCAAGGTCCAGGTAACGATTTCAGTCGATCGCGCTCAGGCTCATGGCGAATCTACATCAGTCCGTGCTACTAATGTTACCGCCATCGCTGACACCGGCGCCCAAGTGAATGTATGGTCTCTGGACGAATTTGTAAAGTATGGCTTCCCATCTGACATCCTGACCCCTGCATCCAACCTGGTGGCCGCCAATCATTCCTCCATATCAATTGTGGGAGCGTTCTTCGCCATCATTGAAGGACTGTCGTGCCATGGTTATGTCGTGCAATGCCGGGCCATGGTCTACATTAGCGCCGACATTCAGACCCTCTTTTTATCGCACGGAACACTGTCAACCCTGGGGTCCTATCACCCAGTTTTCCATCATTGGGAGAACATGCTTATGCTGAGACGCAGGAATGCGCTGGTGAACCTGCTGCCATCACTAATGCGCACCTCACGCGCACTGTTACTGGTGGCTGCGCCTCACCGGGCGATCAAAATCATTCTTGCACCTGCCCTCAACGTACTGCCGTGCCACCACCCCCACGTTCGCTACCATTTCGCTGTACTCCCGAAAATAATGATCGAATGAAAACTTGGCTACTGGAGCGATACGCTTTCTCCACATTTAACACATGCCCGCATCGCCCTCTTCATTGCATGGCGGGACCACCCATTGAAATCCATGTCAGCCCCTCAGCGAAACCAAGAGCGTTCCATACCCCGGCTTCTATTCCTCTACATTGGCAACAACAGGTCCATGCAGACCTCCTTCGGGATGAAGCCCTAGGAATTCTCGAAAAAGTCCCGCACGGAGAGCCCACTCAATGGTGCCATCGCATGGTGATTACCAGAAAACATGACGGTACACCCCGACGGACTGTAGACTTATCGCCGCTGAACAAATTCTGTCGTCGGGAAACATTCGCGTCGGAAACACCCTTCAAGCTAGCCCGTCGTGTACCAAGTAATACTTGGAAAAGTGTGACCGACGCTTGGAATGGATACCATAGCGTTCCACTACGCGAGTCAGACCGTCATCTTACCACCTTCATTACACCATTTGGACGCTGGCGATATACAAGGGCACCACAAGGTTTCCTTTCTTCGGGAGATGGCTACAATCGTCGCTTCGCCGCTATTTTGTCTGATTTTATGCGAAAGGAGCGATGTGTGGATGACACCGTGTTTTTTGACGAGAACCTAGAGGAACATTGGTGGCGCACCATCCAATTTCTTACTCTCGTGGGCCGCTCTGGTATCGTTCTCAACCCCAGCAAATTTCAATTTGCCCAACGGTCAGTTGACTTTGCAGGATTCCGCATTTCTGAATCATGTGTAGAACCCCTGCCCAAGTACTTGAATGCGATTCAACAGTTTCCTACACCTAAGAACATCAAGGATATAAGAAGTTGGTTTGGTCTCATTAATCAAGTGGCCAATTACGCCAAAATTCGAGACTTGATGGCTCCATTCAAGCCGTTTCTCAGTCCGAAACGTAAGTTCGAGTGGAATGACAATCTTGATAAAGCATTTGCGCGTTCGAAAGATGCTATCATTGACGCCATACGTCACGGCGTAGAAATTTTCGATCCGACTCGACGTACTTGCCTAAGGCCGGACTGGTCAACTCGGGGCATCGGATACTTCCTGCTTCAAAAACACTGTGCATGCCCGTCCACCCTTCCAGATTGCTGTGCCAATGGATGGCGAGTAACTCTCGCAGGCTCTCGCTTTCTCTCGTCGGCTGAACAACGTTACGCCCCTATTGAAGGAGAAGCCCTAGCTGTAGCTTGGGGACTCGAGCAGACTAAATACTTTACGCAGGGCTGCGATAATTTAGTAGTTGTTACCGACCACAAGCCGCTAACGAAAATTTTCGGGGATCGAACTCTAGATGAAATCAGCAATACCCGGCTCTTCCGATTAAAGCAGCGCACTCTAATGTGGCGTTTTGACATTGCACACTTGCCGGGGTCGACTAATATTGCTGCGGACGCTGCATCGCGACACCCAGCCACATCAGAATTTTTTGCTACCATTTCGGGTGCCGAGCGTGATTCTATAGACTCTCTCGAAGAAGCCCTTCTTGCTTCGGTGCGGCAAAATACGCGTGATCAGTTGACTTTAAACTGGGATGAAATTGCCCGGCACACTGCCAGTGACGCTGCACTCAATGACCTACTGTCTGCCATACAATCAAACTTTGATGTAAACTTACCGCCGGAAGGAGGTATTCGTCAATACCTCCCATATCGCGATGGGTTTTATATATCTGACGGCGTTATTTTATACAATGATCGTGTTGTGATTCCGCCGCAACTCCGCTATCAAGTATTACGCACATTGCACGCCGCCCATCAAGGGGTGTCGGCCATGGAACGGCGTGCGCGAGCAACCGTTTTCTGGCCGGGGATGACTCAAGATATTCACAATATTCGCGATTCTTGTGCTCATTGCAACCGAAATGCGCCGTCGCAAGCCGCAACCCCCCCGTTGCCCTCCCACCCACCTACCACGCCCTTCGAAAAAATTTTTGCGGATTATTTTGATTACGCAGGACGGCACTTCTTGATCGTTGGAGACAGATTGTCCGGTTGGTCAGATGTGTTTGGTACACCAGCTGGGACCACCGTCACTGGCGCAAATGCACTTGTTCGCCTCCTTCGATCATACTTTGCCACTTTTGGAGTGCCTGAAGAAATTTCCTCAGATGGTGGCCCAGAGTTTACTGCCTTTGTCACATAGGATTTTATGCGCAAGTGGGACATTAAACACCGTGTTTCTTCCGCCTACTTCCCCCAATCTAACGGCCGCGCGGAGGTTGCAGTCAAAGCCGCTAAAAGACTTCTCATGTCCAATATTAGCCCTAATGGGGATTTGAACAATGATTCGTTTCTGCGCGCCCTGTTGCAACTGCGTAATACCCCGGATCCTGACTGCGATTTATCCCCAGCTGAAATCGTCTTTGGTCACCCTTTGCGAGACGCTTTTTCGTTCGTTAATCGGCTTGCTACTTTTTCTAATCGCTTTATTCGTCGTACTTGGCGCGAAGCATGGCGAGCTAAAGAAGATGCCCTTCGAGTTCGAGCCAAACGGACTAATGAAGCATTGAGCGCGCGTACACGCTCATTGCGCCCGCTGCGGTGCGGTGATCGCGTGTTCATCCAAAATCAAGGAGGCAGACACCCACGTAAATGGGACAAAGTCGGCACCGTGGTCGAAGCATTGGACTTCGACCAATATAATGTTAAAGTGGGAGGATCCGGTTGTATAACCAGGCGCAATCGACGATTCCTTCGTATAATACCTGATGTTGCCGAGTCCCAGCAAACTTCTTCACCACCAACAGTGCCCCCCCAACATGAAACGCACGTTCAATACCCACCCTCCACGTCCACCCACGTTGCTGATGCAACTTCATCTGAGGCCATAGATCATGGGCAACCACAAGACGTCCATGATGTCGTACCTACAACCACACACTCCACATTTGTGACGGACACTAATTCGCAGGAGACTGACCCTGACACCCACGAAAACAACAATCAATGATCCCTAGACGGTCCTCTCGCCTACGACGACCTGCTGTCGAATTGGATCCGACCTCTGGTCAATGGGTGATCAAGGGATCAACTACGTAACTATACCTGGCCGGAATAGTACGAACTTGGGGGGGATGTACAAATGCTTGATAGTTCGTACTATTACGTAACAATGGGGTTTGTTGTACAGTTGTGTTTTGCCTTGTCATTTGCCTGTACAGTTATGTTCAGACTTAGTAAGCTTAGTAGTGTTTAGCTTTGAGTCGTGTTATTTATTTATTTCTTTTATTTGCAGACGAACGATTTCGTCATTTTCGTTTTGTTATTAAATTTTATATCATTTCGAAAATGAGTCACGTTCTTTTAAGTATGTTTTACAAACTTTTTTTGTTTAAAAATAAAAGACAGATTTCATACCTACAGTATATCTGATATGTTAATTTTCGAAAGTAGTGTCATAATATAAGATTTTTAATTAAAACAAAATTATTAGATAAGATGCTTGCAATTTATTGTATTCACATCCGACTGGGTGTTTGCAAAATCTTTTTATAACCGGTACTTAATGATCTTTCTGTGGTTTTCTTTGATACAATATTTTCATTGTTATGTTTTAAGTTTATTTTCTTAATATTTTTTTTCTACTCAGCAACCTGGATTAACTGAACAAACTTTCCGGGCTTTGCACCAAACATGTAAAGCAATAACGCAGATGTCAAAATACATGTTGGAAAACTGTGGCTTCAATTATGTGCTGTTGGGAAAAATTCAATCAGATATGATTGAGCGAAGATTCAAATATCTATCGCTGAGATAGATATCATAGTCAAAGCAAAATGCACTAGTAACAATAAACTAATGGCCACAGTAGAAGCCTTGCAAGCTGAGCTATTGCTTAATATATTGCCAACAGAAAATTATGCAGCTGTTATATTTTATGTTATCGGATACTGCGGCAAATCACTGGTTAAATCAACAAGATGCACTGAATGCAAAATGGCTACTGTTGCAACCATAGCTGAATTTGTTCCTCCTTTAACTACAACTATGCATGAGTATGCAAGCAAATTTTTTGATGGCATAAATCAAAATGGTCTTTGTAAACCAACAACCGAGTTATATGAAATTGGTTGTCTTTGTTGGAAAGTTTTCGCCGAACTTTGCAACAGTGACTTAAAAAAGTCATTTTTAAGTGCCAAAAATCAGCAAGAAATTTTTAAAGAAATTATAAGCATATCTTATTTTAATGATGATGTTGCTTTTTGGTCGCTTCCGGCATTGTGCAGCAACGGGCACAATATTGTAGAAGAAGTGTCAATGCGTTTTTACAATTGCTTGTGCAAAATGGCTTTCTAGCAAACCATTCAACTGAATCTACAGTTACATCAATATATGACCAATTACTAAATAATTTCAATGAAAATAAATTCACGTGCTCAATTTTTTTGGCTGTAAGTAATGCATTTGATTCTGTGAATCATAAAATATTACTTGGAAAGCTTTATCGATATGGATTTCGTGGTAAAATATGGAAAATATTACAATCATATTTATCAAACAGAAGACAATGCACAAAAATTGGACAAGTAATTTCAAGATTTACAACTAAACAATGTCATATTCCACAAGGGTCATGTCTTGGCCCATTGTTGTTTTTAATTTATATTAATGATATACCAAATGCTTTACCACTATACTGTATGTCAGCTACATTATTTGCTGATGTCACTAACCTTTAAATTTTAAATAAAGATCTAACTATTCTTGAAAACGAAGCAAATAAAGAACTTAAAAAAATAAACAATTGGATGATATGCAATAAACTATCCATCAATTATTCCAAAACATCATATATGATAATCTCCAATAAATGTTTAAAATCTTCTGCTTTCAAAATCGATACCAATAATACTAAAATTAAATGTATAGAATATGTAAAATACCTTGGAATCTTACTTGATAATAAACTGAGTTGGAAATCTGATGTATCTAGCTTATGCAATAAAATTTCAAAGGTATGTGGTGTTTTTTATAAATTAAGATATTATGTTCCACTATGTACCTTAAGAATTGTGTATTTTTTACAAGTGCAATCTTATTTGCAATATTCTTTAATTAACTGGGGACGTGCCAATAAAAGTACGATTACCGTAATTTTCGGCGTATAAGTCGAAAATTTGACATTAACTTCAAGTTTAAAAATCCATCCTCGACTTATACGGCGGTACTTATACGGCGGTGACGTTTTTCATAACATCGTACATATTAAAATCAGGATTTTTAGGTCAAACTTATAGACCTCGACTTATACGCCGTAATTTACGGTAATCCTTTAGAAAAATTACAAAATAAAATTATTAGAATTAGTTTGTTTTGCCATAAAAGAACTGCAATTGGAAATCTTTTTGCCAAATTTTATGTGCTAAAACTTACAGACTTGTATAAATTAGAATGTGCTAAATTTATGTACAAATTTGAAAATGGTTTATTACCTATCTCCTTTAACAATTATTTTACCAATTTAGAATCTATTCATTTATACAATACACGATATAAGGCAAAAAGTAAATTTTTTCTTCCAAGATTCCGTTCCAACTATGGTAAAAAAACATTTCAGTATGTTGGAATACAAACATGGTCTGAAGCTCCTCAAGAAATTAAATCTCGGACTTATGTTTTATTTAAAAAAGAATTAAAAAAATTATTAATGAAGTCTTATGATATATGATGAGATTAATAAATGTTTACTTGTTAACCCATAAAAAAATTTTTATTTTTATTTTTTATATTTTTTTTATGTGTTGATATAGATTGTGAAATATAGAATTTGAGTTGCTTTTTTTATTTTTTTATTTTTATTTTATTTTTTACTTATGCTTTTTTTTCTGTTTGTCTTTTTTCTCCTTTTCTGTAATTGCTTATTCATTAGTAGCACCTGATGATTTGCTTAAATATAGAATTTGGGTTGTGGCTGACTAGGTAACCTTTGGTGGTCTTTCGCAGCAACCCTGTTGTAGTATTGCTCAATATTTGTATTATTTTTATTTTTTTATTTTTTGTCTTGTATTTAAATAGCAATCTATAATGAATAAACAAAGATTGATTGATTGTGCAAAAAATTAATTCGCCATTTAACGGAAAAGGAGCGTAGAGGTACTAGTGCCAAAATTAGAAAACTTAGTAGTAAATAAATTGTAAATAGCCTTACTTAAAATTGTTGATTTTTGCAAATATTATTACTATTTTTTTCTTAGATGCTTAACGTCTAGCTATGCGTAAAAATAATATTTTTTTTGAAGTTGTCCGCATTTAAACATTTAATAATGTTACTGTTTTTCATAAACCACTTAAACTCGGTCAAGTTTTTAACATTTGCCGAAATTCATTAATGTTTTGCTCTTTTTTAAGTCTAGGCTTGCGTTACTTTTCATCACACCCTGAAGTATATTTTTGTTAAAGCTACTGTTACATAAGCCACCTTAAAACGTTTCAAATGAACTGTAAATTGGTGTCCAGCTACTTTTAAAATATTGTTACGTAGTTTTTTCATTCTTCTGTTTTGCTTTTTTTCATTCTGTAGTACTTGTGTACATATCAAAGTATTTTATGATTGCTCTTAGTTACCTACACACTTTCCACAAGCTTCCCCCATGACTAACCCTGTCACGAAGTGTGTGCGTTCGATAACAGTTTTTACTTTACTCTTGTATGCATTTTATTTTTTCATATATATTTTTATCTAATTGTTTATTACATATTTTTGTTATTCTATTTTAAAAGTTGGTTTTATTCTACTGTTTGTTTTCAATATAGTCTTTTAGTTTGATTGTAGCTTTTTAAATCATACTTACACCAAATCAGAGAAATAGTCGGTAGACTAAGATGATGTTTATCATAGAATCTCATTTGTACTAAATTCAAGTCGACTCAAAAAGAACATTTTTGGTTCAACTAGGTTGTGAGCTGACCCAAACGTATTCTCTGCAAATATCAGTCAAGTAAAGCTTTAATCTCATCAATTTATGCTTTTAAAAAAAGCATCAATCTTTTTTTTCTAAAAAGACAGCTTTACTGCAATGTCTACTTTTGTCCACTCGTAATTTCTCATTTCCAGTCTAGGTTCTATTATTTAGGAGTCCATAACATAAAAAATGATTAAAGCTTACTGCGGATTTGTTGGAACCGGAAGCTTGGCTTTCGCGGTCACTTCCAAGTTGTAGAGGCACATCTGGTCAATATTGCATCCTCTTTCAAACTGGACGCTTTCAGTAATTTTGCTCACATCGTCGCTGTTAAATAAAACAATGCTTTGGTCAATGATGCAGATGGTCAATGATGCAGATCTTATCACGGATTCCAATATTCAATTATCGCAATGCGATTTTGATCAAGTTACAAAGACAAAAAACGGAAAATCGGAAACTCGGATTTAAACTTTAAAAATTAGTTTGGGCGGAAAATAAAACATAAATCACCTGGACCGGATAGAAGAAAGGGGCAGATCAGTATGTTCACGTGACAACTGATTGGTCAGCTCCGCGTGAATTGGTGTCGTAAAATCAGTAGTCCCACACTGTGACAAAAAATGATCAGTTTGATGATTTCATTTGGTTTTCATATTTGCCTTTATTAATAGATTCATTAATACCCGTAACCAGTCCCGGGTCAATTGAGCTTGCCTCAATCTACTGTAAGACTGCAGACCACGTCCAAATACCTTGTCTCATACATCGGGCACCACATGGAGCACGAGGTCTAACGTTTTTGAATGACAAAACTCGGTGTTGGCTCAACACCATCCCTGCCAGCATCTGATCCGGGCAAAACAGCAGCCTGGTGTAGTAAAAGAATAAACCCTCGACTCCATTCCTATTTGTGACTGATACGGAGTGGATGCTCTTCCAAAAGATTGACGACAACAAATAGATTTTTGACATCACTATTACTTGCAATTCAATGCAAAGTGCTTTTTATCATATTCAATTCATTTGATCACCTTTACATAGAGTTGATAAGTGGTGCAGTTGTTTACATGGGGCTTAATGAGAATATTTTTGTTCAATGTTGAAACCCCAGTGTTAGTGCCATTTGCTTTTTCCCCAAACGCAATACGCTGAAGCGAAGAATCGATGGAAATGTTGTAGCTGACACCTAAAAAAATGAAAAAATATGTAAGTTACTATAAGAATTTCACCGTTTAATTATAAACTTGATTTTATTGCTTACGCCTGAAGGTCCGTCCTGTAAAGCATTATATTTTTGTCTATGTAAACATTATAATTCAGTAAGCTTATAACGTAATCGCCACTTATATAAGCAATAGCTGGGATCTCACTATTCTTTAAAAAACCTTTGTTTGATAAACCTTAAATTTATCGCTTTTATGAAATTGCAAACATAAACAGCAGCAAGCTTTGATCTAGGTTGTCCGCAACAAAAACTTTAAAAGAAGTTGAAACCGACTTTCTCTGTGCATTCAAATAAATTGTACAATATACAGTAAAGTTTGCTGGATTACATGTTTAGACACAGGTTCAACTGTCGGTCAGGACATCTATCCACTCCTTGGTTGCAACTGATCAAGTAGAAAATCAAAAGTCTTTCCATCTCCAGAGTAACTCTCTATATTTTTTGGTCTGCTTGATACCGAATTACATCACTGAAATACTGAAAGTTTACTTTATAGAGTGATTGCCCTAGATTTATTAAAGCTTTTGTTGATTTAGATTTTTTAAGTTGTGAAAAAGTTTCAAATGAATTGAAAAGATTTCTTACCAACATAATCTTCGAGAAACCTTCCACTGGCGGCGATGCAGACGCGAAGACTAAAACAATCCTCTCCATCTCGCTGCAAGCAGCGGATGGAGTTCAAATCAGTGATGTCGAAGCTTAGTGACACGTTCAATGAAACCAAAGACCGGGATCTAAAAACAAAAAATACATGTACCTGACAAAGAATGGGTATTGCGAGAATCAGAGATTTTTTTGTTTCGATTACCACAAGTTTAATTTGTCAATAATTTCAGCATCTGCGCTACTTACTGCAAGCAAAGAAGCTTCGGACTTTTACAATAAAAGTTTCATCCTCAATGAAAATTATGAAGGAAGACCAAAACAACTACATCTTTGTACCAGCACCTCAGCGTAAATGGCGGAAAGTTGTTTATTTCTTGATTTATTTGTTGTATTTTTCATTGATTTTTACTAAGGCATTTTTACCTTGTTATTTTTTCGATCTTTCTTAATTGTGACACTTTTTTTAGAAGTAGGAACACCGGGCTTGACTCGACTATTGGATGGATCCGAATCAGTCTCGTCGCCCCTGGACAGCATCAGGTAAGTGGGAGGGAGGCCCGATTAATGCTTCGAACACGAGCACGAAATTTCGCGTATGGGACGAGTTTGGCTTGCTTTGTTTATTTTTTTATAATGGTCAATACCGGTCATCCGTGAGACTCGGGGACATTAAACTTGTTCGGCCAAGAAATCAGTTGTCAGTAGCGTTTTAATAACGTCATTTCAAGCCTAACTTACAACAACGAGTAACTGATATTGGATCGTGTGAATGATCCTGAATCAACAATTTCCTAAAAGTTTTTTGTCGAATAGACAATTAAGGCACAATAGATTTAATTGAAGAACAACAATACTGTAAATCACCAAAGAATTTTTTATGTGCACCTGAACAAAATAACCACGTTACTTTGAGGAGCGCCCACCAGAACATCAGGATAGGAATCACCATCAATATCCATCCCTCCTTGCAGTGAATATCCAAATGAGTAAATTAGAGGGTCTCTGAATTTAGACGCAGATATTTTCTGCCAACAAATATTTACACAAATATAACAAATTTATTTTAATTTTGACGAAATCTTCAAATATAAAAAGCATAAGCAAATGATGAAATATCACAACACAAATCATTGATTGATGCGGTCAAACCTGCGCAATCTTTTCACTTTTGATTCCTTTTGCTCCCCCGTGATACAAATAAATCGATCCTCTATTACCGTCTGTGTATGGTGCGCCAATTATAACATCATTGTATCCGTCATCATTCAAATCACCAGCTGACGTCATCGAGAATCCAAACCTTCCCCCTGGGGCCTCCTCCCCCATCAAAACCTGGGGTCGGTAGCTCGGGTGGGACTTGAAAAATATTTATACAGGTTTCATCTTGCAACCAGATAATTATTAATAAAACAGAACTCTAAAAAAGCTTTGATTGCAAACGTATTCACAAGTTTTTGTTGTAATTAGATTGTCGGGAAAAGACTGCCCTTAAACTACTTTTTGGTCAACACTTATCAAAAAAAATAATTGCTACTAATAGAAAAGCGATCTCGATGTTCCATTCATACAATTCGTGAGCATTGAAATCAGCCGAGTGCCTTGATAGGACAGAAGGACCATGCATCTAATTGATTGATCAAAGGGATACTTGCGTGCGTCAGAAATCGGCATTTTTCAACATAAAAAAAACTCTTTTCAAGATTGATTTAAAGCAAAAGAGTGTCAACTAATATCGCTTGTGATCAGTTTTAATAAAAACTTTAAAAACAAACTCAGTTTATTTTTTATTGTCGGGGTTGCGGACTATAAAAATGTGGATTGGGGATGGGGAAAAATTTTTTTCCTAATTGTTTTAACCTCTCTTTGATATAAATTTTTCTTTTCTGCTTGCAATTCACAAAAAAATTTTTCATTCTCACTTTACGAGAATTTAAAACACATGCAAGAAAGGTCAACTTGTTGTTGTCTCCCCGCTGGAACTTCAATTGCAGTTCATAGGGTTGGGGTCACCTGGTGTCGTGGCTGGAAGACTTTTACTAAATTTTATCTTGCTCAAATCTTTTATTATTTCAAATAGCATCGCTGCTTGCTTGTTCAGACGATCTTGAAATCAACATGATAAGCACAAGAATACTTAGCACTCTTGTTACTTAGATGTAAATTATTGCTAAAATAATCCAAAACTGTCAATGACTAAATAAATTCCAAACTTGCAATGAGTGGTAGATCCATTGTAGGATACATAGATAGAGAAAATTAATTTAAAAAATCTTTCTTAACAAAAAAATCCCAGCTAAATACCATCCAATTTTACATGTGTTTATTTATAAAAATCTTCAGATAATTATTTGTATTACTTTTTTTTAAGCAAATACTATTTCAGATGCATATTTGAATATTTTGTTTAAATTAGTATCTGAAAAAGCTTTAATAAACAAAAAATATAGAATTTGGCTGGGATTTTTAGTAAAGAATGTTTTTGTAAACTATTGCCTCGAATAATTGCTCATTGCTTTGGTCAATCCGCTGGTTTTATTTTGGAGTTTATTAGCGATCATCGCATCATGTTTGGGATAAAATAAGATGTTTATTGGCAAGATATACTGTCCAAAGACGTTACTTAGGATTGTTTTATCTCTTACAAACATAATTTCTTTGTATATCTTTTTACAAGGCGTTGTACCAAACCAACAATAACTCCTAAGTCTTCAAAATAAAATCTTTCAGTCACCAAAACATTGTTTCTTGCGTGGCACAGCTTGAATTAAAATCAAAATAACAAAAATTATTGTTTCGCAACATCGCAATAGCAGATCGCTTGGGGCTCCATTTAAAATAGCCATCTAGCAATTGGAATTAATACTTGAAGCGCTGTAGAGCTAGGCTTTCGATGATGATATAAAAATTTTATTGAAGCAGCATTCGAAAAAAAAAATTAAAGTTGCAATTCTTGCAAATATAGTTAAGAAGCTTTTTTATTCAAAATATTACTGACCCACATTGCAATCGGTGATATTTGGGAATCTTTTGTTACGTAAACAAACACTCTGCCTTCGTCATAGTTATCAGCGGTGTACAAAGGACAACCAATCAGAAGATCGTCCTTCCCATCATTGTTTACGTCAAGTGAGAGAAGCGCCCCCCCAAAATAACTCCCCAATTGAGAATTGGAGCGTTGAGTATTAGGGTTATCATGGGGTTGAATGACCCATGACTTGTTGATAATGCTGCCGTCATTAAGATCCGACGGAATGATAACAACCTGAAATGCAAGTTGGTGATGACAAACAATTGATAGGATTGTGACAAAGAATCTCAATTGTTAGCATAGAATATTTTTAATGTACAACTTAGAACGCACTAAACAAAAAATAATAAATAATAAAACAAAACTCAAAATATTCAAACTGAATTAAACAGTTAAAGCTTATGTTTTCAAGCTTCTGTGACTGTTTTAAAAAAGAAAAATACCTTTTTTTGAAACATTTTTAAAAAATATAACTTAGTCTTGAAAAAAGTTAAAGAGAAGGATAAAATATATTTAGGCTACTAAGTATTTATTGTAACTATTGGCTTTTTTGAAATCAATACAAAACTCAAAACAAATCCATTGTTCAATGATTATATTTATATCTTCGCTTGATTTATTCTTGGACCTTTTTGAACGGCACAGTTAATCTATCTTCTACAATCTCGTGAAACCGTGTGACTTTTTTTAATTTTAAGTTTATTCCTAACCTAACGTTTTGCCAAAATTCAATCAATGAGCAAAGTGACGTCAAGCCTATATACGCCTGGTGAAGAAAGCTTCAGTGTTCACTGTTAAACAAATTTGATTGTTTTATATTTAATAGATGGTAAATAAATAATAACAATAATAAAAAAAAGAAAACATTTTTTCCATTTTTGTTTATTTTCAGAAAATCCAAGTGATTTTGATTGTTTAGTTAGGGAATCATTCATGTGACACATCATTACCCTAACCCCATTCAGACTCTAGTTTGACCAACCATTGCTTCAAGCTGAAAGAATTCCAAACTACAAAAAAAATTCTACTTAAGCTCTTTAACGAATTTACGTTTTATTAAGTAAAATGCTTAAAAAATATTTACTCACCGCTCCTATGAATCTATAGCGAGGAGCACTGACCGCCACATACAATTCCTCCCCACCTTCGTAATAACCGGTGGTGATTGCGTAGCCTAAACAACGCATGTTACGTGATAACATGAAACCAGGTATATTGATGCCAAAATACTGACCCATGTACGAATTGTTTGGACTCACGTAGGAGCCAGTGAGAGTGGAAGTGTTTTTGATAGGCGAGGTCTGCAATGAGCAAAAATTTAGCCTTGAGTTTGTGAAAATAAAAATATTTTGTGATGTTTCAAAAAAGTTTTAAGTGTCTAAAAACTGAAGGTATAATTTTTCAAACTAGTAGCAAAAGTTTTTTTATCTTTTAATACTTGAACAGCTTAAACATTTTTTTATCTAAAGCTTGTTTTTTAACGATTTTCTTTGTTTAAAAATAACAACAACATTAAAAAACAAACTTACATCGACCCTGTTTTCCAACGAAGAGTCTTGAAAATCTTCTTCTTTTCTTTGAGCTTCTAAATCAAATTACAAAATAGTTAGCACCAAATTAATACGCTTTAAAGCAGTGATTTTTTAAGCTGGGGCCACAGGAGCGTTTGATAAACAGAATTTTTGATTTAAAGTAAAGAATTTTTTTGAAAATCACTATTTTTTTGAGGTACAAAAATTCAGAAATCAGAGACAAATTCCAAGTGAAGATCTTGTTTTTAAAATTAACTTCGAAAGTATGGTGACGCTAGATTAGATAACCTGCAAGCTCCTAAATTAAATTTGCTCACCGAAGAGGGTTGTTAAATATCTTGAATTGCAAATATAAAGATAAAAACCATCACTCTAGATTAAGGTTATTAACCGAAGTCTACGGAAAATTTCAGGTGGTCGGCCCGAAAAAATATTCAAACAAAGGTGCATGGTGTTGTTTCTGTGGTGCACAGAAGAACGCATTCAAAAAAAAATTTTTGATTTCATTTTTCTAAAGACTAGAATTTGAATCTAAAATTTGTTTATAGACCAAAAAAGCTTACAACTTTGATTTGTAAAACAGTTTTGGCCAAAATTTCCGGTTAGGAGTCCACCAAATCATATTTAAGGCAAAAAAGATCAATGGCAGAAATGGAAAACCTGCGGCCTTTATAAGTTTTTGTGTGGCCTTCATGGCAATAGAATCATGAGAGAATGACTACTGCAGATAAGATAAACTTTTTTTGAGATTATTTTAGGAACGAAAATTAAGAAATTTAAGTCAGATTCAAACTGATGACTTTTTTTAGACAAAAATCAATAAATTTGAGATACTTTTAAAGTGATTATTTTTTTTGAGATCACTACTTTTCGGTGACAAAAATCAGGAAAACCGATAAAGATTCAAAAAGATTACGCTATATTCTTAGATATTTCAATTTATGCGGCCTCGTTTGCTAAAAAATTTTAAATCTGGCCTCCAATAACAAAAAGGCTCCCCACCTCTGTCTATGGGTTAAAAAATGTTGATGACCAATGCTTTAGAGCAGTGCTTTTCAAACTTTTTTTTATTACGGCACGCTAATAAATTCTGAGTTTGCTAAGGCACACTTACTTCATGAAGGCGAAAGCCTACTTAATACACTCTTCAAGTTTACATACAGAAATTATATTCACTTCGATTTGATGTCATATGTCGCTATTTTTCTCCCAAAATCATAATAATCTCTAAAAAAAAAGTCTTCAATTCAATTTGATCTTGTAATTTCCTTATTTTCCCAAAATCATGGTGATATCTAAAAAAAAAGGGTCTTCACTTCGCGGTTTGGACCACCCTGCTCTTAACTAAAAAAAATCTTCACCTGAATTCACGCTCTTTCTTGTCAATTTCCTTCCCAAAATTAGTTCTTTCTAAAAAAACCATTTTCACTCCGAATCTCACTTATTTCACATATAAAAACCGCAAACTTTGACGCCCTAAATAAATTTTTTCCGAAATCTTTCGCGGCACACCTGGAAACCTCTCATGGCATACAGTCTGGGAAACACTGCTTTAGAGCATTTATATTGCTCTTATATTAGTGTTACGTCGTTCGCGTAATGTATTTGAGAAGTAGATGTTGGGTGCGAGTTTCGAGCCAGCGCGCCTTTTGTATCGGCGCTGAATAATCAGCGCTACCTTTAATGCGTTCTCGCGCGGCTGTGGGCATAAAGTGATGCCACGTTGCTTAGTGAGTACTTTGACTTGAGCTGGCTGTAACTTGGCATTTGCACAGAGTCTTTACATTGATCAGCTGCTGTATATTTGTCCCTTTGGACGTTGTCTACTTAAAATAGAGAATTTAGTAATTTAATACTTTCCTTTGCTCGTCCGCCCAACATCGTTGGTAAGTCTGTAAGTGTCTACGTATTGAAACATTTTGAAATTTGTGTTATTGTTTAGAAAACCGTTTCCGACTAGCGCCGCAACATTGTTTTGTTTTCATATAAAATAAAACAAAGTCTGGTGCTAGTTGCAAATCGCGTTTGTGCGGAGTTAAAAGGACGAGGCAATTTTGCGACTCCGTCACAATTAGTGTTGCCAAACTTTTTTTGGCCATGCCCCAATTAATCACATCTAATATCCAGGTGTATCCCCGGGGTGGGTTGTAACATTCGTCTTTGTCAAAATCTGACGCAAACCAACAAAACTTTAAACCGCTTCAAACACCGGTCATCGTAAGAGCGATCACTAGCAAATAGCTTTGTTTAGTTTTAATGACTAAAAATAGGTTCAAGGTTAAAACATGCTTTTTGAATAGGCAAAGTAAATTTTTCAAAATTTAATTTTTGTCTTCCGGAGAGATAGTGGCTGCGATTTTACTAAAATTTTTTATATCACTTAAACCACCAAATAATAGGCTATTAAATGCCTAACAATATTTATCAGCTAAAACCTAACTTTTTGAGGTATTAAGAAAAACTTGATTGAGTAT
Source organism: Diplosoma virens (assembly GCA_963680785.1). NCBI lineage: Eukaryota > Metazoa > Chordata > Ascidiacea > Aplousobranchia > Didemnidae > Diplosoma > Diplosoma virens. Next base: position 38,574,007 of record OY796892.1, on the reverse strand, counting down.
GAAGCGGGGTAAATTGTAACATATCCCCTTGGGGCAAGTAGTAAATACATCTTTAGCCGTAAATTTAACTAACTTTCATTCAAAGTAATTTTGCAACAACATTTGTGAATAATATGGGATATAAAAGAAAGGCTAACAGAAAACTAGCTTATCATTACAAGACAACTTAAGAGCTGCTGCAGCAGTCGTTAGCTTTAAAAAGAGATCAAGTCTCTTTAAGCTTGTCTCTTGACGATCTATGGAAACTAAATCAATAATATGGTTAGCCTATTGGAATTCTTATCAATGTGACTTTTGAGCTTAGTAATGCTTTACATGGTGACGTTGGTAAAGCATTGTTTTTATTGTAAAAGAAATTTTGTTGGTTAACTAATGGTGTTTCTTTTCAGTAATTAATTTGGACTGTTTTCGAGCTGTTCTTCACCATGACCGTTTTATCGCAATTCTCAGTTCTATGAATAATTTTCTTCGTTTAGAAATGATTTTATTTTTCTCGGCGAATCAAAACTTATTAAATGGCCAGACATTTCTTATCAGCCAGCGGACTTAGTATTGCTTATAAATGTCAGGTCACGGACTCCATCAATATAACAATAAATGCTGCATCAAATTAGCGGAGCACCCACAAGCCCCAGTTGATCCAACCCGCTATTTGTGGATTGCCGAGCTGAAGAAGCCAACGCCAGTTCAAAGGCCTTCAAGCCTTACTCGAGTGGACCTGAAAAAACACACGCCTAGTGGTGAGGTACTGACGTCACAATGAAAGCATGAAATCTAGAAGAACTTTTTACCATACCGTATGTTCAAGTTGCAGTCCAACCAAGGTTGGCCAGCCATTTCAAAGCAACAGGCGCAAATAAGTTCGTCAATTTTTAAGGTGTGGTTGTCTGTTTTAGGGAGGAGATGGTCGTGGAGAAGATACCCAGACTCCAGTGCATGGCAGAATCACATTAGAGGCCGCAGTTTTGTTGTGTGCCTAGCCCTAATTTTAAATCTAACCCATTTAATGAACATATTGATTGACTTTTTAATAAAGGTCTCAAAAAACCGCTTCATTTTTCTGACTTTAACATCTCAGTAAATCTCTTTAATTTATTTCAATTAACATAATAATTACGTCATTGTGTTTTCTTCCATCCTACTCGGAGCAGCGGTGGTACCTTCAGCATTACGTCATTCACGGCGATTAACATTCAAACACCAACCTTGGTAAGTTTTGGAGAATATTGAGTTGATCGTCAGATAGTCGAGAATTTGAGGGACATCGTTGCCAAGGGACTCGTACTTAATCACAGTTCCACTCCAATCAAACGCCCCCACTGCTCCGAACAACGATTCCCCACTCTAAAGGTTTGCTACGAATTTACAAAAAGCGGTTCGAGAAAGTATTCATCTTTCTATTACCCGCTTGCTTTGTGTCCCGGAGGAGCCAAATTGGGCGTACTGGAGGGTGCTTTCCTGGTTGTTTGTTGCTGAAATTGCAACGACACAAATAACAAATAATTCGAACCAACACAGAACACGCACAATAAAACCAGATAATTTTGTGTTTTGTGGGAAAAGCACTCAGTCGAGTAAGAGACGATTTTTCAGGTGAATCCATGGTGACAACCTCAAGAAAGAGGCCGTCGATATTATCCCTATTTCCATTTTGCTAAGATTACTTTTCGATCGCGCAAAGGACTCGATAAAAACAAAATCATTTTTGATAGAAAACGTTTGAAAATTTTTTAAAGACTGTAATGTAAACTTTTAAAATCAACTTTAAAACCAATTATTATATAAAAATTTGTATGTCAGTAAATTTTAATTGGACTTTGTTCCAGTTTAAAGCGAACTTATCACTTAAAAATAGCAAAGTAAACCCATAATCGTTCACAATAACAGTCGAGAAATTTACTTTATTGTTATAATTATTTGAAAAACACTTTATTGCGCCGACTTTACTGTTTAATCGGATCTAAGTCAGGGTTAGATCAAGGTTAAAATGATGTAATAGAAAGGAAGGCAATGAGATCTGATTTTACCAAACCACAATTATGAGTTAATAAAAGAACGCTTGTCCAACCTTCAACGACTGGTTGGGTAAGTTCCCGAGTCAGATTTTTTAGCTGTTGCCTCAGCTCTTCAAAGTCTTCAAAAGTAAAAACGTTTTCATTTGAGTTCCCCCCATTCGCACTTATCCTTAATTGGTCCATATTGATGTCTTTCCCGACGCCGATGGCGTAGACCGTAATATTGTTGTCTCGAGTGAGTCGGTAGCTAAAGTTGTAAAACAAAATATTAATAAAAATGAAGCTGGAAGATTTGCTGCTGGGATGATTGGAAAGTTGTGACCTGAGTTGTATCCGCAGAATGTAAGCTCCAAGAAAAGTGACAACATTGTAAAAATGTAAATTTAAGTTGAATCAACCTTATAAGTTTATGTGAAGTAAATAACTAATAAAATCTACCGCATCAATCAAAGTCTAAAACAGTGCTGCTAATGTTAAGTTTACGAGCATCAAATATTTGTAAAAGTTTAAAATATAATTTTAAATAAGTTGCTTAACATTACCAAACTCGTTTGTAATAAGCAAAGACAAAAGTGGAATTTATTTTGATCTTGTTCGAATTGAGTAAATGGACTTTCATTAAAAAAAAAATTAAAGTTTTTGTATTAATCAAATGAAAATCTTTTGCTCTTGCCAATTTTATCAAAATACACTGTTTAAACTTTGTAAAAAGAATATTAAACATAAGATGTAAAAGTTTCATTACAAAAAAAATTTAATTAATTTATTAAAAAATTTATCTGTTCGTTGCTATCAAACTTCTTAAATCAGAAACAAGACCTGTCTAACAGGCGTCTTGAGTCGCTTGCCACTCCGTCAGTGATTAATATCAAAATCTTTTGCGCGATGTCGCGATTTTCGGAGTTTGCGAAATCTACCTGCAATAAAAAAAATAAACGTTGTCAGCAAGATAATGTTTGCTGGAAAAGATCAGCTCTAACGTATGGGAATAACGGGAAGTAGAGGTCATAAGTGTGTCGTGGATACCTTGTCTTTTTAAACCCTTTTACAATGTGATGTCAAATGTGGTGGAAAGTAACGTAGATCTACAATGGAAATTTATGTTTAGAACTGTTTTCATGAGAGATGTCTGGAATGTCTTCTGCGATCCATAGCAGGATTGTTTTCTTCAGTGTTTTGAAAAAGAACGATAACAGTGCATGGGTCGGTAGTTCATGGCTTTGCTTTGTCTTGAAAGCATGTTGTAAACGTTTCTGAGGTGTTTAATGTTAAGCGTCCTTGGTGTTTCAAATGGCTGGTGTTTATAATGTAGCGTTTAGAATTTTTATTATTCTTTATTTTTCAGCTTACTGTTACTAATATGAATAAAAAATTTTTCATGTAGAAAAAACGCATTTAAAATGAATGCAAGAAACAAAAAAAGGCTCAAATCTTGCTGTCGCCACACCAGTCCCCAACGAAACGTGCTGTAAAAGGGGCCTTAAATCAGATGTGATTAACCGTTTTGTGGTGCAAGTGCGCATGCGCAACGTAACAGCTCGTCGAAACCATCAAAATTCTCCGTTGTCCATGATTACATTCCGTCTCATATGCCATTTGAGCATCCTTGTTTCGTTTTCAACCGATTAATATCACCTTGAGTGGGATTCATGGTGAAACTGCCTTTTGTGCGCCTTTGCGGCAATTTTTCTATTTTTACACTAAAAAAGAACAAAACCGCTTCCAGAAGTACGCAAAAGAATAAAACTTTCCTCAATGAAGCCCACGATCTCTGAAAAGTTTGTGTCTTTGACGAGATAAGGCTCTTCCTCTGTTTCCTTTCATTTCTTGAGACAATTTTTTTTTCTCAGATCTTCTTTTTCTCTTCATTCTTTCTTTACAATATTAAGCTCTTTGCTTTTGTTTTGGGCCACCAATTTAGCGTTTATAGATTTTTATTCCTTTAGATTTATTTTGTTTAAAAGACACAAGGATCACAATTTCTTGCAAGTGCTCTATCTTTTTGTTTCTTCACTGACTTTCGAAAAGGAGCAGTCAGTCAAGGCACAGCATCATTATCAAAGCAAACTTTTATTCCTGTTCCTCTTTTTTTCTCTTACGGTTACAAACATATGTACAAAAACTCTTAAACTTTTGGCGGAACACAAAAAAAATAACAAGCGATGTCGAAAAAACGCAGTTAAAGTAATTATCAATGAATACAAGACGGTTTAAAATCTGGCAGTCGTCACAATACCATCAAGTTTACGTAATTTTTGGTTTAAATTGAATAAGCGGTCATGAGCAGTGGTAAATTATATTGTACCTACCAAAAATTTTAGTTGTGCGTTTTATAAGTTTGTTGAATTTGTGTGTTGCTTGAGGTAACGTTTATAAATTTTTACTTAAGGCTTTTATTTTTACTATGTCAAAAATGACTCTTGAATTCCAAAAGCTGATTCTTTTGTTCTGTTATATAGGTATTCTTGTTGAATAGTTTTTTTAATTATCTCAAAAAGAAAGTAAACTACAAGAATTTATAGGTTATAAATGCGATTGAAATCAACATACTAATTGTAAAGAGAAATAAAGAAAAAAGTGGATATTGATGTTTATTTTTTGTTCTTGTTTTTTTGTGCGTTCACCAGACACATCTAAAAATAAGAAGATCAAACTGCATTTGGTCCTGCCTGGCCTCAGCTTGAACTTTTTTTATTTCAGCAGACATCTCCATCGCCTCGTCTCTTATCGCCGCTCGGGCCCACATTCTGCTAACATTTCTGTCGATGTCAGCAATTATCATGTTCCCAGCACAACGCTGATCAAGCAAAAACTGGATCTCACACTTAGGAATCTTCACATCACACTTACAAGCCAAGTGGAATCCATCACAGTTCTTTGCTTTGCAGTGCACTTGGAAACAAGAGGCAGATGGATACGTGCAACTAAAAACGTCAAAGAATTCACCCATTTCCATTTTGAACTTGTTTATCTTGACAAGATTTCGCTTGTTTTTGTTGACCAGCAGATCTTTCTTGTACAATTTTTTCAATTTATTTTCAATAATTTTTTGATCCAACAAAGGAATAGTGAACCGATCTCCAATCGCCCTAGCCCATATTGCAGAAACATCTAAAGCAGCTTTGTTCATTTGAGTTGAATGCAATTTTTCATGATGACAGCCTGGATATTTGTTTAAATGGTTCTAAAAATTAAGAGAATTTTTCAACAGCCATTAAAGGATTTATGTCTCACACCTCATGAGCTGGATCACTTAACACAAAATCACAATAATTATTTTTCAACTATGTGTATAAATGTTAGATCATTGGTAAATTCTCACAATTTTAACAAATTTGAAAGCCTAGTTACTGTCTTAGCTAACAAACCAGATAAAATCAGCAATAAATGAAACTTGGAAAAAACACGATTCATTTGGAAAATAGAGAAACCTAAGTGGATATACTTATATTTCTAATCCTCGATTAAAAAGTAAAGGAGGTGGAGTTGGTTTATATATAAAAGACAAGCTAGTTTTTTTCCTCAACTCTGATTTAACAGCAATGAACAAAAAATACTTTGAATCTATTTTCATTACTATACAGTTTAGAAACAAGTCAATCATTTGTAGAACGATTTACACATCTCCTCGAAATGATAAACTCTCTTTTGATATTTTTAATAATTATCTTCTTCAGACTCTGAATGCTATTAACAAGGCCAAACATAAATGTTTTGTTATTAGTAATTTTAATATTGATTTATTAAACTTAATTGATCAACAAACAGAATTGTTCACCAACACCATGTTCCGTTTCAATTATTATCCACTCATAAATAAACCGACGCGATTGGGTGAAACTAGCTCCACCGCCATTGACCACATTCGGACAAACATTATACTGAAGTGAAAAGTGGTATTATTGTTCACAATGTTGCGGATTATTTCCCTGTTGTTCAATGCTCTGCATCAGGAGACCCGATCCTTCAAAAGCAACATGCTTCAAGATATTTTTCACCTAATTCTTTTGAAAAATTTTATTTAACTCTAAAAAAGGTTGACTTATCACTTGTTTTATAAGAACTTGATTTGCATAAATTTTATGCAACTTTTAATGAATTATTACATAATCAATTTGAAATATTTTTTCCGTTCAAACCACCTAAAAAAAGAGCGCCTGGTTCTAAATGGTTCAGCAAGGAGCGGAAACAAAAAAGACAGACTACACAAAAAATTTATGGCTACCGGCTGTACACAGACTAAGTCAAAGTATCACAAAGCATTTCGATCTGGTAAATCTTAAAAAAACTGAATATTATCAGTCAAAATTTCATCAATATAAATCGAATATCAAAAAAACTTGGCAATGCTTAAATTGTTTACTTGAAAAATCTCAAACTCCAAAATCTGACTTGTTTAATATCAATTACAATAAAAAAATTAGTAAATGATTCTGTTGAAATTTCTAACATATTCAATGATTATTTTTCCAACATTTCATCATCCTTAGTAAAATTGCTTCCTTCAGCTAGCACTAAATTTTCTGATTATTTAAACTCTGCAAATCTCTCTTCAATGTTCTTTTTTTCTACTACACCCTATGAAATCTCACTTGTTATCTCTAAAACTATTTCCAAATTCAGTGCTAGTTGGAATAATATTCCTTCATTTGTCTTGAAGTACTCGGCTTTTAATTTTTGTCAGCTCTCAGATACATCTTTAATTGGTCTTTATCTCAGGGAAAATTTCCTTCATATTTCAAACACTCTAGAGTTATTCCTCTTTTTAAAAAAAAGGTAGTACCAACAATATTTTGAACTATCGTCCCATTAGCCTACTCTCCAACCTTTCAAACATTCTTGAAAAAATTGTGTACAATCGAATTTACTCTTTTTTTGCTCGCTTTAACCTATTTTCAGATCACCAATTTGGTTTCAGACATGGTCATTCAGCTTTATTATAATTACTTTGTCAATTGAAAATATTGCTGCTGCTTTTCAGAAAAAACAATCAACTTTGGGTATTTTCCTAGATTTATCCAAAGCTTGTGATACCATCGATTATAATATCTTATTAAGCAAACTTGAACATTATGGTGTTCGAGGCAATGTTTTAAAATGGTTTGAAATTTACCTTATTGGAAAGACTCAGCAGATCGAGTGTTGTAGTGCTAGATCAACTACCATAAACAATTTAACTTCTGGTGTTCCTCAAGGCTCTGTACTCGGCCCACTTCTCTTTATTATCTATGTAAACGATTTTCCTCGTTGCTTAAATGAGAGCTCTTGCCTGTCCTTTGCAGATAATACCACTACCCTACTGTCTGACAAAAATACTAAATGCTAATTTAAAAAGGGTAGCAACGAACTCCTCAAATTGATAACTGGCTAATTGCCAATAAATTTTTTTTTAATTCTGACAAGACCAAATCCATATTGTTCAGAACGCCTAACTCAAAAACACCTCCAGTTAACCTATTTTTAATTTTTAGAGAATACAATATAAAAAAGGTGTCATCAATAAAACTTTTAGGCGTTATTGTTAATGAACATTTGTCGTGGAAAGAACACATCATGTTAATATACAAAAAATTAAGACAAATTTTTTGCATAATAGTAAAAATAAAACCTAATCTAAATGAAAAAACATTTCCAATGCTCTATCATTTGCTCCTCATGAGCCACATACGCTTCTGTATATGAAGTTGGTGCTTTGGAAATGAAACATTGATTAACAAATTTCAAAGACAGTGCAACAAATTCATAAGAATAATTTTTAATCTTTCTCACAGGGAAATTGTTAGTTGCACGATGTTAGAATACAACTTAATTACTATAAAACATATGTATAAAGTGGAAATTGGTATTCTTATGTTCAAATATCATAAAAACCTACTGCCCGATCTTTCGACGAAATATAATCCAAAAATCATTTCATATAAAAACCAGAAGCAGCAGTAATGTTGTTACCAGCTTTTGCCGATCTAGTGTTATTCAACAATCATTAAAATTTATTGGACCAAAAATTTGGAATAATATTCCTTTTATAATTAGAGACTCTAAAACAAACAATGTTTTTAAACAAAAATTAAACCAATTCCTTTTAAATTCTTAACCTTTCAAATCAATTTTCTTATATTTCATAAACTTAAAAATTCTCGCTTCCTGATGCTTGCTTTTGTTGCTTTTTTTTTTCAGAAAATTCGTACCCTATAAGATGACGCACCCACTTCTACTTTCATTGCATTACGATAAATAGAAGTCTTTATCACAAAGAAGATTCAAATATCGTTTTTATTCCATTATAAATTTTGTATTATTTCTAAAATAGTTGCGCATTGCACCTTGTGTTTTCCGTTTATTTATTTGTTTGTTTTTTTTTGTTTTTTTTTGTGTATGTTTTGTAATTCTTGTAATCTTTAATTTTTTTCCTTGTCATATGAGTAAAATGGTCCTTTTTACCTGCGACAGAATTTCTTTGGGTTGGTTTCTTTGCCTGTCAGGCCTTTTTTGTCAGCAACCTGTTGTGTATCCCACCACATTTTCCGCTGACACAACAGCGTCTACATATGACTCGGATGACGCTTTTTTCTTTTTATTTCATTTTCTTTCTTTCATTTCATTTCATTTCCTTTTTCTTTATTTTTTGGTTTCTCTTAAAAGGTGGTGCAACCATGCACACTTGTTCTCAAAATTTTTTTCTTATCTTAATTTTTTTTTGTTCACCAACACCATGTTCCGTTTCAATTATTATCCACTCATAAATAAACCGACGCGATTGGGTGAAACTAGCTCCACCGCCATTGACCACATTCGGACAAACATTATACTGAAGTGAAAAGTGCCGGAACATTTATCGTTTTAATGCCTCTTCCTTTTTCTGTTCTGCTTTCTACTACGTTCAAAACTCCTACTTCACTATGTTTTTTATGGCGAAACTGAAATAAAAAATATTGATATTGATACTGATACTTCACAATCTCATTCACATCTGCAAACCTTTCAGCCTCACATTTGTAGCTCCGACAATTTCTTAACGCTTCACCATTAAGTAGAAGTTTGTGTGCAAAAATAGAATCTGGATGCTTAAACACAGCATGCTCTGTGCCTTTCCTGGTTATTCTCTTAGTGATTACTGCTATATTCTTTACAAATTAGTTCAACTCTGAAATATCAATACATTATTTTACTTTAGAAGTGTCAAAACTACATTACATTTTATTAAAACTTGTAAAAGTATGCGTGACAACTGACAACACTGCATTACAAAAAAATGCAACACAAACCAATGATATCCTGACAACGGCCAACAACTGTAGGCTATGTCACAAAAAAACGTGAAATAGGCAAACGGAAAGAGATAACTCAAAAATATTACAGCAGAACAGTGCTGAAAAATTGGCTATACCTTGAACAAGCGGCGTGCTGATTGGCACTGAGTCAAGAACGTGGCTGATACAGTATCATTGCTTTAGTATAGTCTCATAAAATTGCGTCAAGTGTCGATTTTCAGTCCAAAAGTCGGTGGGCAAAACCTACGTCTATTAGCCTAAAGTTTGGTGTGGGACTTTCAAATAACATGTACAAAAATGCATCAAGCAATCACTTTAATCTGTGCAAAAGACAATCTATGACAAACTTTTCCCAAATATAGAAAAGCTGTAAGCAAAAGTTTCCAAAATATTAGGACGCGCGAACATCCACGCCAGGAGATGCGCACCAAAAGCGCGGACAGATTATAAAATGAGACATTCATAATGCAACTGAGAGCAGCCTCTTAAACCTTATTATTGAATGCTGCTGCATTCTTAAAAGGAAAGTAGTTATGGACACTGACAGATTTCCAAAGGACGTTGGAATGGATAATGGCAAGTTTTTTAAGTAAATGTTTTTTCTTGAATACCAAGTAAATTTTACCTGGAATTTTGCTTTTTGGTTGATACACAATTGAATTTTTATTAGTGAATTTGAATTCTGGTTGACTTTTATGAATATGATAGAAATATCACTTACATAAATGTAATTGACATGTCACCCACCTTCACGGTTTCTTTTATCGCCCTGGCTGTGTAAGTGTTTCGTGAACGCAGATGAACCATACTGGACACCGCATCTTTAAGGCATTCGACTGTGGAGCAGCTACCCAGAGCGGACGGCCTTACGTAGTTGTAAAACGGGAGAAATCTGGAAAAATAGATAGATATTTTATTTATTAACCAATACGCACAAAATAACACTAATAATTATCACAATAAGTAACAAAATCAGTGTATAAAGAGATAGAGCATCGTCGAACAAGGGTTACTGAGTCAGATACTTTTTGGTAGATGCTCTGAAATCAAGCAATTATTAGATTTTTTATTTTTTCGCAATAAGAAACTCTTTCGCCTTGTGAAAGCTTTGTTCTTTTCTAGCGGTCTGCTTCGAGACTGATGCTGTCGCCCTCTCTTCCGCTTTTGTTTCAATTGCTAACTCACATAGCAACAGGGCAAACGTTTGTCGCTTCCAATTTTTTTAGTTTGGTTTCGTTATGCGTGACTATATCATCATCTCCAGGAGTATTTATTTTCGATTCTTACTTAGCTATTTTTTTTAAAGATTTTGTCAACGGGTTGTTATTGCATATACTCACAAGAAATCGTGTAGCATTTTGCACAAATCGTATTTCAAAAATGGTTAATATGCGCATACACTCTTTGCAATAAGTTAAGACGAATAAACTTGGAAGGCTTTCAAAGTTGAAAAACTAAATTTTGTGCGAAAAGCAACCTTTAGCACTGGAATTATTTCAATTCGAAGATGTTATATTGTACCGTGAAAACTCTTCTCTATCTTTTATTTGTCATATTTGCATTAAAACCCAGATTTTTATCGAGTTGACAACCAACAATAGCAAAATTAATTGCTAAACTTAAACTTTTATTCGTTCGTTGCAAAAGTTTTTTGCCATATGACCTAGACAGAACCTTGCAAGCTCTGATAATATTTGATACAAGCTTACAATAAAATAGAATTTTATAACTTTTCTGCAGCATATATTATAGCTCTTGAACAATATTGAAAATATTATTAATAATATTTCATAAACTACTGGGTTTGAAACAAAGTTGTAGTAATTAAAGTTTATGATATGAGACCAGTGATTTTGCGCTGTCGCAACTAAATTAAAAGGCTCGAGTCGGGTAATGATTAAATACAAATACGCTTGCTTATGGAAATTACTGACAGAAAGAAAACGCTATCTGCACTGTCTAACATTATCTGACATGGAGTGTGCAGCAATGTCTCAGCGGACTTGTTTTCTTTTGCGGTCGATGTTTGTGTTAAAAGAGGAGCTGAACTATCTACTGACCATCATCTAGTCGTCTTCATTCTGAGAGGCCTGAACCATCCAAAAACAAGGAAACGATTTAGAGCACGAAGAGGATACAGAATAAAGTGGTTACTATTACAGTTACTTTCTGATAAAAAGGTGAGATACACTTTTGCAAGCAAAGTTGCTTCTCTGTTCAGAGAACTCCCTTACTGTATTGAAGACGTTGAGACTGAGTGGAATTTATTTAAATCAACAATCATTACATCTGCAGCTGTTAGTTGTGATTGCAAACGTGTGGGAGATCAAATGGGTAGTGAGAAAAGAACAGCTTGGTGGAACAAAGAAGTTAAAGAAGCTATCCATGCAAAGAAAACAAACGAGTCATTTAACCAGCTTCGATTGGTGCTCATAAGACTACTCCATATACTCCACAACACATAAGACTGCCGCCACTATTATCAAATAGTCCAAAGAAAAGTCATGGGAAGAATTCGGAGAAAAGTTGGATACAGACTACAGATTAACAAACAAAGTATTTTGGCGAACCATCCATTGTTTGCGCAACAAACGGGTCCTGCCTACGACAGTTGATCGAACAAAACGTGATCGAAGGACACGTGATCGAACGACACGTGATTGAAACGGCATTTGATTAAAACGACAGTTGATCGAACGACACTTGATTGAACGACACGCGATTGAAAGGACAGTAGATCGAACGACACTTAATCGAACGACACGTGATCCAAACGACACTTGATCGAACAACAGTTGATCGAAACGACACTTGATCGAAACGACGCTTAATAGAAACGACATTTGATCGAAACATTTAATCAGAACGACACTTGATCGAAATGACAGTTGATAAAAAAAAGATTTACTTTTGTATGTTTCTGCGATTAAGCAATCTCTTTGTTACTGTAAACAAGATTTATAAAGAGCAGAGGTCATCAGTGAGAAGACCGGTTATTTTTATTTTTTATAATTTTTTGTCAATGTCAAGGTCAGGGTTTTTTGATAAGGTCGTCAGGCAAAGAATTTTTAGGGGGCGAAACTACTAGATTTCTTGTCATGGTTATGTTTCTTTAGTTAGCTATTGCTGAGATTTTTTGTATTCTTTTTACATTGTTGTCAGTTATTTAGAGGATAGCATTGTACCACAACTCCACCCTTGCAAACCTCTTGCAAAAATCAAAGACAGATTAAAAGAGAGAATCTATTTTTTAGTGATTTCTATGTTTTTTAGACAAAAAATCGACAAAACCGGGACAGATTTAAGTAAAAATCTTTTGTTTAGAGATTACAATGTTTTTGGAAAGAAAAATTGACAAAATCGGAAAAAATTCAAAGTTGTAAATTTTCTCTTTTATTATTCGATCAAATGTCGTTTCAATCAAATGTCGTTTCGATCAAGTGTCGTTTCGATTAAATGTTGTTTTGATCAGGTGTTGTTCCATCGAATGTCGTTTCGATCAAGTGCCGTTTCGATTAAATGTCGCTTCGATCAGGTGTGGTTCCATCAAGTGTCGTTTGATCAAGTGTCGTTCGATTAACTGTCGGGTCATCAAGTGTCGTTTGATCAATTATCGTTGGATAACTGTTCGATTAACCCGGGGGCTACTTTTTCTCTATTACACATAGCTAAGGCAATTCTAAATTTTTGAATTTAACAGTTTGAGACAGCAGAAAATGTAGACCCAAGCTCAACCACAATTATATTGTGCATCCTGAAGTTGAGGTTCAACTATTTCACGGCTTCTCTTTTCGAGGCACTTTGCATAGACTTTTCCAGGAAGACTTAATAGAGAAATGCCTCTGTAGTTAGTCCATTTCTTCTTGTTTCCTTTTTTGTAAATAGGTATCAAGACCTTTTTACGTCATTGCTTTGAACCTCACTAGTTTTCCAAGCTATTTGGTACACACTGGTCAGCGAACAAATCTCAAAGTTGTTCTAGGCCTTTAACAATTTTAGTCAAATATTATCTTCACCGGGGATCTCACCAGCTTTCAAAGATTTGATTTCTGTGCTCAACTCTGCTTTAGTTACTTCGCCAGTTTGTTCCTCGGATGTTTCCAAATGTTAGACTGTAACTGGATTTAAGAGCTCAAAACGTATTTTCCCTAACGATTTAGGATGTCCTTTTGACGCTTCAAAAGCACACCATTAGCCTCGATAAAGGTGGCAACTGGTGTTTGTTTGCTGCGCAAACAATGTATGGTTCGCCAAAATACTTTGTTTGCTAATCTGTAGTCTGTATCCAACTTTTCTCCGAATTCTTCCCATGACTTTTCTTTAGACTGCTTGATAATAGTGGCGGCAGTCTTATGTGTTGCGAATTATCATAATCGATGCCGGTTAAATAACTTGCTTGTTAACCAAGCTCGAAACGCACTTTTCTTTGCATGGATAGCTTCTTTAACTTCTTTGTTCCACCAAGCTGTTCTTTTCTCACTACCCATTTGATCTCCCACACGTTTGCAATCACAACTAACAGCTGCAGATGTAATGATTGTTGATTTAAATAAATTCCACTCAGTCTCAACGTCTTCAATACAGTAAGGGAGTTCTCTGAACAGGGAAGCAACTTTGCTTGCAAAAGTGTATCTCACCTTTTTATCAGAAAGTAACTGTAATAGTAACCACTTTATTCTGTATCCTCTTCGTGCTCTAAATCGTTTCCTTGTTTTTGGATGGTTCAGGCCTCTCAGAATGAAGACGACTAGATGATGGTCAGTAGATAGTTCAGCTCCTCTTTTAACACAAACATCGACCGCAAAAGAAAACAAGTCCGCTGATAATGACAGAACGCTGTCCCACCAAATCTCTGTACCAGGTGTACTTGTGAATCTCCCTGTGCCGAAAAAAGGTATCATTATGCACCGTCCGTTGATGGCACGGAACTGTCACAAAAACCTTCGGTTTCTGTTAATGTCAGAGTCTCCTTGTCTTCCGATAACATCTTTCCATGTCTTGCCGTCAGTACCCAAATGTGCATTGAAATCACCCAGTAGAACAATTGATTTGGAAGATGTTACTTTTCTGTAAAGCAACACCTACTTCATCTAAGAAAGGCTGGTACTGTGCTTCAGCGTTTGGTGCATACACCTGCAAAATGCACAGTGACCGCTCCTGCAGCCTAAGCTTAAGAAAACGAACCCTTCTTTCGAGTGGGATCCAATCAGTGACACAGTGGGCCAGGAGGCTTACAAAAATGCCTACCCCTGCCTGAGAAGACATGGTTACATCTACACGTCAGTAGAGAAGCTTCTAGCCTTCATTTAACTCAACAGTATCAGAGCCACGACATTTGGTAGAGGAAACTCCAACAATTTCAACATAATATTGCTCTACCTTCCAAATTCCTGTCTTTTTCCATTGAGTGATGTGACGTTCCTTCCTCATGCAAAGATTCCGATGACGAGAACCAACTCAAGTAAAGATGCTGTGTGCTGCCTCCATTTGCCTCCCCAAACGCGTAGCAAATGCATTGATGGGTTTCCAGTTACGGTCAGCTAGTGGGAGAGAATGTAGCTTACTTTTTGAACGTGCCCCTCTGCCTAAAGCCCGATCGCGGACATTTTTATACCGCGCGACGCCCGGTGCAGTATAAATATTGTCATTCAGACTATTCATTTTGCTACCTTTGTTAGATTGCTTTTGGTCTGTTTCTCATCTTCGACCTTATCACCATGGGTAGCCCTGAGAGGATTTGAAAACTCCAGACGGCATTGTTCTTAGAATAATAGAAAATGCAAACCCCTTTACCACGCAAAGGTAGCAATTTATAGGGTTGAGTGTGATGAATCTATAGAGAGGGTGATGAATTAGTTTGTTTTGATTTTTAATTTCTATATTAAATATTCGGCTCATTGAACTTTGACCGATTTTATTAATGAATGTGAATTACAATTTGATCAGTTAAATAAAATCGTCAACTTGGTTTGGCTGAAAAGAGTAATAAAGTTCTGTTAAAAGAGTTTTAACAAAAACTTTTTGTTGAATTACTTTTACTCGTTTTAGAAAACGAGTAAAGGAATTGCAAAACCTTCAATTCTATGCTTTGTTGAAGTTGTTTTAATTTGATTTCTACACAGTAGGAGAAGATGGGGTTGGTAGTTCCATCGGTTAAGTAGTTTTAGAGCCATTTTTGAAAAAAAGAAAAAGACCATGAGATTACCTTTTTTTGTTCACAATTAGTGCTCTTAGTCGGTCATCTTGAATGTCTTTTTAGTTTCATGTCGCTATTTTTATCAAAAAGTAAATTTTTTAGATAACTTTTAAAGCCAATTTTTGAATTGAATGTTATAGTTATCAAAGTCACGGTTGTGATGCTGAATAAAGTATATCTTTCTTCGTATTTCTCTCTGGTTTTTTATTTTATTTAAGTTAACCCACAACTAAAAAAAATTTACACTTTGCTTAAACTTAGGGATTGGGGTTATTAAAAACCAATAATTATGGGGTACGTTAAGCCATGGAGCAGCTTACCCTATAGTCAATCGCTAATTTTCCTGTTGCATTATTTGTCGAGAAATAATATAAGATGTTATAACTGAACACAGTTCTTATATTCAATAAACCTTAACAGTGCTATGCTGGCATTTGGATATATTCTAATAATGTTATATTATTTTTAGGCTAAACATTTACTTAATTGTTAAATACAGGAACTAAAGCTATTTCGACATTAGAATCATGTCAATTAAGTGAGCATTGTAGCATGTATTAGGGTTTACTTTATGTAAGTAACTTTGCAAGAGTTGTGATTTGTTGGCTCTAAACTGTGCCAGTTCGTACGCTTGTTCTGATAAATGTATGTCATAGGGTGTGGTGTTAGTAACTTTGTTGTTTTTTCTAGAATTGAAATATTGTGAGGTAATGGTAGCGTGAACCTATTTTTTAAATTTTCTCTACATTCTTCAGGTGTTATGTCTGGTTCTGAGATGATGATGTTAATGTGCTTATTGTTATAAAAGATTGTGGCTTTGGTGTTTCTGAGTGGATCGAAGTATGCCTTAAGATCATGTACATGTAAATAGTGTGTTTGTGTTTAGGTCACTTGTTTAAGTTGAGTAGCATAAAGTTTGAGATTGGTGTCCATTGAAAGGACCTTGATTTTGTCGTATAAGTGTTGAGTGTTAAAGCTCCTGCGCAGCCAATAGAGCAATTCGCAAAGCTGTGTTTTGAATAATTTGCAGTTTCTTCATGTTGGTGCTTGATATGATTGGGCTTTAAAAGAGTGTTTGCATATTCCAAAATGGGGCGAGTGATGGCTTTAAATATAGAGACGATTAGTTTTTTTTTGTTTTGCCCATTGGGCAGAAGTGAGTGCTTTCAAAATGTTAAGCGTTTGTTTTGCTTTCGTAATGGTGACGTTTATATGGTGTGAGAATATCATTTTTGGGCCAAGAGTGATTCCTAAAATTTTTGGGTATTTTGTTGTTGGTAATCTTTGGTTGCTTAATTCAAATAATAGAGTTGTGCCATATTCATCTGGATCTGGTGCAAAAAGTGTGGTGGTAGTTTTGTTTGTGTTTATATAAAGGTATTTAGTAGTGCCCCATTTATAGATTTTGTAGAGATATGGTTAAATGAGTTGCTGGGCCTTATGGTGTTTTGTGCGAGATACTGTGATTCTTATGTCATCAGCATATGTTGTGATTTGTATGTCGTTTGGGGGAAGTGGAATATCAAGGGTGTAAATGTTGAATAATGTTGGAAACAGAAATTCATCTTGTGGTGCTCCTGTGTTGATTCGTTTGAGTTTTGAGAGTGTGCCGTTGTATAGAGTGCATTATTGTTGCCTTTTTATGTAGTTTGCTATGAACTTGACAATGATGTTTGGAATGTTTTTTAGTGTGAGTTTGTGTAAAAATTTGTGTATGATCACTGTATTAAACGTCTTTCTTATGTCCAAAGCTACAGCTACAGTGTGTCCTGGAGGTCTTGGAAGGTTAAAGTTTTTTATGATTTGGTAGCAGATGTTGTGTAAAGCATGATGGTGCTGAGTGGTTATGTTTGAATCCATATTGATGAAAAATGATTGAAGTGTTTACTGTTATGTATGGCAATAGTGTTTTCTCTAGTGCTTTGGCAGTGGGTGATGAAAGTGATATGGATCGATATTTTCTGCCAATATTGTGGTCTTTATATGATTTTGGAATGAAAATGGCTGTTGAAAATTTTCAAAGATGGGGTATTGTGTTAGCGTTGAGGGCAATGTTGTAAATGTCTGTGTGGTATCTAATGGTAAGTTGTCCTCGGTATTTTAGGTAATGTTTACCCCATCAGATTCAGTAGAATTGTTGTTTGTGCTGTTTGTAATGGCTATTTGTGCTTTTGAAGTGATAAATCGTATTTTCTCAATGGGAAGAGTCTTGATTGTATGGTCTATGTGCCTGCTGATTTTTTTGGAGTGATGTTAGTAAATTGTTTATTAAAATCTTTTGCTTTGTCTTTGTCAGTGATGGTTGTTTTAGTTTTGAAGCGAATGCTTCTGTTTTGTTGTGTGAGTGGTTTTTGTTGGATATATTTGCCATGGTGACCTACAGGTAGTGTGGATTTTGTTTGCGATCAATTTTGTCAAGATATTGCCTCCAGATGTTTGCTTTGTGTTCATGTATTTGTTGGTTTATGTGATTGTTTAGAGTAATGATTTGTAGATCTGATCTGTTTTGTTCACAAATATGGTTACGATGATGGATGAGATTGCGGATATGCATGGGTAGGTGTGATTTGTGCTGTTTCAATTTCTTTTTGAAATAAAGAGTCTGTCGGCATCAAAAATTGCCTGATTAGGTATTTGTTTGCCATATGAACCTTTGTGGTGTGTGGTCTATAAGAGATGAAATCCTCAACATGTTGTTTAAATAATGTCCAATCGGCTTTTTGGTAGTTTATTATTGTTTTAGTGAAGTGAAAGCAAGTTGGTTTGGTCTTAGTACGTACACTGAAAGTGGTAAGTAAAAGCAATGTGAGAAAGTGTATGGTAAACCAGATGCCATGCAAGTCTGCTGAAGCATTCATTGGTGATGTTTGGTGAAGTAGGCTGTTGTGTATAATTGTTTGGTAGACATGTTGGGGTGTTTGTGTTTAGTGTAATGTGACTGAAATTAAGCAGAGTGTCTTCAATCAGTTTTCTCCTGTGGTCTTGCGTCGGCGAGTGCCATAAGGACGAGTGAGCCTTAAAACCTGTTGTGATTATTGTGTTTGGAAGATTTGTTATGGTTAAAAATGTTCTAGATATTATTGAGTCCTCTTCTGTTTGTTATAGCTGGGTAGAATGTTTGGATGGAATGTACATGTTTGCGATATGTAATTGCTGTGATGCGGAAAAGTGAATTTTAATGATTTGTAGTTCAATGGGAGAGATGTTTGATGTATTAAGTTGTAAAAAAATCATGTTGTTTTTAATTTAAGTTAGAAGGCCTCCTCCTTGTCTGTCAGTGCGATCTTTTGTAATAGGTTTGAAGTGAGGAATGTTTGGTATTTTGGGGATTGATTGAGTTTTGTCTCTTGTAATGTAATGACGTATGATTGTGTGTTTTTAATGAGTAGTTACATTTCATCTGTTTTGTTGAAGATGTCATTTGCATTAAGTTGCAAGACTTTTAGAAAAAATTTTGGTGATGTTGTGCTCGTTTGTGTTCTATGTTTAAAAGTGCTGTGAAGTATGGAGCACCAAGTGTCGCTGTAGCCCTTTGTTGTGATTTGTAAGCATTTTAAATCTACTCAATGCTTTGTTTAATGTTTAGTGATAGGTTCGATACAAATGTTACAAATCCATTTGTGTATTTGTGGTGCAGGTTTTGGGTGTATGTTGCCTCCGAGAAATAGCAATCTGATAATCCAGTTGGTCAGTAAATTGAAAAACTGAGTTTTCCGCAAAACCAGAGAATAGTTTTTTTATCAGATGGAGAAGCCAGAGATTAGTTTTTTCATCAGACGAAGAAGCCAGA
Organism: Diplosoma virens; assembly: GCA_963680785.1. NCBI lineage: Eukaryota > Metazoa > Chordata > Ascidiacea > Aplousobranchia > Didemnidae > Diplosoma > Diplosoma virens. Next base: position 38,554,735 of record OY796892.1, on the reverse strand, counting down.
GATGAGTCTTTTCTCACCAGATAAAGCAAGAGCTCCACCCAATAGAGATCAGAGAGGACGTAGAAACAAGCCAATGTGTAGTGGTTGAGAATCAACCACTAGTGTCTTAACCTCGACAAGTCTGACTTGTTTAGGAAAATACTTTTCTAACAGATACCTCTGCCAAGTACCTGAACGAGGACCTTTTCACTCTGCACAACGCTCGAGGCAGCATGAAAAAACATTCTAGGTGACTTATCATGAATGTCCAGTGTAACACTGCTGCGAGGGGGTTTTTATATAAGCGATTTTCTTCTACATAATGTATATATTCAATATACTGCTTGCTTTCCACAGCTTTTGAGAACAGTCTGTCCAGGTTTGCAGTTGCCATCTTTTAAATTACATTTTGTCTGAACTCTTTCCGAAAACTTTTTTGACATGGATATTCCTTACAGGAAAAATAAAATCTCTGGCCAACTCAGCTTTACAGGTTAGCAATTTTAATTCAAGTTGAACAAGTATTTCTTTTTTTTATTCATTGATTTATTGACTACAAACTTGATATTCTATATTCAGGTGCAGTTTACCGAGATCTTTCTATTAATGTTTTAATAAAAAAAATCACTCAAAAGTAGCGTCGTCTTGTTTCCAAAACCGCGATATTTTTTAAATCATCACAACTAAGAAACTAAAAACGGTAGTAACTTGATATTGTGCCTAGTTGATGTAGAAGATGGTTACATTTTTTACAGATGTTCTCAGAAAATTTCAAGACCAGGAATAATTTTCCTGGATGATTTGATGTGGAATGGCTCTTAATTTTTTTATAAATTTTCTATACTTCACTAAAAGTTTTGCTATTGGACAGACGATAGGAAGTTTACAATTAGAAAAAAAAATTATAAAAGATAAAATAATTTAAAAAATGATTTTCTAAAAAAAATCCTCTTTCAAAATAAAAATTATTTATAAAACAAGAGCAGCTCACGTCGAGAAGTCAATGTCATCTTCATATTGAACCAATCCAACCTGGGTCGAAATCCCTATGCTGTCTGAAAACACCTCTGTGACGTCGAAAAGCACCTCCTTCATTGCTGCAAATTCGCTTCTCCTAATAGAGTTGGAAGAGTCCAGGAGGAAGACGACATCAAGATAGGATTTGAAGCAAGCTGCGAAGAAATGAGAATATTTACAAAGCAGGAATATGAGGCAAGAAGCAATCGAGTTATTTATTAAAAAATTTCAACTTACGAACTTCCCCCCATCCTTCTAGCGGATGAAAGTTGCCATTCAAAGTCTTAGAATAACAAGCTCCAGGAAGGTAAGTCCCCGTGCTTCCACATTTTTTCTCTCTTCCAGAGGCGCAAACCTGGAACCGACATATTTGAATAGGTCAGGGTTGGAATTGTTTTCTATGCATTTGACAAAGGATCCAGATCTTGAAGTTTTATAGATTGAAATAAAAACTTTTTTTATAAGCCCATCAAGTTCTGTCAAAAATTTATAAAACAGTAAAAATTTTTTTTTTAACTTTCAAGTTAAAACAGTTTAATAAAAAATAAAACGTTAATATTGAAGCTAACTGAGTTTATCTGATTATATTTGGCATTAGTTATATAAAAGCTTAATATCAAAAAATTTATTTTCCTGCATTGTTAGAAAGCATTTGGTTTGGAATTCGGAGATGAAAACTGGGATCAACTCTGCAGCAAAGAGAATGAAAGAAGGAAACACAAATAATCCAACGAGTTTAGATAAAAAATAACTATGAGTAATTTAAAAATAGATTTAAATTTTTAGTCATATGAAGGTACCTTTTTGATGGCTTTAGCAACATCGCATTTTATACTGTACATTAGTGTAACGTTTACATAACCTTTTTAAATAAACGTTTGGTGGTACAGAATTTGAAGATGGCGTAAAGTAAAAGTAAAGCTTTAAGAAGAAAAATCTTTTACTTCACGCCATAACCTTTTTACTTTTTAAGATGTTTCTTCTTTGAATATTAAATGAAATGAACAAACTTTGTACAACTCTATGGGCTCCGTGTCTTTTGTTACTTGTTAAAGGCAACCCTAGAACCCCGCGCCAATTACCAAATTTACCAATCATTTACACAATTAACCGCCCCAGTGTCATCCAAAGTAATATTTGCCACCGTTTGTGAACAAAACTTGCACGAGATTTGAACCGGGATCTGCAGGTGCAAGCCAATTTATTGAGACATCAAAGTCGTGTTACGTGATCTAAAAAAACCTGATTTTTTCAGTTTTTCAATTTTTTAGTTTCTTATTAATTTTTCGGATGTACCAGCTTGTCACAAACTTTACTCAGAAATCCAAAAGGACCAGTTGAACTATTTTTTATTTATTCCGGCTCAAAAAATAGTTTACCGCAAGACTGAAGTTTTTAATATAGTTAGTTTCGGCTACGTTTGAATTGATTCATTAGAAAACTTCTCCCGCAGACAGACAGAAACCACTGTCGTTAACTATAAAGAATATATTTAGAAAATTCACAAAACTTGATCGATTCACAAAAAACACCGTTATCGAACTTCGCCAAACTTCAAAACAATTCCAGTGCCATAACTTCGAATAATCCCTCCAACAACTTTGTGCCCGCGAGATATAAAAATAAATTAGCGCCCCGATGGCTAATATTAATTTTAATATTTCGTCCACGACAAAAGCTTAAAAATTTTATCTCTCTATAACACACTGCGGTCACAAGTCACAAAAATACAAACAAATTAACTGCAACGCAACAACTCAAATCGGCCTGAAATGATTGGCTGGACTGGAATTAAGACTGAAATAAAGTGAAAGCAAAGTGTGCACTTATGTAATATCATATCACGTGAGGCTAGATTATAAGCTATTTTTTTTGGAATAACGTAGATCTTTCCAAATAACGATTAAATTGAGATCACTGTTCACAACAGCCAATCAGAGAAGCGCGACAATGAACGAATTAAGTAATTAGAAGTCATCGCGCTAAATGACAAAATTCAATTAATGATTCCAGAACACTGGAGAAAGAAAAAAATCCCAGAAGCTAACGGTCACGTGCTTCTAACCTGCTTGACACATGCTTAAGATTAAAATTGATAAAACAAACAAATAAAGCAATGTAAAGAGCTTGCAAATAAATTAAATAAATTAAATTAAGTGGGGTTTGCCGACTGTGCAATTATTACTTGGTCATTAAAATATTACGTCATAATAAAATTTAAAATTACTGAAAAAGATAGAAAATTAACAATGAATTTGTGAAGTTAAAATTATATTGCAAATTAAGTGTGACACAGCTAATGCATTGAAGACTGTGATTGCGTTCGTGATATTTAACTATTGTGAACTAAACTTGTTCCTAAATCAAATTATTTAGATTCATGATTAGAAGACTTACAAAAAATTTCTCATTTGAAGAATTTTTTTCCTGATTAAAGAGGGTCGAACCGAGAAAATCATTGGTTTGTTGAAGAACAGCGCCATTCGAGAGGAAAGAATTGCGATCGAGCAAATGACACGTGATATTTATCAACCAATCAGAAGTCCCTAAAGTTTCATTACTTGAATGTTGGTTGGATTTAAAAAAAAAAACGGTTAAAATTGATTAGCCGAATTTCGTAAATGAATAAGTTTACGAGGTATGTCGCTTCAAACAAAATACTTGTCTAGCAGCCAATCACAAACAGCCCACTGCTTTATTACTGTCACTGAATATAAATCCAAATATTAAAAAAGCCTGCGAAGCTAAGCAAATATAGCAAAAAAACAAAATTTTTTAACAAAAAAGTGATAAAACGAGATATATTCTTCTTTTAGTTTATTCAGAGTTTGTTTAAAGTTATTCTTAGGTTTAACAAAAAAATAAAAGAAGTTCTAATAATTAGTAGATCTAATTAACTTTTCTATAAAATTCAATTTTGCTTGGAATCAAAATTGAATTTATTTAAACGCTTTTACTAATGTTAGAAGCCTTCAAACAACAATGATCATCGATGTAAAATATTCACGAAGGGTTACAACCAGCAGCACTGAGGCCCGTGTGGATTGACTATTAATGTTTTCTAAGCAAAAACTGGCGGGCTGCCACATTTTTATAAAAATAAAATTAAAATTTAATAAATTTTAACTTTTTTTAGGTATCATCAATCACTATTTATCCCATAAATTATTGAAATCTTACTGAGGCTAGTATTCTTTTCCGCCCCACAATGGATAATGGCACCAATGGTCCGGTTTGTTTGAAATTCTTGGAACTTCGGAGCTCCCACGATGATGCTGCAAAGAAAATAAAACTCATTTTGGTTTTTCCCGTTTACTTCTCTAAGTGACGGTTGCCAAATATTTTTGAAAACACTTAAAATAGTGGAGCTGCATAATAAAATGGAACCTAAGATCTTGAACGTTTTTTGTTCTTTTTCACGCTTTTATAATCTATAACGTTTCGCCCACGGGTGTTGCACCCTCTATAAAACAATCGATTCAATAATTGCAACATTTTACTCTCAAAAACACGCGATGTTTGCAACACATCAACAAACACCTAATGCACGAGTTCTATTCGAATATCTCCATTAACAGATGGTTTCATAAAATCTATTCCCAACAAGTTCAAGTTCAAGTTTATTCTTCCAACGCTTTATAAGTTCAATAAACACATGTCACATTTGTTGATTTGACAAAAAAACAATCAAAAAAGATATGACATAAGTGTCAAACAATTGAAACACCGAAAGATCATTTGATCACCAAATCCAGCTGCCTCAGAGGTGTTTATTATTTTAGACTAACTGAATCACTAAGTTTTTTGTTTAGGTTCATAAAAAAATAAAAAAACAATAGGCTACTAATAATAAAAAAAAAAAATTTAAGAACATAAAAAAAAAGGAAAAAAAAGAAAAAGAGAAACACAAGAATTACACAAAAATTTAATTACAAAAAAAAAAATTGAGCATAAATCATTTGCGTGCAGGTCAATGATTATCATTATTTTATATCTTTTAAACATTTTAAAAATTAACCTGAAAAAATGTGCCTCAAAATTGCAGTACAATTAGGAAAGCGCCATCTGATAGTAGAAAACAACTACAGTTAACAAATTGTAGAGAATTTTTATTCTTATTATCATTGATTTACAATTTTCATTGATTATTAATCTTTCCTTTTCCTCTTTACAATTATATTAGTATAATTCTATTACACAAGAATGCACTATACAGCAAGTGAACATTTGATTATAATGCATACACTAATATATATATTGTAAACGATGATGTGCTCTAAAATGTAGATGAAGCTAAATGATTTTTTAATTTTTTAGAAAAATTTTTGTAGGAAAATTTTTTTATGTTTTCTGGGATTTCTGACCACAATTTAGCTCCTGTATAACTAATAAGTTTTTGGCTTTGTTGCAATCGATATCGCGGTGAAAAATAATTTTGTTGTTTAGACAGCCTAGTAGGGTAGCTATGTATTGATTCTATTGATGTAAAGTATTTAATAAAAGACGTTGGGAGTTGATTAGCATTATAGCAAATCATGAATTTTCCGATTTCTAATTTGTATATTTGTTCAATGTTTAGTAAGTTAGGTTGAAAATTCTCTTTTTCTTGAATAATTTTAATAATTATATTATGTACCTTGTTGAGTGGTGACAATTTGGTTTTGTTTGCATTTCCCCAAGCTAATATGCCATATTGTAATTGTGAGTATGCCATGCAGTAATAAACATTTAGTAGATTTTTGGAATTTACTAGTGGTTTTATAGTTCTGAGAATTCCACAAACTTGTGCTAATTTCTTACAAAGAAGTTGAATACGATTTGTCCATTTTAATTTTTCGTCAAGCACTACTCCTAAGTATTTAAGGGTTTTTACCTGCTCTAGTTTAATTGAATTTGTCAATGAAATTTGGAAGGTAATATTGTCATCAATTTTTTTATTAGAAGGTTTAAAGAGCATATATTTATATTTGTCATAATTTAGCTTCAGTTTGTTTAAATTCATCCATTGGGAAACTTTATTTATTTCTATATTTACTTTTTTGTTTAAAAGTTTCAGATTAGAGTCAGTCATAATTAAACAAGTGTCATCTGCAAATAACCTTGTCGAAAAGTTAGAGATTAGTGGGAGATCATTTATATAAATCAAAAATAGTAGAGGACCTAATGTTGAACCTTGAGGAACCCCTGTATTTAATACATTTCGCTGAGATATGATGTTGTGTAAGACAGTAAATTGTGTTCTGTTTGTTAGAATCAGATAATAATTCATGTATATTTCCTCTTATGCCATATTTGTGTAATTTGTTAAGTAGAATTGAGTGATTGACAGTATCAAATGCTTTTTTTAAATCCAAAAAGACTGCACAAGTATACTTTTTTTGCTCAGTATTGTGTAAAATCTTATTATAAATGTCTGTTACAGCTAAAGTTGTAGAATGTCCTTGTTGGAACCCAAATTGTTCATGGCTTAGAATATTTTTAGAAGAGAGGTATTCACAAAGTCTTTTGTATATACATTTTTTAAAAATTTTTGAAAATGAAGATAGTATAGAAATGGGACGATAGTTGGTTGTTAAAGAATGAGATCCATTTTTGTGTATAGGTACTATTTTAGCTGTTTTTAATTCTTGAAGAAATTTTCCTAATGTTATATGATTATTAAAGATTTCAGCAAGGAATGGAGAAATGATGTCACCAACATATTTGAGAAATTTATTTTGAATTTTGTCAATTCCAGGTGATTTTTTATTGTCCAGTTTACCAATTTGAATCATAATTTTATTGAATGTAATAGGAGTAAAGAAAAAGGATATCTTGTGTTGTGAGTACAGTTTAATTAGATTAACAAAGTACAGTTTAACTAGGATTCTTTTATTTAGTCAATTACACGAATCCTGTCGGTTTCCAAGTGTTTTTGGGCCCCATTGCCGCGGCAGGGCCCGGCCGCAGGGTCAACCAGCAGCTTATATTGAGGCTTTCTCATGGAGAAATAAAAGTTTTTTTCCAAAATCTTAGATTCTGCAGACATTTTCAGTTAATATGAATTGGGTGTAAAAGGGGCAACACCTGGGATAAAATGGGGCAGCGCTTGGTGTGAATTGAGGCAGCTTTTTAAAATTAACAAACAAATAAATCGCGTCACGCAAATTACCTGAGATAGTTACGCGATGAAAATATTGCGAGGCTGCACCCTGAATAGCTGGTAGAATTTTCTTGCGCCCGATCAGGGTTTAGGTTGATACGATTGATCGCGATGTCGCGATTCTCAATGTTTCGTGACCACACTTCCGCTATTAGCAGCAGTGCGAGACAGTAATTAAACTTCCTCATGTTTAATAAAAACGTTCGAACAAAACTAAACAACAAAAAGCAGCCATAGCAGATCCAACATTCTTCATTTTTTTATTTCAACAAATATTTAAAAAGAATTATTTACAAAGACAAACGTTTTCGACTTACTTAAGCCCTCAACAAGTTATTACAATTTTACCAATATTAATTAACTTTAAATTTACACACCGAAAAAATATATATATATTTTAAAACGCAGGCTCTACTTTTGACTAACTAGGCTAATTTTAAATCAAAAAGAGTAAAAGACTAAAGTGATACAACTTAAATTCCAGATCAGGAAGTCTAGAAAAAAAATTACTTTTAAAATATATTCAATAAATATGAAGCTCCGTTTGCGTACATTTGTTGATTTAATTTTTGTCTTAAATTTTTTTGAGTAGAGCTTCGTAAATTTTGGAATGAAATTCTGATTTACATTTACGTATGGTTACAAAATTATTTTGATTAAACTGATTATTAGAACACTTTTTACACGATAAGACATAATCTTTAACTGCATTATCTTGTGAATGATCAACTTTAGATGCTCCCGGACTCTAGTGGTCAAATGTCTGGACGATATTTTGATTAGGGTTGGGTTGAAGTAAGTAATTATTTAATTACGTTCTTGAAAACCTTTACTTGTTACTTACTTAAGTAGCTTTTCTTTTATTTAACCTTTTCAAGCAATTTTTTTAAACTAAATTGTTTAGAAAGAGTTATCTTACATAAAATCGACAAGCTTTTAAAAGTTGAACCCTGCCTTGGCTCAATTCCACCTTCTTCAGTGGAATCTGAAAATGCTTCAGTGCTGCCGGGCTCTTTATATCAAAGTTGAGATTGTCATTAAGTGTTGAGTTGATTGACAGTTTGTACTTTGTACAAAGTTTTTGCAAAAATGAATGAAATGTTTCCGCCTTTTTCATTTATTCAAGCATATAAATTTGGAGTTATGTTTGCACAACTGAAGTCAGGCCGGCTATTACAAATTTCTGGCACCTAAAGATCACTTTTTTATATTTACTTGAATTACTTAAGCTGCTTGAATAATCTGTAAAAATTACTCATCACTTAAAGAAAAAATTTTATTACTTAAAACTCAACTCTAATACCAATGTCTTGTTCGTGTCGTACAAGCACGAGAGTTTATAGACGACATTTGTGCAAAAAGTCACAGAAGTTCTAAATTTCAACTGGAAATAATAATTGATTACTTTAAAAGTTTTGTAAATGGGAGATATTTTTAAAATGTACATTACTTGTTTTTTTTAATGCAAAAAGACGAATTGCAAAATAATGTGATTCTTTACCCAAATGCGTGTATAAATACAATTTTTGTAACTTATGTTTTGGAATTAGTTAGAAAACTTGTTAAAATATTGAAAGTGCGTAAAAATTTTATCAAACAACGATGAAGGAGAGCAATTACTCAAAAACATTTTTTTAACTTATTAACTTCTTCATTAAATAAAAATTCAGAGTAACAAACACATTTGGCTAAATTTAAAAAACAAATAATTAATCCAGACTTCCATTTAGTGGGACATAACGCGTTAAAATGCAAAATGAAATTGGTGTTTGTAGGTTTTCTATCTGCCCAACTATCAATGCCTGGTTTATTGATTCCAATTTCAACATCAAGAAATGGTGTAGTTCAAGAGGGAGGCTTTACTGTAAATTACTTTCCTTATGTTGAGATTTAAGCAAATCGAGAAATTTAACGTGTTAAGTTGGTTAACTTCTAACTCCTTAACTTCAAGCAACTGTAATTAACTTCTAGCGCTGTTAAACATTGACTATAAAAATAATTTAATGACAAAACGTACACGACACTAATGACTAAGCAGCTAGCTTTTGTACTTCTTGTTTTGCAATTTGTTTTAAAGCATAGACATAACAAACGCTCTACCCCTTCTAAATCTTACTATAGTTACATTTTCTTAAGAGTTCTAATCTAGTGAAAAGCATTTAAAGTAAATTATGCAACAAACAACTAACAATTGCTCCAGATAACTAAAACCTCCCGTATATTTTTTGTCTGTAGCGTGGTCGAGCGGATAAAGATCAGTGCTTATGATCAATATAGTCTCGATTTAAAACCCACTCGTGCCATTCTGTTGCATCCTTAAGAAAGACACTTTACGACACTCCCCTGCTTGGTGGTCTTGTCAAGCAGTTCTAAATTATAGTTACATCTCTATTAAATTTCCAACGAACAGCAACATCTTGGCTTCTCCGGAAGCAGGTCGGGGTAATTGCTTACCCTATGTATTAATGCCTCCGTCGCTTTCCTGCGTGTCAAGAGGATAAATATAGAAATAAAATAAATAAATATGAACATCAAAGCAGGCAGAAAGCTAAAAACTGACTTGATCGGTAGCTAAAGTGTCCAACTACAATCTTTGACATTTAACATCTTTTATTTTATTGTTTTAAAACATCTAGAAATTTTTCCAATATATTTACGTTTTTGAAAATTGCGATGTGGCTAAAAATTAAAGTTATCAGGAAAGCAATTAACTTGAATTTCTTGTGCTGGAAGTTAGGTGAGTGTGCTACTTCGTTTATGTCTATATTTTGTTTTTCTGAATCGCAGGAAAGCGACGGAGGCGCTACTACACAGGGCAAGCAATTACCCCGACCTGCCTTTAGAGATGCCAAGATATTGCTGTCCGGTTGAAATTTTTATTTGTTTTTTAGTCTCATAGAGATACGACTGAAATTTAGAACTGCTTTCCAGGGGAAAGTGCCGTAAAGTGTCTTTACCAAGGACACAACAAAATGGTCCGAGCAGTTTTTGAACTGAGACCGTGTCGATCACGCTCAATGGCAGATTCTAACACTGATCTAGTTATATTTGATTTAAAAAACGCAAATACCACCCACATCTCGCTCCTACCTGAACCTCTTTGTATGACAAACTCCTCTTTCAAATTGCCAGTTGGAATGAGTTTTGTCTTTTGAATTACAAACCTTAAAGAAACGCCCTCGCTTTTTGCTACGGCAATACGTCACAATTAAAACGTTAATAATAAAACAAGCAAATTAAAAAAAGTGCGTAAGAGTGTTTTATTGCGACACAATAAACTGTAGGCAATCACTCACGTGAACTATACGCGTCACGTGACTTCCGCTGACTTCAGCCTACTCAAAAAACAAGGAATGAGTTAACGCCGTCATAAAAAACTTTATTATTATAATGTCGTCTGTTGTTAATTATCTGTTTAGAGTCGTTGATTATTTTCTCCTCTATTGTGTTGAAATCAGCAATGACAAAATCGCTCACAACGCGCTCTTTCCCAGGGAGATGGGCTCGTTGACTAAACAAGCTTTGTAATTTTTTAATTTGATTTTTTTTACAAAAGCGTAAACTAAAGCAACCTTATGCTGAACGAAAACAGAATATTCAACCAAATTTTTTCGTTTTTGATTTGTTAGTTTTTGTTTTGGTTTTGGTTTTTGTTTGAATTGATAAAGTGAAAAGATAATCAAAATTATACTCGGGTGTTTCAGAAATGAAAAAAAAGGCTGTGATAGGAGTGGTCTTGTTACAACTGCTGGAAAATTGACTACTCGATTCAAAACTTGACTTCAGGTGAGTTCGAACTCGCTTCAAACCCCGCCTTAATCATCCGTTATTATCTTAATTGGTTAGCGCTTTATTCACGGTTAAAGAAATATTTAGTCAATGATAAATTGGGGTTGTTTTGTTCTGTATTGCTTTGAGTTGTAAAATAAGTTGTCGTTTTGGTTACCGGAAAGAGCCCATGACCCGACAACAAGAACCCGTGACCCGTGACCCGACAATTGCTCCAACGACACTTTGATTGAAATGACACTTGATTGAAAAACGAAAAAAAATTTACAACAAAACATTGCAAAGCCAGACTTTTTTGCAAGAAAGAATCTTCGTTTTGTAGTTTTTATGAATAGTTGCGCCTGGAAAATTTAAATTTCGATCGGACCAACGAAAAGAGCGATAGCACGGATGAAAATTTACATTTTGCACAGGAAGCAAGTTAAACAAAAAAAAAAAACAGCAAAAAGTAAAAACAGGCAAAGCTTAATCAAAAACTGCTTAACTTGCTATACAGAGCTGTTATTATCTTATACTGCTCTTAAAGATTTAAATCTTTCTAAGTACTCAAATCAAGAAATTTCAGCCTGTTTCGGCATGGTTCAGCCTTTTTCAAAGACGCGTCAGCTTGACAAAAGCATTCTTGCTAAATAGTGAATATTTCTTGTGGATTCCAGCGCATTTAAAACTTTTCAAACATTTAAAACTTGCCTGCTCCTCTGCTGCAGCGAGGCCAACTTTAATATTGAAAGTGGCTGTAGCATGGAATATCTAACGATATGTCATTCAAATAGAACTACAATGTAAAAAATGCAAAAAAAATGGCAGTAATAGGCATCTATCGAAACATAAACATGACAAGAAGTCTACTTGTTACCCCCCCTAATAATGCCTTATTTAGGGACTTTGTTGAGAAAACCCTGACCTTGACATGGGCAAAAAAGTTATAAAAATTAATAACAAACTGTCTTCTCATGAATGGCTTCTACTTTTTACAAATCTAATTTACTGTAACAAAGAAATTGTTTAATCGCAGAAACATACAAAAGTCAATCTTTTTTTTTTATCAATTGTCATTTTGATCAAGTGTCGTTTCGATCAATTGTCATTTCAATCAAATGTCGTTTCAATAAAATATCGTTTCGATCAAGTGTCGTTTCGATCAAATATCGTTTCAATAAAATATCGTTTCGATCAAGTGTCATTCGATCAACTGTCTTTTAAATTTATTTTGTTGACTGTGCTTTATGCTGACTGGACTTACGTTGACTTTGTGCTGACTGCTACAGAATTAGACAGAATGGTATTGAATTTTGGTATTAAAACTTGTGACGTTGTGCATGTAATAACGTACTTCGTTTAGTCGCTGCTTCCTTATTCACAATCTTTATTTCTACATGCACTATGATTAATTTCAAGTTGATTGTGAGTAAAAATGAAATAAATGAATGAAATTGTGTTTCCAGTTTTGTTTAAAATAAAAATTTTAGTTTTGGCACAGTTTAACTTTTACTTAGAAGTGCAATCGGTGAAGGTCTTGGGGTTATCCCGGCCAAGTTGTAATCAATTTACTGATTGCAACGACTGAATAAATGTAATCAATTGTCATCAACTGACCTGATGTCTCTCTTATTTATTTCTTGCTTCTTCCTCAATTTGATTAAGTATTGGGCGACAATTTCCTGATCTTGGTGAAATCCAAAGAAGCAGGTTCATGAAAGTAATGAATCAAAGTAATTGTGGAAACTAAAATTCTTATGCAGCCATAATCTTAATGTAACTCAGCTATTCAGTAAAATATCAGTTTTTTTAATAAAAATATTTATTTATCACGATGTTATTTAGTGAAATTATATCAGAAAAATAACTACTTTCCAATTTATTTTATTATTAGCCATCGCAGTGCTGATTTGGTCAGCACAAAGTAATCGAATGATAATTTGCAGTTGTTGGGACTGTGAATTGCTTGGAAATTTGGTCAAATTTGAGATTAAGCTTTAGGAGAAATGATCAAGTTCCTTTGATTTTACGAATACATTACAGTCAGAAACTGTGTTTTTTCTATCTGTAAAGTTTTCTAGAGGATCCATTCGCACTTAGCAATCATTATCCATTAATACCAATTTTCCATTTGGGTTTGGTTCATTACTAATTTTATGAAATATTTTATATGTCCGTTTTTGCGAACGTATAAATTAAGAACATGGTCGTGGATTGTTGCCATAGACATACCAGACCAAAAGATTTGGGAAAAGAGGGCAAAATAATTTTGCAAGCATCATGGTTTGCTTGATTTTACCAAGAATCACAAACGTAACAAACAGGCGCATAATTGAACAGAATGCATCAGCTTTACTATGCCTTCGAAATCTTTTTAGCGCCCAAAAATTACTTTAGAAGTGTTCTGTGTTAATTATTTTTACCTCCTAAAAAGACAACGCATGATTAAATCTGGTGCACAGCACATTGAAATATACAATCTGGACCAAAAATAATTTTTCTTGCAAGAGATAAAGGCTATTACAAGTGCATGTTGTGCCTCAAAAAAAATAAGCCTACTCAGTTCCCACAAAGAATCATATTGTTCTTGTATTCTCTTGCTGGTGAACACGTTAAAATGACGACGACGCCTCTTTGCCCCCTATTTGTGAAACTATATTTGTAGCCAACTGGTATCTCATGAGCATCAACTGGTATGTTTCTCCTAGGTTCATGGTAAACATTAAACAGATTTATTCCAAAAATTTTCAAAGTGGAACTATTTTTTGTAGATCTATAGGTTTTAAAAATCAAACTAAGTTTTACATCTTTTACAATATTTCATCAACTTTGAACCTTTCCAAAAAAACTTTTAATACCCCAACCCTGAGGTGTAGGGCGGCCATATTTTCAAAGTGATGAATCGTGACGTTTGTTAAAAGTAGGGTTGTCATATCTGAATGGGCGGAATCCCGGACAGACATAGGGGGTCCGGCTAAAAAAATTTTTTGGGGAAAAAAATTAATTTGTCTGAGATTCTCGGATTTTCCTATTTTCGTCCCAAAGTTATAGTGTTCTCTAAAAAAAAACAAAAAAAACGGGGCAATAAAAGAACGGGACATCTTGGTTAACCGTGCGGGACGCCTGGACAAGGTATAAAAAATGGGACGTATGGCCATCCTACTGAGGTGTCCAATTTTTAGTTTGACTATTTGGCAAAAATTTTTATCAATTAAAATTTTGTAAAAATAAAGCAATACTTTTACGTAAGTGAAAATATATGACGTCGACACCATGGCCGAGTGGTAAAAAGCGCTGTATCAATAAAAAACGTCATTGCCTTGGTCGCGGTCATCATTCTGTAACAAATTTACTTCATTTTTCCTTGTTTTGAAGCAATAGTAATGCCGCTTTAGTTCATCTTTAGTACCAATAATTGACTATACAATTTCATTAGTAGCTTTAGGGTGACAATGGCAGCTTCTTACGCTGTTTGATTTTGCAAGTTTATTTGCAAGCATGTAAAATTGGTGACCGGTGACTTCCACCACGGTAAATTCTACCACGGTATATTAAGCCACCGCCTTCTTTAGGGTTTGGATATTAAGGTTAGAGTTAGGATTAGGATTAGGATTAGGATTAGAGGTTAGAATTTGAGCGGATTAGGGTTAGCGTTAGGGTAATAAATTCACTTGTCCGCTACTGTATTCTATAATAGTCAATTTATAGCGTGATAAATCAACAACAATCATCATGGTGTGTTATAGTGGTGGAATACACCGTGGTAAAACTTACTATGCTGAAATTTACCGCAGTGCAATACGCTCTAGAACCGTACAATTAGAGAAACCATCAATAGGCCTACAATCAGTGGTGGGATTCGGCTGGTTCTATAAATCCGTTTTACGGAATTTTATAAGATCGGAGGATTGGTTAAACTTATTTCCTATTTATTTAGTAATATAGACAGTCCTCAATGCCGTCATAATGATGCTTGCTTATCAAATATTTGGAGTTGTTATTTGGGAAATAAATAAAATTGATCAGTTTATTTGCTGGCAAATTTTACGTTTTTTTAGAACCGGCTGACAAAAAATTTGAATCTCACTACTGCCTACAATGTTTTACGAATTGTATTTGAATAAATACGATTGTTAAATAATGGTGACATTTTGTTGCATTACAATCGTCCATATTATCAAAAAACTTAATATTTTATTCTCCTACTGCATAATTTTATCCACTTACCATAACTCACTAGCGGCCATTAGTAAAAAAAAGTTGTGCGTCCCTGTTCTAAGTTGTTAAACAAAGTTAAAAAATAATTACATTGAAAGATTTAATTTTTTATCTACGAGTTTATTTTATTATTTTTGGTGCATCTCCATTTCAATAAATTTTTCATTTTAGCATAGTATCTATTTGAAACTAGTTGTGCCTTTTTTATTTAGCCGACATGACTAATTTTATGCTTTAACTTATCGCCCAGTTCTAGGCCAATATAAATAAATCAAAAGTTAAAATCAGATAAACCAAAATCGCTTAAATTAAACTTCCGGCTTAGGTTCAGGTTCGGCAAATCTTATTTTTTCGAGTTCAGTTTTGATTCACGTTAAAAGACAATCACGGTTGATACCGGTTTACGGATCCGATTCGGGTTCGGTTTGACGCCCTGATATTCTGCAGCTAATTTTCAGTTGTTATGCTGGACATATGGTAATTCAAATGAAATAAGACTTTCTGTTTATTCTTTAAACATAACAAAACTGGCTGTAGGAGCGTGTTTTGATAAAAAAAAATTATATTTATGTGTTGATTGCTATAAAAGCAAAACTAAATATTTATGAAAAGATTCTTAACAAAAAATTTGAATTAAATACTACTGTTCTTAACAAACAACAAAAAATTCTTAACAGTAAGCTTTCTTTTATCAAACTTCTTCATCTAAAAATTTGCTACTGGATTGCGCATTTTTTTGCGAATGGCAAAAGTTGTTTATTGTGTTGAAATTAATTTCGCAAAATTTTTAATAAATTTTAATCTTTTAAACAAATATTTGAACCAAAAAGATTTAATTTCTAAAGATTTTTTATCTGTATCAATATATAGGAAAATGCAATAGAATAGAACTACTGTACTTTACAAATAAGATCAAAACTAGTGCTGTGCGATTAAATATTAGTGGTAATTGCATAATTTTAATCTCTATTTTTAGTAGATATTTTTATGTTAAGTAGATAGTATTACATTAAAAATATATTTATACGTATTAGGAAAAAGCTGTGTCAATTAATACTTCATGTTTATTGCGGCGAAATTGGCTGGTCGCAATATGTGAAGTTGATATGAAAATACTCGAACCTTGAATGGATACGGTTTTCTATATGAAAAATTATAAAACAGAAATGAGCACAAATTCAAAAATTAACACGACACACGAACACTTATTAATTGAAATCCGCTTCACAATTTTGCAAGCAAGAATGACGTTTGCGTTTGATTTGAAAATGGCCCACGAGGATTCGACTATTTACATTAAGATATCACGTAGAGAAAGGCGATGCGATAAAATAATTTTAAATGATGTTATTATCGACAAGAATTACGTCCCAGTCAAAAAAAATCTGCCCGGCCCAAGCAAGGCAAACACACGGCAGAGCAGTGCCGTGTTTCTAGAGCCTAGTCTTATCTAGCATTTGCCCGATAATTACCAAGCATTTTTGCAGGGCAAATGTAGGGAAATGAAACAGGCCAAGTAGGATCCCTGCACGGCGTAACAGGGCGAAAGCAGGGGCGGCCTAGTGTTTACCATGCTTTGCCACGTGCAATTGACTGTCGTTGCGTGACAAATACAGGAAAATGTAACGGCTTAGCTTGGTGCTTGCCGGGCGTTATAGGGCAAAACATGGGCGGCGTAGCGTTTACCGTGCTATGCCAAGTGCAATTGACTGCCGTTGAAGCACGGCAAATGCAGGGAAATGTAACGGCTTAGCTTGGTGCCTGCCGGGCGTTATAGGGCAAAAGCATGTGCTATGCCATGTGCAATTGACTACGGCATCTATTCACCTAGTTATAAACTTTACAACTAAAATCAAATAACATGTTGCACATGGGCAATGAATCGGCCCAATGCAGTCTGAATTGTACTCAAACTGCAGTTTCCTGTACTCACCCAGTACTCTGCCTGTACATTATAAGTAGTGGGCAAGTATGGTTTGTTCATAGGGTGAGCAAAGGCAAACTGCATGTTCCCTGTATATTATACGAGTATGTACAAGACGAGTACGGTTTATATATATATAGGAAGAGTAATGGCAAACTGCAAGTTTTCTGTTATGACCTTATACTTTCCGATACATTTTTAAGCATAAGCAGAGTGCAAAATCATTACAAAATATGCAGTATTATTTATTATTCTACGTTTGAATAGCAGTCAAGACCCAAAAATTCCTCCTGTTTGAGGGTATTTAGTTGTTTACTTAGATTTATTACTTACTCAATCTATCATATAATTGCACATAATCACTTTCAATGACATATATATTTTATTTTTATAAAAGCAAAGACAAATTGACAAACGATCTTAAAAGTCTTTGGTAACACTTCCAATTTTTTTCCACCAGCACGGTCCCGCCAATTCCTTATCCAGGTGCTAATCTCCTTTTTAATGCTTTTTTCTGTGGCCGCCCCGACTAGCACAGGGTTTGCCATCACAGCTCCTGTAACAAACATAAAACTAGTTAGAGTTGTTGTTGCCCCTCCTCCGATATCTTGGAGTAGCCATCCCTTAATCTCTCGAAAAAGCCAATCTAGATTCCCACTCTTGGATTACCTCTGCTGCTTCTAAAGGCCTTTTCCACAGACTAGTGGTGCTGTGCTGGTAGTTGACTGCAGTTAAAGAATTAGTGTCATGTGTCTGGGACAAGCATAGTGGACATTGTGGCGTGTAAGTATTAGGGTTCACTGTATGTAGGTAGCTTTGCAAGAGTGGTGATTTGTTAGCTCTGAGCTGTGCCAGTTTTGTACGCTTATGACGTGGTGATGTTTGTTCTGATGAACGAACGTCATAGGGTGTGGTGTTAGTAACTTCGTTGTTTTTTCTACAACTATGATATTGTGAGGTGTTGGTAGTGTGAATTTGTTTGAGGTTTTCTCTACATTCCTCAGGTGTTACTGGTTTTCAGATGATGATGTTAGTGTGCTCATTGCTATAAAAGATTGTGACATTCATATTTCTGGGCGAATTTAAGTATAAATTAAGATCATGTAAAGAGTGTGTCCGTGTTTGAGTCAGTTGTTTAAGTTGAGTGGCATTGAAGTTTGAGAGGGGTGTCCATTGCAAGGACTGGTTAGAGTAAAACAGAATACAATGCTGTAGCCATAGTATCTAAAAAGGCATTCATACCAGGGCATAAATTCAAACCTTCCTCGAATAGTAAAAATGCTTGTGTTAACGCTTTAAAAAATTTCGTATCTTACATTAATAGTAAAAATGCTGGTGTTAACGCATTAAAAAAAATAATAGGCAGAGTGGTCGAGTGGTTAAAGCGCCGTGCTCATAATCAACATGTTCTCGGTTCAAAACCTACTCGCGCCATTCTGTTGTGTCCTTGGGAAAGACGCTTTACGCCATTTTCCCCTGCTTGGTGGTCCTGGCAAGCAGTTCTTAACTAATGTCATATCTCTATTAAATTACAAGCGGACAGCAATGTCTTGGCATCTCCGGAAGCTGGTCGAGGTAACTGCTTGTCCTGTGTATGGCGCCTCCGTCGCTTTCCTGCGAGTCAGGAGGATAAATATAGAGATAAAATAAATTTATCTTCATTTGGCGTTCAAATTTTCGCAAAATGCTTAAAGGGAGATACTCATAAAGTTCCAATCGCACTTTGTCGAGGTAAGATTGGAGCCAAAATACGCTAAATACTGGATTTAGAAAATTTTTTTAATCTAACTTCAAAAAAGAAAAATAATAGTTAAAAATATTTTTATACTTTGCGATAATAATTTTAAAAAGTATACATTGTAATTTATTTGAATTAGAATTTATAGTGTTTGGTGGTATCCACATTTTGCCTTACCAATTATAATACTGGCACACTTTATTTTTTATGAGAGCTGACATCACCCGCCAACAAGTTTCTTTAACGGATGACCCACCAATTTCTATCCTGAATTATGGGCAAATCGTTATTAATTTGATTATCAAATCTATCCAAGCAAGGAGGAGTTGAGAGTGACAGTCGTGCTTGTTTCCCATATTGGTTTTCTAAAATAGTGGTCGGCAACCTGTGGGCCTTTTAGCAAAATGTATTGGGCCGCATAATACATTTTGTAATAAAGTATGGGCCGCGTCTGTCGTTTTCGTTGACCAAATTTAGGTGAAAACCTTTTTTTTTTAAAGAACACCTTGATTTTGGAACGAAAATTGAAAATTAGGAGACTAAATTCATGCGAAGGCCTTTTTTTTAGAGATCACCATGATTTTAGGACAAGATTGGTTTTTCGTCCGAGAATCTCAGGCAATTTTTTTGTCATATCCGTAATGTACTATAAAATCATTATTTGGGCAAACGTCACAAAATTTGGGCAAAACTTCACTGCCCCCCCAATTTTTTTGGGCTGGTACGCCTATGATGTTTTAAGTGTGCTGCTGGGCCTTCAATAATTTCTAATGATAGAATTTGGGCCATCGTAAAAAAAGGTTGCCGACCACTGTTTTAAAAAAAATACAGGTTTTGAAAAAACATCAAATAACTGCAACAGTATACTCACCCTTATGTTTTTTGGGTATAATTTCAACTTCTCCATCTTCACTATTACTTTCGTCCAAAAAGTTTAATGTTCTTTTGCGCTTTCTCCTGATAAAAAATAGGCTTATACAAAACCCAGTAACACTAATTTTACAGAGAGGGACGGTAAATTAAAAAAAATTTAAGGTTTAATTTAAATTATGAATCTTGAAATGTATCGCTTATTTTATTATAAAGTGAAACATTTACTTTGAAATTTTGTTGCAATCACTTTGTATATCAGAAGTATCTTCAGCCTTTTTGGCTTTTTTTCTTGCTTCTTCATACAAACCTGAAATTGTAGTATTAAAGTCAGGAATATATTGCATCTGCAATCTTTTGTGGAAGATACAAAGAATAGCCGAATTACAAATGAAACTTACTGCAACAACCACCCGGAAGCACACGAACATTTGTGACAGAACAAAACTTTTTTGCTGTCGCTTCAACGCTAGTGAAGGTAAATCATTTTTATTTATTTTCTCGCCAAATTGGCTTGCCGACAAATTTGCGCCGCCAAATTGTCGCGTACCCTATAAGTCAGCGTTAATAGGCAACAAAACCATTTTGTTTTCAATCTGGTTAACGGAGCACACAAATGTTTCTATAGAAAGTTTTGATACGTTGCAAACATTTAAGTCTAATGAATTACATAGGTAAAGAAAAAATGGCTCAACAGTACAAAATTTTTGATAAACAATAAACACTTGAGAAAACTTGTGCAAGATATTGATTGTTATGCCAATATCATTTCCAGCTTTTATACAGTTGTCTGGCATTGCCAGTGTAATTGTGAACTTTTGCAAAACTACCTTGCCAAACTGCTCACAAGATTCATATTTAAATGGTAGAGGCCCAAGAATATGAGGTCTTTTTAGATTTGGAAAAGAACCAATTTTTTTTATCTTATTTACATTAACTTGGATTCTGAATTTTTTATTAATCTCGAGACAATCTGTTGAAGTACATGGTTTGGCTTGCGTACAAGATGCTTTAATCTATTTAAGTAATTTTCATAAGGAAATGAAGAAAATTTATCTAATGGACCAAAAGTTTTTATATCATTTACCAAATGCACTAGGCCATGAATATTGTAAACAACAGAATTTGATCCAAATAGTTGTAAATAGTGATTAACAAAAGCAGTTAATAATTTTTGAGCAAACTCACACATGGTCATACATTGGTGTGGATCTGTTAAAATGCGAATATCAACAGAAAATAATAGAAAGTTTTTGTACAGTTCATCAGCAATTTTACCGCATAGAACAAAGAGGACCAATATACAGGAGAAACTGTCTGAACTCTGTGGCTTTCCATCAACTGACATCTGCAATTGCTCTTGGTTTTCTGGCAAATTCCATTGGTATAGATTTTCTTAAAATTAGCAAGAAATCTGATATATTTTGTTGTACTTTTCTTCCAATTCTTACTTTCAGATATCCAAAGCAAAATAAACCTTTTTATGACACCAAGACACACAAGGTGCATATAGTCAATTGGAAATTGACTGACCATGCCAATAGATAATTCACAAAATGGATTAGGTCCTCTGTGATAATCTTCATCAGACATGGCTTTAAAAGCACCGTCGGTTCAAAGAGTTGCATTAGTTTCCGGAAAGGTCATTTTTTTCCATCATGTACCCCACTCTGAATACACTTATCACAGCCCAAATAACCAGCACATGATTTTACTTGTTTTAAAAAAACTCGAGCTTAAGCATCACATACAACACAAGCGAGATTAACTAAATAATTTTTTGAGTGATAAACCATACCTGTTGTTTGCAATTTTCTCAAATCTTCTATGAATGGTTTCAGCTAAGTTACAGGATTGTTTTGTTTATATTGTCCTGCATATATTCCAATTGTGAATGGCAATGCTGAATTACTAGATTTTTGTATTAACCCAAATATTGGCCATAGTTGCATTGAACTGCTTTTAAATAGTGGAAGGCCATCAATATTTACTTGAAGATTAAGCTTATTTAGTTGTTGAAGTTTTGGATCACATGCTAAACATTGTTCAACACAATGCTTTACACCAAAATGGTAATAATGTCCCCCAGCAAGTTCAGTAATACCAAAAAGTTGAGAAGATTTAAAGCAAGGTTTGAGGATCTTTTGGTATACATGGATGAAGCTTCTTTAAAATACACAGCAATTTAGCTAATGAGATATGAGTAATGTTGCATTCTATAGCCAATACTTTTAAACTTAATAACAAATATGCTTTACTATCATTTAAAGTGCTATCATCAGCTTTTTAGCTGCTAGAAGAACTTTTATCAAAATGCTCAAGAGTGGCATTATCAGTACAAGATAAAAAAGGCACATCATCAACACCAACAGCACCATCATCAGACAATGAATTATTAAAGAAAGTTGAATATTTTGATTGCATATGTTTAACAAATTTTGTTTCACTATTTGCTGATATAACTCAAGTTTCATTCTTTCCAACTGTTTATTAACTTTACGACGTTTTGTCCAGTATGACATGATGATTAGGAATTGAGCTATTACACACCAGTAACAATGTAAAATGTTATAATATGCAATTTACAATACTTCAAACAAGACAAATAAACATAAATGTTATTATTTTAAAACTATAAAAGCTTTCAGATTAAAACAATTTTACTGCCAATTGAATACAAGAGAGCTGGTCTCAATTTTTGATTATCACTTTTGCATATGGCAGGTTTTGAACAGCTTTATATAAACAGTAGGTTTAGAATTAGTTTTATAGTAAACAAGGTCAATTATTGCACTGATTCTTATTCAAATAGTATATAAACATAATGTTAAAACTTTGACTTTACCTGGTTGCACTACAAAAAAATGCTATCAAAAAAAAAAAATTATTTTCTAAAATTAAAAGTTGAAGCTTTTAAAACTTCACTACAGCTAAGCACGAAAATATCAGGCATTCCCGCCGGAGAAACGTCACAAAGGAAACCAAATCAAACTTGAGAAAAATAACAAACCTAAGAGACTTACGTCTTACAAGAAATAAATTTAACACAGTCAAGGAAGAAAGTGCAAAAAAACAATTCAATTTTTAACATACTCCTTTTTAAACACGTGCGTTATAGAATGTTCAAAGGCAATAGCCAAGCAACTAAGAAAAGAAAGGCAATGACGTCACAATAATGGCACAAACAAAATATTGGTGCAGACCAACCGTCTGGAACAATTACTGTCCATTGAAAGTTAACTTCAATAAGTTCTTTTACTATCGCCTGACAGTTGACTACTTGTACAATTGAACTGCAAGATAAGTTTTGTTTACATAGACCATTTGTTCTTTTTGAAAGTAGCGTAAGCATCCATTGCTGAACTACAGTCTGGCCTGGCTGAATATACAAATAAATGCAATTTATCATGTATTCCTTTTAGAATAAAGAAAAGATTAAAAATTGGTAAATCAGTTTTCTCAAACTGAAAAAAAGTTAAAACCAATTCGAAACAAATGGTCAGCAGAATGTTGGCTCGATATCGGCTCGTTATTTTCTAAAGATTCTAAGATAAAAAGCAATTACCAAAAAATTTAATTTCGGTTGGTCTAAAGTGTAAGAATCTTTAAAATCTTATATGTTGAACAAAAACAAAAAAAACTACCTATTTTTTTTACCCAAACATTATAGTTTTGAAAAGCATGTACAGGCCCAATATAAGACCAATACTGGGATTCATTGACGCTTAAACACTTAAGAGATGAGAAAAAATAGTCAAAATTTTAATTTCAGTCGGCTTGCTGCCTTTAAAACATTAAATTTATCAAAAAATAAAAACATTCTATTTTTTTGCTTAAACGTCATAGTATCGAAAAACAGTACTGGTCCAATACAATACCTATACCGGGAAAACTATTCCGATACAGCCGATACCTGCCTTTACAAAGCCTATACTGGGCCAATAAGTGTATGTTTGCTGAGAACACGCCGCAAGTTTAAGCTGTGTATTGAAGAAACATTGGAAAAACGCTATGGAAGCTTGGCAAATGCCATTGGTTTAAAAAAAAAAGAAATGAGTTTACAACAATACTTGGCAAAGCTTTTGGACGCCGGGCAAAAGCCAAGCATTTTAATAGACAAACTCAAAGTCTAAGAAAATGCAAGGCATGCTTTGCGACTGCCCTGCATTTGCCAAGCATTTTGCGTGTCGAAAATAGTTTTCAAATAAATACTCGGCAAAGCTTTTAAACGCCAGGCAAATACCAAGCATTTTAGTAGACAAATTTCAAAGTTTAAGAAAATACAAGGCACGTATTGCAATTGCCTGGCATTTGCCAGAAGTTTTGTACGTGGCAATCACACGGCCGTGCTTTTGCCGTGCTTTTTTTTTGACTGGGGTAATGCTGTAAAAAATAAAGTAACTTTTGGTTTACAAAATATTGAGGAGAAAAACTAACTTCCGATGATGCCATTGTCGAAAACAATTATGTAAGGCAAAAATAAAACAACTTATGATCTAAGATATATTGGTGGGAAAAGACAACTTTAAATGATGTAACCAACGAAAATAAAATAACTTTTGATTTAGAGACATTGGCGGAAAAATCAAATTTAGTTAAAATCTAACCTCGACTGAACTCGAGTCTGCATTTATAATGCTGACCATGAAAAGCATATTTGCATGTAAGAACAAGGCCCATTTTTGTTAACTATTTAAGAAATTGTTAAGTGCTGATTGAAGTAAATGTTAAAAAGCACTCAAGCTACTGAGTAATCAATGAGAAAAGGTAGTAGTTAGCGTAAAATTCGACTAGGTTGCAATATAAAGATGTTTTCGGGGCATAAAATACACCTGCAAAAATGTTTGTCCGAAGAATGGAAGTTATTTACGTTTAGATAATAGTTTATTTCAATGTGCTGTACACCAGATTTAATCATAAAATTGTTTTTTGGGGGTAAAATTGAATATTTCAACGCATAACACTACCAAATTGATATTTGGGCGCCAAAGCAATTTCTGGTATATAACAAAGCTAATGCATTGTGCTTGTTTTTGAGCCTATTTGTTACGCGTGGGCTTCTTAGTGAAATTGTGGAAAGTCGTGATTTGGGAAAAATTGTTTCGCTCCACTTTTCGAAATCCTTTGGTCTGGTATGTTTATGGCCACGATCTACAAGCCATGTTCTTAGTTTATACGCTTGCAAAAATGGACATAAAAAATTTTCCTTTCTTTTTCTTCTTCTTCCTTTGGCCTTTTCCTTTAATCAGGGGTTACCACAGCGTATGATGTTCCTCTAGAGCATCCTTTTTTCAATATCCTTTTCCCTCGCATCAACTTCGCCCGTATCCTCCTTCACTACATCTAGAAACATTCTCTTTCGCGTCCCTCTTTTCCTCTTTCTCGGTAACTCTATTTCCATCACCCTTCTTCCTACATCTCCTGGTCTCTCCTCATCACATATCCATACCACCTCAGCCTGCCCTCCCTCATCTTCATTGTCATACTTCATTCATAATAATTTTAATCATGACGATGTAATTTATTCCCGTTATAAATTCAAAGTTTTATTATGAAATAATAATCGCGCCGCCGTTGAGCGCTGCTCTCGTATTCCGTGATGTAACGTCCGATTCGCTTGATTTATTTCTTGCAACGCCCGACAGTATTGACGTAATATGTTTTTGATCAGCGTCATTGTAGTAGAATATTCGCGTATATACTAGGTCAGGGGTGGGCAAACTACGGCCCGCGGGCCGCATGCGGCCCCTGACGACGTTTTGTGCGGCCCGCGGAGCTCTTTTTAAAAAATACATACCCTCACTTTGAGCCACAGTTGCATAGAATTATGTCGGAAATATCCCAGTTTCAGTTTCTTATGTTTTAATGCTTTTAGAGAACACACCAAGATTTTGGGAGAGAAATAGTGAATCACAGATTGAATGTAAGTGAAGACCTTTTTTTTTAGAAATCACTACAATTTTGGGAGAAAAATAGCGTAATTTGCGACCCGCGAACAAATTCAACATCTAAATGCGGCCCTCAGTTAGCTTCCACGGCCGCAATGCGGCCCGCAAGCGAAAACAATTGCCCACCCCTGTACTAGGTGGTTCTAGCATAAGCGTATTCTCTAGAGAGTTGTAGAATGATCTGGTTTATTCGAGTGAGTTCGCCGTCACGTGGTGTTTGTCTATTTATACGCTCGCTAAATCGCAATCACGAAGACGAAAAAGAGAAAGCGGACGACGAGAAACGATTAAAGCGAAAAGGTCGCTTTGAGATAAAGTTGAATATTGGGGCGAGTATTGGATTTATTTTGCGCCAGTTTTTTTTTTGGAGTTGTGTTCTACAGAGGTAGAATCATTTGTGTTGATTGAATCATGTTATAGTGTTGATTTCGCTTTGCAGTTTGGCAAAGCGTGGAATAGAAGTTTCGTCGGTCGTCAATTTTGTAATAAATTCATTCTTATTACAGACAGTGGCCTTTGTTTGTCTGTGAAGAAGAGTCTTCAACGAACCAATCCGAGCTTTCGTTTAAATCAACAGTATAAAAGCTTCAGGCTCATAGCAAGACTACTTCTTGAGTCGGAATAACCTAAAACTAGACACAGCTTTTTTTCAGCGCAGGTATTCGGGTTATCTAGCTCAACTGGTCCTTTAGGATTCCCAAACAAAGTTCATTTTTAATCGTTCTACCTTAACTGTACCTCTGATGCACTCATTTCTAATCTTATCTTTTCTCGTCACTTCCATAGCTAACCTCAACATCTTCATCTCTGCAACTTCCATCTCTTCTACTTGTTTTCTTTGTAACCACCACAGTCTCAAGTTCATACACCATTGCTGGTCTCACCACTAAACTGTACACTTTTCCTTTTACTCTAGCTGGTAACCTCTTATCACAGATTATTCCCCATACTTTTCTCCACCTTTACTGTTTCTTTGTCATTTCCTCCATCTATGCACAGATATTCGTTCTTTGACCTATATACTTCCAGTATTCTATTCTCTGCTCCACTTCATCCCTGATCTCTTCGCAAATCACAATATCGTCAGCAAACAGCATCGTCCATGGTGGTTCTCTCATTACTTCATCCGTTAGCCCATCAATAATCATTGCAAACAGAAACGGACTTAACGTTGATCCCTGGTGCAGTCGGACCTTGACCATAAAACTTTCTGTAGTTCCTACAGCACACCTCACCACTGTTTCGCTTCCCTCGTACATATTCTGTACAAGTTGCACATACTTTTCCGCCATTCCTAATTTTTTCATACAGTACCACAGCTCTTCTCTTAGAACCCTGTCGTAAGCTTTCTCTAGGTCCACAAATACACAATATAGCTCTCTTTGACCTTCCCTGTACTTTTCCATTCTTAAGATTCTTCTTTATTCTATTCTTAAGAATATTCTTTTTTATTCCATTCTTAAGATTTACATTCTTAAGGCAAACATAGCATCGGCAGTTTCTTTTTCCGGCTTAAATCCATATTGTTGTTTACTGATCTCTACTCTATCCCTTAGCCTGGCTTTAATAGTTCTTTCCCATATCTTTATGGTATGGCTGATCAGCTCATCAGCTTTATACCTTTGTAGATTCCACAGCACTATCCGTCCACTTTGTTTTTATACATTGGGATAAGCACACTCCTTCTCCATTCTTCTCGCATCCGTTTACCCACTGATAGTTTGTTCAACAGTCTTGTCAAAAACTCTATCCCCATTTCTCTCATGGATTTCCAAACTTCTATTGGCAACTTGTCTGGCCCAACCGCTTTACCTTTTTTCATTTTTCTCAGTGTATTCTTTACTTCTTCTCTACTGACACAATTTACCTCTTCGTTAACCACTTTTACTCCCTCTGTCCTAGGCCCTCTGTCATTTTCCTAGTTTATCAGTTTCTCAAAGTACTCTTCCCATCTCCTTAACACTGCCTCCAAACTTATTATCACATTATCACTTTCATCTTTCATAACCCTCACGTGCTGTACATCTTTCCCTTCTCTGTCTCTCTGCCTAGCCAATCTATAAAACTCCTTCTCATGTTCTTTTGTTTCCAATCTAGCATATGAACCTTCATACGCACGTCCCTTCGCCATCGCTACTGCCTTCTTTGCCTTAATCTTCTTTTCTTTATACATCTTTTTACTATTTCCATCTCTTATTTTATCTCATGCTTACTTTTCCTCTTTCTTTATGCTCTCTTGAACTTTCTTATTCCATCACCATGTCTCCCTATCTCCTTCTTGTTTCCCAAATGTCACACTCAGCACAGTTTCAGCTGTTTTTCTTAGCATTTCCGCTGTTTTGTTCCACTCATCAGGTAACCCATCCTTGCCTTCTAAAATCCTGGTCACCTCCTGTCTTGTCAAAAATATTTTTCTCCTTCATGCTGTTGTCAACCTGTGGAGCATACGCGCCTACTATGTTTAGTATCGACCCTTTTACCTCCAATGTTATGGCCATTGGTCTGTCTGACACTATCTTTACCTCCAAAACACTTTCAACCAGCTTCTCCATCACCATTATCCTTATCCCGTTTCTTTTTCCATTACCTCCATTGTAGAATAATTTGCAGACACCTTCAATGTTTCTTGCTTTATTCTCTTTCCACTTTGTTTCGTGTAAACACAGTATATCCACTTTCCTTCGCTCCATCATGTCTGCCAGCTCTCTCCCCTTCCAGTCATTGTTCCTATATTTAAGATACCAACCTTTATGAGTGTGCGTCTCCCCTTCCACAGCTCCTGCTTCTCTTTACTCGCCTTCCTCCTCTCTTTCTCCCCTTGTTTTCATTAAGCCCAGCAGTAGCATAATTTTCACAGGTGCCCTGCCGTGCAACACCTGAGGCAGTCGTTGGGAACCGGGCCTCAACTGATCCGGTATGGATTCATCATCACAACACATCATAATGTTTTGGAAAAAATTTTTACGCCGGATGCCCTTCCTGCTGCAACCCTTCACATTTTTCCGGGCTTGGGACCGGCATCAGGAAACACAGGAATGTACCCCCAATCGCTGGGTTAAAAATTCACATAAAAAATATTTTATAAAATTATAAGGATTGAACCAAACATGTATTAACCCCCAATTTGCTTTTTGAACCCAAACCGGAGCTAAACTGGAACTGAATCTAAAAAAATAAAATTTGCTAAGCCTAACCCTGGATCTGCACCCCAAAAATTAAAATTTGCTGCACCTGAACCGGAATCGTTCGACGCCCTGGTTAAAAGTCTTAACTAATTTAAAAAAACTTTTTATACGTTACTAGCTGTCTTAACTGCAGCTCCAATCTTATCCCAAATCCTTCTATGACTCAAACCTAAACTCATCTAATTAAGGTCACACTCTGCTACAGAGACGAGCCAGCGAACGATTGCGTAACGTCGAATTAACTAGAACATTTCAAAACCTCTAAACTAGTGTTCGAGATAAAAGAGAAAGAGAAAAAAGCGCAAATGCGCTAAGAATTAAAACAAAAAACTAACAATTATATTTCGAAAATAACTTGCGAATAGATTAAATAAATTATATTAAGTAGGGTTAACTGATTAAGCAGTTATTGCTTTATATAAAAAGATTACACCATATTAAAAATTAAAACCAGTGAGAAAGAAAGAAAATAAGCTACGAATTTATAAAGTTAAGATAAGTGGGGAACAAAGTGTGGCAATAGCAATAAACGTTGGAAGTAAATTTCTTTCAAAGCTTTTTTCTACAAATTCATTAGGAAATACGTCAAAATGGAGAAAATTTCATAAAAGCGCAGAGATAAATTGTAATTTAGCTCTGATATTTGTTATTTTATTGAGATATTTGAAATAGAATATATTAAACAGATCAAACTTAATTCGAAGAATTTCTCAAATAATTGAAAATAAGGTTAAAATATCAACTTTAGATTGGCTTGGAAACGTTAATTAAGGAAAAATATTTTGATTTCTCCTTAATTAATTCTCTGACTTTGAGATATCTTCGCAGAAACTAAATTTCTATCTCGAAACAGTGAAAATTTTGGATTAAAGACAAGCTAAATATTAATTTGAAATAGCTTTGAGGTTGCAGTATTGAACAAAAAAGAATCTACCTGCTTATGCAGATTTTAAGATGCCCATTTCTCACCAATTTTTATGTTTATTTGCTGGATAACAGGATGGCTTTAAAATATCTTGAAAAATGGTTGCACTATAAAATTAATTTAAAAAGTTTTGTGCTGGTACAAAACTTTAAAATAGTTTTGAAAACCAAATATTTCATTTGAAACTTTTTTGTTAAATAAGTAGCCTTAAATAATTCTGTTTTAAAAAACTCAAACATTTTTGTCTAGCTCTCTTCAAGAGGCTTTGCTAAAATGAATTGAAGAACTGAATGTAGTATTTAAAAAGTTTTAAGATTGATTCTGATTCTTAACAACTGCAATGTATTCTCTAAAGACAGACAGTCGACTGAACTCTAAAAACTTTTAACTTTCTCTAAAGACAGACAGACTAAAGACAGACGAAAGAAATCGCAATGTAACTGATCAAATATAAGTTCAAATAGTTAAATAGGAACAGTAAAAAAGCGACTAAAACAAATTAACAAAGAGGACGATTATTATGCGACAGGCTGTTTTGGTCTTATGGACCTCATCAGGCAGAAGGTAACGTAGCATCTTAGGCGAAATGATAGTGCGAAACGTCAAGGTGAGAATTCCATGAAGTGACTCTTTTGAAAATGGGAATTCTAATTAATAGTGTGCAATTACGAGGTTAAATATCAACAGTCAACATCGAAAAAGAACCAACTTTACTTCAATTTAAAAAATTTTATTTGTAATTTTAAAAATATAAAAAATTTTAAAATTTTTAAAATTAAAATAAAATTTTAACTCGCTTCACCTTTCCTTAAAATTCACCCATGAAATTGAAACTAATAATTCTCTGCCTTTTTTGGATGAACTTGTTACTAAATCTAATACTAGATTTATCATTTCAGTCTATCGAAAGCCCACTTTCGCAGGTCAATATATTCATTGAAATTCGTTTGGACCAAAACAACGCAAAGCAAATCTTATAAATGCTTTAACACATCGAGCCTTAAAAATTTGCTCTAAATCTACTCTAAAACATGAACTAGACAATATTCACTCTATCCCTGAAGAAAATGGTTATCCAGAATTCATTATTGATTCGAGAATGTCCAAAAAACTTTTACGTTTCCAACGAAACGCTAAAGAAGGCCCAAAAAAATGTCCTTTCTATTTAAAATTACCTTGGATTGGCGAAAATTCCCTCAAATTTGAAAGAAAAAAAAATTATCTATTGCTAATTGCTTTGGAGCAGTTCAACCGCGAGTGGTCATTTTTACCAAACGAATTTACCTGCAATGCATAAGAACGTTCTTCCCACTTTTCAACAAAGTAACGTCGTATATGAATACGTATGCCACTGCGATAGTCGGTACGTGGGTGGAACGTCCCAACGTTTGCAGGACAGAATCCGCCAGCATGTGCCGAAGTCTATTCGGAACAGAACCGGTCAAGAGCGAAAACAAGCAGAACGCCAAGGTAAATCAGCTAACTTTATACCGCGTTGTGACTCGGCGATTGAAAAACATTTGTTACACTGCCAAAAGTGCGCAGCTCACTACAAGGACAATCAATTTTTGATTCTTTCTAAAGCACGATCCAATTTTCATTTATCAGTCTTAGAATTGATTTTTATTACTCTTCGTAAACCTAATTTGTGTAGACAGAAAAAGTTTGTTTACAAACATAAATTATTAGTATAAGTGAAAAAATTTTCTTTTTGGTTCCAAATTTTAACGCAAAACTTGCATAATTTTGTATCGTTTTTGGCAAAAAAAATTTTTACGCCGACAAAACGTGGTTTTACTTCATTAAATAATTTTAATTACAATGATAACTGTTACTAACCTTAATTTTTAGCCAATCAGAATCAGTC
The DNA here is from genome assembly GCA_963680785.1 of Diplosoma virens. Lineage (NCBI taxonomy): Eukaryota > Metazoa > Chordata > Ascidiacea > Aplousobranchia > Didemnidae > Diplosoma > Diplosoma virens. The sequence continues at coordinate 38,523,154 of OY796892.1, read as the reverse complement.
TTAAAATTTTTCAAATACTACATTCAGTTCTTCAATTCATTCTAGCGAAACCTTCTGAAGAGAACTAGACGAAAACGTTCGATTTTTTCAAAACAACCTTTTTTGAGGTTACCCATTTAACAAAAAAGTTTTAAATGAACACTTAGTTTTAAGAGCTATTATAAAATTAGTGTTAGTTTTTTATAAGTTTGACGTAAACTTGCTATTTTTGGTGTTGCAGAATTTTAAGATGACGTGAAGAAACGATTCAGAAGATTCTTGAAACTTTTTTTTCAAAACTCGTCGAAAAACGTCATAATGAATGATTCAATTGCGTAAGAGAATACTGAAAGAATGAATCACCAGCATCATATAATATGCTGGTGAGTTTTAATCTAAATTATTTTAATGCAATCAAGACGCTAACTATCACATTACAAAACCCACCGGCAAGCATAGTCATCTCTAAGCTGCGCGGCCGCGCGGTCGCGTTCATTTGTTAAGATTTAAGTTTAAGTTTATTGTATTAAATTGTATTTATTTCATTGTAATTAAACCGCACAGTACTTTCGTTTTGCCGCGCACTGCATAAGTATTGGCAAGACAAGCTAAATACGTGTTTTCAATCAGAAGCAAGCTTTACACAGTGATAGATATTCAAATAGCTTTTATCTCACCTTTTAGTTTTTACTCCAAAAATGATGGTGATCGCTAAAAAGAAGATTTTCTCTTCGGTATCATCTCTGACTTTATTTTTTTTTTTTTATTTTTATCTCTATATTTATCCTCCTGACTCGCAGGAAAGCGACGGAGGCGCTATACATAGGGTAAGAAATTACCCCGACCTGCTTCCGGAGATGCCAAGATATTGCTGTCCGCTAGTAATTTAGTAGAGATATTACTGTAATTTAGAACTGCTTGTCAAGACCACCAAGCAGGGGAAAGTGCCGTAAAGTGTCTTTCCCAAGGACACAACAGAATGGCGCAAGTGGGTTTTGAACCGAGATCATGTTGATCATCAGTCCGGCGCGTTAACCACTCGACCACGCTGCCGACTTCTCTATTTTCCTCGCAAAACCGAGGTGTTCTTAAAAAAAAAAAAAAAAGAAAAAAAGGTTTTCACCTGGAAAATAGTACGAAACCTCGAAAAGTCGGGACAAAAATTGGGAAATAAAGAGATCGATTCTAGGTGAAGACCTTTTTTTTTTTTCTTTTTAGAAAACACCTTGATTTTGGAAATAAAATAAGGAAATTAGGGGTGAAATCGAAGTGAAGACCTTTTTTTTAGAGAGTACCTTGATTTTGGGAGAGAAAACCAAAACTTCCTTGTCTCGGGTCCCTAAATTTGAATATTCACCACTGCTCACGCGGCCTTTCATTCCGCGCATGCTAAGCAAGCTCTTAGAGGTAACGTTGCCGACAAACCCTTTTAATGCGTGTTGTAAGGGCTACCTACCACTTGCAAACTCGGAAACCAGACAGTTATTACTAATCTTTTGAGAAATTACGTCAAAAGCAATTAACCCAGGTCTGGCTTAAACCGGCACTGCTATTTTTTTCCAGCTTCCCACTGCGCTGTTGCCTTGTCAAAAACTCGATCAATAACTGCTTTGAAAAATGGATTCTTGCTCCTTCATTGGATCGAGTCGGGCGCCCCTGAACAAACCGAGGACCATGTCTTAATAGCGTGCCCCATACATGGGCACAGCATGAAGCACGAGGTCGCGCGGTTTTCGATGACGAAGCTCGATGCTGGTTTAACAACATCACTGCCAGCATCTGATTCAGGAAGTACAGCAGCCTGGCGTGGTAAAAGGATAAACCCTCATCCCCAGTCTTGTTTGTGTCTGACCCGGAGTGGATAACCTTCCAAAGAACAAAGAAGAACAACAATACTTCCTTGTGTCAACCGTCGCCACATTTCGTTTATTTACAAATCACTAAACAGTTTCCATGAATCAACCATCAAGATCGCAAAACAATTATTACAATTACGACAAGGGATCATTTTCAATATTTTCAAAAATTTCTTTCTTTCCTTCTTTAATCTCATGCCTTAGAGGATTCTGATGCACTTTGTAAGATTTTCGCTTGAAAAACCCAATCTAAAGCAAAGAATTCTTAAATAATTTGTCATTTTGACATAGTGAAAAGGAAAAAAGTGATGCCCATTTCTGTCAATAAATCATTTGGCTTTCAAGTTCTTTGTAAACGAAATTTAAGCTTAAATAATTTTTAAAAAGTGCGGAGAAAATAACGGAAAGAAAATATACAAAGCTGGATGACCAAGATTTAATAAACAATAATTATTTTATTGGTAAGAGTCGGCAGTAGGGCCGAGCGGTAAAGATCACGTGACTGTGATCGACATGATATTAATTGAAAACATACTCGCGCAATTCTTTTATGTCGTTGGAAAAAACATTTTACGCACTTTCCTCTGTATGGCGATCTTGGCAAGTAGTTCTAAATTTTAATCAGATCTCTATAAAAACTAAAAAAACAAATAAAAAAATTTTCAAGCGGACAGAAATATTTTGGCATCTCCGCACGAAGGTCGGGGTAATTGCTTGCTCTATGTATCAGCGCCTCCTTCGCTTTCCTGGGAGTAAGGAGGATGAATATAAACATTAAATAAAATAAAATTAAAATGATCAAACCGACCATGATCCTTCCGCCTCTACTGCTAAATATTCATCATCAATCACAAGTTGAAGTCGAAATGCAACTCAAGTTGAGACTTCAAACGTTAATAAGATCGCAGGGTCAAAAAGTAACAATACAAAAGACAAATTTCGATTTCTTGTAGATGCTCCCTACCTTAAATAAAATTGCCACGACAGGTAAAAATAACAAGATGCCTCCACTACCTCCAACGACATATAACAGAATCAGAGATTGAGTTTCTCGAGGTGCAACTGCTGCTATTTGCTGCACCGTCACATCGAACTGTAAAAATAAATTGCTCAACAGGCATCGAAACTCTCTTTCTTGGTCGTGTGATTATGCAAATCACTTGCATTTTTACGGTCATAAGTTCAAATAAAATTATGTTAAATTGAAAAACGTTCTGCTCTTCTTTGCCAATTTAACAAAAAATGTAAAAACAACGTGTGGAGAAAAGCCAAAAGATTTTTGGCTCAAATTTAAATCTTTCAAACATGCGCAAGATGGCGCAAGCATTTTTATTTTTATAAATGTAAAGTTGCAGCTATTAGTACATTGTTGATATTTTTGATGATAGCTTTCGTACAAAGTGAACCTAAATAATGCGAAACTAATTCTCACACAAGGCTCACCGTTTGTAAGGCCATTGCTGTGTTGTTGGAATTAACAAGTGCAGCTATGATATTCGTTTTTTGTTATTGTTTTCTTACATTATTGTGATAACAAACAGAAATAGAAAAGGTTCTAAATATTGTTTGTAAAATGTGAAAACATTTTAATGTAGAATTTTTACTGTAGTGACAAAACTTAGAGTCCAAAAAGATGAACAGTTTTTAATCGTTTAACAAATGCGACAAACAGTGATCTTGGGAACGAACAAAAGGTTTCTTCAACTGATTAAAAATTTATTTTCAATTTTATACAACTATATATTGGCGCCGCTTTTTGAATGATTCACAATCACTTGCATTGATTCTTACCTTTGTACTCTGTGTAATGGGACTTGATCCATCATGCCCAAGCACATGAGGGGAATTTTGTGAACTGAACTCAAAACCCGACCTCAACAAAACTTCTGTGCTGTTCTAAACAAGAAGCAAACTAGTTTGTAGAAGCAGTAGCGGATGTTTTTAACAACAACAAAAGTTTTCAACAAAATTTCTTTATTTCATGCTTCCACAACATCTTCTCTACTTTTTTAAGATCATTTTATTTTCTTTGCAAATAAAATAAATTCTCTTCACCGGGCTCCCGACGCCTGGATGACGTAAACATTGTGTCTTCATAAAACCTTTACATCAATTCAAGAAATTCATCTCATTTAGTGGAAAGTAAATACCTCGTTAAAAGGTCGAAACGTCGCAGAGCACAACTCAAATGATGCGGTGACTTGGATGACATCTCCAGGATCGAAGTCTATGAAGTTACAAATCAAGATGCCACAAGAAAATCCCTGATGGGCGGCGCTGCAATCCTACAAAGCTTTGTACCATTTGAAGTTTTCATTCAACCGTAATTAGAAAGGGTGAAGAAGCATTTTTCCAGTTGAGTTATCGATAAGCAAACATAAAAGTGACGCGACTCACCAACATCTTCTGGGTAAATGAAACAGAGGGATGAATATTCCCTCCCACTACACATTCGTTGTTGGCATTACCATGATCACATGAACATAGAAAATTGCCCTAAAGTAGAACAAAACATTTTCAATGTCCCGCCGCAAAATAAGACACATAATCACTCACTGCTATCGATGAACAATTAACTTTAATCAGTCTTAGAAGGGAGTGATTAGTTCCTAAAAACACGGGATAGCGCAGAGATGTTGAGGAAATTGGAATCCGAGAAAACCCGAAACTTTTAACCTGAGAAACGCTTTAATAAATCAAACTTGAAATGGAACAACTTTCAAGCAGAACCGAGTCCAGTAAATTCTTCTATTTCAGTCTCACATTCCGCAGAACAGCTCGGTGTGACGTCACTCTAATTTGCGGGAAAAAAGGCGCGAGTTCGATGCTTAGCCTGCCCGAGTTGTTTCCTTGGAAATAAATTTCCCGGAAAATTCTTAAACGTGGCACAATCAAGACTGCGCTTTATATGGAAAGCTACAATTAAACGAACACAGCCATAGGAAGAAGAAAGAAATGATTGTCACCACACTGAGCGTTTATTAAAATGACCCAACCCAGAAACGAGGAAACAAATGAGATTTTTGTCGCATCGAACCGAACTCTCACAACGTAATACATTGATTTGTAATTGTTGCCAAATAATTAGGAAAGATTAGATTTGCTGCTCTATAAGAGAATCATTCTGCAAGATTTAAAATTTAACTTGTAGATATTATTCATTTGTTTCACCTGGAACTGCTGGATAACGTTTGTTTGTTTTTCTTTTATGTTCACCAACTCGTCAATTGTGACACTGCTTTTTGTCTGACTTAGAGTCACCAAACTTTCTTCGTTGGTTCTAAAGTACTATCTGTTTTAAACTAAAAACCTCGTGTGACGTAAAAAAAGCGTTTGTACCTGGAAACCCCAACATCAGCGCGGTATTTCACTCTTAGAACAAGTGTCTTTTTGTTGTTTTGTTTATTTATTTTGTGGTTGTCGTTTTTCGCTCTAAATATCATATAATGTCATATAAAGATAACATGGACTTTACCACGGGTTACCTTGCTTCCAGATGGATGGAGATATTGGGGCTTGTGATTTGAATCCCCAAGTTTCGAAGAGACAGCTCACACTTGAATGAACACTGAATTAACAAAGAGCTTTATCGACCAATTACTAAGTGATGCTGCAGGTATTTAAACTCAGGGCTCATGAATAGCATGGTCAGAGCTGCTTTCCCACATTAATTGCAAAATCGGATCTCAAAAGGTAAACTAATTTTTGAACTAGGACAATAAGAAAAAGTAATCCTCCATCGCAAATTCCCATCAATGAATTTTCTATATCATTTCATCCAAGTCGCAAAGTTTACTTAATTTACTGGAACTACTAAAAACCAATGAATTAAACATCAAATAAATCAAAAAATCTACCCAGGCTTTTGGCGGAAATATGTTTCCCAGAAAGTGATTATAAGAATATGATAGAGTTTTTGATTTGACTGATCCATGTCTGGATTCCTTCTGTTCATCTATAACACAATCAGAGCTACCTGGATCCGAAGCTGAGATATTGGAAACCTGCAAATCACCATTTATCGGTAAAATTTGTCATATTACTATTAGTAACAACAAACCTGAATCCAAGCGAGATGGGCAGGATATGTTAAAATTAATCTGCTTGTGAAAGCAACGTCCCCAAAATTTGTCCAGTTGACAGCTACTTTGATGGACTGCTTTGCTGTTTTTGCGTCGACTATCAGTGTGGGAGTGTTGTCAAGCGAATCAAATTTATCCCCTGTCCGACTGAAGAAAAAAATTGATAATAAGCAATAAAGAAAAAAAAATTATCTAACTTTTGAAGATCTTCCTGCGGAAGTTGAAGAGCTGCAGAGATTTGAAGATCAAGTTGACAAAATCCCTTGTTTCTACAGCCCTTCCTGAAAGATGTGGCGGTGCTGACTCGACGGAGGCGACCGCTGCAAAACAAAAGCTTGCTATTCCTTGCAGTTGCCAATAAATCACATCCGACTCACGGGGTCGTGATCGACGATAAACTCTTCTTCAAATGAGCGCCCGATAAATTGTAGCTCATGACAGCTCCCACTGGTGAAGACAGGTTTTCAACTTTTGGCTGAAGTTAATGTAGAAAGATAAAGACAAATTGTCGGTTTTTACAGATCGCAAATGAAACCCGTACTTGCACAAGCACATCAAAAGTCTGACAGCTTCTCTTCGTTCTCGACACCAAAATATTTCTTTTTTGTACAAAAGATTTTGCAATTAGAGAGTTGTTGCTGCTACGGAAATAAATCCTGTTCAAAGGATGGTCCAGGACTATGCCGTAGATTATTTCTACAGAAATTTTTTTTTTTTAAATGAATAACCGTTTAAGAAGAAATTTTCAAAACTTTTGGTACGGATTTATTGTCTTTACTTAAAACATTTTGAGTTTACTGTCGAAATTCCAATTATTTTGGATTATTTCAATTACCAAAAATAAAAAGGAAGAAACAAAATGGCTGGAAATAATTTTTTGATTTTCTTAATCACAACCACCTTACAATATCAGATAAATTGCAAAAATATGCAAAGTTAGTTAAAGATAAAAAGTTATAACTTTTTCAAATGAAATTAAAAGAATACTTTTTTTCAGAGCTTTCAATAGTTGATTAAAATAAGAGTTATAAAATTAACTTGTACTTGTGAAAAAAAGTTATTTATTTCTACAGATATTAATTCAAAATGGCAACTTTTTAGCTTTATTCCAAAATTTTTAATTTCAAAATGAGCAAAAAACATATTCTTTGGATTTGCTGTAGCCTAATATAAAGTTTAAAAGAGCTCAAAGGCAAATTCATTCTTTGTAACAATTAATAGTCTCTAAAACAATGTTGTCCTAAAATGTTTTTGTGGAGACTTGTATCAGAAGTTGTTGACCAAATTCAAAAATCAAATGGTTAATTTAAAATCAACTAATTTATATGCGATTCAATAATAGAATATTTAATAAAGTTGACTCTGTAAATTATTTAAAGAGATACATTTGGGAAAATCATTAGAATTTTTTCAAACTTGCCTGGGAAGCATCTTTAAATGTCGAGAATAATTTTCTACAAATTAAATTCTGTCAATTAAAACAAAGAAGCCATTTAATAGACCAGCATTTGTGAAGTTTGCTTTAAGATTTTTGTGATATTTTGGAAGAAAATATTTAAGATTTCCAATGGCACAAATCACATTACTCAGGATCCATCAACTCACATTGCTTTTTAATGGTATTAAATTAATAACCCCATGTAGGCCAAGAAACCGCATGGCCAAGAAACAAGCTTGGTGTTAGGCCGGAAGGTGACACTGGATCCTATAATCGTTGCCCTATTTTGAGTGATAAAAAAACAGTTTTTGTTTCACGTAGGGCTACAAAAGTAGAAAAGTTCAAACATCCAGAAGATATTTAGGTTAATTTTGCATTAAAAAAATAAAATTTATTTTATAAAGACACAATCAAGACTTGGTAGAAACTAGACACCTATAGAGGTCTCCAGCGAGGTTCCATTCGCCGTGAAACATGCGGTGAGTCTCAGGCAGTCTCTGATTGGCCGGTTGAAGCAATTCAAGACGTCCACGTCATAAACATCGAAATACAACAGAGCTTGAATATTTGCGATCGGTCGAGTTCTTAAAAAAACAATTTAAAAAAATAAAAAATAGATTTACAACCGCAAGAAAGAATACCCGAGTCTTCCATGAAAATTTGAAGTGTTTGGGTGCAGTTGAATTTCCCTCGGATGGCCGATTGTTTGAATAAGTTGTTTTCCCCTTTCCAAATTAGAATTACTACTTTCTTTTACAATGCCAACCGGGTATTCCCCTTGTGGATAACCTCTGCTTCTTGCAGGGGCTCCTTCTAAAGACTAGTGGGGTGATGTTGTGTTGGTGGCCTACTTGGCTACAGTTACAGGCGATTGGTGACACGGATGTCAAGAATAGCAAGCATTGTCGCATTGTGAGTCGATGACTTTGCAGAAATGACGATTTCTTGGTTATAAGCTGTGCTAGTCTTATATGTGTCTGACGCTGTAATGTTTTTTTGATGTGTTTATGTTATAAGGTTTGATACTAATGTTTTTTATTTTTTCCTGCAGCTCAAGATTGCAATGCGGTGTTTAACATTTTTTTACATTTTTTATAATTGATGCCTCGATCCGATAATGGCGTCATTATTTTATGAAAGACAGGGATCTTTATGTTTCTGGTTGATCCCTATAAAGATTTTAATGATGTAAAGGGTGCGTTTGTGTTTGATCGGTTGCAGATAAATGCCCCGCAAGAAAAGCAATGGTTAATGTCTTGTTGCAGCAAGCGGTGATATGCTGAGCTGTTATCTGAAAATCCTGTAGTTTTCTATTCAGAATAAAACTAGTGCTGTCTTTAGATATGGAGATGCTTAGTTCCTTTTTTTTTACCCCACTTAATAGAAGTGAGTACTTCAAGAGTTTGTTTCGCTCTGGCTGTAGTGAGATCATTGTTTTGCAAAATTCATAGCTCTGATTCCAACGTTTTGGGGGGATACTTTATTGGGGGCAGTGGTTTACCCAAAGATTTGTCGTTGGGGAATTTGCAACTAAAAAATGCAATTACTAACATTAAAAATAAACGCTTTTTTTGGGTTTTTACCTCTCTCCACTTCGTACATCTATGGTTCTGGGTAAAGTTTGGTAGTTTAGTTTGATTGAGACAGTTGTGCCATATTCAGCTGACTCCTATGCAGGGAGGTGTAATTTATAGATTTTTTGAAGATATATATTTGAATAAGTGGTTAACCCTTATCATGTTTAATGAGATGCTATGATTGTTATATCATCATTACAACATGTTGGTATTTACACACCTTTTAAAAAAATGTTAAGGGAGTAGATGTTAAAAAGAGACACAACTCTGTCTTTTATTATAATGGTCTTTATATTTTTCAGCATGGAAAATGTGTGGTCACATTAAATTAATGAATACCGTCCATTTGCACGATTTGATGCACATTCATATTCGGAATATTCGCTAGTTTAAATTTGTGTACGAGTTGGTGTATGTTTAATAGTATTTTAAGATCCAGTCCTCTTAATGCACGTACTTGTTTCTCTCATGTACGTTAACATAAGCATTGCGTTAGATTTGACAACGCCGCGTTAATAAGTTTTGCTTTTTTGCAAATTTGAATCTATAAAATTTTTTGCTTACCTAAGTAAGACAATGACATCACTTTGTGGGGCACCCACAAGCACATCCGGGAAGGAGTTTCTGTCAAAATCAATTCCCCCTTGCAGGGAGAAGCCGAAGGAGAAGATTTGACGGTGTTTAAAGTTCGATGCAGAAATCTTCTGCAAATTTTCGTGCAATTCTTTAAAATATAGAAGTTGCCCCGCGCAACTCCGTCATGACGTAACGAATTCTCACTTGCTTTACTTCATTGCGTATCCCATTTTTTCCCCCGTAATAAACATAGATAGCACCTCTACCTTCTTCAGCGTATGGCGCACCAATTATGACATCATTATATCCATCGATGTTTATATCTCCCGCTGCTGCCATAGCCATACCAAACCTCCCTCCCTCGCCATCATCCCCGGTCAGTCGGCCCACATCTGAATGACCATCGGCGTTGCTCTAAAGTAAAAATCATTGAAAAAAATTTGTTTTATTTAAAAATTACGTAATTAAGTTAAGGTTTCTTTTAGAAAAGGATGTGATCGCAAAATGATCCAGAAGTAAGAATGCGCTCCTATGAATACAGAGAGTGGCAGAATGAACAAAAACGGCTTCTTTACAGGTTTCAAAAATATTTTTCTGAATCTATAACTCATTTAATATTTTTATTTTGAATTGTTCAATAAAAAAGGCTCCCTTTCCCAATAATATTTGTGGTTGTTTGGTTAAAGGGTTGATTACTTTATGGCACTTTCCCCTGTTGGTGGTCTTGCAAGCAGTTTTAAACTTCAGTGATATCTCTATTAAATTTCAACCGGAAAGAAATAACTTGGCATCTCCGAAAGCAGGCGGGGTAATTATTTTCCCAATGTACTAGCGTCTTCGTTGCTTTTCTGCAAGTTAAAAAGATAAATATAAAGATAAAATAAAAATATTTATGCATAGAATAAAAAAAGCATAAAAACATTAAACTTTAAACATAGAAATAAAAATATTAATTATTAGGAAAGCTAATTGCAACCCCCAACTCTATTAAGCGGAATTATCACTCAAAATAAACAAGCAAGTCATCAAAGTGGTGGAAAACTTATAAACCTTAATCAAAGATTATTTAGCCAAAGCGTACTTGTATACGGTTAATGTTCAAATCTGCGTTAATAATGTAATTTATCGGCGCAAATTTGTGCGACGTCATTTTGTCGTATAAGTTTCAATTCTTCAATAAAATGTTGAAAAATATTTTTAAATACCAGTATAAGCGAATAATTTTCAAAGGTTTGATACAGTGCAAGCCCAGCAGGAGGCTAACCCAAAAAATGACCATTTCGGTGCTGCCTCACTCCTTTTTATAAATAATTAATTTCATTACAATTGACTTACGTGACCACCATCTTTTTTGAAAGTTAAAAACTGAATTGCAACCCCAGGCCAAAACATTTTAAACATTTTTGAAGGGGATGATGTAAAATTTTATATACAAACCAGAAGCCAATATAAAACTTGTCTAGAACGGGGCTTTTACAAAAAAAACTTAAAAAACGAACAATAGCGCTAACTTGGAAATTTAAGGTAATTTTACCCAAATTTTCAGTGACGATGACTTCTCCTTTGTAATGTAAACAAATACCCTTCCTTCATCATAACTAGATTTTGTGTACAAAGGAGCCCCGACAAGGAGGTCAGTCTTGTTATCTCCTTTACGTCCACAGAAAGCAAAGAACCACCAAAGTAGCTTCCCAAGAAATAAGGTGATTCGTGTTCGCTAGAAAAGCAACTTGGCGCGCTACAGTTCGGAAAGATCCTTATTGCTCTTCCAAAGCCCGAATGTTCCGCTTGTTTATAGACGAAAACCTGAATAAACTAATTAAGTCACAAAGTGTTTTACCATGGCAGATGCAAATATTGTACGTATTTGAAGCTTTCGAGAAAATAACTTCAAAATTTCACTTCTTTTATTTTATAGATTAGTAAAACAAAATCGTTTACGCTGAGTTTAAGTAAAAATTTTATCTTATCAAAATCCAGTTAGCTGAACTCGATAATGATTCAGTTCAGTTCAGTTAAGTTTTCTCTTCTTTAAATTTTAAAATTAATTGATGAATATTTCTAAATTTTAAAGTCCAGAAATAGAGAATTTTAAACGTAATTTTTTTGTAACATTCGACTTTTCTGTTTAATACTTTTAAGTTAATTTGAACCCTTCTTACACTCCCTTTATTTACTCTCCTATTTTCTGGAATAAAAATCTTTAAGTTGATAAGGAATCGTTAATCTTAATCCAATGTGAAGAAACTGACAATTTACTTTGGAGACGCTTACCCAAATATTGCTTTCATGCCATAAATTATATTTGCTTTTTTTCACAGTTATGAGTTTTTTTTATTAATAAAAACAAAATAAAGCAAATTGTTAAAATAAGTATAAAGAATTTTCATAATGCGCATTAATTGTTTTTTCTTGTAATATCTCTAAATCGTAAAACAAGCTTTCACTCTCCACACAGAGACAGGTCAGAGTCATATATTTCTCTATAAGATTAAATATTTATGTAAAACCAAAATGAATTGATTTGGAGAAGAAAATTGAAAGTTTCTGGCGACCAGAATCCCCAATTTCGGGGGAAAAACTTCGCCATTAAAACTATTAGATGTAAACAACAAATATCAAACTTTAAAATTATTAATTGTGTTACTTTACCGCTCCTCTGAATCGAAATTTTGGAGCACTGACCGCCACATACGATTCCTCCCCGCCTTCATAATAGCCGGTTGTAATTGTGTAGCCTAAACATGTTGTGTTACGTAATAATGAAAACTAAATTGTGAGACGGTCAAAACTAACCGAATAGAGAATTTTCGGAATCGTTTCCAAGCAATGATTGAATTGAGGTGAAGTTTAGGACCTCGGCTGCGTGGATACTCGGGGGGTTGTATTTTGCTACAGTCCCACTCCAATGATATGCTCCAACAACCCCCAAGAATAACGCATCAGTCTGGAAAATACAATTTTATAATTTCGTTCCATGGGTGAGCAGCTCAATAAAGATCCTGGCAATGAGACCGATTAATGCGGGACTAACAAAGTTTTCTAAACATTAAGAAAATTGCTAGAATGAAACCAATTTCATGTTTGAATAACGTCATGCGCCCTGTTTCAGATGGAGCCCCCAATCTTATCGTGATCGTTGCAGCGGCAAGCGGTAATCTGCTTCAGGTAGTGAGCTGCTTTTGAATTAGACGTGAAAACCTTTTCAAGAAGGTTGTGTGACACCGGATTCACGCATGTTTATTTTTAACAAGTTTGGATGGTAGCTCTGGCAGTTGTGTTCCATTAACTGTTATCTTTGAACACATCATACGCTTAATATCACATAGCTCTTCCGTTAATGAAAGGAACTAAGATGAAATGAAGTGTTTCAGGCAGCCTCCCCAGGACACAAATCGTACTTGATTTTGAAGCCATAAATATCATATCCCACTAGCTTCGAAAGTAACTCAAAAGCTCTTTGCTACAGATATTCAAAAAAGTTACACCATGTATTGAAAACGTTCTTGTTTGTTTTCAAAGTTTTTATTTTTGCCAAAGAGTGAAAAGTGACATGAAGTGTCAGGAACACGGCAGTGAGACGGACAGAGGTGTGGTCAACCACCATCACTAAAAAACGGCTGCCGACAACTTCTTGCGACGCCAATTGATAAATTGCAATTGATGTTATGCAGAAAAGAGACCGAAAACTTAATGAAGAAGTTATCTGATAACCTCTGTGAGAATTGTCAAACTGCGCTTGAGTACATTATTATTTCGCAAGAATACATTATTGTTACGCAAGAGTACATTATTGTCGAGTTATTGGCCTTTCAACGATGCCATTGATTTTTGGTGTATCGAGATTTGCATATTTCGTCATTCAATAATCTTATTTTAGTCCCTTTGTAGACATTGGCTAAACGAACCAAATCAATAAAACTAATTTTCTTGAGCGTTTACAAGAAAATTTGCTTCTTGTTAACTAAAAAAGTTGAATGGCTCTAGGAGGTTTGGAATCGCAAATTTTATAATAAAATTTTTTTTGAAGGTTTCTAAAAGTAGTTCTTGTTTTTTTGAAGTTTAAAAGCAACCTAATGTCTCACTCTCCAATCATAACTTGTCAACTTTAGCAGTGTTGTTGGTCACCACAACACGGACCAGCCCCCATATGAGCGAATTGGGCGCAGTTTTCAATTAAACTTGTATGTTTTTTTCTTGCATTGTTTTTTAAATTACTTAAGTTGAACAAGCAATTTTAAGCTGATTAAAAGATCGGAAAAAAATTGTAAACAAAACTTACTTTTTTTGTGGTGTGACCAGAAAATCCAAATTGTGCAAATTCCAAAGCGTTCTTGCCGCCTCCATGTCCTGCAACAAACTTATAGTTGGTCGCGCCCGATTTGGGTTAAAAGCCGCTGCATCGAAACCTTCGGCGCTTGTCCTGCTGATTTCCCGAGTCAGGTTTTGAAGCTGTCGCGAGAGGGCGTCGTAGTTTTCGGGTGTGAGAACTCTTTCATCAGATACCCCGCCATTTGCGCTTATTTTTAATTGATCTCTGGTGACATGATTCCCGACCCCGATGGCGTAGACAGTGATGTTGTTTCTTCGAGTTAGCTCGTAACTAAAATGATCAAAATATTTTGATAACGGTGCTTTCGCTCTTTTTAGCTTTTTAGTTAACTTTTTTGGCCGGTAAACAAAAAACATCTGTAATGATATTAAAAAACTGGTTTCGACATTAAAACACATCTGGCTATTCTTCTGATTAATGTTAGGTCTACCTGGACCGGAGCTCGTCCTCATCTGTCGCTTCTCCATCCGTGATCAAAACTAATATTTTCTTTGCCAACAGACGGTTACGAGATGCATTGAAATCGCGCTGAAACGTTAATTGCAACCATTTAAAGTTCAGCGTTGCCAGGCTGCCAAGTTGAGAAATAAAAATATAAAAAATCTTTCTTTTTTACTTACATGTACCGCCCGCTTGATGGCGTGCGCCGTGTATGTATCACCGGACATCAAGTGCCGCATATTATTGTTGATGGCTGCTTGGAGGCAAGTTACATCGTCACAATCACCAAGTTTTGTCGGATTGATGTAATAAGTGGGATTGTTTACCAAGTAATTGAGGCTGAAACGAAAACAATAAAAATTGTTGAAGTTATCTCATTGTCCAGATGGAATGAGCAGATTTAAAAAGAGACAACAGTAATATTGTTAAAACCAAGAGTTGGAAACCTGCGACCCACAAGATATTTCAGTGCGGCCCGCGAGTGGTTGGGGAGCCGGTGAGCCACGTTTTCGAATTCGATCTTCGAATTCGGAGCAAAAGTAAATGAATTTTTTAGTTTAACCATGCAATCTAAGAGAAAAAAATTTTTTCTACACTCGACATTTAAGTAGAAACTTGTTTAAAGCTGGTGAAGATAAAAAAAAAAAGGTCTTAACATTACGAACCAGATAAAGGAGGGGGCTCGGTCGAGAAACTACTTTCTTTTCTTAAATCAACAAAAATTCTAGTGCGACCCGCACATAATTTTTTAATTTTGGGGTGTGGCTCACGAGGGCAATCAGGTTTCCCAACCCTGATTAAGACCATGGTGATCCTACTTTTTTAAACCTTGGAGCTACTTCTACAAGATCTCTGAATTCCCAGCTGCAAGCACTCGGGTTCTTCACTTCAAATTAATGGATTCGAATGCAAAATTTCATCGGTGACTGTAGAATGTCACATAAGCAGGGAATCTTAAACTGTCGCAGTGGCCAAAAATTACGAATCTTTAAAGATGTTCTGCAAGCCGAAGAAAAACAAGGTGGTAAGATTTGATTTTCATCGCCTCGGTTGTGACCGCAACGGTTTATATTAATTAAGACCTAACTCCGACTATCTGTCGGCTTCAATGATTGAGTACTAAATGCAATAAGTATATTTTTTGTTTTCTTTGATATAATGCAACAAAATACTTACTTTATGTGCATACACGAATAATTGTGGTATTGTTGCTTGCAAAATAAAGCAGAAAAGTTCAAAATTGATCAAATCGTTTTTAAACATTTTTTCACAAAGTGCTTTTCTAAGAATTCTGCTTTCTTAATTTTATTTTGCCCAAATATTTTTTAATGTTTTGTGGTTTTTATATGATAGATGAGTTTTGTTAGAAGAAAAATTTTACAGATCGATGAACTTTTGGTAGGTCACTAGTATTTGCAAGGCAGCGCAAAGTAAGTCGATCACATTGGCGTTTCAATTGAAAGAAGAAGTAATCATTCTAAGGTGGACCATATCGAAAGGGCGCATGGCTTTTCGGGAATTCCACTCGTTCAGTGGGGTAGATAAAATGGGTTCAGAATAGAAGTGACAAATCGAAAGAGATAACCATGCGACCATTTATGGAAAGCCCCACAACCAAAAAATAAATCCGCTTTCATGTGGCCAAGTTTTTGGTCTTTTTTAAAATCATTTTCAGAAAAGGTAGAAAATAAATGTTGAAAATTCACTTGGCTTGGGCATTTCAACCTTTTTTTTTATCTGTTAACTAACCGCTCATAATTCAATTAAGTAATCCTCTCTTTTTGCGCGTTACTTCAATCTAATTTGACATCTAGATATCCTCTAGGTCAGTGGTTCTTAACCTTTGCTAAGCTCCCGAACCCCTACGTTATTCTGCAAGCTTTTGTTGAACCCTACATTTTTGCTCAGTCACATAAACAAAAATTAACCACATTTAATTGTAAATACATTTCTATGTCAATGCGAATTCTGTTGTTGTTTTTCGGTGACTAATTGTGAAATTCGAGGCTTTGTCTCCGAAACAGCAATTCTCATGTCATTTTCGCATGCAAGCCTGTTTCGCTTTTTTGCTTTCACATCCACCAGAATAGAAAACGCATCCTCGCATAAATAAGTGGTGACGAATGGCATGAGAACCTCAAGGGCAACTTTAGCAATAAGAGGATAATCCTCGATTTGTTGGCACCAAAACGTTTGAAGATTTGTGTTGAAGTCACGTTTTTTAACCTCGCTTTCTTGAAGCTCAATAATGTCATCTGTGTATGGACTGTTTATATCTGCTGTTGTAGTATCATAAGAAAATGGCTGACGTACCCATGCAGGATATTGCATTTGTTCAGGAAAGTAGTTTTCAAATGATCTTTGCAATTTCTGAAAATGCTCAGTAAATACTGGCAGAAGCTCCTGAAGTTCATTACAACTTACTTTGTCATTAATTGCAGAGCCGTAACTTAGTACCTCGTCCAAAAGTGGAAAGTTAGCAAAGTTGTTATTTTTCAATCGCTGTCGCCATAACTTCAATTTCTTCTGAAAAGCACTCATTTTTTCTTTAGCTTCTACTACATTTTTACCACCTTCTTGCATTTGGCAACTCAACTGATTGAGGGCACCAAAGATGTCAGCCAAAAATGCCAAAGTAAGGATAAAACTTTAGTCTTCAAAGTATTTTGAATGCCGATGGTTGTGACTTTTCAAAAACTCCAATAATTCTGCACGCAAAGCAAAAACGCAATTTATCACTTTCCCCGCGATAACCATCGTACTTCAGTGTGATATAAAAGGACTTTAAATTTTGAGTCCATTTCTTCGCACAGCTGCATAAAAATGCGATGATTCAAAGCCCGACCCTTCACAAAATTAACCGTTTCAACAACAATTTTGAGAACGTCAGCCAGTGATGAAGGTAGCCTTTTAGATACAAGTCCGTGTTTGTGCAACATGTGTAAATGCAATATGTGGAGCAACACTTTTAATCGAGCCTCTTAAACCAGACTTGCACCCTATCATCGCAGGAGCCCCATCAGTACACACGGCAGAAACCATATTCCAAGAAAGACCATAGCTTGTAAAGAAGTTATCCAAAATATTTTTCACATCGATGGCCTTTGCAGTTCTTAAAAGTTGTTTGCAAAAGAGAAACTCTTCTTTAATTTCTTGTCCTTTAACGTAACGTACAAATGCAATAAGCTGGTTTAAATTAGCAACATCGGTGGTTTCATCAAGTTGTATGCTGAACTTTGTTGGGCTAGCCTTCAAATCTGCTACTACCTGACTGAGAATGTCCTCCCCGATGTCATTTATTCGGCTTTTAACAACGTCGTTTGAGAGTGGTACTAAAGAAAGCTTGTTTTCAGCTTCTTTTCCCAGCATAATCTTGGCCAACTGCATTGCAGCTAGCTTGACAAGTGTCTCACCAATGATATGCGGTTTTCCCTGTTTTGCAATTAGGTATGCCACTTCATACGACGCCGTGAGAATCGGTTTATCTACGGGAACAAAACCATAAGATGTAATGTTAGCATTGGCATCAAATCTCTCACTCTTCTGCTTAAATTGATTAAGTGTGTTGTCCTTATATTTTCCTGCACCGTGAACTTTTGTAAAATGTTCTCGTAATTTAGCTGGTGCTAGGCTGGAATTGCTCAACTTAACATTGCAAAGCATGCATTGAGGGTACTGAGTTCCATCACTTTTTGTTGCACAAGTGAAGCCGTACTGCACATAATTCTCTGACCACTTTCTTTTTTTGATAGACATGTTAAAATAAAGTTACAGATAGACTTAAAATAACAAAAAATATTTTTTAGGCCTAAAATAATTATTAATCATGATTCTTAATTCTGAAACACTTAAAAAGTATTTTTTAGAGCTAAAACAATTCCTAAATTATGATTCTCAATTCTGAAATATTTAATAATATTTTTAGTCCTAAAATAATTCACGACTTTGTTTCTTCTCGTTTTGAATGATGATGAAAACAGTAACAGTTATTAAGCAGCTTCCAATGTACTTACTGACCTAATTTAACTCTAACAACTACAATGCAACTTATCCTAGAAGGTGATAAGCTTTATAAAGCACATTTCAATTATATTTTGCCGATGTTAGACTCTAATTGTCACTGCTTTAATCGGCAAAATAACTAAATTTTCTTTAATTTTGCTGCTGACGGCTTTAAACTTAAAGGCACGTTTGGATAACTTGACTATTGTAAAGACAATGAGAACAATGACTTTTGTGAATGATATAATAGAACATCAAATGTTACACGGCTACATTCCACGGATTCAGTGTCGATATTAAAAGTATACCAACGGTCAGTGTCCAACTAATCTATTTTCTTTGTTGTTTTTGATAGTAACTAACTTTAAACTGGGCTAAATTTTCAAAAAAATAATCTTTCTGAGGACGTTCGCGCCGAACCCCTGAAACAGCTTTGTCGAACCCCAGGGGTTCGATCGAACCCTGGTTAAGAACCACTGCTCAAGGTCTAATATATTTTTTAAACAGCACCGCATCATTTCTCCAAACCATAACTGCTCTTATCCTAGTCAATGAAATTAAATTCAATATAATCAGATTCTTACTTACTTTATTGGGTCTTGCTGTCCGTATTGGAGAATTCCAATTTGGGTGCTTTCCCCTAAACTGTCAGTAAACACTGCAGATGTGTCGATTAGAATCCTCTTCATGATCTCAAAGTCACTTGATGAAATGGAAAAGGAGGAGTCGATCAAGAAAAGCACATCCAGGTAGGATTCGAAACAACCTGGTTGATACAAAACTTCATTCATTACTTCGCAGTCAAACTGGGGTTATATTCTTGTCTCGACTACAATATGACCACAATATGTTTTTCTACTAGTTGAAAGAATAAATAAATAATATGAATATAATAACGATAAAAACTATTGCTCTTAATTTTTTATATTCAACTTTTGGCATCATTTTACACCATATTACGTAGTTGGTTTATTCTACTACTTAGCTCAATGACTTTTGGGTAAAATTTTAAATTTAAAGTATATAGAATAAGGCGTTATTTTAAGACAGTGTGTTTTTTGTTGTTTTTTTTTGAAAAAAATCTAAAGTTTTGTAGTTGCCGAAAATTTAAAAAAAAACGTTTTCCTTTTATTTCCAACAATAACTCGTCTCAACCAGTTTAAACCTTTGATTAATAAAATAACATTCGCTAACAGTTTGCAAAAGAACTTCAAAAAAGGTAAAGTTTTAGGGGTAATTGTTCTTTTTGTTTTGTCACAATATCGAGCTAGTTTATTAAAAGACTTGGTTTGCTTTAAGGGAGGTTTAGCACGTTGCTATTCTTTGAGTCGTAAAGCACAGCTGGTCAGTCACGTCACTGCCACGAACTTAAAACCGCTTGTCGTAGGATTTGAACCCGAACCAAGGAGTCCCTGGAGTCAGGAATGATAATTCTTCAACAACCGAACAATTGAGCTTGAAAAAATTTCAACTTACGAACTTCCCCCCATCCCTCTAGCGGATGAAAGCTGCCATTCAAAGTCCCAGAATAACAAGCTCCAGGAAGGTAAGTCCCGGAACTTCCGCACTTCTTCTCTCTTCCAGGGGCGCAAACCTAAAAGTTATCCTAGAATTTTCGAGTGGCGACTAACGTTTATTAATGTTGCTGATAAACAAACCTATTTGAAAAAAATTATTATCAGGGCTGTTACAGCAAGTTTGAGTGTCGAACATACGACGCGTCGTAAATTCTCTTGTACATGCAATTGTTAGAGAACGCGCACAAGAGTTTAAAATTTCCATGCCTTTTGTGGCAATTAATAATTACGTCACAATGCGAGCGCAGCATTATTGCAAAGAACAATGCACGCCAGTTTAAAAATTGCAGTTAAAAAGGTCGATATAGTTAACCGTATACTGTAAGCAACTGCATCTTGAAATTGACTGTTAAGAAAATAATATTTGTGTCGGCGTTTTTGTGATTCGGAAAACTGTTGGTGAGTGTTTCTCCTTTGTTTTTTTATTATTATTTGCTTTAAGCGTTTATCTTAGTTGATATTTGTTGTTGTTAATAGAAAACCACTAAAACTGTCCTAAAGTGCGTTTTGACTCTGAATTCTGACGCTACAAGGACTTTAAATTATCAACGAAACGTCTGACTTTTTAAAATGTTAATATTTATCAGGCAGCGCTGTTAAATTTTGTTCAGCCAATAAATTTTAGAAACTTTCAGTAAAGTAAGGTTTGCCGTCCACTTGTTCTTTTGATTGTGATTTTGAACAACATTGAATTACTCGGCACTGAGTTTGAAGGATGTCGCCCAATCAAACAAATCGCACGTTGAAATCCCCAACTCACAACATATTCCCGAGTTGACGAACCCTCTTTCCCGCTGACCAGGGTAGTCCCGAAGAAGTCGCTCCGTTGCAGGTGGTTGGCCCCGACTTCGAGCGAGGAGACGTTTATTGCTTTGTGGCAAATAACGTCAGACGGCCAATCAGAAGGCCGACCTATTTTAATTGTTTAACAGTTTCAATTCGGAAAAATTCTCAAATTAAAATTTGATTTAAATAACATTTCATCAAATAACCTTGAAAATGTTCAACTAGAAAGAAGATTTTTATTTCAATAAACATTAAGTGCTTCTAAAAAATGTTTGACAATTTTTATTTATTTTTTATTTTTATCTCTATATTTATCCTCTGGAGTCGCAGGAAAGCGCCGGAGGCGCTATACTTGGGTAAGCAATTACGCCGACCTGCTTCCGGACATGACAAGATATTGCTGTCCGTTTGAAATTTAATAGAGATATGTCTTTAATTTAGAACTGCTTGCCAAGAACACCAAGCAGGGAAAAGTGTTGTAAAGTGTCTTTTCCAAGGACGCAACAAAATGACGCGAGTGGATTTTGAACCGAGACCGTGTCGATCACAATCCCGGCGCTTTAACCACTCGACCACGCTGCCAACAACAAACATTTAACAACAAACCACCTCCTTTTATATTTTGCCTTAAATGCTTCCTCTTTAGATAAAAGATTTAACATTATTAATCAAAAACTTGTAAAGGAATTGTCCGGAGTTCTTATTTTAACTCACCAAGGCGTTTGGAGTCCACGCCGCACACAAAGAGAGCCCCGTTAAAACTTCCGCTAGATGATCGATGAGCTGGTGCCCCAGCAACCAACCTACAATAGGGTTGACAGATCAACGGAAAAACAAAAAACGCTTTTTGATATTTTAAATATTAATACCAACGGGGGAAGTAATTTCGAGGCGATGTTGCCAGGCCGTTTTAAAAAAACCTGATAAAATGCTTTTTGGTTTAATAATCTTTTCAAAACCAAATATGTAAAATAGCTGTGACTTAGTAGAAAGCTGCAGAGTTAAAAAGAAATAAACAATTTTTGTACGATGATTACACATATCAAAAGTTGTTCATAATGAATTTTATAGACTTTTTATTTCGTATTCAAAGCATCGCTCGGACCAAGAGCGGGGGCCGGTTTCAAGATTTCGTGCAAATTCTTTGTTTATATTTGGTTATGGTGAACAGATACCTTCAGCTCATATCCATAACCATCCAAGCCGGGGACAGGGGAGGAAAGACGCAAACAATTTGGGAAAAATAGATTTTTTCCATCACCGACAGTTTACTACTTGGGCAGGAGAAAGTTACTTGGTTAAGATCTTAATCAGTAAGGAAAAACTAATAATATTTCATGCAAAGACTTTTTTTGCCTTCAAAGTTTATTTCGGCAAAGTTAGTCATTTTCTTCTGTTTACAACAAAAAAAAAAGCAAATGAAGATCCCAAAAAAGGTTTTTACATTAATTCTGACTAATATTCCGGCACCTCCATAGAATGATGTGGAATTCTGGTTTGGGCAATCGAAGGAAAGAAATTTGGAAAAATTACTTTGCCTCCCCAAAATATTTTGGTCTGTTACGGCTACGTTCACATCTCAAGTTTTCTCTATTTAAATTCCCGTGTTCTACCGACACGTTACGCATCGGTGCGCCCCACCCTGGATGGCAGGTAAAATTTGATTTAACGTTGAATTTTTGGTCACTTTGTTGATTTTTGTTGAACTCCAATCGACGTTGATTAATTTTATAAATTAACAATTAACAAAAAACAATGAGTTAAAAAAAATTAAACATTAAATGAAAGTTTAAATGTTAACTGGGATGGTGTTTAGCGAGGGTCAGAGAGCACAAGTCTCGGAAGTGCGATGAGCATGTTTGCTGCGGTAAAATTCAAATTTTTTTCAAAACCTTAAAACATTTCTGCACAGAATTTAAAACTAAACTTTGTAAAGTCCTTTTTATCAAAAAATGCAGACGAAATCATATGAACGAATGCCGACGGTGGGAAAGTCAGTTTTACCCTAAATTTCCCAAATTGCTAGTGCTAACTGGTTCGAACAGACTGACATCATCCTATTCTCCCCAAATTTTGTCCTTATGTTTTCATTCCCAGCACTCCCGCGCGATTCCTTTGTATAGTTATGACAACCGATTAGGATCACCAAGCACAAAACGAAATAACTTCAAACATAAACAGCGACATAAACGCGATCTCACCTGATCAGACCTAAATTTACTGAAGCTAAGAAATTATATCCCGCATATTCAGGTGCTTCCCCTGTTCCTTTTACTGTAGTAAAGTTAAAGATCGTCATAGTGGGTTCGCGCGCATCGATGTTGAACGACGAAGCGGAACAAAACAAAAGCAAAAAAAACAAGTTTAAAAAAGAGCTTGCTTTACACATCTAAAAATTTTAACTAATTGTCAAATTTGGCAAACGTAGTTATTACTAGCCACAGATTTCTTATTACTACAAAAGATAGTCTGGTTTGTTCTCAAGTAAATGTTCAATTTTCTTTGATAAAAATTTGTGCTGCATGGAAAACTATCAAGATCCTAAACAACTTTATTTACATCATAGAAGGCAAACCAACTAGAACTAGGTCCTATAAAAATTTGTCCTCATTCAGCAGTCCCTCCTGGTATTATTCTCCTGGTCCGCAAAATCCTGGCTGCTACGCAGCGTATTTCCTTCTAATCGCCTACAAAAACCTTGAGAGAAGCAGACTTTTGGGTAATGGGACGTGCACTTACTGTAGATACTTCTGTCCCCTTCAAAAACATCTTGACTTGAATCGTTCTAAATTCTATCAAGGCCACTGCAACTTTGTCATCATCTATGTTTGAGTTCGAGCATCCGACCTGGCGTCCCACCCGACCTGCTTCGGTGGAATTTGAAGGCGTCATCTTGTCAGAGCTGAACAGTTCAACAGAGGCGGAAAACAATAAATCGCGTTAACGACGGAAGCGCTAAAGCGGGCGCCACACTCCGGACACCACCTGCAGTGCGCGTTTATTTATAGACTTTTGTAAACAAAGTCGCTTCACTTAAAAAAACATTGACAAGGCAACCTATTAGTATTTCGAAGTTCAGGAATGCACAGAAACAAAACGAAGATGGGATTGATCGTGTTGGAGCCTCCAGTGTCTGTAAAATTTGATAGTCTTGATCCACTGTATGGAGCATTTCGGATATCTTGATTTTAAATTTTTTATTCCATTACATGAAAATTAATTCAGATAGCAACCATTTTTGTAAAAAAGTTCTTTAGATTCAATCTGTACACATTTATTAGCATCATCTATTTAATTTTCTGATTTGCAGGAAAACATTTGATGTTTTATTGCAATTGTGAAGTAATTAGGCTTCTCCGACCTGCTTTTGGAAAAGCCAAAGTATTCTGTCCAGTAGAAATTTTTTCGTTGTTTTTGTTTAATAACAATGTATTAGTTAATAAAGTATTAAGAATTGATGGTTATTGAATAAAGTGTGACGCACATAAATATGTCAACCCTACGTTTAAGCAGAAAGAAAACACTTTAATTTTAACTCACAAACACTAAAAGCTGAAAATTGTATTCGCTCTCCGTAACAGCCTTATTTTTAACGACGAGAGTAGCCTAATAGAAAAAACTTTTCGAATTTTAAACGATTTATGAATCTTTGCAAATAATAAAACGTGACCTCAACGCAAAGTCAACTTTTCGCTAGTAGGTTGCCATTTTTGCTAGATCTACGTTGGAAACCAGGGCTGCAAACTCGATCTATTTTAGTCGATATGACAAAAAGTAAGAAGTCGAAATTCAAGTTCTTCATTTTTAATTTTTCAAATTCCAGCTAAAATTCTCGAATTAATTTGAGCACAAACTTGTTGGACCCTGAAACCGAGTTGAAGCGCAGCTGCCGTTCAATTTCAAGACGTCCGAGCGAAATTCTGTAGGGTATAAAACAACACGGTTTAAGGCTAGTCCAATATTTTATTCTCGTTGTTATCAACAAAATTACTCATATAATCAACTTGAAGTCGATCAAACTTTTGCGAGTTAGAGTTTAAAACTTTTTTTGAGTTCTAGAAAAAATACCGAGTTATTTTATTTTGAGTTCAAATTCAAATCTTGCAGGAAATCTTTTTGATGATTACAGTTTGCTGCCCCGGAGACAAGCATGCTTACATGCCTCTTTACGACCTTGTTCGAGTTATAAAATAAGATTTTAATTGGTACCTTTTTGAGCCCACAACAGACTTTATCGGCCACGAGATAGCGTAATTTCATCTATATTTTTTCTCTGGACTTATAGAAAAGCGGTTCAGGCGCTTTGAGTCAGCAGCGTTGTCGAGTAGTTAGAGTCCGTGCTTCAACATGATCACGGTTCAAAACCCAATTGCGCCATTCTGTTGCACTTTATGGCACTTTCCCTGCTTGGTGGTCTTGACAAGCAGTTCTAAATTACAGTCATATCTCTTAAATTACACGTAGACAGCAATATCTTGGCATCTCCGGAAGCAGGTCGGGGTAATTGCTAACCTGCATATTAGTACCTCCGTCGCTTTTTTGCGAGTCAGGAGGATAAATATAGAGATAAAATCAAAAATAAAATTAAAAAACATAAGGTAACTGTCAAGCAATTACCCTGACCTGGTTTTGGAGATGACAAGTTATTGCTGTCTGGTTGAAACTTTTTATATTGTTTGTTTAGTTTTTTTTCCAAGATCCACTGTAATTTAGAGCTGCTTGCTCAGACTGCCAGGTAGAACAAAAAGCCGTAGTGTCATTTTTCAGGTATAGAACGCAATGACGCGATCAGGTTCTTAACCAAGATCATGTCGATCACTTTCGCCATTAATACGGGCTTCTTATCCACTTGGCCATGCTGCAGATTTTTTGTGAACCCTTTGTCTCTTAACGTATCATATTTGATACACTTCAAAAAAAATAGACACAGTTTAAGCCATGCAAATACTAAACCCAACTTTTTTGTTTAAATGGCAAGCACTTGACTTTCTTTTTCGGTTGAGGTCCAGTTTTTTTTTTAGGAAGATTGTGACAGTACTCAATTTGACCTTGTTTCGGAGTTAAATTTGTAAGAGTAAGTAGTATTCATGTTGAATATCATTTTTTAATAGTTGAAATATCAATGAAACGCACCAATTTGTTATACGGAGTGTCCATAAATTCCTGTTACAATTTCAAAAAATTATTGTAAAGGCAATCGATGAGATATTTCAAAGCGTTTGGTTTTAATTTAATCAGTGTTTATTAAAGTTTTTATTCCGATTCAAATTTTGTCTTTCAGATAAAATTTTTATGTGTTTATTGTATGTGTTTAGCAAACCCCCATAAAATAATTAGTTCTCAAAAAAAAGCACATTTGTATCCTGATTTATTGATGTGACTATTTTGCTGAAGCTCTGTAATTACATGAGAGTGTTCTGATTCTCAAATTCTCACGTTGTGTTTTTTTAATTTCCCTGAAACATGACAAGTCGCCTAGTCACTAAAACAAAATCGTTTGAGGAATGTTTCATCCTCAAAAATTCATTCGTTTGAAGCAAGTCATTTTTGGGGATTCATTAAACACATTCAATAAACACATAAAAATTTTATCTGAAACACAAAATTTTAATTTGGATATAAACTTTAATAAACACTGATTAAATTAAAACAAATCTTTTTGAGATATCTCATCAATTGCCTTTGCAATGATTTTTTTAAATTGTAACAGGATTATAACTTAACTATTCTAATTTTGATAATTCACTTCCTTATTTGTGATTTACATTATTAAAATAGCATATGGCAACACGTTTTTTTAGTGTATCATATTTATTACATTAAGAAAATTAAGCTAAAATGACGGAACTAAAAATCGGAACAAAACCAAAACAGAGTTTCCAAACAAAAAAACAAAAGTTTAATTGTTTTTACCTGTAAAATAAAATGTTTTTTAGCTTTAAGGGCCAATCTAAACAGCTTTTAAGATGCTCTAAGAGAAAAACTTATCAAAATAAACACGGCCGGCAACGAGTCCCACTCGGGGATTCCGCAGCAGAACGCTTTGAACTTAAATTTTCTAAAGATTTTTCATGTATTTTATGACTCCTACCCGAATTAAACTGACTTCTTGCGTTGGGGGCCAATCTAAACAGCTTTTAAGATAATCTGAGTGATCAACTCATCAAAATAAAAACGGCCGACAACGAGTCCCACTCGGGGATTTCCCAGCAGAACGCTTTGAATTTCAAGTTTTAAATGATTTTCGTTGTATTTTATGACTCTTACCCGAATTAAACTGACTTTTTGCGTTGGGGGCCAATCTAAACAGCTTTTAAGATAATCTGAGTGATCAACTCATCAAAATAAAAACGGCCGACAACGAGTCCCACTCGGGAATTTCCCAGCAGAACGCTTTGAATTTCGATTTTTAATAGATTTTCGATGTATTTTTTGACTCCTACCCGAATTAAACTGACTTCTTGCCTTGGGGGCCAATCCAATCAACTTTTAAATCAATCTAGATGATCAACTCATCAAAATAAACACTGTCGGCAACGATTCCACTCGGGGATTTTCCAGCGGAACGCTTTGAATTTCAAGTTTTAAATAATTTTCGATATATTTTTTGACTCCTACCCGAATTAATGACTTCTTGCATTGGAGGCCAATCCAAACAACATTTAAAATAATCTGAGTACTCAAGATAAACACTGTCGGCAACGATTCCACTCGGGGATTTCCCAGCAGAACGCTTTGAATTTCAAAGTCTAAATGATTTTTGATGTTTAAGAGCAAATTGACATTTTCAACTAGAAAGACAGAAACAATACCATTAACAATTTTACTTATATATACTACTGCGCCAAAGGCATCATTTGCGGCATCAGCAAAAACATGCAATTGGTATGTTACATCATCATCTGGCTTTTTCATACTAGATCCACCGAAATAATGCTTGGGAAGTGAAATATTTAATAACGACTAAAAGTTTGCGAACCAACACTGCCATTCTTTTACAACGGACTCTGAGACCTTCTCATCCCAGCTACATTTATCTATTGACAACTGCTGCAAAATTAACCGGGCTTTAAGAAAGAAGCATGAGAAGATATCTAAAGAATCCACGTAGTCTTCCGCGTATATTTCTCAAGAGGCTCTAGAGAAGCAACAATTCGAAATGAATCAGTATCCGTGTCCCAGACACAACCTAAGGCCTTTGTAAGAGGAAGTTCTTCGGGATATTTGACGCGTAAATTGATATCACAAATACCTAGACAGAGCTTTTCTTTGTCTATTTTTGACAACACAGCAACTGCGTCACGACTTGAGCTCCATTTCACAAGGTTAAACTTTCTACTCAATAACAATTCAATGGACCCTTAGACCACAGTCTCTGCGCATTTTGAATCATCTAAGCTAAAAATTAAATTGTCCACATAAAAATTATTACAAATAGTATCCAGAGTGATATCAGAAGGCTTAGTGACGTTATGCTGTAGCGTCTCACGTACTCGTATAGTCCAAATGGCTACGACACTGCTGCTCTTAATTCCCCAAGAAATCTATTAAAAATCAAAAATCAAAGCATTCTGCTGGTAAATCCCCGAGTGGGACTCGTTTCCGGCCGTGTTTATTTTGATAAGTTAATCATCTAGATTATGTTAAAAGTTGTTTGGATTCGCACCCAACGTAAGAAGTTAGTTTAATTAGGGTAGGAGTCATAATAGACATCAAAAATCTATTAAAACTCGAAATTCAAAGCTTTCTGCAGAAAAATTTAGGTGTGGGACTCGTTTCCAGCCGTGTTTATTTTGATGATTTGATTACCCAGATCATTTTAAGTGTTGATTGGATTGGCCCCCAACGCAAGAAGTCAGTTTAATTTAGGTAAGAGTCAAAAAATACATCGAAAATCTATTAAAAATCGAAATTCAAAGCGTTCTGCTGGGAAGTCTCCGAGTGGGAATCGTTACCGGCCGTGTTTATTTTGATGATTTGGTTTCCCAGATCATTTTAAATGTTGATTGGATTGACCCCCAACGCAAAAAATTAGTTTAATTCGGGTAGGAGTCAAAGAATACATCGAAAATCTATTAAAAATTGAAATTCACAGCCTTCTGCTGGAAAGTCTCCTGGTGGGACTCGTTGCCGGCATGTTTATTTTAATGAGTTCATCATCCAGATCATTTTAAGTGTTTATTGAATTGGCCCAGATTATCACCCAGATTATTTTAAGTGTTGTTTGGATTGGCTCCCAACGCAAGAAGTCAATTAATTCGGGCAGAAGTCATAATGTACAACAAAAATCTATAAAAATCGAAATTCAAAGCGTTCTGCTGGGAAATCTCCGAGTGGGATTCGTTGTCGACCGTGTTTATTTTGATTAGTTGATCATTCAAATTATTTTAAAAGTTGATTGGATCGGCCCCCAACGCAAGAAATCAGTTTAATTTGTGTAGGATTTATAATGTACCACAAAGATCATTTAAAACTTGAAATTCAAAGCGTTCTGCTGGGAAATCCCCGAGTTGGACTGATCGTTGCCGACCGTGTTTATTTTGATGAGTTGATCATCGAGATTGATTTAAAAGTTGATTGGATTGGCTCCCAAGGCAAGAAGTCAGTTTAATTCGGGCAGGAGTCATAATGGACAACGAAAATCATTTAAAACTCGAAATTCAAAGCGTTCTGCTGGGAAGTCTCCAGGTGGGACTCATTGTCAGCCGTGTTTATCTTGATGACTTGATTACTCAAATTATTTTAAAAGTTGATTGGATCGGCCCCCAACGCAAGAAGTTAGTTTAATTTAGGTAGGAGTCAAAAAATATATCAAAAATCATTTAGAAATCGAAATTCAAAGCGTTCTGCCGGAAAATCCCCGAGTGGGAATTGTTTCCGGGCGGGTTTATTTTGATGAGTTGATCATCGAGATCATTTTAAAAGTTGATTGGATCGGCCCCCAACGCAAGAAGTCAGTTTAATTCGTGTAGGAGTCAAAAAATACATCGAAAATCTATTAAAAATCGAAATTTAAGACGTTCTGCTGGGAAATCCCCGAGTGGGACTCGTTGCTGGCCGTGTTTGTTTTGATGAGTTGATTACTCAAATCATTTTAAAAGTTGATTGGATTGACCCCCAACGCAAAACATCAGTTTAATTCGGGTATACATCGAAAAAATACATCGAAAATTATTTAAAAATCGAAGTTTAAGGCGTTCTGCTGGGAAATCTCCGAGTGGGACTTGTTGCTGGCCGTGTTTATTTTGATGAGTTGATCACTCAAATTATTTTAAAGGTTGATTGGATTGGCCCCCAACGCAAGAAATCAGTTTAAATCGTGTCCATCTGCGACTTTCTTTTTCAGTATTGCCCACAAATTCGCAATTGAATTGAGATCTGGCTGTTACCAAACCAAACCAACGTTTCAATATTCTTTTTTTTAAAAAAATCCCTCACTAACTTTGAACGGTGATAAGGAGCACCGTCTTGCATGAACATATTGCATTCATGAATAGCCATTGGTAAAAGGAAATTGGTAAAAGGGTTGGTGAAAGGAAAATAACATGCATTCATGATTGGTAAAAGGAAAATACCAGCTGTGCCATTACTAGACATAGCCCCCAGATCATAACACTGGAAGGATGTTTTGCCGTAGCTTGTGTATAGCAGTCGTTGAATCGTGTTCCATAGGTCTACAAACTGTCCGTTTTCTCTGTGCAAACTGCTGGATTGTGGATTCATCCGATAAAAGGACTTAATTCACCTAGCTTCATCCCAGTCTTCATATTGCTTGGCATAGGCCGACCTCTTTTTTATTTTTCAACATTTTTATCTCCATATTTATCCTCCTGACTAGCAGAAAGCGACGGAGGCGCTAATACATAGGGCAAGCAATTACCCCGACCTGCTTCCGGAAATACCAAGATATTGCTGTCCGCTTGAAATTTTTAATAAAAATATGACTTTAATTTAAAACTGTTTGCCAAACCATCAACCAGGGGAAAGTGCTGTAAAGTGCTTTCCCAAGGAGATAACAGAATGGCGTGAGTAGGTTTTGAACCGAGGCTTTGTCGATTACAATCCCGGTGCTCTAACCACTCGACCGCTGCCTCGATTTGCTTTCATGGCTGGGGTTAAGCGAGGTTTTTTTTGCAGATTTAAACGCTTTCAGGTTGAAATCATTAATCAGACACCTACTAACATTGCACGATAAACATCTGTGCGTTTAAGAAGCAGTGCCACGCATATTTTGGCGGCAGCGTGTCGGCAGCATGGCCGAGTGATTAGAGCGCCAGGATTGTAAACGACATGGTCTCAAATCAAAATCTGCTTGCGCCATTATGTTGTCTCTTTGGGAAAGACTCTTTATGGCTTGCTGGTCTTGGCAGGCAGATCTACATTTCAGTCATATCTCTATTAAATTTCAAGCGGACAGCAATATCTTAGCATCTCCAGAAGCAGGTCGGAGTAATTGCCTTCCCTATGTATGAGCGCTTCCGTAGCTTTCCTGTGAGTCCGGAGGATAAATACATAGATAAAATAAAAAAATAAAATATTTTCTTGCAGTAACCCTTTGGAGACCCAACAGTTATTCGCCGAATCAAGTTGTCATCACGAGGGCTTGGTCTTCCACTCCTTTTTTTGTCATGGTAAAGTCCAAAATTTTGAAATCTAGCAATTGCTTGATGAACAGCCGTTTTGCTACAGGTTTTTTTGAATCTTTCTTTGAGAAAACCTTTCCTTGTGGAAAATTAGTTTGGGCTCTCTTAGTTTCCGACAAACTGGCTTTTTCGTCTATTTTTTGACTCTAAAAAACTATAAAAATATTGAAACAGCCCAAGTATTCTTTAACCAAGCACCCACTGCACCCACTGAGTATTGTATTGCTAAACACATCTAGCTAGACTGATGCAATAAGATGATGCAATCTTGAACAAGCCAGATGACATCACAATACTGGAAATCAAAAAAAAAAAAAATTTTTGGTAGGTGGTCCTAAACTTTTGCACACGACTGTTGTTGTTGTTTTTTGCTTCAATAAGCATAAAATATTCTTCAATACAAAATTTTAAATTGGTAAATATTTTACCATATAGATCAAGAATTTTTAAATTAAAAATTACGGACCCCGGGGTAAGGAGTGCTAAAAGTCTTAAAGAAAACTCAAAGTTGGTGGAATATCGTAAAACACATAAAAGTACATTGCTGATTTGGAACTTAAGTTTCCGGATTGTCGCTAAAAAATTTCAGCTTAAGAAGTTTTAAAATATTTGTTTTAAATCCAGAAGCAAAATATTAAATATAATTATTTTTTGCTGCTTAAAGAATTGCAAAGCAAAAAATAACTCTGTGAATGTAAAACTTGATGAGGTAAAATTTTTACAAACTTTGACCAATAAAACTTTGTATAAAGCAGGGTTGCCAACCAGTGAGCCACAGCAAGTTTTTTAGATGGGTGTCACAAACTTTGTTCGGGAATCCCAAAGGACCAGTTGAGCTCGGTAACCCGAATACCTGCGCTGAAACAAAGCTGTGTCTAAATTAAATTTTATTCCGGCTCAAGAAGTAGTCTTGCTATGAGCCTGACGGTTTATACAGTTGGTTTAACGAAAAGCTCGGATTGGTTTCGCTGAAGACTTTTCTTCACAACAAACAGAGACCACTGTCTCTAATAAGAACGAATGTATTACAAAAAGCACGTCCGGCCAAACTTCTATTCCACGCTTTGCCAAACTGCAAAGCGAAATCAACACTATAACTCGACATCTGTAGAACAAAACTGCCAACCACTGGCACAAAATAAATTCAACACTCGACGACCAATACAGAAACTAACGGGCCTTCCGCGCCCAACCAATTACTTCCACTCAAGTCGTCTCAAAATCACATCTAATCTCATCCCATCTTTTTAATAATTCACTACGCATTGGCTTTATATAGAAACCAAAATCACGTGATGTAAACTTTCTCGTAAATTCGAGACTTAGGCAGAACTCCCTGGAGAGATCGTTACGCGAATATTCTACTACGTTTGAGATACATACTGTCGAGCGAAAGAGAAAAAAGATACATGTATCGAGCAATAGAACAAATTGGACGTATATCGCAAACAGCGCTTAAAAGAGCCGCATTTATTCTCTTATAATAAAACTACGAATTGCTTTTAACGGGGATAAATTATATCGTTACGATTAAAATTATGAATGAAGTGTGACAATGGGCCACACAGAGATGGTGTGAAAAACTGTTGAAACCGTATGTCCTGGCTTGTTTTTTGTCGTCAGCGAATGATTTCGCGAAATTGAGTGCGGAATGAGAACATCTTTTTTTTTATCTTCACCAATAATTTGTAAAGACTAGACTATTGGGGCGCAACAATTTCGTTTTAAGTTTTTTGGGCCACGGTGTTGAAAAGGTTGAGAGCCCCTGGTATAAAGACTCTTGAGCAACCCTGACTAGCGTTGTCTAAGTTTCTTGATGTAACAAAGCTCAGAAAAAATTTTGACCTTACTGACCTCAGTAGGACCCACTAAGCAGTAATCACCTATTTAATGGTAACAATGAGCCAACACAACACCACTAGACTGAAAAAAATACTTACAAGCCGCAGAGGTTATTTAAGTGCGGGAGTCGATGTTGGCATTATTAGAAGATTAAGGAATGCTCCCCCCCAGGTTATTCTTGGAGGGGGTAACAACAACAATACGGTCAAACTCTTTTGGGCTATTTTTTCAACGATTCATCAAAACATTTATAACATCTAAACGTTTATTCTATAAACATTTATTAAGTATTTAAAACAATAAATATTAGCATCACAACTAAAAATAAAAACTGATGCAAAATGAAATATGAAGCCGCAAACGGTGTTCATCTTCGGTCGACCGTCCACACCAGGGCGCGCGGTTGCAATGCACAAGTAGGATACGGGACGAGACAAAAATGGGATGCACATGCACGGGCGAGCAGATGAAGCGGAGCGATATACTCCAGCACAGTAGTCGGAAAACACAAGATTGTGGGTTTGAACTCACAACCTCCAGTGCTTTGGTTCAATTGAGCAACGCAGCGTCGATTTGCGCCTGGGCTGACATCACGGTGCTTCCCCTGCAATGCAAATGTCAACGAATCGGCGATGATCGGTAATCGCGAATACAAGAGAATGCAGAATATTGTTTATGTGAACGGTGAAAAAATATAATGAGGCAATATTGAAACAATGAGAACGTACTTCTTTCCAGATCGGAGTCGGGCCGAACTTGAAGGGTGCCCAGTTTTGGGACGACTCAGAACGTCTCTATTGCCCTCCCCCGGATAGGTGAGGTACACATTTGACAAGTCCATCTCCATCTAAAAGAAAATGACGTCATCACGGAGCACAAGCATCTTGAAAAGCTAAACTTACTTCTTTGGAAAAATCTTTCTCGGGGATGGGAGTTTGTTTCCTCATGTTGTTTCCCGTGTAAGCGACACATTTCTAAGCAAACAACCAGAGCTAATAGCACCTTGTCCGATACAACAGAGGTTCTTAAAACTACGCGCCGCAACGGTTTGGTGTCTCGTTTCAACTTTGCAAGGACATCGCACAAAAATTATAGACTTTACCACTGGTAAGTTCTTGAAAAGAAAATTTTATTACGGAAATTCAATAAATTTTCAAAGTGTGGTGAAAAAGGCACTACGAATGGTTGGGTAGGCGAACCAGAATTTTTTGTCATAACCTTGATAAAAACAAAACAAAACTCTTCTATTAAAGAACACGCCTCGTCATCAAACGAAGATTTTTCTGGTGTTCACCAACTCTATGGCGCCAGACTAGTCGCCAATGGCAAAAAATCTTATAATTGCTACAATCCCATGTACAAGGGATGGCGAGCCGTTAGTTAAAATGCAATGACCCATCTGATGTTCAAAGAGTTCTGGCATTATGACATTTATGACACATTTTAGTCTTCACCTTGAATTCTGGCCGAAATTAGAAGTTTCTCACTCGTTTTCGCCAATGGCCATTTAATGGTAATTTTGATAAAATTGTCGTTTTTTGACCAGTCCTATGAAAAAGGTTTGCCCTCCCTGGTGTATGGGAGGGAGTGTTTGCCCTTCCTGGTGTATGGAGGATCTCCCTCCCTAGTGTATGGGGGGTCGCAGTTGTGAGGTGTGGTGATCTTGGCGACCACAAGTGTAGCGCTCAGCCTAGCCAGCGCTGGATAGAATTTTGTTCTAAACTTTGAACATTACGATGCGAATGCGATCACGCTCCATCTTTTTGAAAGATAAAATTGTCAAAATTTTTATTAATTTGACAAAAAACTACTGCTGTAGCATTTCAAGATAAGTTTTGTCCTGATTTGGTGTTTCCCTCGAAAAAAGCCAATAACTTTCCTTAAGGAACCGGCACAAAACACGTTAACCTCCGGAAAATCACGGTGATATTCAAAAATCTGAAGTAGACTTTCGAGTATCCATAGTATTTGTCGCTTGTTATCACGTAAGGAATAAAAACCTAAAACAACCATGCTAAAAAATGCGAGTTTGCCTTGTTATGACATCACAAAGGTTTGCTTGCCTACGATCAGGGTTGCCAGAATTGTTAATTTTGGTAACAAATTGTTACTTTTCGGCTGCAAGTCTGAAATTTGTTACGTTTGTTACGACGCTACCAAAAGTTATTACTATTTTCACTTCAATAGGAAAATATATTTGTTTTAATGGACGAGTTAAACGAAACATATTAAAGTATACAGAGCAACAATTATATGTAAAATTCAACTATGGAGCGATGCCAATCAATAAAGAAAGCTTGGGTATGGTTGATAGACGTTCTGTTTTTGTTTAAAATACGTTCGTTTTGAGCCAGCCACGAGTGCTTGCTTGGATTGCCAGCGCTCGATGTTGCCAATTTAGCACATATAGAACATAATTTAGCATAGTTCATAACATAGCATAGTTTTTCTAGATTAATGTAAGTAAAACTTGGATATTTTTCATGTATTTTAATTGTTTTTTGATAAAAACTCCCAAATATATGAAACATTTCTAATCAGACAAAACGTGCTTTGGTATAATTTTTTCAACCCTGTGTTACCATGAGTTCAAAAAGAAAGCTATCTGAAGATGAAAGTGACAAAAAACACCAGAAAAGAAAAAAACAAAGTCCAGCAAAATGTATAAGCGAAAGTTGCGGATAGACTGGTTACATGATGAACGATTCGTTACTTGGATCGAAGTTAGTAAAGTAAATGAGAACAATATTCCCATATTGACTTCATTTTTAAAAAATTGTTACTTTTTCAATTGATTTGTTACTTTTTGGCCATATTATTTGTTACTTTTTAAAAAATCCTTCTGGCAACCCTGCCTACGATGTCACAATGATATCTATTTCAAAAAATTTTATTTCTTACCCTTTCGTTTGATGTTTGTATCGTTCGCAGGCAATTTTTGGTTAAGGAGTATAGCAAGCTAAAAGTGGACCAATCTTTCGAATCACCCTGTGCCACACACAGACTGCAATGCACGGAGGTCAACGACTCACCAGCTGCCATTCCCCTATCTCTTCATTCCAGTGAGTGTTCTCTTCAATCAACCGAATGTACTCCGGCGGAATAAAGTAGTCGCAGATCAGAGAGAGTTTCTTGACATCTCGCGACACCTGGCGCACGGATTCGAGTAGCGCTTCCATCTCCCGCTGGTGTTCCTGCTGCATGTCCTGCACTTCTGACTTGCTCGCCATCAGCATCGTCCACACCTAAACAAGCAGCGGTGAGCGCGGGTGCGCGGCCACCAACCGAAACTGACCTTCTTTAATTTCCGGGTTTTTCCTTGAGCTTCCTCCCGCAGGTCACTGTACTTCTCTTCAATATCCAATCTTTCTGCCTGAATATGACAGGTCAAAATAGTCGAATTTATTTGTCATTACGTCACAACCGACCTCCTTGCTTTCAATTTGCTTCCTCAATTTCGCTTCCTCTTCCTTCCTAAGCTGTAACTCGTTATTTGACTCTTCCAACAGTTTCTCCTGCTCCTCCGCCTTCTGAAGAAGATCAACTCCACCAACAATAACTTTTCGCTCAATTTTCTTCAAGCGTTCCTGCAGCTGCTCCTGCTCACTCCTAGAGCAGACAAGATGTTTTTGACGTCACGACAACGCTACGCGACGCCAATTTGCAATTTCGTAAATATAACACCATGAGTTGACCAGTCGTATCAACTTGTAACGACCAGTCATATGAACCTTTAATGGTTTAGGAGAGTGCTTTTCAAACTTTACAGCTAGGAGCCAATTTATAAATATAATTATATAATTAGCCCCCAAAATTTCGAAAAAAGTTTTTCATTTACCAAATGGCATCGATCCCGCCGCACTCTACTTGAAATCGAATAAGTTGTGGAACAGTTATTGGCTAAATATTATCAATCTAATATTAATATCGAGTTCATCCACTCGTAATATTAAGAAAGGCACCAGGGTCCGGTAAAAAAACATTGTCCGAGAAATCACAAACCAAATCCTCAGAAATGCATTGAATGGTCGTGTGTGTGGTGGCTGCTTCATCTCAAAATGCTGCCCCGTGGCACCAACGAATTGAACAAGCAAAGAATCAAGTTGCAATAATTATTTAAGTGAAACGAACGTTTCAAACTGACTGAGGGTGTTGCCCTGCTGAGTCCGACTGTAAAGATACAAACACCGTCAAAAAGAAAAGCTTTCGCAGCCAAATTGGAGTAAAAGCTTTTTTTTGGTCTTCATTTCTATTTCTACAAACAAAAGTTTCAAAAGACCCAATCTACGACACATTGAAGACTTTTTTTCTCTTCATATATGTTCCAAAACGTTTTGTGTTATGTGTCTGTTTATGTTTTTGGTAATTTGACGACCGTCAAATCAAGCTTAATGACGTGTTTATGATGCTTAAAACTTCACGGCTATAAGAGTAAGTTGATGATTGGTAACAAAGGTAAATTTGTTTTATATACACTTGTAAACAAATAAGGATGACCAATTAGACTGAACAAAATAAGATTGTCTTAAATAGTTAGCACTTGAACACATTTCGCTACAATTCATCAAGGAGAAAAGTATATTTCGCTTCGGCACCCACGGCTAATTTAGGTGCCGTCCTCGTGTTGATGAATGCTGGCGGTCGAAGAGGGAGAGGGAAGCAACTCCTCACCTAGCTTTTTTCAGCTCCAACTCTTTTTTTTCAATATCCTCCCGGACTCGACTCTTCTCCTCCTCAACCATATCGATACCTTCCTGCAGTTGCTTCCGTTCCTCGTCGATTTTTTTCTGCAGCTTTGCAACCATTGAATTGGAGTTGCGATGTACTTTCCTCCTCACTCCTACATCAACAAGGGTCCGAAGGATACAACTTGCCACGCGAACCCACAAACTCCCCATAGATCAGTGACTCACGCCTCACATTCCCATGCTCATCCACTTCCTCTTCACTCTCATAATCCTCGCTGTCATCCTCTTCGGCCAGTTGCTTTCGAAGCTCTTCGATTTCTTTTTGAAATTGCCGGAGGAGGGCATCCTATAAACAGAAGCAAGTAAAGGTTAAGCAATGAGAAGCTAGGGGGGGCTTACCTTGGGGTCTTCGTTGATGACAGCCTTGTTCTTTATGTTCTTGGCTCGGTTCGCATAACGAAGCGTCGATATTGTTTCGTCATAATTATAAGTTGCTGGACCAATGTTGGCACACTGC
This sequence comes from Diplosoma virens, assembly GCA_963680785.1. Lineage (NCBI taxonomy): Eukaryota > Metazoa > Chordata > Ascidiacea > Aplousobranchia > Didemnidae > Diplosoma > Diplosoma virens. Next base: position 38,484,817 of record OY796892.1, on the reverse strand, counting down.
ATTAATGTTCTGGTTAGATACAGTGTCCACTCCGAGGCAGAGGGCTGCACTGGACCACACAACCAGTTCGATGTGGTGCACTCACCATCATTGTTTTGGAATTCCCACCAAGCGAGTCTTGCAACATCCGGGTCAGTTTAGAGTTCCGGTAGGGGATGTGAGTGCTTCTACCGTCGACTAGAGCGGATATGACGTTGCCGAGGGTGGAGAGGGACAAGTTAATCTTGGTGGCCTCCTTTAGACGTTGTCCGGTCGCCCCCGTCTTCACCTGCCGCTCCGAACCCTGCAGTCAAGCACGTGACTTGTCACAAAGTGAGGAGGTTGTTGTTACGAGCGACATGTGGCGAAGCGGATTCACTCACCGCTAAGTCCACGAGGTGGAGCTTTCCGACTCGGACGTGGTGCTGGCGGTCCAGCCCCTTCTCGCTGCACTCGATCGTGACCGTGAATATCGCGTGGGATCGTGACGACTGCTCATTCATATCTGTCGCCCCCACAGACCCTGTAACAATACAGAAAAGTGAGGCAACATGGAGCGATGGTTAGTGGTATGCATTCAAAAAGCGCTTCATTTCCTGCAGCTGCTTACGCTCTACAATTCATTGTTTATGTATTATGCAAACAAAATTTTTCGGCAATTTGAAATCCTGTTTCTGCAAAATTTTAAATTGCCGAAAAAATCTTGAAATGTGGGAAATTTTTTTATAGATTTTGGCAAACGTCCGAAATTTTCTAGCCAAAAAAACCTGGTGGAGAACTTGCTTGGACGAATAAACTACGCGTCAAATTGGTTAATCTGCGCTACTTATGTCAAAAAAGGATGATTTCCAATGGTTAAAACAAACCCTTTTGATGATAAGGAACATACGTAGAAGTTTTAATGAAACTGCTTAAATTGGCAAATAAAATGAGAGTTCGCCAGCCACTGAGATGGGGATTATAATTTATTTTGTTTTGACAACCACATGGCTGAATCTGATTGGGAAATGCTTTAAATTCGCTGACACGGCGGGTCAAAAAAAGTCTTCTGAGATTGGATCCGATTGCGGAGAAATTTTGGAGTCCGGTAATTTGATCGCAATAATTTGATCGCAAGGTAATTTAATTGCAATTTTTTTATTTACTTATATCGCAATATATCACATGGAGTTAGGGTTAGAATAGCATTGTATCCCAGGTTACATTAAATGATTTGAGTTGTGTGTTATTCATTGAATTAGATTCTGCGATGTAATTACCTTGCGATAAAATAACCGCGATAAATTTACAATGAACCAAAATTTTGGAAACATGTTATTTCATTCTGTCTTCCATTCTTATAAAAGTACGTTTCTGATGAGAATTAACTCATATGTACGTCGAGAAAACATTTTTTTAAGTACTCTTTATAGCAATGAATTACATCTAGAGGCAAAGCTTTATAAAAAAAAAAAGAAAAATTGAGCAATTGCACTTTATGGTTACTTAGGCGTGGTCAATATAAACAGCAATACTGACTGTTTTTGTTTCCATGGGTCATTATCCCGTCCATGTCGTCAGCATTGTAAACAACACACATCGATAAATCTTTCACGTAAACACCAACATCCGGACGCTCTTTGACCTCCAACCTCGCAGTTTGGTCTTTACCAAGCAGATCTCGCACTTCTTCATTATAAATTTCCAAATAAGAGACTCGAACCTTTGAAAAAATAAACGAGTAGCGAAAACTTAAGGAAATAATAAGGCACCCACCAGGAAGCGAGTTTCCTCCTCTGCCTTTGCAATGTGTCCAAAAATATGAGCAAATGAGTTTGGTATGATTCCCCGTAGCTCGGATACAGATCTGATCCCTTCCATAGTAAAGGTTTTGCCAGTACCAGTTTGTCCATATGCAAATATTGTTCCTGAATAGATAGAACAAATCAATTCCAAAGTAGCATTGAGTAAAATATTTCCAAACTCACCATTGTATCCTTCCAAAACAGAGTCAACAATGGGGCGAGCCGTTAGATTGTAAACATCAACCTGCTTACTATCAGGTCCAAATACAGTGTCAAAAGTAAAGGTTTTTGGAGGATCACTTGACTTGGAGTTTTTTTGAACTGTTATTTGCCCTCGCATTTCATCAACTAGAGGAACACTAATGTAATTAATGAGTAAGATGATTAAACCTTGACCACTTGCCATGCACTGCCATTTCATGACCAGCAGATTTCTCCTTGTCATTCATTGGACGGCATCGCACAACAACCCGAACATTGTCATTCTTATCTCCTGATTTCGCAGCTGTTCCCTGAACAATACAAATAAAAATTAGCAATTCTAAAGCCCACTTATCCAAATTTCTTATTTAACAATCATAAAATGTCTACTTTAAGTTTATAAAAAAAAAGTACAGAAACAGATAAAAATTTTCTACAGAAAAATTAATATGGTGCCGGTTTAGTATGTGGCCTACCTTTCAAATGTAAATCGTATGTGGCCTACCTTTCGAAAAGGTAGGCCACATACTAAACCACACCACTAATATTCCAACTTTGCATTTTCTGCATATTTCACTATCATATAACTTAAAAAAAAAAGTAAGCACTCTTTTCAAACATTTGTAACTATTAGACAGAACAAGAAAAATGCATTGATTTTTTTTCTTGTTCTGTCAAATAGTTAAAAATGTTTGGAAAAAGTGCTTGCTTTTTTTAAATTATATGACAGTGAAATATGCAGAAAATATCAAAGCTAAAATATTTCACACAGCTAAAACAAAGCCTCCTTCAAATAACTTAACCCTCACAATCAGAACTAATTTTGTTTCTCAGCACTCAAAAACAAGGTTTTTGGTAATAATTTTTCAAGAACATTTAAGCTAGAAACCACACATGAAGTTTATACTAAAAAACTCTGTATCACTTATGGTACTATAAAGAAAATTTCAAAATACTTTGACAAAAACATACTATTACTACTTTATAACTCCTTGATAATTAGTCACATAAGATATGGCATTGGAAATTGGTACAATAGTAATAAAACCACAGTTCAAAAAATTCAACAAATTGTGAATAAATTTATCAGAATGATTTTTGGATTACATCATAGAGCAAGTGTCACATGTCACAAACATAATGAAAGACAATGGTTTTATGACAATTGATCAAATAAATAAACTAGAACTATGTAGTTTTATGTACAAATACACAAAAAACTTGTTACCATCATGCTTTTTCAAGTTATTTCAACACAACATCGTAGGCAATGACTCACAAATCAACACAAGAAGTCAATCTAAATTTTTTCCATCATTTTGTAGATTGAATGTGACCAAACAATCGTTAAAGTATAGGTGTCCACTCCTTTGGAATAATGAGATTAAGGGAGTCTGGGTCTTATAAAAATTTTCGTAAAGTATCTTATAGAAAAATAAGCTTTCAAAAAAAACTAAGCTTTCAAAAAAAACTAAGCTTTCAAAAAAACAAACTCTTAAGAAAAACTTTTGCTGGTTGGTGTTATATTTTTCAGGAAACTTCAAATAATTTGATGAAGAAACTAAGTACGAGCTCAAGACATTCCACAAGAAAATCAAGTTAATAAATCAATGACAAAATTTGCCGATCACGATGAAAATTTAATAAATTTTTTATGTGATGCACACCATTCTTTTAATGTTTTTTTTAGTTTAAATTTGATTATTGTTTTTTTGCCAGCCATATACATTTGAAATGGTCCTTTTGACCCATGGCAGGATTTCTTTTGGTGGGTTTCTTTGCCTGCCTGATCTCTTTTGGTCCTGACCCTTTTGGTCACATAGTTTGTTGTTTCTCCCACCCATGATTATGCAACATTCTCTTTATATGGCTCGGATGTGTATATTTTATTGTGATAAAGGATCTTTACTGTACACTTTTATTTTTTTTATATTTTTTTTTTTAATTTAAGTGAATTGTTTTCTTTTTTAAAAAAATTAACATACAGTAGCTACTTCATTTTAAAGGTACAGCGACCATGCACAATTGACATTGTGCGTGTAATAACATATATTGTTTAGCTGCTGTTTCCTATTTTGCAATCACTTTTTCAATAAGAACTTCAAAATGTAATACCTTGATTGCACATAAATTGAATTGAATTAACTTTCCTGTAGAAAATGCATTACAAACACAATTTCACCTTGTTTTAAATAATCAATACTTAAGAAGTTGTATGCTTTGTAGAAATCTTCTTCTTGAAGTAACTACAATGGAAAACAAAATGGTGTGTTGAGAATTCTACTCACTTTGCTACATTAATGAAATCAGAGCAGAAGCATATTAGACCACTGTTTATATACAAAAGACCACATTTCAAAAGCCAAAAACTCTCAAAAGATACCACACCAAAAAACACCCTGTGGCCAACATTGCAAATCACTGAGTGCATTGCTTTGCAAATTAAAAAATTAAAAGAAAGGAACTTGTTATACAAGTTTCATCCAATTTTACAGACATTTTGATCTTTTTGAAATACCAAGAAAAAATATACGTACATAGCTCAATTGAACAAGTAAATAATAAAACATTTATAAATACAAATTTTCAGTCACATATTTAAATGTTTGCACAAATTAAACAAATGTACAAGTCAAGTCTTGCAAATGACCAGGCTCTTAATTACTACTAAGTTGAAAGGACTTGTATACAAAATGTATACAGTATTAGAAGTATAATGAGCTATGGAGCAGAATACTGGCCAATAAAGATAAATAATATAAATAGAATGGAGTCCACCCAAATGAGAATGTTAGAAATAATATGTGGCAAGACACTGGAGCATAGAGTAAATGAACAAGTTAATACTCAAGGTGACTGGTGTTGAGCCATTGAAGAAATATTTCAGAAATCAAATATCGAAATGGTATGGGACATTGAACAAAGCTCCAGCAATGACTATGGAAATTACAGCAAAAGGTAAGAAAAAAGGAAGATGTAAAAAAACAATTGATGAAGGTTGTTAAAAAAGTTAAAAGAAAAAGGTTGAAAAAAATAAGCAAAAAAGGCAACAGTGGGGGCAGCTGCAAACAACAACTAATCCCTGCCAGCAGGTAAAATATGTCATACCCCTTACTTAAAAGTGGAAATAAAAGATGCTTTTGTCAGTATAAAGTATGAAATGGAATGAGTTGTGAAAACAAAAAATAGGGGTCTCTTTAAGAAGAGACCATAACTGTTGTTTGTCAGAGAAACTAACCTGGAATCTCCCATACTGCACTAGGAGGCAATAAAAAAGAAACCAAGAGAAAAAGAATCTTTCAAAAATGATATTAACCACAGAAGAATTCCAGGTTAGTTTCACAAACAAAAATCGCTCACAGTCGCTTATTGAAGAGACGCAAAAATAGATCACAGGTAGGGATTTAAGTCCATAATGTAACAGTATGAAAAGACAATGATACAAACCAAGAACATGCATGTCTGGCTAGAGAAGCAATTCATGGTGGTAGCTTTTTGATTTGCTGATTTCATGATGCCAATAGTTAAATATAAAAGTCTATTAAATATGGGTCTATTACCTACTCTTTTTTAATAGGTACAAAAATAGAAAAAAACTTTAAAATTTATATTGAACAACAAATGCAAACATACAGACACATGCCTACATGTATAAAATTTTTTTTTAAATAAAAAATTTTTAGTAGATCACATAAATACTTGATACTATTGTTACAATATATGATGATGATGATGATGATATTTTATTCATGCTTAGTAACATTATTAAGTATATGCAATGTACAGTACTATGAAGCATGAAAAGGAAACGTGACACAACGACTAACGTTAAACATTCTTATTTTTTCTCCTTCTCAACTCTCTCTATACTTTCTGCATGTTTAACGTTTGTCATTGTGTCGCGTTTCCTTTTCATGCTTCACAGTACTGTACATTGCATATACTTAATAATGCTACTAAGCATGAATAAAATATCATCATCATCATCATCATCATCAACATAACAACTATAATTAAAAGTTTTAAATTTTTGAATAAAAATAAAAAGAAATTAAATTGTACTAGTTAGTAATAGCAAGTTTTAACACTAATTGCAAATCGTAAGGAATGTTAACAGAATAAATAAAACTTTACTTACTGGCATAATTTAAATTTGAAAACAAACTTATCAAACTCTTTTTAATTTTAGCTTGAAAAAAGGAATCATAATTATCTATTACTTTAAGAAAAAACTTTACAATACTAAATTCAATAAATCTACAGAAACAAGAGGATTTGAGGTCTCTTCAAGAAGTTACCTTAAGTAATATTTTTTCTGTGAAACTAACATGGAATCCTTCCTATGACACCAGAATAAAATAATAAAAAAACCGAAAGCAAAAGGATTTTTTCAAGAGGTAACAGAGACAACAGGGTCTGGGTTAGTATTATGAATAAAAATTGCTGACGGTGAGTTGTTAAGACCCGAAAACTTATAGTATATTAAGTAATCAATTGAACTTGGTTTGCTCTTTTTTAATTATCTTAGTATTAATTTTATTACTAGTTATTAAAATTTAAATTTAAAACAAAAACCTACATCATTATTGCAGTAAATTCATTGATTTAAATAAATAATAAATGAACATTTGGTAATCCTGCATTTTAGCGCGGTAAATAACTCACGCTTTTCACGAAGCTCAAACAAAGTCTGGCGTGATTTTATTTATCGTGCTAAAGTATAGGATTACCCAAACCTTTTTGGTCTTTTTAAAGATGTAAAATTATCAATTTTAAAATAATTTAAAATAAAAATGTGTAGAGTTGCCAAGGTTTTAATTTTTGTAACAATGTTTCCATTTAAAATTGTAATAGTCAGCAGCAGGACATCGAACCGGATTCGTAAACCCGTATTAATCGTTATCATCTTTGGAATATAAACCGAAATTAAACTGGAAAAATTAAAATTTACTGAAGCTGAACCGGAACTAAAATCGTCAAAATAAAATTTGCTGAACTTGTTAAAACCGTAAAAAAATTTAAAAGGTCGAAATTAAACAAATTTTCGCTTGCACTTTTGGGACTCGCAGAATTATTAATAGGCCTAAGCATTCATTTAACTTTGTGAAAATAAGCAAAGTTAGTTTTACAATTCACACCTAAATAGCTTTCCGGTGAATAAACTTAATGTTTAACTTTTTGAAACTTGAGTTGAAGCAACCTTGTTTCCATATGATACAATGAGTCATATTTTTCAACGTTAATTAGCAAGTCACTGGTTTTGTTGCTTCTTCCTTTTTCTGACCTGTTTATAACCAACTCACGAACCTTTTAACTTTTTGTTGTATTTTGATTATGTGGCCGAGCAGAAAGAAAAAAACTGAACTGAACCTATAGACGTATGGTATCAAAATACCTTTACTTTGTTGCGACGGATGATGTGCCAAGCTGTGAGGTCCCGTCAAGAAGGCGAAAAATAAAACCTTCAGCTTGGCAAAAAGATTATTATATGTTTTAAATTTTGTTATTTACTGTTTTAACTTTACCGTTTTTTGTTGGATTTGAACTCGCGTCGCTAATTCTTCAACTTAGTTAATCATTATTGTAATTTGTTTTCTTTCTGTTCGATCTCTCGCAGCGCGTAATTATTGTAATTTGTTTTCTCTCTGTTCGTTCTCTCGCGGTGCGAATTTTGTTCTTAAAAAGCTTTGTTTCCTTCAGTTTATAGCGCCGTAAATTATCTGAGTTTTTCATCCATTCAACTTGGTCGATTTTAGCTTAGCTAGCTTATGGTTCGGTTAGTGTTTGTTTATACGCTGATTTAGCTAGAGTAGGGTTAGGTATGTTTTGTAAGTGTTTATTTGCGTTAGTGTTTTTCTATTAATCCCTTTGTATTAATCTTTTGTATTTATTTTTCATTCTATTTGAATAAGGTCTAGATCACTTTTTAATTCTAAATAAATTGTTCACTGATTTCAAATAGTTTCTCGGTTAAAAATTGTGTAGCCGAAATTGTTTTGACAAATTTTCAAACGCCATTAAACCTTTGTTGATCCAAAACAATTTGAATTTTCGAATACCTGACTGCGCAGGTTTAGACGAGTCATTCCCCTCGTCCGTAGAAACATATTTTAAAAAGTTTTAAGTGACCTAGGGTGCAACTGTTTGCCATTGTCCTGCAAGAAACATGCCAGTTAATTGATGCACATGAAATATCATTTAGCTACACATTACAAATCGGGGAGCATCATTGCTATGCCAAGCTGCTCACCAGCAAAAATATTCAAGAACAATCTAATTTTTCGGGCACAGAGTAGGTTATGTTTTTCGAGGCATAAAATGCATCAATAAAAATATGTACTTTATATTAAACCAATGTCTGCCAACCAGTGTCAATTAAACTAAATAAACTTTTTCTTGTATTGCCTTGTCTTGTTCAAATAATTTATTTATTTCAATGCGCTGTATACCAGATTCAATCATAAAATCTACTTCTATTTTGAGGTAAAATGGTTTATTTCGATGCATTACATTTTTTAATTGATTTTTTGTGCGCCGAAAAGATTTCCGGTACATAACAAAGCTAATATATTCTGCTCAGTTAAATTTGTTTTGTTTGGCTTTTCTGGTAAATTCGTGAAAAACCACGACTCAGCCAAATTGTTTTATCCCCATTTACTAAATCCTTTGGTTTGGTATATCTATAGCCATGTTCAACGAGGCACATTTTTATTTTATACGCTTGTAAAAATGTACAGAAAAAAATATTCTTAAAATTTGAGTATGAACCAAACCCGAATTAAAAATAGATATGTTCTGTTCTTAAACGTTGCCCACATTATGTATGTTCTCAATCTCCTAAAAAATCTCTTTGATTTCGCTTTGGTCCGGCTCAAATAGCTAAGATATAACGGTTTTATAAGCAATTTAAATATTTTACACTTAGTTATAAAAAAATGGCAACACTGCTTAGTTTCTTGAGTCTTGGAGAAAGATCCAGACGATACGCCTGACTGGTTCGCTATTGTGACACATGTGACGCAATAATGCTGATTATGTGATTAACTTGTTTTCAGTAACTTTCAGAACGTTCGAGATACTCACGACCGAGTGATATAAATAAGGTTCGCTCGAGAGCATTATGATGATTCGTTGTGGTAACTTCGTATTGGAAAATTGTTAGCTGTGTAAAGTCACAGTTTTTTGGTTGCAAGTCTCTAGTTGCCTACGTTATAGTGAAGAATTAAGCTACTGTTATACTATTGTGGGCTCCTAAGTGGATTGGAACATATTTTTTAATAAAAAAGTTATTGTGGTAGTCTGAGCTGTGGTTTAGTAGCTAGACTATACTTTTGCTGTTACTGGTTCCTAGGGCAGGTCTAGTAAGAAGATTTAAGAATTTTATCTTGTGTGGTAGGCAGCCAAGATTATGTTATTCGGTGAGCCTTCTTGCAGGCATCGAAAAGTTAGAAGATTAAAAAACGTACTGAGTTACCGAATTAAGTTCTACAAAAATTTAAATTAACTTCTACAAAATTTCAAAAAACTAAATTTGTGGAAGTAACAAAAAATTCAAAAACTTTAACAAATTTTAAAAAATTTGCTACAAAAATTTCAAACTTTCCACCATATTAACGACTGATGATTTTCTTTGAACACGAACTGGAGCTGAACCTTTAAAAATAAAATTTACTTAACATGAACTGGAACTAAACTACTAAAAATATAATTTTTTGAACCTGAATCGAAACAATATTTTAAACAGTTTTACGCCCTGATTCGCAGTGCAACTTTTTTAATTTTGTTATTTAATGAAATGTTATTTAAAAAAAAACATTTGTAAAAGCGAAAGGGAGCGAGTCCTGAAAATCTCTAGCCTCTCTATGTATTTAAATAACCTTAGAGTCGTATATTAGTAAACAAAACGTTTGATCAGAGCCAGTATATAACAGATGACAAAAGGTTACTCAATTTATTTACTAATGGCAGCAGTTGCCAGATACGAAATAATAAAGGCTTTTCTGGAAAACAAAACAAAACATTAAAATAGCCCGAATTCGTGCACTCTTAACTGCCTTCAATTCATTTCCCCAAACAGAAATATCAAGTGATTATATTCAAGGTTTGAAAACCAATATAAAAGCAAACAAAAAAACAACACAAATTTAGATTCAGAAAAACACTAACTTGAAAACTAGTCAACTTTTAAAAATAAAAAACAAGTGTAATATTTATAATAAGAAGACTTAAAAATACATCAGAGTGAATAAGACTTTTAATGAGAGAATTTCCAGAGTGAAAATAGCAATTTATAAAAGAATACCTACATTTTCGCAATAATGCATCAAATGGCTGCATTTGAAAATTTCTAGCCAGTGGCGTATCTAAGGTCTTTGCCGCCCCTTCTCAGAAGGATTACAATAACACATTACATACTTACCATGTTTTATTACGTGAAAATTGAATTACATAACTGAAATGAAATATTTCTCTTTGTGTGGCATTTTAAAATTAAACAAAAAAAGGTATATTCAAATACAACTAGCTAATTTTGTCGGTTGAAATTGAATTAAATTTTTTTAAAAAAGTAATAATAACTCATTAATGATTTCCTTTAATTTTAATAACTGCAAAATTATCATCTGTTTCTACAAAAAGCTTTTCTTGCTTTTCTGTTAGCAAAATTGTCAATGACATTGTCAAAATTTATTTCATCTGTAAGTTCTCTCTCGAGAGACATGGCAAGATTCCTCATCCTTTAAGGAGCTCATACTAGACCTTAAGTAACTTTTTATTAGTTTTAATTTAGAAAAACTCCTCTCACAGGTAGCAACACTGATAGCAATAGTTGAAAAATTCGCAGCATTTCTATTATATTTGGAACTGAATTTGCAAGATTATATTTGTTGATAAACTGTAATAGCTCCATTGAGTCTTCTTTCCACGCATTTGTTTCACCATGACTAGTAGCAACAGCAATAAAATGCCGCAGTTTTTCTTCCAACTAGAAACTCATCTTTGTCAATGTCATCATGATCTAGCTGAGTACGCTGGCATTTATACTGATTATCAATAAGATATGTGGGAGTAGGGAAAACATATTTTTTAGCAAGTTCATGAACCTGTTGAAATCTTAAATTTATTTTTTAAATCACTCTACCAATGAAGAAAACATTTCTGTTTTCAATTCAATGTCATATGGCAATCCAACATCTTGTGACCCGTCTCCAAAAATGTGTTTCTTTTTTCTATTCCGATGCCGGCACCCCATGACTATACCTAAATCATCACAAACTTTTAGTTTCTTAATAATTGATGTACATGTATTTCAAAAGTGCTCCCTCATGCTTTTTGATTAATGCTTTTCTTGCTTTTCTCTTCTTTCTAAAAGCAGCACCCCTTTCCTTCATTCACTTCATTTGTAGAAGAGAGATAGAATAAAAATAATTATAAATTCTAAAACTTGAAGTAATAGGCAAACTTCAGTAAAGTTTATGACCCATTTAAACAGCTTCCCTATAATTAGTAAAAAAATAAATGGAAAATAGACTCCAACGCTATACAATATCATACATTTGATTTAATCCATGCTCAATAAAAAATAAAGGTGAAATGTAATAAATAAATTTGAATAGCTCAATAATAAATAAACTTAAAGTCCCGCCTCCTAAAAAATACTTTCCGGGGCGGACCGCTCCTACCGCCCCCCTTTAGTTACGCCACTGTTTTGAGCATAAGTAGAACGTGGAAAATTATGCAACATTCTAATTGCATCATTATAGGCTATTTTAATTCGGTGATATGAAGATTTTAAACAATTACACCATAATTGACTGGAATAAAACTGTAAACAGTAAGAACGAAATAACACATTTTTTATCAATGTAGAACAGTGTTTCTCAAAGTGAGCCACTTGGCTCCCTAAGGAGAAATTTGAAATGTCCAAGGAGGAAAAATCACTCGTGGAGGAATCAAGGAGGAGTTTTAAAATTTCACTACAATGTAAGTGAGGCAAAAAAATTGGTAGTTCAAAGTGAAAAGTTTTTTTGAAATTACTACTTTTTAGGGATGAAAATATCAGCATTGTGGTCAAGTGATTGTGATCAACATGGTCTCAGTTTAAAACCTACTCGCACATTCCGTTGTGTTCTTGGAAAAGACACTTTACGGCACTTTCCTTTGCTTGGAAGTCTTGGCAATTAAGCAATTTCAAATTTCAGTCATATGTCTGTATAACTAAAAAAACAAAATAAAAAAATTTCAATAAGACAGCAATATCTGGGCATCTCCAGAAGCAGGTTGGGTTAATTATTGCTTATCCTATCTATTGTGTTGTGACGCTTTCTGCGAGTCGGGAAGATAAATATGGATATGAAATAAAATAAATAAAAATTGAGAAATCTGAGAAAGATTCAAAATAGAATGTTAATTTTTGAACTTTCTGGGATAACTGGAATTTGGGTCACAAATTTGGATGAAGACAAAAAATTCTTTATTTTGATCATCGAGGTATTCTTTTTTAGAAGGGGGAAATGATGGTACCCAAGTCCTGAAAAGGAGAAATGTAGCAAAAACTTTTGAGAACCACTGATGTAGTGTATTGAGAAAAGTAGGCTATATTTTTAACTTCCCCGTTTCAGCATTTTTCATCTAGCCAAAATTGGCGAAAGGCAGTTTTCCAGCAGCAGAAATGTTGGCAAAGTGATGGCGTCCAATGTTGGCCCAGAGTCGAGTGCACCAAAATCACATTTTCCGCCAACACTGATAAACTGCGCTTTGCCAGCGTTTAGCCAACACTGAAATTCCAGACGCTGTAGAGAGTTGGCTAACTATGAATGACGTTGGCAAGATGTTGATGCTAAACATTGGCTCAAAGTTCTGTGAGGTGGATTCTACTATTTTGTACAATTGTACCACCATGCATTATTACCACTGCAGCAAACTTAACTACCAAACCATTGGAATGTTCTACTTGGCTTTGTGCTAGTTACGTCACTCCCGAATGATGTTAATTCAAATTCGTAGATTTATGGAGACTGCATAGAAATCTTTTATTTGTGGTTTGCGATGTAGTTGCTATATTCGTCCTTGTCCTTCATGCTTTCGAGTGCATTGATTGCGTGTTGGTTGACGTTGTCTGAGCTACGATTGACATTGGTGATGAAGCCAGTATACATGGGCGTCCCGTAACCAGTTTCCAGGGGGGGTAAAACTTCTGGGAGGGCAGAATTTTGCGAAAATGCAGTTTATGTAATAAAATTAAAGTATTTCTTAATAAAAAGTCAATTTCCAGGAAGCATATGCCCCTTTGCCCCCAGCGGACGCCCATGCCAGCATAAGTAATTAACTAAGAACTATTTTTAATCCAGCAAATAGAAAAACTTAAAAACAAATTATTAATAAAAATTTTAGCGATTTTAAATAAAATTATGCGCATATCAAACGGAGCATTGTGCAACACGCACCGGGCTCATGCCGCTCAAATAAAATTAATTCATATAGACTTGAACAAAAGAGAACAAAGTTACATTGGCATTTTGTTGGCAGAGTTGGCAAATAGTTGGCAGTTTTTCCGACTTCTTACTGTCATCCAAAAACTGTTCGAATTTTTTTTCAACTATCAGACCATAGAGACTAACTTTTTTTTATTCTTTTTAAACGTTGAGGCATAACAAAAACATATAGGCTATCTGTCATCAGAAAATGTTCTATTACTTAACAATCAAAGCAATTGAAATTTCATCAAGCAAAGAACTATAGCAGAAATACATTACTTATTGTCGCTGTTTTGTAAAAAGCTTGCATCAATATTTAACACGAACAACTGGTAATGTCTTTTGTTACGATAGGAATCGAACCAACAGCGTTTGTTGACTATTGTACCGTGGTGCGGTAATCTGTATTTATTTCGTTTGTAGCCGCGCCTCGGGTAATTGTGCTTTGTAATATTGAACAACAACAAAGTAATTATCATTATTCTGTTGTGTGCTCGCATTGGAAACATCTTATTTTTATTTTGTCTTTTTTGTAAATGAATAAAAGCAAGAACAAAAAAGAAACATCTTTGAATAAAAAATTTTGGCCAACTTCTTACCAGCGTATCACCAACTTAGTCACATGGGAGATAGCCAATGCTGCCTTCAACGTTGGCCCAACACATTACCAGCAGCTGTGAACACGAATTTTACTAAGCAAAAAAATAGTGACAAAAAACTTTTTTCATCGTAAATTTAATTTTTTTCCACTTTAGTACAAACGCAACAAATAGAACAAATCAGAACTTAAAAATAAATCATTGGCAGAAAATTGGCATTGTTGGTTAAATGTTGGCAATTTTGCCAACTTTCTCCCAACCCAGCCGCGCTAAACCCAACGTTGACCCGATGATGAATGTTTACTGGGTTATTTACAGTGCAATAAATTGTTCTAATTTATCTATAATTCAGTATCATCATTATCGGATAACAAAGCGTTAAGTTTAACTCCTAATACTTAGCATTATCAGAAAAAGGCATAGTATTTGTGCTAAAAAAAAATGGTAGTAGAACCTGAAAAACCAAATTGTTTGGATTTAAAAAGTACATTAACTGACTGTATGCGGTTAAAAAAATTTTGTGCGTTTTAGCATAATCTGTGCACATACTAACAAGATCTTGCAAACTATTTAAACTGGGGCCAAGCAGGCATATATCATCGGCAAAAAATACATGATTGAGTTTGTTGTTTCTGATGTAGCAATCCAAATGGAGGCGATTTAAACTCTCAGACAAACTATTCATGTAAAGTGAAAAAAAATAATGACTTAAAACTCGATCCTGACGAGCACCTTTAAAAATACAAAAAAAATTGGATAAAACGCCGTTTGATTTCTAGCTATTTGAAAATGGTGTTAGTCTCTCCTGGTTAGCAGCCTTGCCTGGACAAAAAATTGAAGACGATGCCTGCGTAAAATGGAACACGTTAAAAACTTTTTCCACTATCGTTGCGTCTGAGAGCAGTGTGAAGCATTAAATAAACTTGTTCTTTTCTTTCTTCTTTGTCTTGAAGTTTACAGCAGAATGGCGCGAGTAGGTTCTGAACCGAGAATATGTCGATCATAATCACGGCGCTCTAATCATTCAATCACGCTACTACCACTTTTTACCAAACTTAGCATTGAAAGCAATTTGAGGTTGTTCTTTGTTTCAGTGGCGCCTCGCCCATAGGAGCTGCTGAGCTGCAGAACCCCCAAATATCTCCACAGCACTTGTACATATTATCAGGAGAGCTATTTAAAATCTTTTTAAAAGATATTTTAATTTTTCTCAATTTTCTTCACATTAAATTTAAATTTAGTCGGAATTTTTAAGCAAATTTTAAAAAAATTTTATTGGCAACTTTTGAGCTGTTTGTTTTAAATGCAGCTCAAAGATTTTACACAAAGTGACGCAAAATAATGCTTCCATGAACACTTTAAATGGAACATTTGACTTAGGTTTGAGCTGCAGTGGATGCAGCTAATATATACAACAATATAAATTGGTAACGGGATTAAAAATCTCATACAAGAGTTGATTAGTTGTAGGTTCTTGTTATTCAGTTTCGTTTGGCACAAATAGCCAGTTAGACTATATCTACACGATTACGCAACTTAATTTGAATTTTTCACTCTTTTATGAGCTTAACATCGCTTTAATCTTGTTGTCGTTGTTTTAGGGATCGAGAAGACAAGGCAGAAATTCCTGATTGTGCTGGGGAAACAGGACGTGACAACCTGCTAAACGATCCCATCGATCTATCACCAAGCTCTCTGCATACGCAATCGTAAAAAACACTGCAAGCTTTTCGTTTGGGATAATTGGCGACCAACTTCTGAATTTTTTCCCGGAAAAATGATTTGAAATTTTAATCAAACCAACGACGCAAAGCTGATTTCGTATTGAAAGCGAGAGGGAACGAGTATTGAAGATCTTTAGCCTCTCCATCTATTTGAATAAGTTCCGAGTAATGAATAAATATCTTAGTAAACAAAACGTTTGACCAGAGCCAGTACAGCTAACAGAATGTTACTCAATTTATTTAGTAATGGCAGAAGTTGCCAGATATGAAATAATAAAAGTATTTCTGGAAAACAAAACATTAAAATAGTCCCGATGAACTCGTACACTCTTGACCTCTCGACACTGCCTTCAACGCACTTCCCCAAACAGAATTACCAAGTATATATATATAACAAAATTCTCAAAATATGCAAAAGAACAATTACATCAGGCAATTAGGAAAGACCCTTAACACGATTTACGCGGTGGGTGCGTGGATGAAACGATGCAGAAGTCAAAACTCATGAGAAAGCTAACAATTTGTGATCACTGGTGAGCAGAATTGATACAAATCTAGAGTTGTTACAAACTTGAGTTTACATGAAAATAAAGCCAGTCAAAAAATATTAAAACTTATTTTGGTGTCCCAAATTGTTATTAATTATTACTAATTGTAGCATAAAAATTGTTACTGCCCAGGAAGTGTTATACCTTAAATTTTTGGTGTTTTTACTTCAACGTGAAGGTAAGAAAAGTTGTTCAAATTTAAATGAAGACCAAAAAATATGTCTTCACTTTAAAAACTACTTAACTACCGGGGATATAACGCTTTTTACAAACTCAGACACAAGAAAATTTAGTTTTGATTGACTGGAGCTGGAAAAACTGAGTTTTTGTAGACTTGGAGTGAAAAAGCCCGAGCTTTGCTGGGCTTATATTCGACTAGTAACAAAAGACTAAAACTCGACTCGAGTCACAGTTTCCAAGAACTTTAACTCGATTCGGACCCAATGGTTGTGGGGTTCGGAATGACTTGAGTCCTTCTACTGCTGAATTCGTTGCAGCTCTGTTGTATGATTCCAAAGTAATTGCTCTTTGAGAATTTTGAAAAAATTTGGTTACATTTTTTTTGAAAGTTAACTACTTGATCCTTCACGACTTTGCGAGATAAGGATTTGCATAGACTTTGGCTTTGTCTCTATAAAGCTAGCGGCAAAAACTTATAGAATAATAATAAAAGGTTCGAGAGAATTTATGAACAATTTTAACTGGCATACTATTAATATCTTGGCTTAATATCATTTGTATATACAGTGAAACCGCGTTAATCCGAGCTTTGATAATCCCACTTCCTCGCTTTCCGACCAGATGCTGCTAATACAGATTTCTTCCCTTGTATTTTACCGTGTTTATCCGAAACCTCGCAGTCCGATTTCGACATACAAAATTTAGAAACAAATCTGCTTGTTTTATTGTGTTTTACCTTGCAGTCAGACAAAAAAGCACTTTGTAAAGTTCACAATCAGTCATGCGTAAGACTGTACTGCGTTGTGCATTTTAATATATTTTCTAAAATGCAGCTAATGTATTTTATTTTTGTGTGGTACTGGTATAGTAATGCAAAATGTACACCCTGGTAACTGGTTTTACAATCCCTCTTAGAACTTAACATTGGAAAATAATACAGTACTTTATTTAGCGCAATGTCACCCTTGTTTACATAGTTACCGTTTGTTCGATCCCGATAATAATCCGACAATTTTGTTAATCCGACCTCATTTGGTGAAACGAAGTAGGTCGGATTAACGAGGTCTCATTGTATATATATGTATATATCTGTTTGCTTTACTTTGCCGGTACAGAGCTCAATAACCAAATAGCTAGAGCAGTATTTATTAATAAAAGCACTAAAATAGAATAAAATTTTTAAAATTTAAAATTTTATTCTATTTTTATAAGATTCCACCTGATGAGCCGTCTTTGGCAAAACTGGCTGTTGTGGATTTAATTCAATTAATTTATTTAGGCTTTTCACAAAACAATAAATCGGGAAAAGAAAACACACAACAAATCAAGAAGGAGCTATGGTTCTGTAAAAAGACCAAAGCTGGTCATCCAGTTACTGGACCTCAAAATAAAAATAATGCACAAATTGACATAAGTTAAGAAACAAATTAAAAAGAAATAATTAAAAAGTAACAATAATAATAATAATAAATGATTTAGAGGTAAAGATGCTTACTAATTGCAAATACTGTTAAATAAAATGAATTGTTAGGTTATAATGTAATAGTAAATTCACAGTTGATACTTAAATTTAATAATCAAAATATGAATACAATATCACAAAGATTTAACAATAGGCACTTAGAAGAAATATCAAAGTATTTCAGATTATTTTAAGTGTTGTAACTATTGATTAAGCTATGTTTGAATTTACATTTGAACAGATTAAACTCTTAATGTCTGTATTGAAGCAGGTACTTTTGACCATATTAGTGCTTTCCTAAGGTAGTATTTAACCAAGGTAAAAATATATTTTTTGATGAAGATGATCTTGTGGAGTAGTGATAAACTTCATTTTGCAATAGAAAGAAATTTGTGTAAGAATCAAGGTTTTTTTTTTTTGACAAAAAATTATCAATTAGCTTAGCTACTTCAAGTGTATAAATATCCAGTATTTTAAGGATATTGCATTTGAAAAACAGTGGTGTTGACAGAGTTGTGAAATCCGAAAAATTTATAATCCTTAGTATTTTTTTTATGTAATATATATAATAGTTGGAGAGCTGTGGAATTCTAAACCTTTGGCCCCAATCCTGCTTGTGTCTGACCTGGAGTGGATGCCCTTCAAATGATGACAACGACGACGAGCTGTGAAATAAGCTCTACTCCAATTGATTATGGAGTATTGTATATGTAAATAAACAATACTATTATATACAGCTATTAATGTTTTTAAATCAACATAATGTCTCAGTTTTATGAGTAAATAACTAGCAGCAGTCAGTTTTGTATATAAATATTCATTGTGGCCCGTCCATGTTAGATTATTATCCAAATAAACTCTTAAATATTTGACAATTTTTTTTTTTTAAATTTTTATCATCAATAGTCAAAATAAAATCAGAAGTGTTAGTATTTTTGTTGGATACTAAAGTATATTCACTCTTACTGAGGTTAATTGTAAGTTTGTTAGATTTTATCCATTTATTAACTAGAAATAATTCTTTTTGGGCTATTACTTGCAACTTATTAATATTTTTACTTGATATTGTAAAGTTGGTATCATCAGCAAATAAGCAAGTTTTAAAAGATGTTATATTAGCTAAATCATTAATGTCTATTATGAACAAAAATGGACTTAATGTTGACCTTAAGGTACACCACAACAAACTGGTTGCAAGTTTGAGTTGTAATTATTAATTATAGTGAATTGTACCCTTTCATGAAGATAGTCACAGATTAAATCAAATGCAATACCCCTTATACCATAGCAATATAATTTGTTTAGTAGAACACAATGATCTACAGTATCAAATGTTTTTTTAAGTCCACAAAGATACTACATGATACATTTCCATTGTCTTTATATAATACCAGGTCATCATAAACATCTGCTACAGCTAGAGTAGTAGGGTGTCCTACTTTAAAACCATATTGTGCTTTCATTATGTAATTGTTTTTAAGGAAATAATGGTTTAATTGTTCATAGAAATGCTTTTCAAATATTTTACATACAGGATTATGTAATGATATTGGTCTATAATTGGAAGGTTTATTTTTTTACCCAATTTATAAATGGGTATGATTTGGGCAATTTTTAAATGGTTAGGAAAACATCTTTGATCTATGCAACAATTGATCAAATTACACAGCACAGGAGTAATGATAATATTGGCCATTTTGAATTATTTAATAGGAATGCTGTCACAAGGTACAGACTTTTTTAATCATGATTTTGAAGTTTATATTTTTATTCTATATGTGTATATATATATATATATAAATTAAAATTAAAATTTAAAAAAAATTAAAAATATATACATGTGTATATATCAAATTAAGTATAAACACTGCAGATAAAATTTATTTATTAAAATTTGCGACAGTCTGTTTCACCGTAAAAACGGCTCATTAGGCGATATTCTTATTCAAATAGAATCACCTGATGAGCCGTATTTGAATAAGATTCTATTTGAATAAGAATATCGCCTGATGAGCCGTTTTTACGGTGAAACAGACTGTCGCGAATTTTAATAAATAAATTTTATCTGCAGTGTTTATACTTAATTTGATAATTTTGCTCTGATCTTCCAATCATTGAGCACTTTCAAAAGTGAATTGCCAGCACTGTACCTTATACATGTGTATATATATAATTGGGCATTTTTTTAAGCAATAATTATAAAGTGTTTTATTATTTCCCAGTTCTGTTAATGGTCAATAAACATGAAGTTGAAAAAAACAGTTCATGTTCACTGGTTGCTAAGTTTTAATAATTATTACCTGTTAAAGCTTTTGGGAAATCTCCAAAAGCTGCGAGATTAATAACAGCAAACAGTGAACAAGACCCAAAAAAGCTACTGTTTTTGAATCCTTTGCCTTGTTGCTAATGTTTTTTTTGTTGATGCCATAATTCTTTATTACTTGTTAATCATGTTAATTTACTTAAAACCATTATTTATTTTATTTTATCTCTATGTTTATCCTCCTGACTTGCAGGAAAGTGACGGAAGTGCTAATACATAATTCTTTTTCTGACCCCATCTTTTAAGCAACTCATAAACCTTTTAACATTTTGTTGTATCTTGATCATGTGGTAGAAAGAAAAGAAACTAAACTGAACTGAACATAGGGTAGGCAATTACCCCGACCTGCTTCCAGAGATGCCAAGATATTGCTGTCTGGTTGTAATTTAATAAAGATATGACTGTCATTTAGAACTGCTTACCAAGACCACCAAGCAGGAGAAAGTGTTTGTAAAGTGTCTTTTCCATGAAACCTACAGTATGGCATGAGTGGGTTTTGAATCAAGACCATGTTGATCATAAGCATGGCACTTTAACCACTTGACCATGCTGCCAACTAAACAACCAAATTTAATTTTTAGTTGCTGAAGAAACTATGTTTAATATTTCAGTGACATGTTGCTTTTTCAACTTTTCATAAACTTTTTAAAAATATGTTTTGTAATTTTAATTGAAGAAAAGTATTTTAACTAAATGGCAACTGTCATATTGTACAATTAAAAAATTTGGAAAACACCTGGTATATTTGTTAATGTGATATTACTTGACTGCAATGAAAAAAGCTAATAAGAATATTTAGATCTCTTCAAAAAGTCATTGTAAGTGATA
This sequence comes from Diplosoma virens, assembly GCA_963680785.1. Lineage (NCBI taxonomy): Eukaryota > Metazoa > Chordata > Ascidiacea > Aplousobranchia > Didemnidae > Diplosoma > Diplosoma virens. The sequence goes on along the minus strand of OY796892.1, from coordinate 38,463,715 downwards.
TTTTTCAGTGAAACTAACCTGGAATCCTCTTTTCAGCACCAGGATGAAATAAAGAAGAAACCAAGCAAAAAAGATCTTAAGGAGCAATAGTAACACAGGGAATTTGGATTTGTTTCACAAACAAAAATTACTTACAGTGACTTTTTGTAGAGACCCAAATATCTGACATTTTAGGGTCTGATGATAGCTTTTTTCTCAACAATTGTTAAGATATCATTTTTTGTAAGGTGTCTCCATTTAGTGTGGGACAACAAGAAATCAAGAGAAAAAGAATCTCTGAAGAAGTGATAGTAACTGCAGGAAAATCTGGGTTAGTTTCACAAACAAAAATTGCTTACAGTGACTTCTTGAAGACATCCTTTTTCTTTTGGTTTCCTCTTTATTTCATTCTAGTGCTAAAAGAAGGATTCCAGGTTAGTTTCACTGAAAAAAATTGCTTACAGTCACTTCTTGAAGAGACCCTGTAATTTATAGTTGTACTCATAAAAATTTTTTTATCATTTATGTAGCCCTAGGCCTAATTTTTTTTGAAAGAATGTATTAAACCAGTGTTCTTCAAACTTTTTTGATCGAGACCCATTTTGCACAGGCAAATTTTTTCGTGACCCCTAAAAAAGGATCTTCACCTAGAATCCATTTCTGATTCTGCTATTTTTCCCCCAACATCAAGATGTTCTCTAAAAAAAAGTCTTCACCTAGAATCGATCTCTGATTCCGCTATTTTACCCCAAAGATCAAGGTGTTCTCTAAAAAAAAAGGTCTTCACTTCAATTTGCTGTTGTATTTCACTATTTTTCTCCCAAAATCATGGTGATCTCCAAAAATTAAAATCTAAAATCCCACAACCCCCATTGAGCCCTTTTGCGACCCCCAGTTTGAAGAGCCCTGTATTAAACAACAAATAGCACCAGGTCTCAACACTATTCAGCCAGTAACCTTATATTTTTTTTAACCTGTGTGACAAATTTCTCACAAAAAATAATTCTATCATTTAACTCTAAAGTTTGGAAATATGATCACTGAACGGCAAATGGGTCTACTTTGTCACAGTGTTTTTGCATCACTTAAGTCTCTTTTATCTAGTGGCAAAAAGCATTCAGCCATTTTGAAAAAATCACTATGATAAAATTTGTCTCTATTTAAGAGCAACCATAGTCTTTTATGTTGAAATAGATTATAAAAATTTAAAACATATCAACTTGTATTATTCTCAAAAACAATTTTTTTGTTTCAGATTGGTTGTTTGATTTTAGACAGTTGGAGTGTTTTATCTGCTGAATAAATTTGTCACACTTGTCACTACAGTCTAACAAAGCTAAAAAATATCACCAAATTGATTTTAATAAAACTTATCATTTTTTATTAGACAATGCTTAGGCCAGACAATGCTTAGGCCAGACAATTCGGCAACTACTGGCCAGAAATAGCAGAAATGAGACAAAGGTATAAAGAGGTTGAATGTTCTGGGAGAATTGATGTTTTCTGCATCATATTTAAAGTTCATCTCTGAACAAAAACAAAAATTGTTTTAAATCATATCACCTACAATAGATTTCGATTTTACAAATCAAATAAGATAATTTTTCTGAAATATTGTTTGCAACCTTTTTTAAGACCAAAATGTTAAAAACAATGTTGTGTATAATATTATTATGTTGCCTTAAATATAATCTCCTTGCTTGCACTGCAGTTGAAGCAACAAACATAAAAGTTCGAAATGTTTTTTGCTCTATTTTTATTCAGTTTCTTACATGTGAGATTTTTTATAAAATAAGTCAGCACATACCACTGGTGTTTCATGGTGATTATACTGAAATCAAGCAAATCTTTATAAAAGGATTTATTAAAATATTAATCAACTTATTGTTTTAACAATTGAAAGGTTGTGTCTTTGGACATAAATCTGATACAAACAAAAAGCTATTTTCTTTTTTTTGCAAGAAAAATTTTCTTAAAAATGGAAAAGATGACAATTGTAACAAATTCGTCACAAAAAGTCTGCCACCCTCCAAGAAAACTTGTTTTGACTAAAACACGAAATATTAAATTTTGAGACTTTAGTGGAAATGAAAAATAGTAGCTTTAATTTTTTTCCCATAAGAGTTACTACTGCAAACTTTATCACAATTTGATCTTTTGTATGATTGATTTGCTATTTTCTATAAAAAAAAACAATTTTTACTAGTAATTTGGTTGTCATTTTTTTAAACAGCTCTAAATGATTTTAATTTAGATTAGATTATGTTAAAAGTTTTTTTTATTAAAATTAACCAATAAAAGTAAAAACATTTTACAAAGTTTTATCACATAAACTTTGTAACTTTTAGATCTTTGTACATAAACTTAGTAAGCTTTAGATCTTAATTTCATTTGTGCTGTTCAGAAAACCTTTATTTATGTTTTTGTTTTTTGCCTAATTAAAGCAAAAGAATTTTAATTAAGTTTTTGAGTAAATCTTTACCAAAAATTAGATTCTGTTTCTTTTCTTAATATTTCTGTTGATGTAAATGGCGGGATTGGTGGATTTTTCAGATGAAAATGCAGTCAAGGAATATATGGAGAACATACAGATCGAATTCATGTATGGCTGCCACAGAGAAAGAAAAGAGGACAGCTGTTTCAGACTAGGAGAGTTCCTTGAAACTTTCAAAAAAAAATTTGTTGAATCGGCCAAAATCTACAAAGACTGTTGTGAAACCTGGAAGAGTGCCCCATGCTGCTATAAGTTGGGGAATTTCCACATGTTGGGCCGGGGCCTTGTGGAAAAGTCGAAATTAAAAGCCTACGACTGCTATCGAATTGCTTGTGCTCAGAGTAACTACGAAGATCATGGCAAGAATGATCGCATCGCCGCCGCCTGCTGTTGCAAGGCGAATCTATTGTCGGGCGACCAAACAGTCAGAGAAAAGTTTTTGGACGAAGTTTCCAGGAGTGACCAGGCTTCCGACAATTCTCTGCTCTATAAAGAAATCATCGACTCGTACAGTCGCGCATGCGCACTACGAGACGCAGGAGGCTGCAACAGTTTGAGCTTGATGTACATGAACGAATTTCAAGGTTTGCCAGAAAGTAAAAACTTCAAGCTAGCGGCAAAGTTCGCAGAGAAGGCGTGTGATCTCGGTAAAGCGATGGCTTGCCACAACCTCCATATCATGTACAAAAGAGGCGACGGCGTCGATAAAAACTTGGTGAAAGCGAAAGAATTCGCTTCGCGCAGAGACGAAATTCGACGCGGTGGTGAGGCTCTGACATTTGGTGGTTAGTGTTTTTGCTTTTTTTTGTCTCCGGTTTGATGCCATAAAAGAATAAGTTTTACGCCACTCTCGACAAGTGAAGGCTTTCACATCTTTCGCTTTTAAAAGATGCCAAGCAATTTTTGTGTGACAGTAATAGTGGACTAAAAAGAAAATTTTTTTTTAATCAAAAACCAAAAGATTATTTATTCCTGAAAAGGCAAACTGATACAAGAAACATTGTTATAAAGTTTTTAATAATGCAAATGTTTGACAAAAGCTGGCCATGCATTGAAGAGCGAATGACAATGAAAAAGTTGGAACTACTATTCACTTTTAAAGAATGAGGCTGAGGAATGTTGCGCTGGGACCGAACTTGTAACGGGTCCTATTTTTGGTCAAAACCCGAATAGGACCCGACTTCGATTTAAAGAGTAAACTTTACTTGACAGGCAGCCTAGATGATTTTAAACTAGACTAGTCGTTGCGAAAGATCCGTACGAGGAAAGGTTTCTTTCGGACCAGACACTTGAACATTGCTTTGCAAGCAATTTTCAAAGTGCCGAAGACCGCCTCCGACATGACCGCCAGAACGTTAAAATTTACGCTGCGCCGAAATCTTAATTCTGCTAAGGTAAACCAGATGTTTTAAAATTTCAACAGTCAGGTCCTAAAGTACAATTAGAATAAAGCAACCCAAGCAAATTTACCGTTTCAAACCGTTGCGATGCAAAGAAGTCTCCATTTTAAGAAGCGACGTCACTGACCTTCTGACCATCTATTTTTTTTGCAAGTGCAAACCAGATATGGTATAACAAAATCTGAATTTCATTGCTTTGAGCAATTGTAATTGAACATATCATTGACGTCCTGCTGATTCGTCCAAATGAAGTTACAAAGCAAATATATGATTTGAGCCCGATTCAGGCCCGGTTTACAAATTTGTACCGAACTCTTTTCAACTGTCAGAATCGGGAAGCGAACATGTAACATTGAAGTACAAGGTGTTTCAAAAAATTTGACATCATTTGACATGTAAATATTACAGAAACTACATAGTCAAATCAAATGAAATTCAACAGGGTTAATGTTGAGCTGAACAAAATTTATTTTTTTAAATTTGAATAAGAAATTCAAGGCACGTGAATTCCATGAAAGGTTTCGCAAATGTTCAATATGTGCACCGCCTGTAACGCGGCACACGTGAAGTCAGTACTCTGGCTCCTAAACATGCTGCAGCATGTCTTGGGTAAAAATCTCCAGTTTAACTTTCGTGAAAGACAGGTAGTTAACAAAGAAACACCATTGCACTGGAGACTGTTACCCAAGACATGCTGCAGCATGTTTAGGAGGAGCCGGAGTACCGACTTCACGTGTGCCGTGTCACAGGCAATGCGCATATCGAACATTTGTAAAACCTTTCATGAAACTCGGGTGCCTTTGAATTTTTTATTCAAATTTACAAAAATACATCTTGTTCAGCTCAACATTAACCCTGTTGAATTTTATTTGATTCAACTATGTAGTTTCTGTAATATTTACAGGTCAAATGATGTCAAGTTTTTTGAAACCCCCTGTAGCCTGTATTAGTAATTATTAAATAAAAATTAATTTGGTTGTGCTCTTAGAAACTTCTGTGATCGACTTTGACTTGGTGATTTATTAAAAATCTTCGCGTCAGAACTGTGTTTGCTGTTACTACTGTATATATATTTTACTAATGTAATGACCCTGTTTGATTCTTTGTGTGACCTGCCCAATTTTTCGTGTGTCATTAAACTGGTTAGAAATAAAAGAAGATAGATGCACAAGTTCCGCACAAATCGTCATAATATGACAATGATTATCAAGCGCTTTTGTCAAATTGCCGAACTTCATAAATACTCATCATCTCTATCCTCCTGACTTGCAGAAAAACATCCGAGATTATACGTTGGGCGACCGTCAAGCGATTACCCCGTCCCCCGACCTACTTTCAAAGATTCTAAGATATTGTTGTCCGGTTAAAAAAATTGTATTTGGCTCGTCAAAAATGCTGTAGAGATTTTTCCAAGAACGTAACAGAATGACAAAGGCAGGATCGTCTGGGCCGCGTTCGCCGTTCACAAGGCGCGCGCCCCACCCGCTTTCAAATTTCCTCAAAAGCCGAAGTACCAGAAGTACAAGAGTCAAAAAGACAATTGCATTGGCATAAATAAAACCAGCACAAGATATACAGTACCTTGGTCAAGCAACGTATAAACTGTGATCAGGCTAACAAAGAAGTAGATAAGAATTTCATTCTAAGCTTTACACAATTTTTAAAAATTAATAAATTCAGTAGAAAGTATGCCTTTGCATCATCAAAGTTGTAGAAAAATGCAAATACAGTAGTTGCATTAATTTTTCCTGATAAAAGTGGCCCTATATTAGCCGCTTTGATGTTGTTCTGAGTTTTCAGTTTCTCTCTATACAGTCATTTGCAAACGTGTAGAACCATCCCAGTAGCAATAACATTTTGTGGAAAAGCTTGAACTAACCCATCATTAAATCGTCCAAATTATATTATTTTAAAGAAACATATTATTGCCTCATAGTCAATCATTAAATCTTTTAAATATTTCAATTATATATTTGCAACCAGTGCAGATTAATGTATGGTTGAAGGGTATTTTTAATCTTTTTAAAAGCAAAAAAATAGGCAAAAACCTTCATCATTGGCTGTTGGGCGTGCTCAAATAGTGACTTGGCATATGAAAACACTCTTAAAGAGGAAGGTCGCAAAATTTCAGTCCACCGCGCTATAGAAAAGTTTAAGAAGCATGAAATTTATGATGACATAAAAAAAACGTCACAAAGAGATGATCATGCCATCCGACAAGCTGTCATGCGATCCCCTATGTAGAAAGCCGAGCGCCACTTGTATATAATTGAGTGGAAACACCCGTTTGAAAGATGGTTTGAAGACGATCCAGGCGCGTCTTGAAAGATAAACTCCTGCGGCGAAGTGCCAATCAGGGATAAAGTTGTGAAGTCGAGCGTTGTCACTGTTCCACACAAGAGTCCAAAAATATTCCGCCCAGTAAGCCGCTTTGAACTTTAGGTGAGCAAGGTCTGTTGGAAAACCTTTAGCGGCAGGCACAAAACGGTGACTCAATTAGGCGCTGAGATTGCTCTTAGGTAGAGCAAACGATTGAGCTCCGTAGCTCGGCAGGAAAGAAACAATGTGGTTTCTTGGTGGCGAAGCTCAGCTAGCGGGATATCTGCAAGCACTATTCTATGTCTAAAGGTGACTATGTCTGAAGTCTGAATGGTCATTATTCTATGTCTGAAGGTCCAAAAAAATCTATACACGGCCCCATGCTCGAAAAGTTTGGAGACCCCTGCTCTGAAGAGATCACAATGTAACTGATCAAATGTAATTTTAACGAGTTAAATAGGAATAGGAACAATAAAAAAGCGTCTAAAACAACTTAATAAAGAGGATGATTATTAGGCGACAGGCCTGTTTCGGCCTTTATAGACCTCATCAGGCAGAAGTTATCGTAACCTCTAAGGCAAAATGGTAGCGCGAAACGTTAAGGCGAGAATTTCATGAAGTGACTCTTTTGAAAATGGGAACTTTAATTAATAGCGTGCAATTACGAAGTTAAATATCAACAATCAATATCAAAAAAGCACAAACCAAAAAAAGAATGAAAAATTGAATTTCGTACGGCAGTGAACCATTTGAAATAGATTTTATCGAAAAGAACCTTGAAGCAGCATCGAAAAGGTTTAATGAAATTTTTATTTTGGACTTCGTTGAATTTAATGGAATAAGTTACATCGGAAAAATTTCCAGTAGCTATAACATCGAAAAGCACATCGAAAAAACAAATCGGAGAAGAGCTGATTGAAAATAAATTCCGTACTAGAAAAAACAAATTTGAAAAACTTTAAAATTCATAAAATTCATCACTTCAATATTCGTACGTGATAAATTTTCGATTTTCTTCTTGAATATTTGAAAAAATCGAATTCTTGAAGATTCGAAGAAAAAAATTCAAAGAACCCACAAACAAAAACTGCATTTACACAAGCCAGAAATTTGTATTTTTCTACTGTCAAAGCAAAAACTAGGAATATTATAATTTAAAACTTAACAACTATAAAAAGACATTAAATGGAAATCAGTTAACTCTATTGTAGGAAAAAAGCATAAATCTAGTTGCAGAAGCCTGAATTTAGATCAAAAAATTGTTCATGATCCTTTAAAAATAGCAAATTTTAATAAATATTTCGCTAATGTTCCCAATAAATTAATGAAGAATTTCCCAAGAAAAAACTTTTCTCAGAATATCTAAAATCTTCAGCATGCCAATAAATTTTTACTTGGCCGACATGTCCTCAAAAAATCTCTTAACATCTTGAAAAATTCGTTAAACAATTTAAGGCCAGAGCCAGATCATATTCAAACCAAAGTTCTCAAATCTTCACCTGACAGTATCCTATTAGCACTTAGCCATGTTTTCAATCTTTCTATGAGTAAAAGTGAATTCCTAGATTGCTTTATACTTGCTATTGTATATTCTGTGTTCAAAAAAGGCGATTCAAACAATATCAATAATTGTCGACCAGTTAGTTTATCATCAAATATTTAAAAACTAATTGAAAAAGTTGTGTAACCTATTATAAATTGTACTATTCTTAGAATCGCAAGATTTTTTCTACAACTATCAAAGTGGTTTTACAAAAAATCATTATACATCTCATGCAATTTCAATTTCAGTGGAAAAAATTTCTCGAACATTTGCCTACAAAAAGGTTATGCTTAGAATTTTTTTTGATTTATTTAAAGCATTTGATACAATTGATCATTTAATATTACTTTTCAAACTTAATCATTATGGGATTAAAGGCAATGCATTAAAGTGGTTTAACAGTTACATAACAGGACGTATACCACAAGTAAAATATGCAGAAATTCTTTCTACAACTACTCTTGAAGTTAAAAGTGGTGTACCTCAGGGCTCTAATCTATAAGACCTCTTCTTTTTCTGATATATGTCAATGATTTCCAAAATTGTCTGAATGATAATGATTCTTTGATGTTTGCTGATGATACAAGCATCTTTTTACATAACAAAGGCATTGTGTATTTTTGATTACAGCTTTTTCAAAAAAAGGCAATCGAAATGGCTTCAAAAATTTTGAATTCAATCTTTGGGAGGAATGCTCAAACAATTAAGATATTCAGTCTGTTCACGACGATATAAAGAATTCTTTTCTTAAAATTATGCAGTCCAATAAAATTTAAATCAATCACTCAATCAAATGGGTTCTTTTTTATTTTTATCTTTACTCTGTAATTAAAATTCTTTTTGGCAATGGTCTACTGTTTCATTTCAGCAATTAATTTTTTATTTTTAAAATTGTAATATAAATTTTAAAGCAGTTAATTACTAATGCTAATACAATAACTTTGTTTAATTTGTTTATTTTGCTGTAATGATGGTCTGGTACAAATTTTATTTTTTATATTTATGAATTCAGTAGTAAAGTTTTTTATTTTTTATTTTATTATTGTTATTATTATTATTATTATTATTATTATTACTTTTTTTTTAAACAAATTATTTATTTATTTTTTATTTTATTTTTTTATTTATTTATTTAAATCAGACTCCCAGTCCATAACAGAAAAAACAAAACAAAAACAAAAACAGCAAAAACTACACAAAATGAGATACACACACAAAAAAACAACACTTTAAAAAAAAAATAAAAATAAATAAAAAAAATTTTACCAAAAATTTATTGTAAATAAACTAATGTGTTGTAGTATTTATAATATGCTAAATTAATAAAATATTCCGAGGTCATTAAAGAAAAAATTAATTTATTATTAGAATCGTAACAACGATAAACAAAGGAGCAGGACATTTTTCTTCGAATTGCATCAAATGTTGTAATGCTATTCAACACCTGATGTTCACGGGCACTTACATACCTAGGCAATCCATGTAAAAATCGAAAAGAATTATTGTAGGCTATACGTATTCTTTTTAGACTAGATGACAAAAAGTTATTCCATAATTGACATGCAATACACGAGCAATATGTGCGACATACTTGAGATACACGAGCAATATGTGCGACATTGACATACACGAGCAATATGTGCGAAATAATACATATTTTTTTTATTCTCTTCGAACACTTGTAAAAGCATGTTTTTAACCTATTTGCAGTTCCATATAAATAACGAACTTGTCTATTTATATCTTCATCATCACATAACTTGGAGTTAAGAAATACCCCAAGGTATTTAATTTCATTTACAAACCGTATCTTGAAACCACCAAGTACCACATTAGGTTTAATATTTAATTTAAAATTGCTTGATGCAAAAGATAAGCCTAGTGTTTTTTGACAGTTGAATATTATATTATGAGAGGAAGCATACAAGTGGCATACATCAATGATACGTTGAAGACCATGAACGCTAGGGCAAAAACAGTACAGATCATCAGCAAATAATAAATGATTAACAAGAGATTTTCCAACAAAACATCCTACTTTTATTTTGTTTAGTTCTTTCGATAGATCATCTATGTAGACTGCAAAAAAATATGGACTTAATATGCTACCTTGTCTAACACCATTAGTTACCGAAAATAACGAAGAATAACATCTACCCCATCTAATTTGCATACTTTGTTGAGTATACCAATAAACTAATAAACGAACAAAACACATTGGAACATTGCGCACAATTAACTTTTGGAAAAGCAAATAATGATTTACCCGATCAAATGCCTTTGAAGCATTAAGAAAAATACAGAAAATTGGCTACCACGAGTAATATAATAAGAAATTGCTTGTTTGAGTAGGAAAACACACATGTCTGTACTATGCTTAGTTTTAAAACCAAATTGATTGTCAATGGTATCTAAGAAATTTTTAATATTAATTAAGATGACTTGCTCAAACAGCTTTGAAACAACTGTTGCAATTGCTATAGGTCTATAATTACCACAATCTTGATGATTACCATTCTTATTTTTTACAATAGGTACAATAACTGTATTAATGCAGGGTTTAGGAATATAGCCATGTAGGATACACATATTAAAAAATAAACTTAAGTAAAGGGCAACAGTGGAATCAGCAAAACAAATATGCTCAGCAGAAATGTCATCACTACCAACAGCACTGTTAAAAGGCAGTTCACACATTAAGGATTGAACAGTACTAACATCACACATGTACTGGGATGAATTCATATAACTATTCTTACAAGTAATATTGTTGTAAACAAACTCTTTATACTTATCGTTTTCGACAGAATTAAGTAGGTTGCTGAAATGATTTTTCCACATCTCTGCAATTTTTTGGGATCCTGAGGCACCTCCAACTGCAGCTGGTAAAGGACATGATTTCTTAAGCTTTTTAATGTTATGTTTTTTTTTTTTAACTCCATCAACTTCGACTTACATAGTAGTTTTTATGTTATTTTTTATATCGCAAATATTTGCTTATTATTTATAGTCCCTTAAATTTTTTGTATAGGCTATACTCTTTGCTTAATTTACAATCTCTTCAATCAATCTTTGTATATAGCTACCAAATGCATTTTGAAAAGACTTCCAGGTGAGATTTTTTTATAGGTATTTTTTTTACTCACATTGCTCAATTGAGTTAATTCTTATCTTGACTAGCTTCCATCCATTATCATCATTACGCAGACTAGTCATGCTCTGGTTATACAATCTTCTAATTTGATAGATAATTTTTCTTGTTATATTAGATTCTTTTTTTTCTTTTTCATTTCTTATATTTTAACTGATCAAGGTGTTGCGACCATGGTTTCTACCGTTTTGTACTTGCACTTTTTAATTATCTTAGGCATGTTTTAACATCTGACGTTGTGCTGCTTCTTCCTTTTCTTGATCTTTTCTAATATTCACGATTTTTTGTATGAATTATTTAACAGCGATCCGGAATTAAAAAAAAACTTTTCTCGAGCATTTTAATAGGTTGTAAAAAACTAAAACAATTTTGCGCCCGCGAGTACAATTTGCAAGGCGTTTATTTCTCTTTTTATCTCTTATTACAACTAATTTTTTACTCTCGCTTTTAGTGGTTTTCTTCGAATTAGACTTGACCATACCCGTAGTAAAGTACGTCATGAATACGACTATTTAGGCTAATAGTTTGAAAAAAAGACTCGTTTTTTTTCTGTAGTTGCAATTTTGTGTCAATAATATTGTAAATTATATAATCATACAACCAGTTTCCCCAGATGGGGAGACCTATATTGCCAATTAGGCAATTTTAAATTTTGATTCGAGACCGAAAATTTGAATTGGCGACTTTTTAAGATTGGCCATACTTTAAGAGTACAACTTCGGTGACTTTAGATGAAATTTGCTACATGAAAAAAACCATGTTTTTAAAGCTATTTTTAGCTTGATATGCCTACAATTGTTTTAAAAACTTAATGGTATTATTGTTGCGTTTGAGTTGAAAACCTTTTTTTGAGAGATCACTTGTCGTCGTCGTCATTGTTTGAAGGGCATCCACTACAGGTCAGAAACAAGCAGGACTGGGGCCGAGGGTTTATCCTTTTACTACCCCAGACTGCTGCACTGCCTGAATCAGATGCTGGCAGTGGTGTTATTAAGCCAGCATCGAGTTTCGTTATCCAAAACCGTCAGACCTCGTACTCCATGTGGTGCCCGATGTATAGGGCACGCTGTTAGTACATGGTCTGCGGTTTGTTCAGAGGCGCCACACTCGCAATTCGGTGAAGGAGCGAGGCCTAATTTTTTGCATGGACGAATGGAATCGCCCAACACCAGTCCACAGGCGGTTGAGCTTAACCCAAGCTTCTCGGGGTAAGCTCATCCCAACAGTCCTGGCACCGGTCCGGGGCACAAAAGCACGGAGCCTGGAAGCATTTTCACAGTACTCCGCGTTCCATTTGTGATTTGTCCATTCAGAAGCGCGGATGCCAAGTCTGGCAAGGTTCTCCAAACGATTCCGCACAGCTGGTACAAACGGGCGTCTGGATCTTAGTCTCACTCGGCGATTATCTGAGGACCCACTTAAAAGACCATGCAAGATATGATCGGGGTCCAGAGATCCACGGTAAGCCAAGGAGAGTGTCGCTCCCATTCGGCGAAGCTCAGGTGGCTGGATGCCTGAGAGTACAGGTAGGTGGTCCGTTGGAGTGGGACGCAGGCATCCAGTAAATATGCACAAGGCGTCATTCAAGACACTGTCAATGAGGCGAGTGTGTGAGCACTGCAACACCAGACTGGGCGCACAGTACTCAGCTGTTGAGTATACTAGAGATAATCAATCAATCAATCTATTTATTTATTTTGTGCTTCAAAACAAAAAATACACCAATATATGTGAAAAAAAGTTTTCGAAAGCACAGGAAGGCAGCGAAATGACCATACGGTCTTCTAGTCAACCGCCTCCCTCTAAATAGTGGGACAAAAAAAAAATTTTTTTTTTTTTTTTTTTATCAGAAAAACACAGCAGTACACTTACAAAAACACAGTACATTTAGAGGAACAATGAAGATTAAATATCAATATTAGTTGTTATTAAATAAATTTCCATGTGCCAGCTGACTTCATCAAACTGTTGTGGCATCTTATTTAATATTGACAAGTTAAAAAAAGTTTAAATTTCTTCTTAAATTGATTATAAGAAAGTGACTTTAATTCGAAAGGTACTTCTTGCCATATTTTAGGTCCAATGTAAGAAAATGTGTTTTGTAAGAAAATTCAATTCAATTCTCACATTCTTATTCAAATAAAATGTGGCTATGCGTGCGTAGTTTAGCATCAGTACCCCATCCCGAGCCCACGAGTCGCCTCAAAAGTGTGATAAGGTGGCTATGCGAAGTGTTTTAGCATCAGTACCCCATCCCGAGCCCACGAGTCGCCTCAAAAGTGTGACGCGCGAGGATAGTTTTTTGCGCAATGTCACTGGTAATGTAATTTATTGTTAGTTTGCTAGGCTTACCTCGTTGGCGAGTAAAAAGGTTAAAAAACAAGAGTCTTTTAATCTGTGTATGTGACTCAATCACGTAACAATCGTTTGAATTTAGGTCGCTTTGATTTTCTCTGCTTTTGGCTTAAGCGTGAGCAATTGTACAGTTTAATTTGCTTTAATTTGTGAGTTTCAGTTTTGTTTTCAATTCGACAGTTTAATCTTTTTTTTTTTTTCTATTTGAATAAGGTATTTCAACTTTAACTTAAAATAAAGAAATAATTTGTTAAAAGGAATGATTTTGGTAAAACAAATATTTTGGTTTTCTGTTTGAATAAGGAAACAAATTGGTTAGTAAGAATTACCTGAAGTAGAGTCAATTGCAGTGATTTCACTGCACCAGCCACTAAGTGGTGACGAAACGTAAGCGATTTGTCCAGTTTTACCCCAAGATAAGTAGGAGTTGGACAGAACGGTAAAAGTCTACCATTATTGTAGACCTTTAGCTCACGCTTAGCCTCTCGGTTATTTAAGTAAAAGGCTGCCGTAACCGTCTTAGTGTAACTGAGCTTCAACCTCCAAGTCTGGAGATACGCTGAAAGATATGTCTTGGCTTAAAGTCCCCTCCAAGTCCTTCCAGTTTCTACTTGCTGGGGACGCAAATCAGGAACTTAGAGTCAAATTCACTTTTTATTAGTCTTCACCCTAAACTTGAGACAAAAATTTTTTTCAAATCAAAAAAATTCTACATGATTAATTGTTTGAAAAAGTTAGACAATTTTAAAATCCCACGGCTGCTTTGGGCTATTTTTAATTTAAAAAATCTGGCAACTTTGTCTATAACTTACGTAACAAAATCATACTACATTCCCCTTGTTCAATACAGCATATTTTTTTGCTGGTTTACTCGATGACGGAATGCTAGTTTATTTCCTTGTAATGTAAAAAATAGGATAGATTATGCTTTGGAAAAAAAGCTGTGTTGCAACTTATCTTTTTATTACCGGTATTTCAGTGACTATAAGAGAATTAATTATAGCAGAGTTTAGGTTTTTCAAAAAAAAGTCACTTTAAGCGATTTTTTGGGTAAAACTAACCCCGAGTGTGTCTCTTAAAGAAGTCGCCGTAACCAATTTTTGTCGGTTAAACTAACCCGGATCTTGTGGTTACTATCGCTCTAGAGAAATACTTTTTCTCTTAGTTTCTTCTTTATTCCATCCTGGTGATGAAAGGGGGATTTCTGATTAGTTTCACTGAAAGAAATCACTAACCATGACTTTTTGAGGATACCCAAACAGTTATGGTCCTTCGTTGAAAAAAAACGGTATTTATTAGTTTTTGCTGCTTTTTAATAGATGCCTTTTTAAAAACACTCCTATCTCTCACATGTGTAGCACATAAAATAGCTGAAGTAGTTTTAAAGAGATCTTTTACAGTTACAGTCTTTCACTGAAATGACATTAATAACATTAGGCAAGTCAAAATGGTAGCACATTTTTAACATAAAGATTAAAGCGCCATGCTCAACTTCAATATTAACTTCAACATTAAGATTAATGTCAGAGGTGCAGTCAAGTGGTTAAAGCACCATGCTTATGATCAACATGGTCTCAGTTTAAAACCCACTTGCACCATTCTGTTGTGTTCTTGGAAAAGAAACTTACGGCACTTTCTCCTGCTTGGTTGTCTTGGCAAGCAGTTCTAAATTTCAATCATATCTCTATCAAATTACAAGTGGGTAGCAATATTTTGGCATCTCCAGAAGCAGGCTGGGGTAATTGCTTACCCTATGAATTAGTGACCCTGTTGCTTTCCTGCGAGTCAGGAGGATAAATATAAAGATAAAATAAAATTAAATTAAGTTGTAGTCTTATACCTGAAACGAGAAAAGAAAGACAGAATTTTTTTTACTTTCTTTTAAAGCTTATCTAAGTTTTTTTAGCTTATGGCAATTTATTAATTTTTTAATCTTGAAATAAAGATAAATTTTTTTATCATACTATATAAAATTTAAGGATTTACAATGAAATAATTGTTTACTTACTTTTACTAGTTTAAAAATTTGAAAGATCTTGTATCATACAAAAATAAGACAAAACGTACATTGTAATAACAGCATCAAAAAGAACTTCCAATCAATTTCAATACTGTTATCAGGATAATACTTAATTTTTTATTCTATTTCTATATTTATTCTCTTGAATTAATGGAATGCAATGGTGGCACTGTACATGGGGCAAGCAATTATCCTGATCTGCTTACAAAAATGCCAAGATATTGCTGTCTCCTTGAAGTTTGATAGAGAACTGACTAAAATTTAGAACTGCTTGCCAAGACCACTAAGCAGAGAAAATTGCCATGAAGTGTTTTTCTCGAAGACACAACAGAATGGCATGAGTAGGTTTTAAACAGAGACCATGGCAATCACAGTCCCAGCCCTTTGATCACTTGACCATACTGCCGACTGCAGAACTTAAATGATACTAATTATTTTCATAACTATTGAATAGTGAGATTGATCATATTTTTAAAGACAGTCAACTGTTTAAGCTATACACTTATTTTTTTATTTATTTTATCTTTATATTTGTCCTCCTGACTCACAGGAAAGCAACAGAGGCACTAATACATAGGGTAAGCAATTACTCCGACCTGCTTCTGGAGATGCCAAGATATTACTGTCAGCTTGTAATTTAATAGAGATATGACTGCAATTTAGAACTGCTTGCAAAGACCACCAAGCAGGGGAAATTATTATCAGGTATACAGGGTTTGCCATAGTTATGGCAACACACATTTTATGGAGATTCTCAAAAAAAACCAACGAAATTGAACATCTATTGCATTGAATTATAGCATACATCTAAAGACCTAAAAACCTATTCTTACAAAATGCAAAAGAGACATGAACTTCCAAATACTCATGAAGGTATGAGACTCAAGACATCACTAGACATTCTCAATCTCATGAATGAGGGCATGCTGCCCAATTTGATGTTTAGCAATGAGAAGAAATTTGACGTTTAGCAATGCTTAAGCCATTAAAATGAGAGAGTTTAGAGTAAAGATGGGTCAGAGGAAGCCAAGAAAGTTAGCCGACGCTAAAATCCAATTTTTTTGATGATGTGGGCAGCAGTCACAGTTACTGGGAGATTTCCCCCTGTTTTTTGTCCTCAGGAGCAAAACTGAACAGCCATCACTTCATTTCTAACATTTTGGAAGCTGAACTACTTCCCTGGGCACGTCAGCAGTTTGATGAAGCACCGTGGACTTTCCAACAAGATTTTGCGCTGTCACATGCCTCAAACATGACTTAAAGCTGGATCAGGGCTCTCATTTGAGCTTTCATTAGCAAGGTTGAATGGCCCTCAAGGAGTCCCGATTTCAACCCTCTTGACTTTTCTCTGTTGGCCATCTTAGAGAGCAGAGTGTACAGAACACCCTCTGATTCAGTGAACCAGTTGAAGTCGAAATTGTGACAAGAATGGGACTTAATCCTACAAGATATGGTGCATGCCTCCTGTGAAGCTTTCTAGGGCAGATTGGAGTCTGTCATTAAAAATAATGGGGGCCATATCAAATAAATGTTGATAATTATTGTTAAGCATAGATATATGCTATAATTTAATGCAATAAATGTTCAGTTTCATTAGTTTTTCTTTAGAACCTTGATAAAATGTGCGTTGCCATAAATATGGTGGACCCTGTATACATATTTATTTTTTGTTTTTATATACTGTATAAAGCAAAGAATAAAATTTTGCAATGTTTAATAATTCTAAACAAATGTGTTTTAACTGTTAAAGGCTGGAAATTGTTTGATAATTTCATATTAGGAAAATTAAATTCAGAATTAAAATAAATCTAAATTCAAAATTTATAATAATTTGGGCTTAAAGTTTTAATGATATTCACTGCTGAAAACTTTTTGAATTTAAAGTGCTAAATTGTATGTAATTATGAACTTTTGGATTACTTGAAATTGAGTTGTTTCCCAGCTGAGTGATACACTCATGGTGTTGTCTCCTGTGCATAGGACAACATCTAATTGGTTTTAATCCCAGTGAGAGTTAAGGTTTTAATCATTGATGTGCTCTAACAAGAGTAAAATTTTAGTATGGTATTTCTTATTTTAAGTAACTTAGTTTCTTATACGTAAATTATATTTTTTTGGTTTTGTGTACAACTTTTCACTTTTTAAAATGTTTTATTTTCTTGAATTTATATAAATCAAATTTATTATATTTATTAAACACTAAACTTTATTAGTTGAAACCACAGCAGTCTGTTTCATCCTATTGAATCGTCAGGTGGTTATATACTTAATTCAAATAGAAACTTATATTTGAATAAGTAACCACTTGACGATTCAATAGGATGAAACAGACTGTTGTGGTTTTAACTAATAAAGTGTAGTGTTTAATAAATATAATATAATTGCTCTAACCATGTGTTATTGAGCATTATACCAGCAAAGTGAAACATTACAGGATTATAAATCAAATTTAAGTAGCTGTTTGACAAAGTGAATTTCTAATATTGTATCAACAAACTTTTCAATAAATGACATAAGCAATTGAAAAAACTTGCTGTCATTCACAATTTCTTGGAAATTTAACAATACTACCCTTGCAAGCTTCAGAGAATCCTCAAAAACTAAAGGTTTTTATGGTTGGTTATGTTAAGTAGTAAACAAGAACCAAAGATTTTCATGTTTAGTAAAGCAAACCAAACTCTTGTTATCAAAAATTTAACAAAAAGGTTAAACTTTAGATTTATTATCTTTTCTTTTCGACTCCTTAGAAAATGTCACAGGCATTATATTTCAGGCAACTATCAAGCGGCTACCCTGACCTGCTTTAAGAGATGTCAAAATATTGCTGTTTGGTTGAAAATTTTTTATTTGGTGCTCAGACCACCACACAAGAAAAATGCCAAAGGTGTATTTTTTTACTACCCAAGGCTGCTGTACAAACCATCAGACCTCATGTTCTATGTGGGGCCTAATGTATAGGACACGTTATTAGGACGTGGTCTGCGGTTTGTTCAATGGCGCTGCACTTGCAATTCAATGAAAGGAGCGAGACCCCATTTGTGCATGCACATGCAATATTTTTATCAAAAAAATGAGTGGATTTGAGCGTCAATAGAACAAACCAAGATCGCGCTGAAAAAAAAAGTACTGTAAACGCGGCTTACTAATCAAAAAAACTATAGGCCTAAAGTTGACTATTACTAGTAATTAAGATATACAAGTGCTTCCAAACTGTCGTTGTTGACGTGGTATGTTTTAGTCACACACATTAATCTTTTTAGTCACACACATTAATTAGGCGCGTTTACAGCCATTTACAGTACTTTTTTCTTTAAGCGCGATCTTGGTTTGCTTTATTGACGTTCAATGACGATGAAAATTTTTTCATGAAAAAATGAGTGGATTTGAGCGTCAATGAAACAAACCAAGATCGCGCTGAAAAAAAAGTAGGCTACTGTAAACGGCTGTAAACGCGCCTTACTAATCAAAAAAACTATAGGCCTAAAGTTGACTATTACTAGTAATTAAGATATACAAGTGCTTCCAAACTTCCATTAATGACGTGGTATTTTTTAGTCACACACATTTATACTTAATTTTTTTAAAGTTTTGTTCAAACCATGCCATCGCTCCAAACAATCGAGAGAAAAATGGTTGATATAAATGGGTAGTTTTTAAAATTATTAGAAAAATTTTGTTGCTATCAAGATCAAAAGCAAAGCACTTTTTGTCCTTTGTAAATTCAAGAAAAATTTTTAATTATATAGTATAAAAAGGGTCACAAATAGGATGACGATTGTAGAGTAAAGTTTCTAAAAAAATCGAAACCAGGCGAACACCAAAAAGTTTTTCTCTGTGATCAGAGCGCGGCTGATTTCAAGCCAAGACCTTTTTCTGATGAATGTAAACTTGCCGGCGACCTTTAGTTACAACTTATTCTGTAATTTACCTGGTTGCACCGAAACGAGTGCCCGCCATTAGCGCTTCATTGAATTGTTTTATTACAGATTTGTTAAAACAAATATAATGAATATTCGCGGCCAATTGTTGCCAAAGCTCGGTCTGACGCTGTGCTTGTTCGCCTCTATGACGTCATCTTCTCCTTTGCACGCTTCATGTCAGCTGGAGTGGGTCTTTCCAGCCACAACATGCGAAGTGGTCAGAACTAAGCTCGTGGAACAGATCTATGCTTGGAATGATGATGAAAATTGCAAAAGTGGTGGTGAAAAGTGCTTATACAAACTTATCTCCTCCTCCTCTTCTCAAATCACCGCCACCCACACCACCCCGAAAAAGAAATACGTGGACACTCTCAGCATGATGTTTTCCTCGACGGACATTGTCGGGTCTCCTAATGTTCTTGTTTTTGAAAAGTTTCAATCAACCTCGGACTGCCGCGTGATGGCGCACTCGAGTTCAAATGTCTGGTACGCAATTTTAGATTTTGGAACAAATTATTGCAACCTTCATAACTTGGTCGTAGGTTCGGGCCTCATCAATATCTCTGGTTTTACTGAGAAGACCAGCGACAGCGTGTGCACGCAATTCACCTCAGCCGATTGTGACGTGTACTGAGTGACGTATTAATCAGATGGTCTATTAATCTATGCAATATTGAACATGCTGTAATCCCGCCCAATCACAAGCCCATCAGAGATACCTTTTGTTACCGTAATCACCTCGTTATGTTCGCTTTTAGTACTTTGAAAATTTCTACTTTTGCTTGTTCATTGATAAATATGTGCATAAATTCATGTATAAAGTCGGTCAATTTTCAATGAACCGAATATTTAATATCGAAAATAAAAGTTAAAATTATAAAACCAACTAAATCATCACAAAAAATCGATTTCGACCTATAAAGTTCATCATCAGTTTCTGTAAAAAATTAAATTATTTTTGAAAATTTAAAAAACTCTACTCATACTAATCGGGTCCAAACTCAAGACTCAAAGTGAAGCTTACATAGAAACTACAAGGCAAACGACACAACAGTCATGATTAACGTAATGTTGTGTCGTTTGCCTTGTAGTTTCGTTAGATGATTTGTTGCTTTGATTCTTTATAATGTACCCGGAGTTTTAATAACGAATTTCATACAACCGCCAATACTTTGAAACGCTTGTGTTTTGTCTTTTAAATTTGTCATTCCTGCAACTTAGCTATTAAACAACTAGCGCGATATATAAAGTGTAAATTATGGTTTTTAAAACACTTCATAATACCAATCACACGTTGGCAACAATTGTATTAGAATTACACGTGCAGTTGGGAAACCCGTTCTATGGATGAGGAGACGCCATCTTTGATTTTCGAACAAAAGCACCAACGTACCGCGGTTCATGAAGCATAAGAAAACCCTGAGAAATTATTTGCTTGTTGTTGACAAATCTTGTAAAATTAATAAATTCTTGATCGCAAATACTTTTTTGTGTTACGATGCCTAGGGTTGCCAACCGTCCCGGAATGCCCGGGACAGTCCCGGAATTGACGTCTGGCGTCCCGTGTCCCGGACCGGGCCACGTCTGTCCCGGAATTTACTGACAACCAAAGCGTTCTAACATAAAAGGCCCCGCAAGCATGTCGGCTTCGTTCAAAACTGAAAACGGATGTAATTCACGCGAATATTTTTGTAAATAAAAGCAGTTCACATCATTCTGTATGCGTCAATCAAATAAGAATGAGTTGAAAGTAATGTTGTGGACAAGACGTTTCGTCAACTGTGACGTCCTGATGACATAACAATCAAATAAGTTAAACAATTGCAAATGGAGGATAAATCACTAGTCACCTTAATTTGAGACGATCATTCGACTTCGTTTATCGATTGAAAAAAACGCAGGTACATTTTAAAACGGTTTTGTAGCTGTAAGCGTCAAAGGCAAGTAAAGAGGGCAGTTTAAAAGTAAAGGTGAAGATATGACTAGATTGATTAGTTTGTATAAAGTTAGTTAATTGGCCTATTTAGTTTATAGGCCTATATTGCACTGTTAGTGTGAGGCTTTTTTATGAGCAGGTTTTCATTGTTCATTCAGTTTTCAGGCTTATATGGCCTTCTAATAGGACGCCTTGCTGACAACTATTTGTCTTAGTCTTAACCAGAGTTCATTGATTATTATATTTCCGTAAAGAAGATTAGGCTACGAATTTTAACATAAACTTTTGGCAGAAAATTTAAATAAAAATTTACTAATGGAAATCACCCTTAACTCACTGTTGCAGTGAACGATACCAAAGATTTATGTTTTTTTTTGCTTTACAGGTGTTCTGGAAGTTCTTCATTATTTTTTATAAAATTTATAAGCCCATGTCATCTTCACAAACCGAGTTAGTTGAACTAAGTGATCCTAGTGCAGAAAGTAATGATGAGGACACATTGGCACAAACTCCGCCAAAAAAGAAAGTGAAACTTGCCAAACGATATTGTGTTTTCCGTTCAGAATGGTTAAAAGAAGAAGGCATGTCATGGCTATCTAAAGTTGATGATTTTACTGGAAACTGCACTCTCTGCCGACAGTCCTTTTCTGTTAAGTATGACGGTAAATTCGCAGTTTCTAGCCATGCTAAATCACAAAAACACAAAAGGAATATAACTTTGCAGAAAGAAAACACGACATTGTCTGCGTTTTTTGTTAAGACAAACAGTAACGAAGAACAGCTTGTGATTTTGGCCGAACTGGTTTCTACTTATCATGGCGTTATTCATCATCATAGCTATGCCAGTCAAGACTGTGGCAATAAACTACTCAAAAAACTGTGTCCTGACTCTGCGGTAGCTTCCAAGTTATCATGTGGCCGCACTAAGGCAGGCAGCTATTTAGAAAGTGTTTTGGGGCCCAAAGCGCAGGAAATGTGCATTAAAGATTTGAAAAATGTGTTCTTTTTCAGCATCGGAACTGATGCTTCAAATAAAGGCAACAAAAAATTGTACCCTATAGTTGTTCGATATTTTTCCAAAACCTGTGGTGTTGTTAATGCTGTATTAGACTTGTACAATGATAGTAATGAATCTTCGGAAGCGATTGCTCATCGCATATTGAGTGTTATCGAAAAAAATAACCTTAGTCTATCTTCAGTTTCGTCATACAGTGCCGATAATGCCTCAGTTAATTACGGTAAACATTCTTCAGTTTACCAGAAACTAAAATTAATTAATTCGCATATTGTACAGGCGAATTGCAATTGCCATGTTCTCAACAACTGTGTGAAATACGCTTTAAAGGCTTTTTCCTTTGATGTGGAATCATTTGTTATTAAGACTTATAATTCGTTTTCATCATCGGCAAAGAAATCTGAAGCTCTCAGAGACTTTTGTGATTTCGTCGATGTAGAATATAAAGAGTTATTAAGACATGTACCTACCAGGTGGCTGAGTCTACTACCTGCTATCTACAGACTGCTATTGTGTTGGCCAGCGCTGAAATCATATTTTATATCGCAAGAAGAAGACAATGTCGCTGACATTATATGGAGAGGGTTTTCTTGTGAAGAAAGCCTTAGCATTCTGCCACATTGTATTTTAAATTTTGTACATAATGTACTGAGTATTTTTGAAAAAGCCATTAAACGGCTCGAATCAAATGCCACTACTGCCACAGAACTGCATGGAATAATGGTGAATGTTGGGGAAATGTTACAGCAGCGACGTGCAGACAAGTTTTATGGAAGTAATGCTACAGAACTTCTTCAGTCTGTCAAAGTCAATTTCTCTGACAAGCAAAAATTTACCCGAGAAGTTGACCAGTTTTTTCAACGCAGTTTGTCATACTTACATAAATGGTATGATTATGAGCATTCGTTTTTTAAGGACATAGCTCCACTTGCTCTTGATAATGACATTGAATGGTCAAGCTTGTTATCACTTGTTGAACGCGTGGGCATAAGTATCGACTGCGATAAATTGTATGAAGAACTGTGTGCGCTGAGAAAGGTTCGTAGTGAACTTTCACGATTAACTGGTGACGTTTCAAGCAGATGGGTGAAGTTCTTTGCCACTCAGCAGCCAGACGATACACAACTGTTACGTCTTGTGTCATTTGTCCTGTCAATTCCAGTGTCAAACGCGAATTGTGAAAGAGTGTTCAGTATTATGAATGCGCTTTGGACCAACAGTAGAAACAAACTAAACTTTAACCTCGTCAAAGCTGAACTGATGATGAAAATGAACTTTCATATGTCATGCAATGAGTTTTATGACTTCATCAGCAAAGACAAAGATCTTCTTAAAGCGGCGAAATCACAAAAAAAATACAAATTTAAATGCCAGGACTGATTTTTTGTTAGAGTTCTTACAACTTCTTGGGCGGCATACTGCTCAATTTTTTTGTCGCGCTCAACGCATCATAGAGATAATAACAAACAAAGTTAACGCATTGCGTTAAGTGCAACAAAAGTTGAGCGGTATACCGCCCCTTGTTTTTTGTTAGAGTTAGAACAAATGGAGTACATTTTTTCTGTTTTAGTGTTTTTGCATTTATGCTTCAAAGATTCACTATTTCACACGTTTCTTTGATTATGATAAAATTATTTAGAGGCTGGGAGTTGGTTAATAACGCTGCTCGATTATCACTCTATTACGCGCAGCACGCACTGTTGCTTTTGATGTCATTTGTGTGTCGTAAGCTTTTGTTGCATCAGTTTTCAAATTCTAAGCATTAAGGTGTCCCGGAATGGTTAAACACAAAGTTGGCAACCCTAACGATGCCGTGTGTGGATTAGAGGCAGTAATAATTTAATAAAAGGGGGCCTGGTGCAAGAAAAAGAGGGATCCCATTTTTTAGTAGGTCAACTTTTCGTCCCAAAACTATAGCAATCTCCAAAAAAACAAAAAAAAGATTCCCACTTTCAATCGACTACATTATCCCCATTTTCATAAATAAAGTGAAGACAGTGGTGTCCATCGTTATGGTGCTGCTATAATAAAGAAGAGCAATATTTTGCTTACGGAAGCCACTTTGGGACGTTTTTAGAGGGGGTCGGTATGGCCACTTTGCACTGATTAGAGGGCAGGTTTTTCAAGATCTTCATTTTATTTTTATATTTATCCTCCTAACTCGCAGGAAGGCGTTGGGGGCGCTAATACACAGTAATACATAGGGTAAACAATTACACCGACCTGCTTCCAGAGATACCAAGATATTTCTGTCCCGTTGTAATTTAATAGAGATATGACTGTAATTTAGAACTGCTTGCCAAGACCACCAAGCAGGGGAAAGTGCGTAAAGTGTCTTTCCCAAAGAACAACAGAATGGCGCGACTGGGTTTTGAACCGAAGCCATGTTGATTGTTGATCATTTTATGCACGGAGCTCCAACCACTCGACCACACTGCCGACAATCGAAAGTAATATAGTTACTTTATTACTATAATATGCAGGGATCTACATTAAGTGTACAAAGTGTCTCCCTCTTCTTTTCGGCTAGACTTTGGGCCACCAGCAACAGTGCCGAGACCTATGCCATTCTTTATGCTCTTGAGTGGTGTATCTCTCACCTCACGTCATATGCGTTTGAATTTGTCACCTTGTTTTCTGACTCTATCTGTCCTGTCAACCCTCTCTGCTCCTTTATCTTACTTAATACCCAAGTCCCTCTTCGATACTCAATCTCTCCTTAATACTTTATCCGACTCTAAGGTAGTTCATCTTCAATGGATACCTGGTCATTTTCCCTCCCAGGCAATGAGTTAGCTGACTCTCTTTCTAAAGTTGGAGCCTCTCGTGATTCCTCCACGATATCACTGTCTCTCTTACCGCTTATTTCCTCCCAACGACTATCCCAACGACTTACACCAGTTGGAGACGCAGTATCCAATTTAGTCTCTTTCAACATTAAATTCCTCCAGTGTCTTCTGATAAGCTTACTCTTTCTTGCTCCGCTCGCTGTGCTCTCTCTTTCGTTTACGCTGCAACGGGCACAGCACTCTTGGCACATATCTTCATGGGGTTGGTCGAGCCGAGACTCCTTCATGAAGCAACTGTGGTTCTGAATCACAGGACTTTTTTCATCTCGTGCTAGACTGCCCTTTACTTGACTCTATACGTCTGGCCATCTTCGACCACTACGTCTCCATTCTGGACCTCTGGTCTGGTCCATGAGGTTTGCCCGATTATTGGGACTACGTGGAGTTGATCCTTGCCACTATCCCCAGGAATGGGTTGGGTAAGCCCACCACCACAATGCCCCCTTCTTAAATATGTTATTGGTTGCAGCATAGTTTCTTTGTAGGTTGGATCGTCGTGTTTCTGGCGGACTTGGTAGATACAATCGCAGTTCCATTTCCCACCGCTTGATGGCGTTATCAAGCGGCTTTAAATGGCAACTGCATATTTTGGCCACCCCTGGCATGTTATCTTTAAAAAAATTTTAAAAATTATTATTGTAACCAGATAAAATATATTTTGCGTCTCCTACGTAGATCGGGATGATCGCTTGAGGATTGTTTTGGGCTAGTCAAGAGGATAAATAAGGATGATGATGATTATGTGGTTCAAAGTTGCCCGGCTAGTGGTCGACAAATGAATAATAAATTGGTTGCTTAACGCTCTATTAGGATAATTTTGAGTCAAGTTTGTTGCCACAAAAGTTAAAAATCCCACTTTATTTATTGCAAAAATGAATCTCGAGTTATAACGTTCATACGAAGCATCGGCAGCAATTTTATTTTACTTCTCTCTCTGGATTACATCTCGACCGAGAGTGATAGTTATAATTTAGCTTAAGAATTTATTGAAGTCGGTATTATTATTATTTTTTAATAACTATTATTCCCTTTTTAGTCAAAGCGGCAAAAAATTTACATAAAGACAATCAGCAGTTATAAAATAATAAGTTCTGGGCCGCTAGTCCCTGGTTTTTTTATCTAGATCTTGTCCCATATGAGTTTTATGTATTATTTTTAAAAATCCCTCCGAATTTGTTTTTTTTTTCTTGAGAAAATAATTGATTATACAGGGTGTCCCAAAAAAAATGACACCATTTGAGATGCAAATATCTCCAAAAATTATAACTCGAAATCAATGAAACTTGACAGGCATATGAGTTGATATAATTTATTTTAAAAGATATTGTCATTTACGCGTTGTCGGCAGTACAACACACGTGCTTATTGATTTTCAAAAATTCACAAATTTTCAATGTTTTCTGCGAATTTTCTCTACGTTTCCTTCTGATATTGGCGTTCTTCCAGATCCTTTTACTTTGCACAAGCAACCTTCTTCTTTGAACTTTTTGTGCCATGTCCAAATTTGCTTTTTGTGTGGTACTTTTTCAGATCTTATTTTTTCAAATTGTTGTGCAAATGCTCGCTGCACTGTCTTGAACGACTGTGTTTTAGCATATTCTAGAACACAAAATGCTTTTTGTACACTACTGTATAACATTTCTAGGCTTAAAATAAGAAATACCTGAAAACCAAAACATGAAAACATATAATATCTGTGTGCATATAGCTAGAATTTGACACTGTTTGAGTAAGAATGGACATAATTATTATTACATTTTAAAATGGTGTCATTTATTTTGGGACACCCTGTATATTACTAACTCCTTCTCCAACGCACATCTAAATAAAAATAATACAAAAAAGATGTTAATTTTTTTGGTATCAATATATTTGAAAAAAAATTTTTTCGCAAATCTAATATACAGGCCCAAATAAATATTTAATAGTTTTGTAAACAAAAAAGCAGCCTTGCTATTTAGGACAAAAAATTGCAACGACTCGGAACACATAAAAATGAAAAATTGTTTGTAACGTTTTTCCGATTACTGCCTTTTTGGCCAGTAATATTTTTATATTAAATTTTTCAAAATATTGTAATTTGCAATAATAAACAAATTCACTTCAGATTTAGTAAGAAATCAGCCGCTAATTATTCAGAAGAATTGTACCAGACTATCCTTCGACTGAATTAAGACAATTATTGGGAAAGGCTAAGCAGGAAAAGACAAGAATTCCATGAAGTAACTCTTTTAGAAATTTAAAATTCTAATCAAGAACCTACAATTACAAATTTAAATAAAAATAGTGAAGATTGAAAGTACCGGTATAGTTATTAAATAATCAATCAGAAATTGGTGGTAATCAAGAAAAAAAATTTTGAAAATCTAGCATTGAATGAATAACAACGAAATACATGGCCCGAATAAATTAGCATAAATTACATCAAAACTACGGACATTGTTATAAATGAATCCATCAGAAATGAGCACTAACCAAAAGAAATTTCGAAAGCTTGGTTTTAAATAATTACATCGAAAAGCATCTTGAAGCAACATCAAATAGCACATTGAAAAGGAACCAATGAGAAAAGAGTTGACAAAAATTGAATTTTGGACTAAGCGAGACAATAAGTAGAAATTAAAAAAAAAACTAAGCATGGAAAGTAAAGATTTTGGCTAAAAAATTAAGAAAATAAAGGTGGGTAGATACAAATTATCTTGACGGGGGTGCAAAACCTCTGACCGACAGCTGTTTCGAGTATTAAAGTCTCGTTAATCACAGTTTGATCTTGCAAAAAAGTATAAATATACAAAGAAAAAAAGACTAAAAAGTAAGAAAAGAAAACTAATATAAGTCAGAGATAGAGTTGAGGAGTTGAGACACGGTACTTCAAGACCGAGACGAGACTTTGGAGTATCGACACCGAGACGAGACACGAGACTTTACATAAGTTGTTTTGGTTTAAGCCAGGGTTTTGGAGTCAGAGTCGGAAATCGGAGTTGCATATTTTCGGTCGGAGTGGAAACCGAAGTGGTTTTTTAAATATGCTGAAGCCGGAATCATTTTTTAGATGTGCTGGAGTTGGTATGGGACTCGTATTACCAAAACGATCTTGGCTTTATGTTGACGGCCAAGTTTGGCTTTTCCTTTACAAAGTTAAACTTAAGTTTCGGTTTGGGAGTTGTTTTGAAAAATTCAACTAAAGATAAAAAAAGATTTTTATTGGAAAAAATGCCTTAAAATGTGTTTGATTTCTTATCGGTTTTGAAAGTTAAGTGACAAATAAAAAGAAAGTCTTCATTTGAATTTAGCTCTCCTTAAAATGTTGAGATTATTTAAGAATTATGGGCACTTGTCTAAAGCTACAGTTTGGTATCTCTTATCATTCCCAATACCTATAATATGCATTAACTTAACAGAAAAAAGTGCTTTGGTCAGCGGTTGAGTGTAACCAGAGCAAGAATAAAAATTTTTCAATTTGAGTAGATTAAATTACAGACAAGGAAAGGCATTATGAAAAGTAACTCTGCAATTACTAATAAAAGCTATTTTTATGTGAAGGGTGTCGCTTCTTGTTTGTTGTATTCTCATTGGTTGCAAAGTGTGACTTATAACCAGGGTTGTGAAGCCGAAAAAATTTCTTCCGTTTTCCGTAACTAGAGAAAAATGTTTTCCAACTTCGACTTCATTCCTAAACCTAGGACTCCAGCGATTCCGATTTTACAACCATGGAGGCCTAATTGTCGAGTGCTTAAAGCGCGTTAAAACAACGTTATTGTGATCAACATGATATCGGTTAAAAACCTACGCGAGCCATTCTGTTGTGTCCTTAGAAAAGACACTTTTATGGCACTTCCCTTGACGGTCTTGGCAAGAAGTTCTAAATTTAAGTCATACCTCTATAAACTAAAAAACAAACTAAAAAACTTCTATCGGAATGCAATATCTTGGCATCTCCGGAAGCAGGTCGGGATAACTACCTTAATTGCTTGCCTCGGTACAGCGCCTCCGTCGCATTCCTGCGAATCAAGAGAATAGACATAGAGATAAAATCTAAAAATGTACAATGATTTAGCGTAAATCAAAGTCTCCAAATGCAATAAGGGATATGTTTTCCAACTTCACCAAATCTAAAAAAACCGACTCCAATTTGCGACTCCGACTTCATTAAATCTAAAGAAAATACTCCGACCCCGATCTAAAACATGCGACTCAGGAGACTCCGACTCCACAACCCTGCTTATAAATATATTGTTGGGTCGGGGTTACCATAGCCGCATATTTTGGGGAAGAGTTGGACTCCTTTTTTACATGTGCTAAAGTTGGAGTCGTATTTTGTGACAACGATGCACGCCGTAGTGCGATTGCGCCAAGCTGTGAGGTCTCGTCATGGAGGCGAACAGTAAAATCTTCGGCTTGGCAAAAGGATTATTATATGTTCCAATTATTTATTGTTTTAATTTACCGTTTTTGTTCGATTTTAAACTCGCGTCGCTAATCCTTCCACTTAGTTAATCACACATTGTAATATAATAATTTGTTTTCTTTTTGTTCGTTTTCTCGCGGCGCTTAATTTTGTGTTAAAAGCTTCGTTCAAGTAACTTTTCTATAGCAGTTCTTAATTTAGAATTTTTTTGTTTAACATTCGAAATCAGTTTTTAAGGTTACGTACTTTATTTTCAATTATATTTTTTGTTTGTTTTTTTCATTATTTTAACATTCTATTTGAATAAGTTTCTAGACCATTGGATTAAATGTGGTTAAATTGTTTTTGCATTTCAAATAGTTTCTTTGGTTAATTTTGTAATAACAAAATTGTTTTGCACCACACACACACGCTTTTTTGTTGATTCAACGCAATTAATTTTTTGGAAGCCTGACTGCGCAGATTTGTAGACGAGTTATTCTTCTTCATCCCGCAGAAACATCGTATTATTAAATTTTGTAGAGTCGGAATTGGAAAACTTTAAATTCGTGGAGTTGAAAAATAATTTTTTTGACTCCGAAACCTTGGTTTTAATCAAATAGAGCAAAAATCAATCAATCAATCAATTAATATCTATTATTTCAGTTCCACCATAAAAAAAACGTAGTGAAATAGAAAATTTGTAAGTAGTAGAAAGCAGAACAGAAAAAGAAAGAGGCAACAAAACGATAAACGTTGTGGCATGCAATCAAGATAAGAAGATATTTTTGAGAACAAGTGTGCATGGTTGCAGCACCTTTTAAGAGAAACCAAAAAATAAAGAAAAAGGAAATGAAATGAAAGAAAGAAAATAAAATAAAAAAATAATAAAAGCGTCATCCGAGTCAAATGTAGACTTCTTGTGTCGGCGGAAAATGTGGTAATAGTAGTTTGTAGTAGTTTGTTTTTATTCGCATCCAAAAAAAAACAATTGATAATAATTGAAGACAAAATAGAGCAAAGGTTGCAAATAGGGAGATGGCAACCAAACGATATGGTGGGATACACAACAGGTCGCTGGCAAAAAAGTCCTGACAGACAAAAAACCCACCCAAAGGAATTCTATCGCGGGTCAAAAAGACCATTTCACTTATTATAACAAGGCAAAAAAAATTGAAGATACGATCAAGAATTACAAACACTAAAAAACAAAACAAACAAACAAATAAATGAAAAATACAAGATGCAATCGCAAAAAATGTTTTAGAAATAATACGAAGTTTATAGTGGAATGAAATCAATATTTGAATTTGCTTCGTGATAAAGTCTTTTATTCATCGTAATGCAAGGAAAGTAGAAGTGGCTGCGTCATCTTATAGCATACGAATTTTTTGAAAAAAACCTACAAGGAAACTATGCTGCAACCAATAACTTATTTAAGAAGGGGGCATTCTGCCATGACCGGTATTTTTGGAAATCAGTAATACGAGAACTGGAAGGACTTGGAGGGGACTTTAAGTCAAGGCATATCTACATTTTCAGCGAATCTCCAGACTTGGAGGTTGAAGCTCAGTCACACTAAAACGGTGACAGAAGCCTTTCATTTAAATAACCGAGAGGCCAAACGTGAGCTAAAGGTCTACAACAACGGTAGACTTTTACCGTTCTGTTCAACCCCTACTTACCTTGGGGTAAAACTGGACAGATCGCTTATGTTTTGTCACCATTTAGTGGCATTGCGCAAAAAACTATCCTCGCGCGTCACACTGCTGAGGCGACTCGTGGGCTCGGGATGGGGTGCTGGTGCTAAAACACTACGCATAGCCACCTTGTCTCTAGTATACTCAACAGCTGAGTACTGTGCGCCAGTCTGGTGTCGCAGTGCTCACACTCGCCTCATCGACAGTGTCTTGAATGACGCCTTGCGCATATTTACTGGATGCCTGCGTCCCACTCCAACGGACCACCTACCTGTACTCTCAGGCATCCAGCCAGCTGAGCTTCGCCGACTGGGAGCGACACTCTCCTTGGCTTACCGTGAATCTTTGGACCCCGATCATATCTTGCATGGTCTATTAAGTGGGTCCTCAGATACTCGCCAAGTGAGACTAAGATCCAGACGCCCGTTTGTACCAGCTGTGCGGAATCTCTTGGACAACCTTGCCAGACTTGGCATCCGCGCCTTTAAATCGCAAATGGAAAACGGAGAACTGTGAAAATGCTTCCAGGCTCCGTGCTTTTGTGCCCGAGACCGGTGCCAGGTCTATTGGGATGAGCTTGTCCCGAGAAGCTTGGGTTAAGCTCAACCGCCTGCGGACTGGTGTTGGGCGATTCCATTCGTCCATGCACAAATTGGGTCTCGCTCCTTCACCGAATTGCGAGTGCGGCGCCTCTGAACAAACCGCAGACCATGTACTAACAGCGTGCCCTATACATCGGGCACCACATGGAGCACGCGGTCTGACGGTTTTGGATGACGAAACTCGATGCTGGCTTAATGACATCACTGCCAGCATCTGATTCAAGCAGTGCAGCAGTCTGGGGTAGTAAAAGGATAAACCCTCGGCCCCAGTCCTGCTTTTGTCTAACCCAGCGTTTCTCAAACTGTGTTTCGCGGAACACAGGTGTTCCATGAGCTTCCTCAAAGTGTTCCGCGACTTCCGCGAAGTTTTTAACTTTTTACTGAGCAAAAAAACTGAGCATGACAAATAAATTTATAGAAAAAACGACTGTTTTCTTTTTTAAACCTATTCTGGTTTAAAGAAAGCTTTTTCTTCCTATTTTGTGCATATTGCGAGGTTACTTGAGGTCACATATCGCATGATACCGGACGTCTCGAAGGCTGAAAAGGTTGAGAAGCATTGGCTTTTTTGCTTTCAGAGATAAGAAATTTCACAACTAGTTAGGGCCGCTGGGCTAAAGGGAGTCTGGACTAGAATAAAAATGCTTTGCTGAAAGACATGTTTCAAAAGTTACAGTATTTTGTCTACCAACTTTAATACTTTGTTGATTAAATGAGTTACTATTTTATTAAATTATTGCTATGCATAGGTGCAGTGTTTATATCTGCTAATTCGTGCATTTTAGCATACATACGCGTATTTTTTATTAATGGATCGCTGGCTAAAAACTGGAAACCTCAAAAACACCTGTGATGATTCTGATTTGCCTCTAACAAATGACAAACAAATTGAACATGTAAAAGATAATGGTTTAATTGAAAACAGTGATAATAATTTGTTAGCAAACAGCGACCTTATTGTACCTACCAGTGGCCCAAAGTGTCATTCCAATAAACGTGGCGTTAAACGAAAATATGACGAGAGTTACTTGGGCTTCGGGTTTACTTGGACAGGTTTTGAAAACTACCCTGGTGCTCTTTGTGTCATATGCCAAAAACTGTTACACAATGGTTCTCTTGTGCCTGCCAAAATGAAAAGACATTTGGAAAGCCATCACCCTAACTTAGTTGGAAAAGACATCTTGTTTTTTAAGGCCAGACTTCGCGAAGTGAAAGACATGCAAAAAGTTATTCATTCAACAACAGTTTCCACCGAAAAACTATTGGAAGTGTCCTATTTAATAAGTAAAAGAATTGCTATAGCAGGTGAGGCACACACAATTGCCGAAGACCTTATCAAGCCTTGCATGCTTGAAGCTGCAAAAATTTTGCTTAACAAAAGTGACCACCAAAAGCTGGAGAGCATTCCTTTATCAAACAGTTCTGTTAGCCGTCGTATAGATGACATGGGAATGCATATAAAATCTGAAGTATGCTCTCGTTTACAGCAGGTCAATTTTCTTTGTCTTCAACTGGATGAGTCGACAGATGTGGCAGGGTTGGCTATGTTGTTTGCATTTGTTTGTTATGTCTATGATGGAGACATTCAAAAAGATTTGTTTTTGTGCAAGACCTTACCCACTTCTACCACAGGAGAAGAGATATTCAAGATTTTGGATACATTTATGAGCGAAAATAAAATTCCATGGAAAAAATGCTTGGATGTCTGCACCGACGGAGCTAAAAGCATGACTGGCTCAATAAAAGGTGTGGTGTCACGTATTAAAAAAGAAAATCCGGAATGTTCCAACTCCCACTGTGCACTCCACCGACATCAACTGGCTACAAAAGGCATGCCTCCTGAACTTAGCAATGTTTTGGATGATGTAATAAAAATTGTCAATTTTGTCAAGTCAAAACCACTGAAAGCCAGAATTTTTTCTGTTATCTGCAAAGAAATGGGAAGTATTCATTGCAATTTATTGTTGCACACATCTGTACGCTGGTTGAGCAGAGGTAAGGTGCTCGCAAGAGTTTTTGAATTAAGAAATAAACTATTGATATTTTTTGAAGAAAACAAATTTGGTTTATCATGCAGGTTGCACGAGCCAAAATGGCTGCAGTATCTCTCTTATATGGCTGATATATTTGGCAAGTTGAATGATTTTAACTTACGCCTGCAAGGCAAGTACACAACTGTTTTTTCTGTAAAAGATAATGCTACAGCCATCACACGAAAACGAAAATTTTGGTGCGAAAATGTAAAAATCGACGATTTCGCTTGCTTCCCTTTGCTGCAAAACTTTCTTGGAGATAATAATCTCACAATAGATCAATCTGTGAAAAGCGATATTGTGCGACACTTGCAGGAACTGCAAAATACTTTTCTTCTATATTTTCCAAAGGGGATGTTCAATTGCGATTGGGTTCGTAATCCATTTAGTTGTTCGACTGCTCCATTTACTGGAAAAACTATGAAAGAATTCATCGAACTTTTAAGCAATGGTAATTTGAAATTGCAATTTACAAGCCACCTCTCAAGCAAGTTTTGGCTAAGTGTGCAAAAAGAATACCCTATTCTTGCAAGAGAAGCTCTGAAGAAACTCTTGCCTTTCGCAACAACCTACCTATGTGAAACAGGGTTTTCACGATATGTGTCCACAAAAACAAAATACAGGAACAGATTGGATGCTGAAGCAGATATGTACATTCAACTATCAACTATTAGGCCAGACGTTAAACATCTTTCTGCTTCTATGCAAGCTCATCCTTCTCATTGAAGTGATAAATTGCATTTCTTTTATTTTATAAGATCCTAACCTTTTATTTTCTTTGCTTTGTTCTGTTTTGAAAGGAACTTCAGTAATTTTAGTTTTTTGATCGCAAAATTAACGTCTGTTATATCTTGACAAACTTGAGTTAAAACATTTTTGGCTAAGTGTTCCGTGGGCTAAAATGATAAGATTTGGTGTTCCGTGAGTAAAAAAGTTTGAGAAACCCTGGTCTAACCTGTAGTAGATGCCCCTCCAAACGATGACGACGACGAGTAATACGAGAAATCAGACAGATTCTAAGTGAAGGCCTTTTTTTAGAGATTATCAAATTTTTCTGACTAAAATTGCGAAATTCGACTTGAAAAAATTTTATTACTAAGCATAATTCATTGTGTTTGCATGGACCCCTCTCCCCCTTTCAAAAATCTTCAATACGCCACTGGCTGCAATCTTGGATGTTTAATTTCGATCGGATGCTTTACGTTTTGTGTTTTCTAATAAAAATTATTTGTTTTACGGTGGAGCTGATATTATAAATATAGCCCTTTTGTAACTGAAAAGAAATACCTTTGGGCTGGGGTTGAAACATTAAAAGTAAAAATTATTAAAAGCAAATTTTCTTTATCACTTTGCTTTTTTCAAAACAAAAACACTTTTTACTTTCAGTCAGAAACTTTCGATTGTGGTGGTGGGCTTACCCAACCCATTCCTGGGGATAGTGGCAAGGATCAACTCCACGTAGTCCCAATAATCGGGCAAACCTCATGGACCAGACCAGAGGTCCAGAATGGAGACGTAGTGGTCGAAGATGGCCAGACGTATAGAGTCAAGTAAAGGGCAGTCTAGCACGAGATGAAAAAAGTCCTGTGATTCAGAACCACAGTTGCTTCATGAAGGAGTCTCGGCTCGACCAACCCCATGAAGATATGTGCCAAGAGTGCTGTGCCCGTTGCAGCGTAAACGAAAGAGAGAGCACAGCGAGCGGAGCAAGAAAGAGTAAGCTTATCAGAAGACACTGCAGGAATTTAATGTTGAAAGAGACTAAATTGGATACTGCGTCTCCAACTGGTGTAAGTCGTTGGGATAGTCGTTGGGAGGAAATAAGCGGTAAGAGAGACAGTGATATCGTGGAGGAATCACGAGAGGCTCCAACTTTAGAAAGAGAGTCAGCTAACTCATTGCCTGGGAGGGAAAATGACCAGGTATCCATTGAAGATGAACTACCTTAGAGTCGGATAAAGTATTAAGGAGAGATTGAGTATCGAAGAGGGACTTGGGTATTAAGTAAGATAAAGGAGCAGAGAGGGTTGACAGGACAGATAGAGTCAGAAAACAAGGTGACAAATTCAAACGCATATGACGTGAGGTGAGAGATACACCACTCAAGAGCATAAAGAATGGCATAGGTCTCGGCACTGTTGCTGGTGGCCCAAAGTCTAGCCGAAAAGAAGAGGGAGACACTTTGTACACTTAATGTAGATCCCTGCATATTATAGTAATAAAGTAACTATATTACTTTCGATTGTCGGCAGTGTGGTCGAGTGGTTGGAGCTCCGTGCATAAAATGATCAACAATCAACATGGCTTCGGTTCAAAACCCAGTCGCGCCATTCTGTTGTTCTTTGGGAAAGACACTTTACGCACTTTCCCCTGTTTGATGGTCGTCGCCGTCGTCATTGTTTAAAGGACATCCACTTCAGGTCAGACACAAGCAGGACTGGGGCCGATGGTTTATCCTTTTATTACCCCAGACTGTTGCACTGCCTGAATCAGATGCTGGCAGTGGTGTTATTAAGCCAGCATCGAGTTTCGTCATCCAAAATCTCAAAATGAAGCACATGCTTGTTGAAAACAAATACAATTGGTTTTGTTTTTTATCTGCTCGTAAAGTCAAATTATAATAAATAAAAAAAAATGTCATCGGGGATTCTCTTTGAGCAAATTAGGTGTATTATTACCCTCATGAGGGAAAGCAAAGAGATATTTTTTTCGAATTTTTTTACATGGGAGGTGTTTTTAAGGTCCAATGCATCATATAAACTCCGAAAACATGCACTTTTTGAAAATGACCTAAATTTGAACACCTCTGATACCCTTCTGTTTTAGTAGTTTTGGTTTTGGTCTGTCACGTTTAACAGGAAGAAGACTTATTTACGGCCCAGACTGCCAGAAAGCACCTGCCATCTGGGTCAATTCAGGCTGGAGCTACGTTAAAGTCCTGGTTATGTGACTTCATTTCTTTCTGCTTGCGCCGACTCAAAATTCCCAAGATCTGAAGAGCGCTTGTAGTCACGATCAAAAAGTCGATGAAGCCCGTGGAGAACTCAAAGAGTTATCGACCGGTATCTTTGCTCTGTGTCCTCTACACGATCCTTGAGGCTTCCTACGCCCGTGTCGAACCAATTATTGATACACTGCTCCCTAAAGACCGGGATGGGTTTCGACGCGGGAAGTCAACAGTGCACCGTTCTATTGACACAAAGCAACGAAGAACCTTTTGAAGTTAAGAAGCCCGGTGTCGTATTCGTCAATCTGACAGCGACATACGACACGGTCTAGCACCGTGGCCTTACCTGCAGGCTGCTGAGACTTCTGCCGGATAAGAACACGATTAGAATGACTATGGAGCTATCCGAAATCGAAGTTTCATCCTTCCTACCAATGACAGAAAGCAATGCAGGCTAAACCGTCTGAAAAACGGCGTTTCTCAGTGATGAATCTTGGCTCTCCTCCTTTTCAACATCTATACGTACGGCCTGCCTTCCACGATTTCCAAAGGTTTTCTTATGCACACGATCTACGATTTCTTGCACCTTATTACTCTTCGAAAAACTGAAAGGACTTGGATGGGACTTTTTTTTCTTTATTTTATCTCAATATTTATCCTCCTGACTCGCAGGAAAGCGACGCTAATACATAGGGTAGGCAATTACCCCGACCTGCTTCCGGAGATACCAAGATATTGCTGTCCGCTTGTAATTTAATAGAAATATAACTGTAATTTAGAACTGCTTGCCAGGACCACCAAGCAGGGGAATGTGCGGTAAAGTGTTTTTACCAAGGACACAACAGAATGGCGCGAGTGGGTTTCGAACCGAGACCGTGTTGGTCACGAGCCCGGCGCTTTAACCACTCAACCATGCTGCTGGTAAACAGTTCAAGTCAAGACACTTTCAGCATATCTTTTTCAGCACATGACTACACTTTCAGCATATCTCCAGACTTGGAGGTTGTAGCTCAGTCACACGAAGACGATGACGACAGCCTTTCATTTAAATAACTGAATGACCAAACGTGAGCTAAAGGTCTACAACAACAATAGACTTTTACTATTAGCTCAGGGTTTTTTGCTGATCTTGGCTATATTTTGGCCGCTAATTGCAAATCTGTTTTTAGTTTTTCTGTATCACGTCAGGTTTTAGAGATACAACAATACGAGTTATGACAAAATTTTTAATATACTTTGTTGAAACATTACAAAAGTTGTTTATTAGTTCAGTTAAAGTTTAATCATTAAATTGGAAAAATATGATAAAGAGTTCATTGGAACTTATTAAAACAATACCAAGTCTATTGTCTTTTGACGTGCTTTGCACTGCGATGATATTTTGTTTCACTCTGTTTCTGTAAAAACCAACAATAGCCTCCCATCATATTAGCATTACTTTTTACTTTGTAGCGTGTTTCCACAACCGAAAGTCCTGGTGAAATCTTTCACCGTGTTCATCACTCACAGCACCTAAATTATCTGGAAAGAATTCGAGGTGTGAATGCAAGAAATGCAACTTTAAACTCATTCTACTACCAAGACGTCTAAATGGTTCTATCATATTTTCCACAATTTTGATGTAATTTTCAGCTCTATGGTTCCCAAGAAAGTTTTCTGCAACCAACTTCAATGTGTTCCAAGCTTCCAATTTTTTTGTATTAAGATGTTTTGGAAAATTTTCATCAGCAAAAAGTTTTCGAATTTCGGGACCGATGAAAATGCCAGCAGTCAGTTTAGCATTACTTTTGGACGATCCCAACTTTTCCTTCAAATACTTAAATCCAGAACCTTGATGATCCATTGCTCAGACGAAGCACTTCATTAATTCTAATTTAATGTGAAGTCGTGGAAGAAGGACATTTTTCGGATCAGCTAAAGGCACATGCTTAACATTAAATCTGCCTGCAGTAAGCGCTTCTCGTGGTTCCCATTGCACTTTACTAAAATGGTTACTGTCATCTCGACTATTCCAGAGGCACAAAAAACACATATATTTTGTATAAACCAACTCTAGTCCTAAAATAAGAGATATAACTT
Source organism: Diplosoma virens (assembly GCA_963680785.1). Classification (NCBI taxonomy): domain Eukaryota; kingdom Metazoa; phylum Chordata; class Ascidiacea; order Aplousobranchia; family Didemnidae; genus Diplosoma; species Diplosoma virens. The sequence goes on along the minus strand of OY796892.1, from coordinate 38,424,986 downwards.
TTAAATCTCTACAAATCTTCCAAGAATATTTAGGGTACTGAAGAGCATCTAACAACAGTTTGATTGTCTCATAAGTTTCTTTTAGTTGTACTGCATGTGCTACAGGTATGGACGGGTGAATATTACCATTATGCAAAAGCATTGCCTTTAGACTTGCTTTACTCGAGTCAATAAATAGTCTCTATTCATCACACTTGTGTTCATACCCTAAATTTATCATTTAGCCATCAACATCATTACAAAAGCAAAAGCTATTGTAGGAGTCAAAGAATGAGCTGAGTTTTTCATTGCGATGACGAAACTCTGAAATTTTAGTTTCTTATTCAAGTAAGTTCCATTGCTTTAAGCGTGACCCCAAAATTTCAGCTTTGTACTTTGGCAATGCCAGATCTCTAACAAGATCATTCAACATGCTTTGATTTATGAAAACTGGAGTGTTTGACCTAGCCGCAACCAATTCCAAATCACTTGACGTAGCCTCACTGGAACTGTCTGGTTCAGATGAAGACTCTGGATGTTCAAAAACTTCTGGAGGAGGAGCTTTAGGAATTGGAATGTCAGTACCATGCGGAACTGGTTTTAGGGCAGACTGGCAACTTGGATAAACAATTTTAGATTTGTTTTTTTTAGAAAATCTTTTTTTATTAGTTAAACAAAAATAACAATCTGTAACATGGTCAGTTGGTTCACGCCAGATCATGGGAACTGCAAAAGGCATCTTCGTTTGCTAACCAACAGCCCAGCGGAGTAGCTGAGTATTGCAAGAATTGCAGCAAATATGAGGTGCCCATTTTTTGTCCTGGTCACCAACTTTGCAACCGAAGTAGCACTTATATGCAGTTTTCATTTTATGAGCAATATTTCGTCGATGTGCTGGCAAGATATATTTTCCACAAACATAACAAAAATTATTGGAATTAGTTTTACACTTCCTTCTATCCGTCATTTTGCAAAAGTAACAAACAAAAAAGTAGTTGCGTTTTCTAAAACAACAACACGTTTAAATTAGCGATTTTCTTGTCTACATCAGTTTCAGCATGCAGCTTACCGAAACTTTAAACTAAACTGCAAAATACCATTACTAGTACAAGAATTGCAGTAGTATTTGTAGCTTATATTTTTGTATCATAATATTGATGTTAAAATGTCAGACATACACCATTAGCATGTCTCTGATCAAACAAACCTTACATCCTGTGGGGATGGACACCTACATTAAAGAATCCAGAAGCTATTTTGCTTATCGACAATAGAAGGCTTTCCAAGCTCAAATTTCTACTAACCAGAAACAATAAGCTTTTACAGTCTGTCCACCTGTATACAGACACGCAACTCACTTCATCGAAACAAATTTCGCTAGAACGTTGCGGTTTTATTGCGTGCACCCAGATAAAGAATCGCATCAAAAGAAATACCGACGTAGGTTGCGTCGCCTTCAAAAGAAGATTAATTCTCTTTTGCATTCTTCAAAGGAGGATTAACTACAAAAGCGCTGAGCTAGCATTTCTAGGTTTTTAAGCTTTCTAATGACCATAATAACAATTTATAGTTTCACAGAAAGATATCTCAAATTTCTTTTAGTATGCTTATAACTCAAAAACTAGACGTGATAGAAAAGAACTGGTTGCAGATTTGAATTCAGCACCCCAAAATTACCTCAAAATCGTTCTGAACTTATCAGCTACTAAAAGTTTGTTGAACAGTGTAATAACCGCGTCTCTTTGAGCGCTGCTCTTGTATTATGTAAAATAACGTCCGATACGCTTTCTATTGCGCAATGCATGTATCTTTTTTCTCTCTTTTCTTCTCGCCAACAATAATGACGTAATATGTTTTGCCCGAGCGCCACTGTAGCTCGATAATTTTGGAATGTTCTAGTGCATTCGAGCATAGCGATCTCTCTGGGGAGTCCTAGTTAAATCCCGCATATACCAGAATTTTCGTGGGCACGTGACTTTTATCTATATAAAGGCGATGCGTAAAGAGATAAACACAGACAAATAAAACAGACGACGATAGACGGCGAGAGGGAGACACCTAAAGCGAAAAAGTGTTGCTTTGGAGAGGAGGTAGAATTTGGGACGAGTATTAAATTTATTTCGCGCCAGTGTTTTGGAGTTGTGTTCTACAGAGGTAGAATGATTTGTGTTAATTGAATCAAGTTATAGTGTTGATTTTGCTTTGCAGTTTGGCAAAGCGTGGAATAGAATTTCGTCGGTCGTGATTTTTGTAATACATTCATTCTTATTAGAGATTTTTGTTTTTGTAATACATTCATTCATTTTCGTGTGATTTTTGTATAGTCGTGATTTTTGTGATACATTCATTCATCTTCGTGTTTCAGGTTTAAAAGTTGGTAGAGAAATTTCATTAGACTAATCTGAATGACCGGTGGTGTTTGTTTGGTTATTGATTATATAAGGTTTACTATTATTGCGTAGTTTAGTGTACTTTTATTGTTATTATTAAGTTAAGAGAATAATTGAGAAAAAAAATGACTGACAAAACTTTTAAAAAGTGCTTCAAATAAATCTGCCAAGTTGAAAAAACACAAAACTGACTGCGTATTGCAATTCTACCAGAAAATTTAGAAAACATAAAGTATTTCGAATTGGGCTACATTTACAACGATATAAATTACTTTAAACTTAATGAACAGTTTAATCTTCGGTTTTGTTGTGATTAAGCGTATTTACCATGTTGAATCCTTGTTGATAAATTTTTGCCTTTTTAACAAAAAAATATGATCTCAAGTCTTTTCATGTTTTTACATTCATTTCTGTATTTATCCTCTTGACTTGCAGGAAAGCGTCGAAGGCGCTATACATAGAGGGTTGTTAGAGTTTGTTTGATCGTACCAAGTTTCGTGAGCTACTGGTTACTTCTTTAGATGTAAGGGAATTAAGATACCAATTGTCACACTTCATTCATAATTTTAATCGTAACGATGTAATTTATCCTCGTTAATAGTAATTCGTAGTGTTATTATAAGAAAAATAATTGCGTCTCTTTTAGCGCTGCTGTCGTATTATCCGATTCGCTCTGTTGCTCGATATATGTATCTTCTTTTCTCTTTTTTCTCTTTGTATTGACGTAATATGTTTTTGACCAACGTCATTGTACTAGAAGGTTCGCGTATATGCCACTTGATTGGAGCGTAACGATCTCTCCAGGGTGTTCTGCCTAAATCTCGAATTTACGAGAAAGGTTAGGTCGCGTGATTTTGGTTTCTATATAAAGCCGATGAGTAGCGAATTATAAGATGAGATGTGATTTTGAGACGACTCGAGAGGAAGTAATTGGTTGGGCGCGGAAGGCCCGTTAGTTTTTTTGTATTGGTCGTCGAGTGTTGAATTTATCTTGTGCCAGTGGTTGGCAGTTTTGTTCTACAGGGGTAGAATTATTTGTGTTGATTGAATCAGTTATAGTGTTGATTTCGCTTTGCAGTTTGGCAAAGCGTGGAATAGAAGTTTGGTCGGACGTGATATTTTCTAATACATTCGTTGTTATTAGAGACAGTGGTCTCTATTTGTTGTGAAGAAGAGTCTTCAACGAAATCAATCCGAGCTTTCGTTAAACCATCAGGCTCATAGCAACACTACTTCTTGAACCGGAATAAAATAAAATTTAGACACAGCTTTGTTTCAGCGCAGGTATTCTGGTTACCTAGCTCAACTGGTCCTTTGGGATTCCCGAACCAAAAAAATTTACAACAACGGGAAAATTATGAAATTTCGGTTGTATTTTTGTCGTTATTAGAGTGCGTTATGCTTGATGAAATGAGCTGTAATTAAAACTCGTGTGATTAAAAATACAAAGTGAACTTTTCTGCATTTTAATAGTCGACACGGCTTTGTCTAAATTATATAGAACAGCTAATTTAATAGCACTACATCTATATCAATTGCTTTAGCATTAACAGAAAGATAAACTTGAAGCAAAAATGAACAAAGAATTTTGACCAATATTGAAAAAATTATAACAAGCCAGTTCAAATGTAATGGTTTAAAAAAAATTTTATTGAATAACCACTGATAATTTCAATTTCTCTCGCCGGTTGCCATCGATCACACCGAATTCGTTATTTTGTGGTCTCGGTATATTGTCAATAAGTTTTTTGCAATTTTTTCACGCGAAGAAAGGCAAAAGTTTCGCTTCTGGGGGTTTACGCGTTGCCGAATTTTGAAGTGTCGACCAAGGGATTTAAAAAACTTTTAAAAATTTCAACCAAGCAGCAACAACGCCAACTACGGTCAGCGTTTAGTGTTTAAAAAGTTGTGATCCTATTCAAAACAAAGTAGTCCGAAATTCTAACATTGGCATATGCGAAAACATTTTGAAGAAAATTTTTTAATTTTATATTGGATAGTTTTCTGTTGTTGCCTCCTGCTGCCACTCACCCTCGTGTTCGGTAATTCGATTGACATGAAAATTAGACCAAACAAGCTCATACTTTCCCTTTACAACTGATATCAAATAATGACGTCACCTGAAGATTGAACGTTCCGAGCAGCTTTACTGAGGCCGCACGATTGAAATCCTCCTCAGCTACGGGTGAGGCTGGGGTTGGATCCTGAATCCACTCGCTTTCTTTGTTTCTGAAATTTAAACTCTCATCTATAGAGGGGCTCTGCCAAACCAAAGCCGCCGAGCGTTTTCGGTGGGGTCGTTTAGTTCCGGCCTCTATTAACAATAAAACGAAGCAGAAAATTTTGACTAAACTCATGCCGCTGTTTAACTCGACTTCTCGCCACAGCTGTACTCGCGATTCACAGTTGTCCTGCCACTTTCAATCGACAAACTCGAGCTCATCCGCACACCTGTCGCAGCGGGATGCGCGTGATCAAACTTCTCGCTTTTCTCTCTGTGACGTGTGAAATCATTTGACTAAACCAGCGCATGCACACTCGAAAAAAATTAAAATTAGAAAGAAGCGCAAGTGGCGTTGGGGCCCGTTGGGGCCATCTGGTTAAAGTGAGCGAATACAACGAAACACAGCAGGGAACCAACATTCAAGTAAACTTTATTTTATTTGAACATTTTAACTGAGGTTTGTCTATGATATTATAATGCTTGCGATGGCTTTTGTTTATAGAAACAAACAGTAATTTGTTTGAGACAAAGCTTATTTGTTTCGACGTAATTAATTAATCGACACCTGTTCTTTTTGCCACCGGTCGATCGAATTTGTATAAACAAACGCGTTTTCTCGAAGCACTCAATCTACGCCCAGCGACTTTCTAAACTCTAAGATTAATCGCTTCTTTGAAAGACGCAGCACTAGTTTCAAACCATTATCGTATAATAAGCAAACAAAAACAGAAACTTAATAATTGTTGCAAAATAATCTGCTCTCCGCTGGCACAACTTCGGAGCAGTTTCTGGAGGCGCTTTTTCAATGACGTAACAATGCAAGCGCAATGTTAAGCGCAGCCGCAACGTCGAATCTGGGTCGTGCTTCGCTCGCGCCCTAGCACGTCCGTGTATTTGATATCACGGACCCGGACTGGAATGCACTGGACGTCAGAAATCTCGAGGGACATAAGGCACTTGTTCTCATTTATCGACCACACGATGCAGTGTTCGAGAGGCCGACAGGAACCCACGCATCGACCCACATCCACCACCTGCAGTCTACAGCGCGTGAACGAGAATAGCGGCAAAAACTGAATAAAATCGTAATCACGGTATTACATGATCACATAGCATCGTGATCATGTAATATTGTTCAGTTCAGTTCAGTCGTTTTTTATTTCCGCCACTCGTCGAACTAAATACTTACATCAAAGTAATTACACCACGGAAAAAGGGACATGCAACAAAACGAAACAACGTTGTAACATGCAAAAAACTCAATAAACTACACTAGCAAAGGTAACGGCTTGCATGGTTGCAAGTCGTTACCTTTGCTGTAATCACGTAATATCGTGATTACGTGATATCGTGATCGTGTAATATCGTTAAAGATTTGTTTGTTTAAGAAATTATTCTGTTTATGTAACTTCTCGTTTCTATCAAACACAATCGATTGGGTTTGGTTCCGGGTTGGGTCGAACTAAAACTTTTATAAAATTTACTTTTTACAGCAGAAAACTCGTTTGTTACGTGGACTGGTCATGTGTAGGTCTATATCACGTGACCACTCCCAGAGCCAGCCAGTCCTTTCGAACCCTTCAAACATCGTCTATTTATAATCGCTATGATAAAGTACAAAATAAGTTTCTGTGCGGATGAGCGATCAAACATACTGGGAAACTATGCCAAGAATCAAACCTGCGACCTTGGTTTTGAGCTTTCTCGTCCGATCATCCTTTAGCTCTGACTCGGTAAGGGCGACATTAAAATGCTGGCGGTAACAAGAATGCTCACACCGACACTCCCCAATTGTCGGCACAGAGATCACCCCGTTGGGCCCCATCGCGGTCTGGGAAACTGCACGAGTGGCCCGGCAACTCCTCTCCCCTGAAACAAGTTTGATTAATGTTTCGGGCAAATATTTTGCTGTTAATTCATAGAATCAGTAAAAATATAAAAATAACAACAAGACTTAGTTGATTTACTTAGAAATAAACGAAAAAATTAAATTTTTATTGGAAGTTAAAACTGTTTCAATTCTGAATAAATTTAAAGTTGAAATTAAAGTTTCTTTATTAAAAAAGAAGTATCTAAAGCTTTTGTTCAAATTCTTTTTGTTTTTCAAAAATTCTTTTTGTTCAAAGAGCCTGTTTAAATTCACTTTCTTCAACACAACAATGATTGGTGATGCGTTGAGTTTCAATGTATTTGAAACACTACACAAATAAAAGAATCTTAGATCTTAAATTTTCAACGCTTAGTTTTTTTATTTTCATCTCGATATTTATTCTTCTGACTTGCAGAAAAACATTGGAGGTGCTATACATAGATCAACTGTCAAGTAATTACCCCGCCTGCTTCCGGAAATACCAAGACGATGCTTTCCGAATGAAATTTTTTATTTTGACTTTTTGGTTTTTATAAAGATATAACAGAGATTTAAAACTTCTCGCTAAGAGCACCAAGCAGAGGAAAGTGCCGCAAAGTGTCTTTCCCAAGGACACAAGAGAATGGTGCGAGTAGGTTTTGAACTTGGAATGTGTCGATCGCATTTGCCATCAATCACGGCGCTCGTAATCACTGGACCACGCTGCCGACGAAAATCAGTTTTGCAAAAAAGCAGAGTAAATATATACTGCAAAACATAGCTTGTTAGCACGGTTCAGAATTTTAACACATTCCATCATCAATTAAATTAATTAATTCAGTTGAACTTATTTGGATTGAAATTTCAAAGCGTTTTAGTAAATCTATCGTAAAAAACAACTACTGTATCGCGAAAGATAGTCATGACAAGGCAGCAACCGGCCCAGCTGGAAGCAGTTCGTAAAAGTTACTGCTGGTCAACGCGTTGAATAAGATATCAAGTGATTAAAAACACTTTGCTTTATTCGCTATTCAAAGTTAAGCTTTTCTATTTCGTTTTTTGACAATTTTTTACTGAAGGAAAAAATGCAAAAGCGCAATAAAAACTTTTTTTAGTTTTCAGTGAATTTTATTCCTCTTATTTAAAGTAAAACACTTTTTTCTTTTTGCTTTTCTAATTTAAAAGCAGATGCAATCTCAATATTGTCGTCAGATAGTCCACGCTGAAGAGCGTTTTTTATAATTTACGCAGCAAACGAATCAAATGAATATTTCTAACTCTAACCTTAACCAAAAAATCAGCGAACCCAGATCGAAGTCGGAAAGCCCCCTTAACCACAACGAGAAAGCAGATAATGCGATGATTTTTCTTATAGTACAGTAAAATATAGTTATTACAGGAAGGATATAACAAAGTTATAACTTCCGATTTCGCATTCAAATAACAGTTTAAGTCTAACCTTTCCTGCCCTTGCAGGGGCCAGTACACGAGCCCACATCTATTATGGATTCGTATTTTGTTCCAACAAAAAATCTCTTCAACTTCGGAATTCTTTGGCATCGCTTTGGAGATTTCCTGCACGCACATTCGTCAATTACATCATAATACTTTGCTCTCTCGTTGAAAACAATCGTCTCCACATGGCTGAGCGATGGCTCGCAAGTGCTCCTCTCACCACGAGAGCTCGCATTGCAACTCATTCTTTCTTTGCTTTCCTAAACATTAATAACAGTTTCAGCATTTCCACCGCTTCCCATCTGAGATGAGAATCAATTCACAAATCCTCAAACCGTTTCATGAAGATCAGTGAAGAATTTTAAGAGCTTAAACTTACCAACCAACAATGCAGCTTATTGATTTTACTATGCTGATATCAATGCTTAACAAGCTTTTTCACTCAGGCGCACTTAAAAACTATCAAAATTTTGCGGCATTCCTTGATCAGAAATAAAAAAAATGAGACGACCTGAGAAAGATGTTTTGACAAAGGCAATGGTATATGAAGTAGATGGAAAACGTAAACAGGGCCGACTGAAGATGAAATGGAAGGAACAAGGCGAAGGAAACATAAAAAGGATTGGTTTAAGGAAAAAGATGCTGCAGATTGATGTAGGTGGAGAGAAGGCGTAAGAAGAGTTGCAGAAGTAGAAGGATGCATACGGCCACCTTCAATCACTGGGAATTAAACCGGATTTAAACTGGGTTGATGATGATAATCAATTTAACACAAAATTGATGTTATGATTTATAAATGAGTTGGATATTTTCGCTAGAGTTAGCAAATAATCAGCAATTGTAAAGCTCAAATTTCAGCAAAATAAACGGTTTTTTGGACTTTATAGAAGTACGTTTAGATTATCCTTTTCTCCTGGCACCCAGTTGTAGAGCACTGGTTCATATCACAATCCACTGTTTAAATAAATTTTATAATTGGCAAGCATCATTAAGAGCAACCTTAGTTCAGCTTTGTTTAGACTCGACTTTGGAATATAAAGAACGAATCCGTTCAAATTTTGGCGCTTCTATGCCTCGCTGTTAAAAATGGCGTCCATGTTCATATATCCAAAGGTTTTATAGAAAACATGAGGAATTTCATATTTTAAGCGGCTTGGTTTCTAAACCCAAAGGTGAGTTAAGTATGGAAAAGCAAGGATTGCCAGAATGGGGGTTGCCAGAATGGGGGCTTGTTGATACAGGTTTCATGTGAACGGTTGGGTTCTTTGATCGTTCAAGCCTGGTTTGATTGGAACTTTCAAAAAAAGTTAATTGCTGAGAAACAAATCATGAATGCTACGAAAGGAAGATCCTGATGATCAATGGAATAAGAGAAAGGCTTAGGCTTGTTTTTGATTTGGAGATTGCTTCTACATTTAACCACGTGACTAAACGTTATCACCTTTATCGCGTTCTGAATTTGCTTCAGAACGCTGACGTAATATGGGGTTGGGGTCGATTTTTCTTCACAAACTTCTACGCGGCAACTCCCCACGTCCAGTTCTCCGGTCTGACCCAGCAAATCTGCAGAGAAAATAATTTTCGTTAAATTTTTTCGCGAACATCTACGAGGCGCAAAAACCTTGGAATGGCGTCATTTTTATTTTGACCTAATTTTTTTTACTTTTCAGCTATTTTTTTTAATTTTGCCTTCAACGTTTTTGATTTGTTAAAACTTTGGTATAAAGATTTCGGGTGAAATGTGGCAGAAATGAGAATTTACATCAATTCAAAGAAGCTATAAATGCTTTGGGTCATCAGTAGTTAATTATAAATCCCAATTCTTCTCGTAACTTAGTGATCCACGATTACGCACGCAGCAAAAAAGGCACGCGCTTCCGCGTAGCAAGTAATGCGAATATGACATTGGTTTCAAACTTTTTGAACGCATTCGATCATTTTGAAACATTTTATTCTCCCTTTTGATAAATGGAATAACCTTCTTAGGTAAGAATTATCCACGTTGAGTAATTTTTTTTTGCGAAGACAAAAAACACAAAGAAAGGTCATGGACTGAATTTTCGGATAAACGTTAAAGAAGGCTTTTTTCGGTCTTCACTGAGTGTCCTCACTGGAAAAAAGGATGAAATTTTCCTTGGGAAGAAATACCTCCTCGGCAGGAAACTTCTTTAACATACTGTAGGTGCAAATATTGCACGTGTGGGTACAAACCAACATTCATATGCATTAATAATGAGAGTTTTATAATAAATGCTTTTGTACTGGCTTGCATAAGGGACGCATTTCCAGCCAAAATTACAATTTTTTTGGACATTTACTAAAGTTTAAGTCACAGGAGTTTACTACAGTACTTTAAACCTTTACAACTTTTATAGTGGTTTTGTGCAATAAATGTTTAAAGTCTGTGTTTCATTACAGTAATTAGTTTCAAATTTCTTAAACCACTTTATTCTGCATACGCCCAAATGGCTGTTGTATTAATTTAATTTTATAATTACGCGCAGATAACTCCGTTTTATTTAATAAGTATGTTTTGGCAATATTTTATTCTGTTACGTCATGAATTATGTAAATTTAAATTTTCATATTTGCACTTCGGTCTTACAGCTTGGTGATACTCTGTGGCTACCCCTGATTGAAGGGAAAGGACGAAAGAAGAAGAAGATATTTGCAATTGATTAATTAGTATAACGCAGTTGATGATGAAATGAGTTACAACTGCAAAATGTCCTGAATAACTTATGTTTGCAAATAAATTGGCTTTACTTTTTATTCTGAATCTAGAAATAATTTTATCTTAATTGATGAGAGAAATTTTTTAGTTTGACTTTAGTCGGCGCAACATTGCAATGCAAACTGTAATGTTGCTATTGATCTAATTTAAAACGAGACTACATTATTGTTAAGTTTTAACAATAGCCGCCTATTGTTCAGCTCTGATGTTTCAGAATCGAGGTATTGCACTCCCAATCATTCAATATCTGTAACTTTTCCCTCTTACATTTTTGCTGTGCATTCTTATATTGATATTTAATACATCTGATTGATGGCTCAAGTACTAAACTTTTAATTAAAACCTGTTAATTTATCTGAATCAGCTTTCTTATGACGTCATAGTAATCTTACATTTTGATCTATATTTACAACAACTCACCTAACCCGAGAGTTTGCGTGCGACGAACACGTTTGCAGCACACCTTATTTTCCCCATCTACACATAATGAAGCCAGTTATCAATGCAAGTTGCTCGGCTCGTATTCAATGCGAACCCAGTATAACTCACCTGCAAGGATATTTTTCAGATAAAACAAAAGCAAAATATACAAAACTTGCATGGCTGCGACCAAGATGACGGCTGACCGGCTCTACCAGCTTGTTGTTGCTTTGTCCATAGTGAAATAGATGACGAAGGTTTTCAGTTATATAACAGGCTTATGATGTAACAAAGCCAGACCTGAAGTCTGCTCTTTTGACGTATTTTATTGGTATTTATAAAAGGAACCAAATGAAGAAACAAGAAACAACTTGTAAGGCCGTCTTGTTTAGTCAGTCGAAATGAATCTGTCGCCTACATTAAGAGGCGCTGGCTTGTCTGCAACGCGACAACGGCGCGTCATTGTTGTCCTTGTTTACGATTTACTTTCACTTGCGACGAAATATTGTTAAAACCCTTTACATTGAACAAAGAAGTAGCTTCTGACGCCACACTAACAGATAATTAACAGATAACTTAGTCAGCTGTAACTTTAACTCAATTTCCTTCTACATAGTTAAATTTTGACTTTGTTTGATTTAAATTTGCCTGATAAAGTTTTTTTTGGACACATTTTGTAAGAAGGCTGTAGAAAAAACCCAACTTTACTTTAGTTTTTAGACTGTTGAAAAACGTCAATTTGCAATTTATATCCAATGCATTAATATTACATCTTCTGGCTTACAATAATACAGGCCTAGAAATCGCACCATGCTATTGTAAGACTGGGGCATATTGTGAGTCAGAGTTCGATTGTTCTCAATAGGCCGGCTGGTAAATACTGCAAGACGTAAAAGTTTTATGAATTTAATTTTATATTTGAAGAATAAAGAGAATTTAGATAAGCTTCCCAATTATCAAATTGAATATAAATATATAATATAAATCATAACATCAATTTTGTGTTAAATTGATTATCATCATCAACCCAGTTTAAATCCGGTTTAATTCCCAGTGATTGAAGGTGGCCGTATGCATCCTTCTACTTCTGCAACTCTTCTTACGCCTTCTCTCCACCTACATCAATCTGCAGCATCTTTTTCCTTAAACCAATCCTTTTTATGTTTCCTTCGCCTTGTTCCTTCCATTTCATCTTCAGTCGGCCCTGTTTACGTTTTCCATCTACTTCATATACCATTGCCTTTGTCAAAACATCTTTCTCAGGTCGTCTCATTTTTTTTATTTCTGATCAAGGAATGCCGCAAAATTTTGATAGTTTTTAAGTGCGCCTGAGTGAAAAAGCTTGTTAAGCATTGATATCAGCATAGTAAAATCAATAAGCTGCATTGTTGGTTGGTAAGTTTAAGCTCTTAAAATTCTTTACTGATCTTCATGAAACGGTTTGAGGATTTGTGAATTGATTCTCATCTCAGATGGGAAGCGGTGGAAATGCTGAAACTGTTATTAATGTTTAGGAAAGCAAAGAAAGAATGAGTTGCAATGCGAGCTCTCGTGGTGAGAGGAGCACTTGCGAGCCATCGCTCAGCCATGTGGAGACGATTGTTTTCAACGAGAGAGCAAAGTATTATGATGTAATTGACGAATGTGCGTGCAGGAAATCTCCAAAGCGATGCCAAAGAATTCCGAAGTTGAAGAGATTTTTTGTTGGAACGAAATACGAATCCATAATAGATGTGGGCTCGTGTACTGGCCCCTGCAAGGGCAGGAAAGGTTAGACTTAAACTGTTATTTGAATGCGAAATCGGAAGTTATAACTTTGTTATATCCTTCCTGTAATAACTATATTTTACTGTACTATAAGAAAAATCATCGCATTATCTGCTTTCTCGATGTGGTTAAGGGGGCTTTCCGACTTCGATCTGGGTTCGCTGATATTTTGGTTAGGGTTAGAGTTAGAAATATTCATTTGATTCGTTTGCTGCGTAAATTATAAAAAACGCTCTTCAGCGTGGACTATTTATAAAAAACGCTCTTCAGCATCGTCGTCGTCGTCGTTTGAAGGGCATCCACTCCAGGTCAGACACAAACAGGACTGGGGCCGAGGGTTTATTTTTTTACTACCCCAGACTGCTGCACTGCCTGGATCAGATGCTGGCAGTGATGTCATTAAGCCAGCATCGAGTTTCGTCATCCAAAACCGTCAGACCTCGTGCTCCATGTGGTGCCCGATGTATAGGACACGCTGTTAGTACATGGTCTGCGGTTTGCTCAGAGGCGCCACACTCGCAATTCGGTGAAGGAGCGAGACCCCATTTGTGCATGGACGAATGGAATCGCCCAACACCAGTCCGCAGGCGGTTGAGCTTAACCCAAGCTGCTCGGGGTAAGCCCATCCCAACAGGCCTGGCACCGATCTCGGGCACAAAAGCACGGAGCCTGGAAGCATTTTCACAGTACTCCGTGTTCCATTTGTGATTTGTCCATTCAAAGGCGCGGATGCCAAGTTTGGCAAGATTGTCCAAGAGATTCCGCGCACCTGGCACAAACGGGCGTCTGGATCTTAGTCTCACTTGGCGAGTATCTGAGGACCCACTTAATAGACCATGCAAGATATGATCGGGGTCCAGAGATCCACGGTAAGCCAAGGAGAGTGTCGCTCCCATTCGGCGAAGCTCAGGTGGCTGGATGCCTGAGAGTACAGGTAGGTGGTCCGTTGGAGTGGGACGCAGGCATCCAGTAACTATGCGCAAGGCGTCATTCAAGACACTGTCAATGAGGCGAGTGTGAGCACTGCGACACCAGACTGGCGCACAGTACTCAGCTGTTGAGTAGACTAAAGACAAGGTGGCTATGCATAGTGTTTTAGCACCAGCACCCCATCCCGACCCACGAGTCGCCTCAGCAGTGTGACGCGCGAGGATAGTTTTTTGCGCAATGCCACTAAATGGTGACGAAACGTGAGCAATCTGTCCAGTTTTACCAGTTTCATTGTTGTGTTGAAGAAAGTGAATTTAAACAGGCTCTTTGAACAAAAAGAATTTGAACAAAAGCTTTAGATACTTCTTTTTTAATAAAAAAACTTTAATTTCAACTTTAAATTTATTCAGAATTGAAACAGTTTTAACTTCCAATAAAAATTTAATTTTTTCGTTTATTTCTAAGTAAATCAACTAAGTCTTGTTGTTATTTTTATATTTTTACTGATTCTATGAATTAACAGCAAAATATTTGCCCGAAACATTAATCAAACTTGTTTCAGGGGAGAGGAGTTGCCGGGCCACTCGTGCAGTTTCCCAGACCGCGATGGGGCCCAACGGGGTGATCTCTGTGCCGACAATTGGGGAGTGTCGGTGTGAGCATTCTTGTTACCGCCAGCATTTTAATGTCGCCCTTACCGAGTCAGAGCTAAAGGATGATCGGACGAGAAAGCTCAAAACCAAGGTCGCAGGTTTGATTCTTGGCATAGTTTCCCAGTATGTTTGATCGCTCATCCGCACAGAAACTTATTTTGTACTTTATCATAGCGATTATAAATAGACGATGTTTGAAGGGTTCGAAAGGACTGGCTGGCTCTGGGAGTGGTCACGTGATATAGACCTACACATGACCAGTCCACGTAACAAACGAGTTTTCTGCTGTAAAAAGTAAATTTTATAAAAGTTTTAGTTCGACCCAACCCGGAACCAAACCCAATCGATTGTGTTTGATAAAAACGAGAAGTTACATAAACAGAATAATTTCTTAAACAAACAAATCTTTAACGATATTACACGATCACGATATCACGTAATCACGATATTACGTGATTACAGCAAAGGTAACGACTTGCAACCATGCAAGCCGTTACCTTTGCTAGTGTAGTTTATTGAGTTTTTTGCATGTTACAACGTTGTTTCGTTTTGTTGCATGTCCCTTTTTCCGTGGTGTAATTACTTTGATGTAAGTATTTAGTTCGACGAGTGGCGGAAATAAAAAACGACTGAACTGAACTGAACAATATTACATGATCACGATGCTATGTGATCATGTAATACCGTGATTACGATTTTATTCAGTTTTTGCCGCTATTCTCGTTCACGCGCTGTAGACTGCAGGTGGTGGATGTGGGTCGATGCGTGGGTTCCTGTCGGCCTCTCGAACACTGCATCGTGTGGTCGATAAATGAGAACAAGTGCCTTATGTCCCTCGAGATTTCTGACGTCCAGTGCATTCCAGTCCGGGTCCGTGATATCAAATACACGGACGTGCTAGGGCGCGAGCGAAGCACGACCCAGATTCGACGTTGCGGCTGCGCTTAACATTGCGCTTGCATTGTTACGTCATTGAAAAAGCGCCTCCAGAAACTGCTCCGAAGTTGTGCCAGCGGAGAGCAGATTATTTTGCAACAATTATTAAGTTTCTGTTTTTGTTTGCTTATTATACGATAATGGTTTGAAACTAGTGCTGCGTCTTTCAAAGAAGCGATTAATCTTAGAGTTTAGAAAGTCGCTGGGCGTAGATTGAGTGCTTCGAGAAAACGCGTTTGTTTATACAAATTCGATCGACCGGTGGCAAAAAGAACAGGTGTCGATTAATTAATTACGTCGAAACAAATAAGCTTTGTCTCAAACAAATTACTGTTTGTTTCTATAAACAAAAGCCATCGCAAGCATTATAATATCATAGACAAACCTCAGTTAAAATGTTCAAATAAAATAAAGTTTACTTGAATGTTGGTTCCCTGCTGTGTTTCGTTGTATTCGCTCACTTTAACCAGATGGCCCCAACGGGCCCCAACGCCACTTGCGCTTCTTTCTAATTTTAATTTTTTTCGAGTGTGCATGCGCTGGTTTAGTCAAATGATTTCACACGTCACAGAGAGAAAAGCGAGAAGTTTGATCACGCGCATCCCGCTGCGACAGGTGTGCGGATGAGCTCGAGTTTGTCGATTGAAAGTGGCAGGACAACTGTGAATCGCGAGTACAGCTGTGGCGAGAAGTCGAGTTAAACAGCGGCATGAGTTTAGTCAAAATTTTCTGCTTCGTTTTATTGTTAATAGAGGCCGGAACTAAACGACCCCACCGAAAACGCTCGGCGGCTTTGGTTTGGCAGAGCCCCTCTATAGATGAGAGTTTAAATTTCAGAAACAAAGAAAGCGAGTGGATTCAGGATCCAACCCCAGCCTCACCCGTAGCTGAGGAGGATTTCAATCGTGCGGCCTCAGTAAAGCTGCTCGGAACGTTCAATCTTCAGGTGACGTCATTATTTGATATCAGTTGTAAAGGGAAAGTATGAGCTTGTTTGGTCTAATTTTCATGTCAATCGAATTACCGAACACGAGGGTGAGTGGCAGCAGGAGGCAACAACAGAAAACTATCCAATATAAAATTAAAAAATTTTCTTCAAAATGTTTTCGCATATGCCAATGTTAGAATTTCGGACTACTTTGTTTTGAATAGGATCACAATTTTTTAAACACTTAAATAAACACTGACCGTAGTTGGCGTTGTTGCTGCTTGGTTGAAAATTTTTAAAAGTTTTTTAAATCCCTTGGTCGACACTTCAAAATTCGGCAACGCGTAAACCCCCAGAAGTGCAACTTTCGCCTTTCTTCGCGTGAAAGAATTGCAAAAAACTTATTGACAATATACCGAGACCACAAAATAACGAATTCGGTGTGACCGATGGCAACCGGCGAGAGAAATTGAAATTATCAGTGGTTATTCAATAAAATTTTTTTTAAACCATTACATTTGAACTGGCTTGTTATAATTTTTTCAATATTGGTCAAAATTCTTTGTTCATTTTTGCTTCAAGTTTGTCTTTCTGTTAATGCTAAAGCAATTGATATAAATTTAGTGCTATTTCACGATGGTAAATTAGCTGTTCTATATACTTAGACAAAGCTATGTCGACTATTAAAATCCAGAAAAGTTCACTTTGTATTTTTAATCACTCGAGTTTTAATTACAGCTCACTTTATCAAGCATAACGCACTCTAATAAAGATAAAAATACAACCGAAATTTCATATACAGTATTTCCCCGTTGTTGTAAATTTTTTTGGTTACATGGGTATCTTAATTCCTTTACATCTAAAGAAGTAACCAGTAGCTCACGAAACTTGGTATGATCAAACAAACTCTAACAACCCTCTATGTATAGCGCCTTCGACGCTTTCCTGCAAGTCAAGAGGATAAATACAGAGATGAATGTAAAAACATGAAAAGACTTGAGATCATATTTTTTTGTTAAAAAGGCAAAAATTTATCAACAAGGATTCAACATGATTAAATACGCTTAATTACAATAAAACCGAAGATTAAACTGTTCATTAAGTTTAAGGTAATTTATATCGTTGTAAATGTAGCCCAATTCGAAATACTTTATGTTTTCTAAATTTTCTGGTAGAATTGCAATACGCAGTCGGTTTTGTGTTTTTTCAACTTGGCAGATTTATTTGTTGCACTTTTTTAAAAGTTTTGTCAGTCATTTTTTTTCTCAATTATTCTCTTAACTTAATAATAACAATAAAAGTACACTAAACTACGCAAAAACAGTAAACCTTATATAATCAATAACCAAACAAACACCACCGGTCATTCAGATTAGTCTAATGGAATTTCTCGACCAACTTTAAAAGCTGCATCACGAAAAGGGAGTGGCCCACATACGGATCTTATCTCTCCCCACAGCGCTGGGCGTCGAACCCAGGACCAAGGGGTCGAGTCGAACCCGAAGGGCGAATCTGCGTTAACCGATTTTTTGTAAACCTGAACCGGAACATTATTTTGAACAATTCCAGTTCGGCACTCTGGTTCTAATTTTTGATTTATTTATAAATCACAATGTTGCGTTTGAAGCTGCCACGATTCGTATGTTCTTTTACTTGTTGTGCGGTATTACGAAGACGTCATTGACATAAACAATTTTATTGGGTAATCATTTAAAGCAAAAAACCGATGTGCGTTGGATGCAGTTGGCATCTGCTTGGGTGGGGGCGAAAGAGGAATTTGCCTTCTCGGGTTTCGAATGTTACTAAACACCGGTAATATATAAATTTGCATTAAAATTGCTTTTTGTTTCTGCCGCTGGAAGTGACGCGTTAATTTCTTCATTATAAACTTGAATGATTAAATGTTTGTTTTGACTAACAAAAGTATAGCCTACTACGTAGATTTATTCATAAATCTATTGTGTAGAGCAGCTACTGAAAAATGTTTGGAGAATTTCTTGTTTATTTTGATCTAATAGACATAAAAGACTCCGTCTATTTATAAGAAAGTTTCAAGACTATGCAATTGGTATAAACAGTTCCTAAAATATGATATCAAACATAAAATAACAAAAAGATCCGCTTTCGCTTTCAGCGATCGCAAAATCATCGCAGGGCATTCATTCAAACTTATTGAAATATACAAATTTAGTTTAACAGCCGAAACCAATGGCTTTCGTGTCAATCTATTTAGTATTTGATTTTTAAAAAACTGTAGCTACAAAAAACTTTTTTCTTAAAAATCGTTTTAAAAATGTTTGTGAACAAAACTATTTTTTATATCTCCTTCCTTCCAAGACAAGTGTAGTTGATCCCGTAATTGGACACTATGAGGGTGCGAATTATGTCCACGGTCATAATGCTTGTCAGAAAAACTCGAACCGGGACCAAACGGAAAAAATAAAAATTTTCTGAACCTGAACAGAAACAATACTTGAAGGGTTCAATGCTCAGCTTAGGGACGCCTTTGTTTTTGAATAAAACTTTTTAAGTAATCTATCTGACCAGAATAGCCAGCAAGATATAAATGTTCAGGCAACTGTGCGTGATAAAAATTTTATGTCGTTCTTTAAATCGTTTCCAATAAAAACAGTTATCATGTCTTGGGCTTTTTGTCCTTTTGCGAAATCTAATCTTGAAAAGTTTTTGAAAACATCGATCTAATCCAAAACTTATCCTTTTCGCCTCTCGTTTAAACCCTCCTTTTTACATTTGCAGTTTGCGCGTTTTTCTGCAGCTTTTTTGAGACAGGTTTAAAGCTTCGTTAATTCTTCATACCCCACAACAAGAGGGGCTAACTCATTCCAAATATGAAGAAAAACTTAAAATGTTATTTGACCAGGTACCACGAGAAAAATATTTTAACAAAGGAATGAAGAAGCCTCCCAAATATATGGTCGACTTGTACAATGCGATTGCGCACCGGGACGGGACCACGAAGTCACCGGATCGTCTGCCAGCGGACATTGTTCGGAGTGTGCCCAGCCGGGGTGAGTCCTGCAACGTTGCACAGAGATCCTAATTATCGAGATCCAAAAAACAAAAACATTGTAAACTGGCATTTTAGTAAAAGTGAAACTGTTTGAACGAGAAGCATTGGCTAGATTTATTGAATAACAAAACATTTAACTTTATTACAAACAAGTACTCAAAAGCATTAATTGTCTTTGTTATCGCACGACCAACAGGCATTAGCGTAAATTTCAAGAAAATCAATTGTTTTATAACGGTTCCTGATCATATGAATTATCTTGTTATGGTAATGTCGAAACAAATTCTTGAAATTAATTAAAAAGATTAATTATTATTTTTATGTTAAATGTTTGTAAAGCACTCAAAAAATCTAAGCCGCAACAAAGTATAATCAGTAGATGCTTGAAAGCTGTTCCAAGCAGTAATGCCTTTAGTTGGATGCAAATGGAGCGGCCGCACCAGCCCCCCCCCCCTTAAAAACAAAAAAAGTAACCCCTTCGCGAGATATTGCTCTATTTTTCATAGTAGTACCGGGATGGTGGCACCCCTAAAATGAAGATTTTTTTAGAGATCATTTTGTTTTGATGCACTAAAAAGTTACCGGCCCTAAAACCATGATCTTTTGTTAGAGAACACACTGTTTTGGAACACTGAATAGTGTTCCCTAAAATGAAGACTTTTTTTAGAGATTACTTTATTTTAATAAACAAAAAAGTGGCCTTCCTAAAAAATGACCTTTTTTTAGAGATTGCTTTGTTGCTTTGATTCGGAACACTAAAAAGTGGCTCACCCTACTTTTCTTGCCCCGGGCCCTCCTTTTTGTAAGGCCATCACTGGTTCCAGGTAGAATACCTGCCAGTTGTTTTGGGAATCGGGGGCACACAAGAGTTGTGCCGAATATTTATTTGCAATGGCGCTCCCTAATTCCATTGTACATTTCTTTGTAAAAATGCAACCAGCAGATGCGCTTCATTACTCAGTTTCGTGTAATTGTGATTTTGTAGGCCCCCAGTGCCCGAAGATTTGTCGATTTAATCTTAATCACTTAAAAGTGCAAGAGACAATTACAAAAGCGGAACTTCACATTTTTGTTGAAAAAAGAAAAAGGAGTAAGCGTTCGTGGAATAGCTATGTCATGAAGATTTACCAAATGGTGAGTTAATGTTTTGTAATTTCCGGTCACTGAGTTTGCAATGTTTAACAAATTTTATGTCGTTCAGATTTCGAGCAATAAAACGTCGCTCATAATCTCGCGACGACTTCCGGTGCAGAACCACGGTTGGGTGATCCTTCCCATATCGTCAGCGGTGAGTGAATAAAACCCAACACTCGCCCCTTCGATTAGCAAGAGACAGTTAAAAGCTTCGCATGTTGTCACTCGACATTCAAGAAGCGGCGCTGCTTGACTTATTTCGCTCGCGACTTCGAGCTCGGCTCGGTCTGGTTCTCGATGCAGATCGAGTTGTGGTCAGATATTATGTGCACGTGATCTTTTCTGTTGTGGCAGGTGACATCATCTTTGGCGGGAAACCGGGGAAACTTCACTTTGTTAATCAAAATGATTAAAAGCAATGGGAAGAAAATCAATCAGCTAAACATGCCCGCTGATAAGCTTCCGATGGTGGTAATATTCAGCAAAGATGGGAGCTTTAAACCTCGTTCACTCGAAACCAACACTGGTAAGCGCAGTAAGGTTGTTAAGGTCTCGGTTCAAAGCTGCAAGTTGCGATTAACAAAAATATTGCTTTTTATCAATCGTGTCGTCGTTTGGAGGGGCATCCACTCCAAATCAGACACAAAGAGGACTGGAGTCGAGGGTTTATCCTTTTACTACCCCAGGCTGCTGTACTTCCCGAATCAGATACTGGCTATGATGTTGTTAACCCAGCATCGAGTTTCGTCATCCAAAACTGTTAGACCTCGTGCCCCGTGTAATGACCGATATATGTGGTACGCTATTAGAACATGGTCTGCGGTTTGTTCAGCGGTGCCGCTCTCGCAATTCGGTGAAGGAGCGAGACCTCATTTCTGCATGGACGAATGGAATCGCCCAACACCAGTTCGCAGGCGGTTAAGCTTAACCGAAGCTGCTCGGGACAAGCTCATCCTAACACAAACACCGGTCCTGGGCACACAAACACGGAGTTGGAAGCACCCTTACAGTACTCCGCATTCCATTTATGGTTTGTCCACTCAGAAGCACGGATGCCAAGTCCGGCAAGGTTGTCCAAAAGATTCCGCAAAGCTGGCACAAATGGGCGTCTGGATCTTAGTCTCTCTTGGCGGGTATCTGAAGACCCACTTAAAAGACCATATAAAATATGATCAGGGTCCAGAGATCCACGGTAAGGTAAGGAGAGTGTCACTCCTAGTTGGCGAAGCTCAGCTGGCTGGATGCCTGAAAGTGTGGGTAGGTGGTCCGTTGGAGTGGGACGCAGGCATCCAGTAACTATGCGGAAGGTGTCGTTCAAGACACTGTCTATGAGGCGGGTGTGAGCGCTGCGACACCAGACTGGTACGCAGTACTCAGCTGTTAAGTGGATCAGAGATAAGGTGGCTTTGTGTTTTGGCACCAGCACCCCATCCCAAGCCTACGAGTTACCTCAGCAGTGTGACACGCGAGGATAGTTTTTTGCGCAATGCCACTAAATTGTGACAAAATGTGAGCAATTTGTCAAGTTTTACCCCGAGATAAGTAGGGTTTGGACAGAACAGTAAAAGTCTATTATTGCTGTAGACTTCTAGCTCAGGTTTGGCCTCTCGGTTATTTAAGTGAAAAGCTGTCGTCACCGTCTTAGTGTGACTGAGCATCAACCTCCAAGTCTGGAGATACGCTGAAAGTGTGGACATGTCTTGACTTAAAGTCCCCTTCAAGTCCTTCCAGTTACCAAAAGAGTTTCAAAATGCTAAATCATCAGCATAAGCAAAGTTTCTGGAAATCATGAAAGCCAGTCATACGTATAGATGTTAAATAGGAGGGGAGCCAGGACCGATACTTTAGGAATGCCGTTTTTTAGACGGCGCAACCTGCCCCAGATGGCAGGTGCTTTCTTGCAGTCTGGGACGTGAATACGTTTGTTATTGCTCTCAAACATGACAGACCGAAACCAAACCTGCCAAAACGAAAGGTAGCCATCCATTCCGATGTTCAACAAGAGTCTTCTAATCGGCAAATGTCCTTTTCAGGACGGGGCAATGCCTAGAATAAACGGCCTCTTTCAGGGCACATTGCCAAGACTACTATTCTTCAGTTGAACATCGAAGGTCTCACTGCATGCAAGATTAACGTTCTTCATTACTTTGCTCTGCAATCTGAGGCACTCGTCATCAATCGTATTCTTACCGATTTTAAAACTTTTTTCAGTTTCAAAGGAAATTCTTTCGCTGCTCGACAGAAAAATCGCGCGGATCCGACCCAAAAGAAACGTCAGTGAGAGAAGGTCGCACAACAAGCGTGACGCGAACTCAGATAAAAAAAAACATCAACTCAAGAGAAAATTTACTTTTAAAAAGAAACAATCCTGGTTTGAGAATTATACGAACGAATTCAACGTTGGCCCCCAGTTTTTTTGGAAAGAAAGTTTCACGACACGGAGGTTGTTAAAAAAAAGATATTTCCCGACATTCTCCGTTATATCTGACTTGCGATCTCAAGGCTTATCTTGTCGGCGCTACCCTCTGTACGTCGACTTTGATGAGCTGGGATGGTCTGACTGGATCGTATTTCCGCAAGGGTACAACGCCTACCAATGCAAGGGGGAGTGTACCTTCCCGTTGAGCAAGCAACACAACCCCAGTACCCATGCCCACGTTCAAAGCGCTATGTATGTGCTCCTTCTGGGAAGGGAATCGGTCAGCCAACCTTGTTGCACTCCCGACAAACTGTATGACGTCAATTTCCTTTACTTCGACCACGAGGAGAACGCAGTCCTTCGTCGCCGCAAAGACATGGTCGTGGGGTCGTGTGCCTGCCGATGATCGGGCCTCTGGCATGAGTCGATGCAATGGGGAGCAACTTTGATTTGGGTTTTCAAAACGAATAATCACGTGATGCTGTGACCTTTTGGCTGGCATCGTTTTGAAATAATCACTTCCTGGTTTTATATTGAAATATCTTAAAAAGAAACGTTACTTGTTACAACAGACAATTCAACAGTTTCATAAATGTGAGTTTTGTGGCAGACAATTGTTTGCAATTCGTTTGTGTTCTTTGAAAGCGGTTACAAATGTTAATCACCATCAGATTACTTTCCGGATCCATTCACTATTTTTTATTTTATTTAATTTTTATATTTATCCTTCTGACTCGCAGGAAAGCAACGGAGGCACAATACATGGCGTAATCAATTACCCCGATCTGCTTCCGTAGATTTTATTTTATTTCTATATTTATCCTCCTGACTCGCAGGAAAACGACAGAGGCGCTAATGCATAGGGCAAGCAATTACTCCGATCTGCTTCCGGAGATGCCAAGATATTACTGTCCGTTTAAAATTTAATAGAGATATGATTGAAATTTAGAACTGCTTGCCAAAACTACCAAGTAGGTTAGTGTCGTAAAGTGTCCTTCCCAAGGACACAAAAGTATGACGCGAGTAGGTTTTGAACCTGCATCATGTCAATCACAATCCCAGCGCTCCAACCATTCGACCACGCTGCGGACAGATGCCACGATATATTGCTGTCCGGTTGAAATTTTTATTTTGGTTTTTTATATTAACAGAGATATGACTGAAATTTAAAACTGCTTGCCAAGGGCATCAAGCAAGGGAAAGTGCCAATAGGGCTTTTTTCTAAGGACACAATGGAACGAGAAGGTGTTAAACTGAGATTATGTCGACCACAATCAGGGCGATCTAACCATTTGACCACGCTGCCAACACATGTTCTCCGATAGATAATTCTGTGCAGGTTCACTTTTTTGCCGTGAAATTCCTGAATCTAACGAATCTTACCGATTATGTTCTTAGGACAGACACTTGGCGGCTCAATAGGGTAACGCCGCTGGCCTACATTGAGGCCCTGCTTAAAGCAAACATCAGCATACTGACCGTTACAGCTACGTTTCTTCTTCTTCTTCTTTCGGCTTCTCCCTACTCGGGGTCGCCACAGCGCGACAGTAATTTCCATTTCACTCGGTTTACTTCGTCTCCTTCCCTAGCTCCAACCCTTTCCATGTCTTCTCTCACCAAATCCATCCACCTTCTCCTTGGCCTTCCTCTTTTCCTTCCTGGCACCGTCATCTCCATCATCCTTTTCCCCACGTAGTCTTCTTCTCCGTTACAGCTACGTAAAAAGCAAAAATTTGCGGTGTCGATTCCGTAATACAAGGTTACACTTTGACATCACAACAACTTAGCCTACGTAGGACTTCCGCGAATGGTTGGAAACAACTATGTTACATTCGGTCAACCAGAGAGCCAAGTTTGCTTCCTGACCGATGCTTATCTTATTAATTAATCTAAGTGAAAATTAAAATTTGGTGCATATATAATAGGCCTTAAATACTCAATTTTTTACCCGAATAGTTTGTGTAATTAAACTTTTGAAGAAATAGGGATGGCTTTAACTAAACTTTAGCTAAAAGTTATTTGATTAGTTGCTATTATCATAAAAGCAATTAGTTTGAAAAATTATTGGCTTTAATACAGTGTTTTTCAAAGGTGTATTAGCTCCCCCAGAAGGAATTTGTAGTTATTAGGGAGGAATAAACGTTGAAAGAGAAATTGGAAACAAATTTGAATAAAATGTAAATTTATTAAAAATTATCTATGAACTTCCATTTAAAAAATTAATAAACCCTTTAGCCTACAGTTGCAGTATGATAGCTTAAGCCAACCTATTAGAAAGTTAAAATTAAAATTCTGTGTTTGATCAAAAAAACGTGCTAACTTTTTTGATCCAACTAACGACAGAAAACTTTAAACGATATTGACTTAATTAACAATTAGACGAATTCGCTCTCAACCAAACATTATACAGGAGGGCCAAAAGTAGGTATATAGTTATTAAATGTATGGTTTAAGTCGAAGAGTAGGTTTGTAGTTTTCATGTAGGCGTTTTTAAAGTTTAAGAATGCTAGTAATATTTTAGACAGAAACTGTTTAATTTCTGTGGTGCTTAAAATGTCCTCTGGCAACATTGCAACATTCTTCACACCTGTCCAGAACACTCTGTCACACAGTGGAGCACAAATTTCAATTGTCATAAGTTTCTCTAAATTTGTCATAAATGTAATCTTTTAATTCATTTACTGTTTTGAGATTCTTCTCATACACCTTGTTCTTTGCAATACCGCCTCCCAAAAAAGAAATCCATTGGTGTCAGGTTAGGTAAGCATGGTGGCCATGTAATGCTACCTCTTCTTCAAAACCAACGCTCTGTAAAGACTTTGTTAAAATAATCTCTTACTCTAAGCACATAATATGGAGATGCTCTATCTTGCTGAAAGAACAGTTCATCGAAATTAGGTTTGGTTTGGGGTTGCGGCACTACCACTTCATGAAGCATTTCCAAGTAATTCTCACCATTCACAGTTATCCATGAAAAAAATAATTTATAACTGTATACCTACTTTTGGTCCATTCTGTATTATTCCAACCACCCACTCAGTACGATCTATATTTCAAAATACTGACGGTCAACAGCTCATTTATTATCATGTTATTATCAGCTGCCTAGCTTATTGTCTTTGATTGTCGTTTAGTTTTTGGGTATCAATGAAACCTTGGTAACTAAAAGAAAATTGAAAAATGATCTAATAATAGCTAGGGGCACTTTAAAGATGACTAAAATAATTAGTTAGCCTTGGTTAGTGGCAAAAATAAAAAATAATGTTTTGTTACAAAAATTGAAAATTTGAAATTCTGAGATCGCGCAGATTCAAACATCACGTTTCTAAGACAAACAATTAAATAATCAACTAGTTTAATTTGCAACCAAATAACAGAAACATCTGTTTCGAATTCTGGCTGACCCGAAACAACTGCTGCTTTAAGAGAGATGTAAGATCCCATTGAATGATGTAAGATTTTATTGCGAGGGTGTATTATCTTACAAAGGTTTATTTTACTTGAAGTTTTCTTTTTGTTTTACTTTTGATTGATACGTACATAAGCTGGTGTAAGCTGGCCCTTAGAGCCAACAACTCATTCAACCATATCTTCACAAAATCTATGTATGGGCCACCACAAATAATTTTCATATAAACATACAAAACTACAACTACAATTTTCATACCAGATGAAACACTCCGAGAATTCTTGAAATCACTTCTGAACCGAAACTGACATTCTCACAACACACGAACCTCATCGTGAAAGTTTATGTCTTTCAATTCTTAAATTCCCTAAATACCGGACAAAATTTCCGGAAAATCTTTTTTAATCCTCACCTGCTATTTTGGGACGGGAGAAAATGGATACAGATTGAAAGTGAAGACCTTTTTTTATTTAGTTTTCAGTATATTTTTCAAACGAAATTGTGTAAAATTTTTGCCATCTCCGTGATACACTTCTCAATCCCGGAATTTCCCGAGAGTTTAAATTTTTTTCCCGGGAAATCATCAATCCTAGTCACCATCACGAAAGCATAACAAATGTTTAACATTCAGAAAGCACTCACTTTTACCAAATGAGCTAAACAGAAGGAACTAATCGTTTCTATATTAAAAGCTACCACTTGTCCTATTTTGGAATACGCAAACACCATATGGACCTCTATCATATCAAACACCAACATGAAGAAACTCCAAACCATTCAAAACACAGCTTTGCGAATTGCTACTGGCTGCACACGAAACACAAACTCTAAACACCTACACAACAAAACCAAGGTCCTTCCAAAAAACACCCATCTCAAACTTCATGCTACTCAACTTAAACAACCAACTCATACATAAATATAACCTTTGCATGATCTTAATGTATACTCAGATCCATACAGAAACATGAAAGCCACATTCTTTCATAACAATTATCACACTAACATCATTATCGCAAAATTAGACATAACAGCCAAGGAATGCACAAAAATACATTCACACTACCATCATCTCACAATATCTCGGTTCTCGAAAAAACAACGAAGTTACTAACACCACACCCTATGACATTCATTTATCAGAACAAACATTACCATGTCATATGCATATAATACTGGCACAGCTCAGAGCCAAGAAATCATCACTCTTGCAAAGTTTTATTTTTTATTATTTTTATTTTATTTTATTATTGCTCATGATTAACATGGTCTTGGTTCAAAACCCACTCGCGCCATTCTGTTGTGTCTTTGAAAAGGACACTTTATGCCACTTTCCCCTGTTTGGTGGTCTTAGCAAGCAGTTCTAAATTAAAGTCATATCTCTATTAAATTACAAGCGGACAGCAATACCTTGGCATCTCTGGAAGCAGGTTGGGGTAATTGCTTACCCTATGTATTAGCACCTCCGTCGCTCTCCTGCGAGTCAGGAGGATAATATAGAGATAAAATAAAATAAATAAAATAAAAAAATCCTTTGGAAGCAGCAGAGATAATCTAAGAGTGGGAAACTAGATTGACTTCTTTGGAAGGTTAAGGGATGGCTCCTACAAGATACCTTTGGAAGAGGGATAACAACAACATGAGCTGGTGTTAAGTCACATTCTCTCCAACTCTTTGTTCAACTAAATTTTGTCAAACTGCATAATTCACCAAACACTAAACATCTGTCCATATGATTGATAAGCAACGAAAAAAATTTTTCCAAATTCAAACAATAAAATTAAGTATTTTTAAGAAAAAAGCTGACAAAAAGTGACCATCCTTGAAAAACCAGATGCCAGATACAACCAAATCAGCTGTTTTATGGCTACTTCATTAAGATGTAAGCTCACCTTAAAATCTTCTTCAGCCGGCTTAGAAATGACGTCATCATCATCGACAGGCCTGGTCTCGAGCTTCCTGTAGATGATGAATTCCCCGTATGGGTATGTGGTCTGTTGGAGTGGGACGCAGGCATCCAGTGTTGACTATGCACTAGGCCTCGTTCAGAACACTGTCTGTGAGGCAAGTGTGAGTGCTGCGACACCACACTAGGATGCGGTACTCAGCTGTTGAGTAAACCAAATATAGGGCAGCTGTGCTCAGTGTTTTGGTACCAGCATCCCATCCTGAGGCTATAAGTCGCCTCAGCAGTGTGACGCACGAAAATAGTTTTTTGCTCAATGCTACTAGATGTGGTGACGGAACGTGAGCGATCTGTCCAGTTTTACCTCAAGATAAGTAGGATTTCAACAAACGTTTGGTCATTTAGTTATTTAAATGAAAGTCTATCCTCACCGTTTTTGTGTGACTAAGCTTCTAAGTCTTCTAAGTAAACAACTTCTAAGTCTGAGATATGCTGAAAGTGTAGTCATGTGCTGAAAGAGATATGCTGAAAGTGTTTTGACTTAAAGTCCCATCAAAGTTCTTCCAGTTTCCCAAAGAGCAACAAGGTGCAAGAAATCGTAGATCGTGTGCATAAGAAAACCTTTGGAAATTGTGGAAGGCAGGCCGTACGTATAGATGTTGAAAAGGAGGAGAGCCAAGATTCATCACTGAGAAACGCCGTTTTTCAGACGGTTTAGCCTGCGTTGCTTTCTGTCATTGGTAGGAAGGATGAAACTTCAATTTCGGATAGCTCCATAGTCATTCTAATTGTGTTCTTATCCGGCAGAAGTCTCAGCAGCTTGCAGGTAAGGCCACGGTGCTAGACCGTGTCGTATGTCGCTGTCAGATTGACGAATACGACACCGGGCTTCTTAACTTCAAAAGGTTCTTCGTTGCTTTGTGTCAATAGAACGGTGCACTGTTGACTTCCCGCGTCGAAACCCATCCCGGTCTTTAGGGAGCTGTGGATCAATAATTGGTTCGACACGGGCGTAGGAAGTCTCAAGGATTGTGTAGAGGACACAGAGCAAAGATACCGGTCGATAACTCTTTGAGTTCTCCACGGGCTTCATCGACTTTTTGATCGTGACTACAAGCGCTCTTCAGATCTTGGGAATTTTGAGTCGGCGCAAGCAGAAAGAAATGAAGTCACATAACCAGGACTTTAACGTAGCTCCAGCCTGAATTGACCCAGATGGCAGGTGCTTTCTGGCAGTCTGGGCCGTAAGTAAGTCTGTTCTTCCTGTTAAAGGTGACAGACCAAAATCAAAACTACTAAAACGGAAGGGTATCTACTAGAGGTGTTCAAATTTAGGTCATTTTCAAAAAGTGCATGTTTTCGGAGCTTATATGGTACGAGCGTACATTGGACCTTAAAAACACCTCCCATGTAAAAAAAATTTTTTAAAAATATCTCTTTGCTTTCCCTCATTAGGGTTAATGGTACACCTAATTTGCTCAAAGGGGAATCCCCCGATGACTTTTTTTTTGATTTATTATAATTTGAGTTTCTGAGCAGATAGAAAAACAAAACCAATTGTATTTGTTTTCAACAAGCATGTGCTTTATTTTGAGATTAAACTTGTGATTAAGGTCGGCAGCGTGGTCGAGTGGTTGAAGCACCGGACTGATGATCAACACGGTTTCGCTTCAAAACCCACTTGCGCCACTTTTTTGTGTCCTTGGGAAAGACACTTTACGGCACCTTCCCCTGCCTGGTGGTCTTGACCAGTAGTACTAAATTTACAGTGATGATCTAGCATTGATGCATTCTTCTGGAAACTGGAAGGACTTGGAGGGGACTCTAAGTCAAGACATGTCCACACTGTCAGCATATCTCCAGACTTGGAGGTTGAAGCTCAGTCACACTAAGACGGTGACGGCAGCCTTTCATTTAAATAACCGAGAGGCCAAACGTGAGCTAAAGGTCTGCAACAACGGTAGACTTTTACTGTTCTGTCCAACCCCTACTTACCTTGGGGTAAAACTGGACAGATTGCTCACGTTTCGTCACCATTTAGTGGCATTGCGCAAAAAACTATCCTCGCGCGTCACACTGCTGAGGCGACTCGTGGGCTCGGGATGGGGTGCTGATGCTAAAACACTACGCATAGCCACCTTGTCTCTAGTCTACTCAGCAGCTGAGTACTGTGCGCCAGTCTGGTCTCGCAGTGCTCACACTCGCCTCATTGACAGTGTCTTGAATGACGCCTTGCGCATAGTTACTGGATGCCTGCGTCCCACTCCAACAGACCACCTACCTGTACTTTCAGGCATCCAGCCAGCTGAGCTTCGCCGACTGGGAGCGACACTCTCCTTGGCTTACCGTGGATCTCTGGACCCCGATCATATCTTGCATGGTCTATTAAGTGGGTCCTCAGATACTCGCCAAGTGAGACTAAGATCCAGACGCCCGTTTGTGCCAGGTGCGCGAAATCTCTTGGACAATTTTGCCAGACTTGGCATCCGCGCCTCTGAATGGACAAATCACAAATGGAACACGGAGTACTGTGAAAATGCTTCCAGGCTCCGTGCTTTTGTGCCCGAGACCGGTGCCAGGCCTGTTGGGATGGGCTTACCCCGAGCAGCTTGGGTTAAGCTCAACCGCCTGCGGACTGGTGTTGGGCGATTCCATTCGTCCATGCACAAATGGGGTCTCGCTCCTTCACCGAATTGCGAGTGTGGCGCCTCAGAGCTTAATGACATCACTGCCAGCATTTGATCCAGGCAGTGCAGCAGTCTGGGGTAGTAAAAGGATAAACCCTCGACCCCAGTCCTGTTTGTGTCTGGCCTGGAGTGGATACCCTTCAAACGATGACGACGACGACGACGACGACGACGACGACGACAGTAATATCTCTTCTAAATTACTAGCGGACAGCAATATCTTGGTTTCTCCGGAAGCAGGTCGGGGTAATTGCTTACCCTATGTATAGTGCCTCCGTCGCTTTCCTGCGAGTCAGGAGGATAAATATAGAGATAAAAAAAAAAAAAACTCGATGATGTCAATTGTGTATGATGACGTCATATTTGCCACTTGGTTTTTTAAAGCAATTTGTAAAAGGAAATGTTGAAATGACAGAAATGATTAATTCAGTTTAAAGAAAAATACTGTATATATAAAAATGTTGGAAATTGGATTTTCTTCAAGCAAAATAACTTGAAAAGCAATATAAATATTAAACAAGTGCATTATATGACTATAGAAAGCGCTAAACGTAAAGCAATTAAACTTGCAGTTGTTACATAAAAAAGCAAGAGAGCAACACGTAAAGTCTAAATTCAGACTAGTTTCAAAGATTTTGTATTTCGGCTGTTGTTGATACCAAAGCTATTTAACTGCTACAACATGTTACTTTGATATTGCATTTAGATAGTTACCATGAATCATTATCGTAGATACAGTAGGTGTAATAATTTACTACCATTGCCGCAACCGATAAACCATCTCGTAAAAAGATCAAAAGCTCCTTCTTAAAAAGAGCAAATTGAATAAGCTGGTCCAAGCTTTCAAAGTTCTTTTGTAACTTTAAACGTACCTAAAAATCTGATTAACTGCACTAAAATTACTCAGGTTTTAGACAGGTTCAAAATTTCCGATAAAGCTGTCACTATGTTGGTAGCATCATTCATAAAAGCTTGCCAAGGTGACGTTAACAACTTCTGTCTTTCACGCTCAATTACCTACAGAGCTCGTATAGCAAACAGACGGCAAATTTCTGATGAAATTTTTCAAGAAATACGTGAAGCTTTATCTCAGGATCTGGCTCTCCACTGGGACGTTAAACTAACAAATGATTTTTTTGGCAATAAACATGAGGCGCTTTTTGTGCTGGTTTCAGGAACATCAACTTATAAAGAGGGCAAGATTTTGAGAGTACAGAGGTTAGAAAAAGCAAGTGGAACAGCTCAAGCAGATGCAAGTTATGATTTACTTGAGGTGTGGAATCTGAAGCAACATGTGAAAGCTTTGGTTTTTGATACAACTGCCATCAACACTGGTTGGAACAACGGTGCTGCAAAATGCTTGGAAAAGCTTTTAGATCAAAAGCTTTTTTACAACGCGTGTCGTCATCATATACAGTACAGTATACGAATTTATTTTTGGTGCTGTATATACATGCTTATTCGGTGACTCATCAGCTCCAAATGAATGCAATTTCAAATGTTTTCAAGCAGAGTGGCCAAAAATAGACCTTACTAAAGACTGTTACATTTTGAAAATGTCTTCAGAATGGCTTAAAGAAAAGTCGAAACTGGTTATACGTATGTGAGCTGCAACAGATCATTGAAAAGAAAAAAACAACGAAAAAAGCTTTTGTGAGAGGAGATTATAGGCAACGTGTAGAAAACACACTTACATTGCTAGGTTCTGCTCCTTCTAATTTTTTTATCACAAACCAGGCGCTACTTCAAGTGCCCGATGGATGGGCAATCAGTATCAGTATCAGTATCTGTTATTTCTGCTCCGCCACAATAGAAACAGAAAGAAATAAACAAACATATAGGACTACAGCAGAAGAAGAAAAAGGAAGAAGCAACAGTACGTTAAACGTTATAGCATGCACACAGTAATATTTGATATAGTAGTTAGAAGAATGATACATGGTTGCAACACCTTACATAGAATAGCAGATAAGGAATTATCAGACAGGGAAAAACAAAATAAGAGATAAAAAAGAAAAGCGCCACAAAGCAAGACGTACCATGTATTTGAGGCATTGTTGCGTTGGCGGCAAAAAGATGGTGAGAAGCACAACAAGTTTATGACCAAAAAGGGTCAGATAAATAAAAGTAATTTTGTGAAATTTATGGCATGTATCACTCAAAAAGCAGCGTCTATTAAGTTTTCTATGCATTTATTGTAAAAATAAAGTTGCCATTATGACGTCATCATACACAATTGACGTCATCAAGTTTACTCTCAAAATGAAGTACATGCTTGTTGAAAACAAATGCAATTGGTTTTGTTTTTCTATCTGCTCTGAAACTCAAGTTATACTAAATAAATCAAAAAAGACGTGATCAGGGGATTGGATTCTCCTTTAGGTGTATTATTTTAGCTCTTATGAGGGAAAGCAAAGAGGTATTTTTTAAAATTTTTTTTGGATGGGAGGTGTTTTTAAGGTCCAATGCACCATATAAGCTCCGCAAACATGCACTTTTTGAAAATGACCTAAATTTAAACATCTCTAGTATCTACCTATCCCGATTTTCAGCGAGGGTCTGTTAATCGGCAAGCTCCTTTTCAGGCTGGAGCAATATCTAGCCCATGCTGCTGACGTTAGATTAATCAAAAAATGCAAATATCATTAATGAAACATATATCTTAACATTTTATTTATGTACGTAATGGAAAACGTTTGCAAGTATAAAATTGTAAGAGTTGGCATAAAATAAAACCTTTTAAATGGCAAATAAATACGTATCAACAATGATTCTGGGATGTAAGCCTACAGGCGCGTTTACAGCCATTTACAGTACTTTTTTCTTTAAGCGCGATCTTGGTTTGCTTTATTGACGTTCAATGACGATGAAAATTTTTTCATGAAAAAATGAGTGGATTTGAGCGTCAATGAAACAAACCAAGATCGCGCTGAAAAAAAAGTAGGCTACTGTAAACGGCTGTAAACGCGCCTTACTAATCAAAAAAACTATAGGCCTAAAGTTGACTATTACTAGTAATTAAGATATACAAGTGCTTCCAAACTTCCATTAATGACGTGGTATTTTTTAGTCACACACATTTATACTTAATTTTTTTAAAGTTTTGTTCAAACCATGCCATCGCTCCAAACGATCGAGAAAAAAATGGTTGATATAAATGGGTAGTTTTTAAAATTATTAGAAAAATTTTGTTGCTATCAAGATCAAAAGCAAAGCACTTTTTGTCCTTTGTAAATTCAAGAAAAAATTTTAATTATATAGTATAAAAAGGGTCACAAATAGGATGACGATTGTAGAATAAAGTTTCTAAAAAAACCGAAACCAGGCGAACACCAAAAAGTTTTTCTCTGTGATCAGAGCGCGGCTGATTTCAAGCCAAGACCTTTTTTTTGGTCTTCACCTAATTTTCTGATGAATGTAAACTTGCCGGCGTGTTTTAGTTACAACTTATTCTGTAATTCACCCGGTTGCACCGAAACGAGCGCCCGCCATTAGCGCTTCATTGAATTGCTTTGTTACAGATTTGTTAAAACAAGTATAAAGAATATTTGCGGCCAATTGTTGCCAAAACTCGGTCTGACGCTGTGCTTGTTCGCCTCTATGACGTCATCTTCTCCTTTGCACGCTTCATGTCAGCTAGAGTAGGTATTTCCAGCCACAACATGCGAAGTGGTCAGAACTAAGCTCGTGGAACAGATCTATGCTTGGAATGATGATGAAAATTGCAAAAGTGGTGGTGAAAAGTGCTTATACAAACTTATCTCCTCCTCCCCTTCTTAAATCACCGCCACCCACACCACCCCGAAAAAGAAATACGTGGACACTCTTAGCATGATGTTTTCTTCCTCGACGGACATTGTCGGGTCTCCTAATGTTCTTGTTTTTAAAAAGTTTCAATCAACCTCGGACTGCCGCGTGATGGCGCACTCGAGTTCAAATGTCTGGTACGCAATTTTAGATTTTGGAACAAATTATTGCAACCTTCATAACTTGGTCGTAGCTTCGGGCCTCATCAATATCTCTGGTTTTACTGAGAAGACCAGCGACAGCGTGTGCACGCAATTCACCTCAGCCGATTGTGACGTGTACTGAGTGACGTATTAATCAGATGGTCTATTAATCTATGCAATATTGAACATGCTGTAATCCCGCCCAATCACAAGCCCATCAGAGATACCTTTTGTTACCGTAATCGCCTCGTTATGTTCGCTTTTAGTACTTTTAAAAAATTTCTACTTTTTCTTGTTCATTGATAAACATGTGCATAAATTCATTTATAAAGTCGGTCAATTTTCAATGAATCGAATATTTAATATAGTAACTAAAAGTTAAAATTTAAAACCAACTAAATCATCACAGAAAATCGATTTTGACCTATAAAGTTCATCATCAGTTTCTGTAAAAAATTAAATTATTTTTGAAAATTTAAAAAACTCTACTCATACTAATCGTGTCCTGACTCAAGACTCAAAAGTGAAGCTTACATAGAAACTACAAGGCAAACGACACAACAGTCATGATTAACGTAATGTTGTGCAGTTTGCCTTGCTGTTTCTATGTGAGCTTCACTTTGAGTCAGGACCCGATTAGTATGAGTAGAGTTTTTTAAATTTTCAAAACTAATTTAATTTAATTTTTTACAGAAACTGATAATGACCTTTATAGGTCGAAATTGATTTTTCGTGATGATTTAGTTGGTTTTAAATTTTAAATTTTTATTTTCTATATTAAATATTCGGCTTATTAAAATTTGACCGATTTTATCAATGAATTTATGCATCGCAATTTGATCAGTTAAATAAAATTGTCAATTTGACTTCACTGGAAAAAGGGTAATAGATTTCTGTTAAAAGACTTTAAACATGTGCAATTATATAATCAACATAAAAACTTAGATTTGCGTTAGATGATTTGTTGCTTTGATTCTTTATAATGTACCCGGAGTTTTAATAACGAATTTCATACAACCGCCAATACTTTGAAACGCTTGTGTTTTGTCTTCTAAATTTGTCATTCCTGCAACTTAGCTATTAACACTAGCGCGATATATAAAGTGTAAATTATGGTTTTCAAAACACTTCATAATACCAATCACACGTTGGCAACAATTGTATTAGAATTACACGTGCAGTTGGGAAACCCGTTCTCTGGATGAGGAGACGCCATCTTTGATTTTCGAACAAAAGCACCAACGTACCACGGTTCATGAAGCACAAGAAAACCCTGAGAAATTATTTTCTTGTTGTTGACAAATCTTGTAAAATTAATAAATTCTTGATCGCAAATACTTTTTTGCGTTACGGTGCCGTGTGTGGATTAGAGGCAGTAATAATTTAATAAAAGGGGGCCTGGTGCAAGAAAAAGAGGGATCCCATTTTTTAGTAGGTCAACTTTTCTTCGTCCCAAAACTATAGCAATCTCCAAAAAAACAAAAAAAAGATTCCCACTTTCAATCGACTACATTATCTCCATTTTCATAAATAAAGTGAAGACAGTGGTGTCCATCGTTATGGTGCTACTATAATAAAGAAGAGCAATATTTTGCTTACGGAAGCCACTTTGGGACGTTTTTAGAGAGGGTCGGTATGGCCACTCTGCACTGATTAGAGGGCAGGTTTTTCAAGATCTTCATTTTATTTTTATATTTATCCTCCTAACTCGCAGGAAGGCGTTGGGGGCGCTAATACACAGTAATATATAGGGTAAACAATTACCCCGACCTGCTTCCAGAGATACCAAGATATTTCTGTCCCGCTGTAATTTAATAGAGATATGACTGTAATTTAGAACTGCTTGCCAAGACCACCAAGCAGGGGAAAGTGCCGTAAAGTGTCTTTCCCAAAGAACAACAGAATGGCGCGAGTGGGTTTTGAACCGAAGCCATGTTGATCATTTTAAACACGGAGCTCTAACCACTCGACCACGCTGCCGACAATCGAAAGTAATATAGTTACTTTATTACTACAATATGCAGGGATCTACATTAAGTGTACAAAGTGTCTCCCTCTTCTTTTCAGCTAGACTTTGGGCCACCAGCAACAGTGCCGAGACCTATGCCATTCTTTATGCTCTTGAGTGGGTATCTCTCACCTCACGTCATATGAATTTGAATTTGTCACCTTGTTTTCTGACTCTATCTGTCCTGTCAACCCTCTCTGCTCCTTTATCTTACTTAATACCCAAGTCCCTCTTCAATACCCAATCTCTCCTTAATACTTTATCCGACTCTAAGGTAATTCATCTTCAATGGATACCTGGTCATTTTTCCCTCCCAGGCAATAAGTTAGCTGACTCTCTTTCTAAAGCTGGAGCCTCTTGTGATCCCTGCACGATATCACTGTCTCTCTTACCGCTTATTTCCTCCCAACAACTATCCTCCCAACGACTATCCCAACAACTTACACCAGTTGGAGATGCAGTATTCAATCTAGTCTCTTTCAACATTAAATTCCTCCAGTGTCTTCTGATAAGCTTACTCTCTTTCGCTCCGCTCGCTGTGCTCTCTCTTTCGTTTACGCTGCAACTGGCACAGCACTCTTGGCACATATCTTCATGGGGTTGGTCGAGCCGAGACTCCTTCATGCAGCAACTGTGGTTCTGAATCACAGGAATTTTTTATCTCGTGCTAGACTGCCCTGCATTTGACTCTATACGTCTGGCCATCTTCGGGAACTACGTCTCCATTCTGGACCTCTGGTCTGGTCCATGGGGGTTTGCCCAATTATTGGGACTACGTGGAGTTGATCCGCGCCCCCATCCTCAGGAATGGGTTGGGTAAGCCCACCACCAAAATTGAAAGTTTCTGGCTGAAAGTAAAAAGTGTTTTTGTTTTGGGAAAAGCAAAGTGATAAAGAACATTTGCTTTTAACAATTTTTACTTTTAATGTTTCAGCCCCAGGCCAGATTGTTTGCAAACAAAGTAGCTTCGAGCTGGAACGGACACAGAAACTACGACCCAAGGCGAGTCAAAAAGGTATTTCTTTTCAGTGACAGTAGGCCTGTCTTTATAATATCAGTTCCACTGTAAAATAAATAATTTTTAATAGAAAACACAAAACGTAAAGCATCCGATCGAAATTAAACATCCAAGATTGCAGCCAGTGGCGTATTGAAGATTTTTGAAAGGGGGGAGGAGTCCATGCAAACACAATCAATTATGCTTAGTAAAAAATTTTTCATGTCGAATTTCGCAATTTTAGTCACAAAAATTTGATAATCTCTAAAAAAGGGTCTTCACTTAAAATCTGTTTCATTTCTCGTATTACTGATTTCCAAAAATGCCGGTTATGCCCCCTTCTTAAATAAGTGATTGGTTGCAGCATAGTTTCTTTGTAGGTTGGAGCGTCGTGTTTCTGGCGGACTTGGTAGATACAATAGCAGTTCCATTTCCCACCGCTTGATGGCGTTATTAAGTGGCTATAAATGGCAACTGCATATTTTGGCCACCCCTGGCATGTTATCTTTAAAAAAATTTTTAAAATTATAATTATAACCAGATAAAATATATTTTGCGTCTCCTACGTAGATCGGGATGATCGCTTGAGGATTGTTTTGAGCTAGTCAAGAGGATAAATAAGGATGATGATGATTATGTGGTTCAAAGTTGCCCGGGTAGTGGCCAAGAAATGAATAATAAATTGGTTGCTTAACCCTCTATTAGGCTAATTTTGAGTCAAGTTTGTTGCCACAAAAGTTAAAAATCCCACTTTATTTATTGCAAAAATGAATCTCGAGTTACAACGTTCATACGAAGCATCGGCAGCAATTTTATTTTACTTCTCTCTCTGGATTACATCTGGACCGAGAGTGATAGTTATAATTTAGCTTAAGAATTTATTGAAGTCGTTATTATTATTATTATTTTTTGAAACTATTATTCCCTTTTTAGTCAAAGCGGCAAAAAATTCACATAAAGACAATCAGCAGTTATAAAATAATAAGTTCTGGGCCACTAGTCCCAGGTTTTTTTATCTAAATCTTGTCCCATATGAGTTTTATGTATTATTTTTGAAAATCTCTCCGAATTTTTTTTTTTTCTTGACAAAATAATTGATTATATATTACTAACTCCTTCTCCAACGCACATCTAAATAAAAATAATACAAAAAAGATGTTAGTTTTTTTGGTATCAATATATTTGAAAAAAATGTTTTCGCAAATCTAATATACACGCCTAAACAAATATTTAATAGTTTTGTAAAGAAAAAAGCAGCCTTGCTGTGTAGGACAAAAAATTGCAACGACTCGGAACACATAAAAATGAAAAATTGTTTGTAACGTTTTTCCAATTTTTTCTCGGTTTTCTGCCTTTTTGGCCTGTAACATTTTTAATTTATATTTTTCAAAATATTAGAATTTGCAATAATAAACAAATTCACTTCAGATTTAGTAAGAAAGGGTAGGAAAATAAATTAAGAAATCAGCCGCTAATTATTCAGAAGAATTGTACCAGACTATCCTTCGACTGAATTAAGACAGTTATTGGGAAAGGCTAAGCAGGAAAAGACAAGAATTCCATGAAGTAATTCTTTTAGAAATTTAAAATTCTAACCAAGAATCTAAAATTACAAACTTAAATAGAAATAGTGAAGATTGAAAGTACCGGTATGGTTATTAAATAACCAATCAGAAATTGGTGCTAATCAAGAAAAAAATTTTTGAAAATTTATCATTGAATGAATAACAACGAAATACATGGCCTGAATAAATTAGCATAAATTACATCAAAACTACGGACATTGTTATAAATGAACCCATCAGAAACGAGCACCAATCAAAAGAAATTTCGAAAGCTTGGTTTTAAATAATTACATCGAAAAGTAGGCTACCTTGAAGCAACATCAAATAGCACATTGAAAAGGAACCAATCAGTAAAGAGTTGAAAAAAATTAAATTTCGGACTAAGCGAGACAATAAGTAGAAATTAAAAAAAAAACTAAGCATGGAAAGTAAAGATTTTGGCTAAAAAATTAGGAAAATAAAGGTGGGTAGATACAAATTATCTTGACGGGGGTGCAAAACCTCTGACCGACAGCTGTTTCGAGTATTAAAATCTCGTTAATCACAGTTCGATCTTGCAAAAAAGTATAAATATACAAAGAAAAAAAGATTAAAAAGTAAGAAAAGAAAACTAATATAAGTCAGAGATGGAGTCGAGACACGATACTTCAAAACCGAGACGAGACACGAGACTTTACATAAGTTGTTTTGGTTTAAGCCAGGGTTTTGGAGTCAGAGTCGGAAATCGGAGTCGCATGATTTTGATTGGAGTCAAAACCGAAGTAGTTTTTTAAATATGCTGAAGCCGGAATCATTTTTTAGATGTGCTGGAGTTGGTATGGGATTCGTATTTTTGTTTGTTCACTTCAACTCTAATTTTTGGTTAATTACTGAATAGTCATATTTATCATCTGAATGATTCGAAAATAAGCAAGCAAAAAAAGCTAGTGCTTGGATAGGTCGCCTTTTGGACTTTAATTTGAAGTGCAAACTAAAAACGATCTTGGCTTTATGTTGACGGCCAAGTTTGGCTTTTTATTTGCAAAGTTAAACTTAAGTTTCGGTTTGGGAGTTGTTTTGAAAAATTCAACTAAAGATAAAAAAGATTTTTATTGGAAAAAATGCCTCAAAATGTGGTTGATTTCTTATCGGTTTTGAAAGTTAAGTGACAAATAAAAAGAAAGTCTTCATTTGAATTTAGCTCTCCTTAAAATGTCGAGATTATTTAAGAATTATGGGCACTTGTCTAAAGCTACAGTTTGGTATCTCTTATCATTTCTAATACCTATAACAGGGGTCACCAACGCAGTGCCCGCGGGCGACAAGGCGCCCCCAGGACCCCTTTAAGGCGCCCGCGAAGCATGCGCCAAAAATAGCACTGTTATATAAGCAAATTCTTTCTTTTCTCTGGCGCGAAGATAATTTCTCTCTCCTTTCTATGATGCCGTAGTTCAGGGCCACGCCCGAAGATAATTTCACTCTCCTTTATATGACGCTATAGTTTACGGCCACGTATAGGCTTTCCTCGTTGCTCGGAACAAGCGTTGGCTATATTTAGTAGTGACCGCTGACTGCGCAGGTAGCTGGGTATATTGTGAGAGTTAGTTAAACCGGCGTTATCGTGTTTAAATGGTATTATCGATTTGTGTTCTTTTAGCTGGGACAACCAGTGTAGGAATAGCCTAACTTTAAATTGCAGTTTAAGTGATAATTTGTAAAATAAAT
This sequence comes from Diplosoma virens, assembly GCA_963680785.1. Classification (NCBI taxonomy): domain Eukaryota; kingdom Metazoa; phylum Chordata; class Ascidiacea; order Aplousobranchia; family Didemnidae; genus Diplosoma; species Diplosoma virens. Next base: position 38,383,911 of record OY796892.1, on the reverse strand, counting down.
TGTGTGTGTAAAACTAGTTATTTTTTGTTGGGTTATCACTACGGCACCTATACAAGCTTATTCGAATAGACTCTACAAGCACGGCTCATATTTCAATTCAATATGAATGTTATACACATATTTTTAATTATTGCTCACATTGTGCTATTTTTATTATTATATAAAATAAAAATTACCAAGTAGAAATAATTAAAAAATTTAATTAGAAATATTTGATACCAAACTCGCGTCTTTCTAAGTCAAAGGTCAATCCTGCGGTGCCGCCTCGCTTTTTCCTGACCCATTGACCACGCAAAGTGACGAAGAGTTAGCTTGCTTGTGCTTTTGCCCTAAAAATCATGGCAGAAAAGCGAAAAAGAACATACGTTTTTAACGATGGTTGGGAAGAAGAGTTCTTTTTTACGTTCTTTAAAGATAAATGTCTGTGCCTTATTTGCGGGACGACTGTTGCAGTACCAAAGCGGCACAATGTGGAAAGGCACTTCAAAACCTGTCACAGAAACTTTGATGTCAACTATCCATCTGGCAGCGCATTATGGACAGAAAAAGCTCATGGATTAAAGGCATCTTTAGACAAACAGCGGACCTTTTTCATGAAGCCGATGAAAAAATTGTAGAATGCCACTGAAGCCTCGTTTAGAGCTGCGCATTTTTTGATAAAGAACAAGAAAACCTTTTCGGATGGAAAAGTTTTTAAAGAAACTATGATGCTCGTTGCTAATACATTATTCAAAGATAAAAAACATGGTCCTGAAGTCATCTCTGCGCTCTCCGATGTTCAGCTTGGAGCAAGTACAATGGCAAGACGAGTGTCATCTTTGTCTGAGAACTTGACAGAGCAGGTGGACCGGGATCTTGCTGCGTGCACGTGGTTCAGTATCCAATGTGACGAGTCAGCAGACAGCGCAAGCACGGCTCAGCTGATGATATTCATCCGAATGGTGTTTGATGATTTTTCTACAAAAGAAGAACTGCTGACACTCCTGCCACTGAAGGCAACAACGCGGAGAGTTGACATATACACAGCTGTCAAAAAACTTCTTCGTCGAGAAAAAGGTGCCATTAAATAAGTTGGCATCAATAACAACAGACGGGGCACCAGCCATGACGGGTCGGCATGCGGGATTCATTGCACAATGCAGGAATGATCCAGACTTCCCAACGTTTCTGCACTACCACTGCATCATTCATCAACAGGCGATTTGTGCGAAAGTCACCGGCTTTGATCACGTGATGACTCCTGTCGTAAGGATCATAAACAGCATCCGCTCCAAAGCAAAACAACACAGAATGTTTAAGATGCTGCTGGATGAGCTGTCCGCTGAATACGGTGACTTGCTATTACACACAGAAACAAGATGGCTTAGCAGGGGACGGATTCTAAAGCGTTTTTTGTCACTTCTGAGTGGAGTCAAAGAGTTCATGCTTTCCTAGGGAGAAGACGCATCGCTGCTTGAGGAACCAGAGTGGTTACTTGACCTCGCATTTTTAACTGATTTGATTGAGAAGCTGAACCATTTGAATCGGGAACTGCAAGGTAAAGACAAAACTGTTGCTCACATAATCAGTGCAATAAACGCATTTAAAGCTAAGATGAACATTTTCTCTGTGCAGGTGGAAAAGAAAAAAATGCTGCATTTTTCTTCTTGCAGGCAGTGTTAAAAGACAATGTTTCTGCATCTGCAGCTTTGGATGAAGTTGTAACAAAGTACTCCCAAGTCATAAACAGATTAGGACAGGAATTTGAAGACAGGTTTTGTGACTTTGAGAAGCTTGACCTATGCGTGTCATTTGTTACAAATCCTTTCATGTACGTAGACGTAACTTCCACTGCTGAGCAGCTCAGTGATTTGTTCAGTTTGAGCGCTACTGATGTAGAGATGGAAATCTTAACGCTGCAAAATGACATAAACCTTAAAGCTCATCAGTCTGCACCAAACTTTTGGTGCCTTGTGGACAAAGAGAAGTATAGTGGTGTGTGCACAGCAGCTACGAAAATTGCCAGCTTTTTTGGTTCAACATATCTGTGTGAATCAGCCTTTTCCAATATAAACTTTATCAAGAACAAACACAGAACACGCCTGACTGATGCACATTTACAAGATTCACTGCGAATTGCTGTTTCAAATTATTCACCAGATTATAATGCACTGGTGAGCAGCATGCAGTTTCAGCCTCCCACTTTCATAGAAAATGATCTGACAAATCAGACATTCTTTTCATTGTTTAAAGAGCAGCAATATTCATCAGAAATATTGCACATAATGTTAAATGTTCAGAAAGCATTTGTGAGCTTGTTAATGGAAATAAGTGTTGTCTCTTTGGTTAAAAAAATGTTACATTTGTATTACAAATACAGCACTTCAAATGTTTTTGAGTAAATAAATGTTTAATGTTGAAACATGTTTTTCTATTTATTATTATTGCTATGTAAAGACTGATAATTGTGGAAAACAATTATTATTGATATGTGAGAAATAATTTCACAGCGTTATAATTACTGCTATTTTAATATCACCATTATAACATTTAATATCCATGCAGTTTTGTTATTTAGGAAGTTTGTAGCAAACAAGTCGTGTGCCCTTCATGTGATTCCATGCTCATGAAGTAGCCCTCAGCCTCAAAAAGGTTGGTGACCCCTGACCTATAATATGCATTAACTTAACAGAAAAAATGTGCTTTGGTCAGCGGTTGAGTGTAACCAGAGCAAGAATAAAAATTTTTCAATTTGAGTAGATTAAATTATAAACAAGAAAAGGCATTATGAAAAGTAACTCTGCAATTACTAATAAAAGCTATTTTTATGTGAAGGGTGTCGCTTCTTGTTTGTTGGATTCTTATTGGTTGCAAAGTGTGACTTATAACCAGGGTTGTGAAGCCGAAAAAATTTCTTCCGTTTTCCGTAACTAGAGAAAAATGTTTTCCAACTTCGACTTCATTCCTAAACCTAGGACTCCAGCGATTCCGATTGTACAACCATGGAGGCCTAATTGTCGAGTGCTTAAAGCGCGTTAAAACAACGTTATTGTAATAGACATGATATCGGTTAAAAACCTACGCGAGCCATTCTGTTGTGTCCTTAGAAAAGACACTTTTATGGCACTTCCCTTGACGGTCTTGGCAAGAAGTTCTAAATTTAAGTCATACCTCTATAAACTAAAAAACAAACTAAAAAACTTCTATCGGAATGCAATATCTTGGCATCTCCGGAAGCAGGTCGGGATAACTACCTTAATTGCTTGCCTCGGTACAGCGCCTCCGTCGCATTCCTGCGAATCAAGAGAATAGACATAGAGATAAAATCTAAAAATGTACAATGATTAAGCGTAAATCAAAGTCTCCAAATGCAATAAGGGATATGTTTTCCAACTTCACCAAATCTAAAAAACCGACTCCAATTTGCGACTCCGACTTCATTAAATCTAAAGAAAATACTCCGACCCCGATCTAAAACATGCGACTCAGGAGACTCCGACTGCACAACCCTGCTTATAAATATATTGTTGAGTCGGGGCAGACTTGGGATGTATTTGTAATTTAAAATACAAATACGTATTTGAAATACAAAATACTGTATTTTGTATTTGTATTTAAATACATTTATTTTTGTGTATTTTGTATTTGTATTTAAATGCTTTTTACTACAAGTATTTTGTATTTTCAGAAATTTTTAAATACATTTTTTTAAATACATTTGTTACCACGCAATCTTTGCGTGCTTTGACTTAGATCAAGAAAAAAAGTTTTGGCTTTTTTTCGTGACAAGTTATAAACAAGAAATAGCAAGCTCATAGTTTATTTTAGCTGTTTATTTTAGTGTACTTTATTTTAGCTCATAGTTCAGCAAAGTAACGTTTTTTTTGTCACTCAATAAATCCTTATGTAACAAATTTTGAACGACAGATGTATTTTTGCTAAAGCATAAATTACTCTGGTATTATGTTTCAGCAAAATATTCTCAATTGGATTATTTATATTTTTTTACTTTAGCAAATAAAAATGTATCACACAGTTTTTTTTATGCATTTCGTGTAATAAGCAATAAAACACTTTTACAAACACAAGTTCACCGTCAATACGGTACAGCAGTAAATTCTTTTTTTTTATTTATCCTTACAAAAAAGTGTCCAAGTCGCTCTATTGACAAGCAATTACCTCGACTTGCTTGCGGAGATGACTAAATATTACTGTCCACTTTAAATTTTATATGTATGTATATTTTACTTTTTTTATTATAGGCATAGCAGAAATCTATAATTGCCTGCTAAATCCACCACAAGCGGAAAGTGCTGTAAATTTACTTTTTCAAGGACATAATTTTTTAAGATTTGTGGCTTTATTACATTGAACAACTTATCTCTATTCCGTTTGTTATGGGCTTTCAGATGTTTTTTGTTGATTAAAAATTTTGACTTCAAAGCAACACGCAGCCGTATATAAAGTTCTGATGGTAAAATAAAAGCCAAATATTGTGTCTGCCCTGATAGCAAGCCACCCTTATCAGGATCAAAAAAAGCAACTTCAAATTTTTTGTTGCATTTGAAACGGAAGCATCCAGCAGAAGCTACAGAGTTTGAAAACTCAAAGAAAGCACGTCAGGACGATTTTCAGAAAGAGAAAATACCCAAAAATACGCAAACAACTATATTTCAATTTTGCAAGTCGAAAAAGTTTACCCAAGATGTTGCTTCAAAATTGTTAATTTAGTAGTTAAATACGGTTTACCCCTGTCCTTGGTTGAAGCAGAACCTTTTCAACAGTTAGTAAGCACATTGTCTTCTGGAACGTGCAAGTCCATAAGCAGGAAAAGTTTTAGTGCAAAAATTGAGAAACAGTTTGAGGCTGTTATGATCAACATTAAAAAAGCACTTTCTTCAAAGAATTATGTTTGCACAACAGCTGATATTTGGTCACAGCGAAAAAGAAGCTTCCTTGACATGACTGCTCATGTCGTTGATCCAGAGACACTGCGGAGAGAGTCCTTTGCAATTGCTTGCGAAAGGTTTTCAGGGACACATTTATTTGATTTAATTGCTGAAAAAATTCAAGAAGTTCATGATAAAATTGATTGATTGCAACAATACTCGTACCATAACGGACAATGCCAGTAATTTTGCAAAAGCTTTTCATGAGTTTGGCTTCAAAGCGCAAAATGAAAATGACGATCAGGAGAGCAGTGAAGGTAAAGTAAATTTTAAAAGCATCAATGGCATGGTCATGTTCACTGGCGAAAATGATAAAGAGCTTTTTGTTTTGCCCACGCAAGAAAGATGTTTCCTCATACACTCAGCTTAATCGCGACTACAGATATCAAGAAAACCTCTTACCCAGCATTGCACAAAAAAATTTTTATGTCATCATTTGAAAAAGCCACTGCGATTTGGAATAAGTGCAATCTTCCTACGTCGGCTGAAAACATTTTCAATATTTGCAAGCGGAATAGTTACACCATGCATTACAAGATGTAATTCTCTTTTTGACAACTTGTTATGTCTTCTAAAATTTGAGCAGTGTACCTTGAAAGACTTACGTCAAAAACTTTATTTGCCAGAGTTAAGTGAAAGTGAAGTGGAATTTTTGCGTGAATATTGCACTGTGCTTGAACCTATCGCCATGACTATTGACAAGGTTCAAGGAGAGCAATTTTCGTTTTATGGCTATGCAATCCCTGTGCTGCGACAGACAGAAACTTTACTCAAAACAATCAGTCTTTAAAGTACAATGCTCCACTTGTTCAAGCTATTTTGAGAGGAATGCAAAAAAAGATTCCAGCCGTATCTTCAACAAGATTTTATGGTGGTAAAAGATGCCCTTTTAGCCACTATATCGCATCCTTATTTTAAGTTAAAACCTATTTTGAAAGAAAAAAGAGATGCACTCAAACAACAACTGATTGACACAGCTAACAAACTAAGTTCAAATGTTTCAGAAGGCTTTAAATGCAACAAAAGTAGTGATACCTTTTTTCACTGGTCAGACGACGAAGAAGAAACTCCACAAACACAGAAAAATATAACTTCCATTGAAGTACTTCAATTTTTGGAAGACTCAAATAATAATCTGAAATCACTGTGTTGCTATCCGAAAATCAAAAACGTGTTTTTGAAATTCAACAGATCATTGACATTGTCAGCACCAGATGAGCGTCTCTTCTCATTTGCTTCTATCATTTTACAAGGACGAAGGGAGAGGCTGACTGATAAGAACTTTGAAAAGTTAACCTTACTGAAAACAAACTTATTTTTTATTTATTTTAATCTCTATATTTATCCTTCTGACTCGCAGGAAAGCGACGGAGGCGCTATACATAGGGTAAGCAATTACCCCGACCTGCTTCCGGAGATGCCAAGATATTGCTGTCCGCTAGTAAGTTAGTAGAGATATTACTGCAATTTCGTACTGCTTGTCAAGACCACCAAGCAGGGGAAAGTGCCGTAACGTGTCTTTCCCAAGGACACAACAGAATGGCGCAAGTGGGTTTTGAACCTTGACCATGCTGATCGTCAGTCCGGTGCTTTAACCACTCGACCACGCTGCCGACAAATGCGAAACTGTTGATATGCATTTATTTTGTACGACCACAAATTTCTGAAGCTATTTTACTATATTTCAATGCTGCATTACCAGATTATATAGAGACGAAACTCGCTGTATGTTTTGTATAGTGATGCTGTCTATTTTGTACATATCCTGTGTTCTTAGAATTTTGTCTTCAGTCTTGCTAGTTGCTATAATCGATTCAAACGTAAATCGATGTATCTTTATTTGTTTAATGTAAAATAAAAAGTGATTGTAAAATAACCAAGCTAAAAGATACAATGATTTACAGTTTGAATCGATTTGATGGACACCCACTTATTTACTACGTTTCCATTTACATGATTCATTAAATTATTCTTTGTTTATTTTACAGTCATATTTTTTCTATAATAAATAAATGATAATGCAATGATTGTTTTAATAGAAACATAAAAATTGATAACCATTTTGGCATTGTCTCGACTGTATTTGCTAATTTTTTTTTTAAAGTGGAAAATTTTTTTTGAAAAAGTATTTGAGAGTATTTTTAAATGTATTTAAATACATTTTTACAGTATTTGTATTTTGTATTTACCAGCATTGCCAGAAAGTATTTTGTATTTGTATTTAATTACTTTATAACCACTGTATTTTGTATTTGTATTTAAATACATTTGGAGAGTATTTTGCCCAAATCTGGGTCGGGGTTACCATAGCCGCATATTTTAGGGCAGAGTTGGACTTCTTTTTTACATGTGCTAAAGTTGGAGTCGTATTTTGTGACAACGGTGCACGCCGTAGTGCGATTGCGCCAAGCTGTGAGGTCTCGTCATGGAGGCGAACAGTAAAACCTTCCGCTTGGCAAAAGAATTATTGTATGGTCTAATTTTTGTTAATTATTGTTTTAATTTACCGTTTTTGTTGGATTTTGAACTGGCGTCGCTAATCCTTCCACTTAGTTAATCACACATTGTAACATAATAATTTGTTTTCTTTCTGTTCTTTTTCTCGCGGCGCTTAATTTTGTGTTAAAAGCTTCGTTCAAGTGACTTTTCTATAGCAGTTCTTAATTTAGAATTTTTTTTGTTTAACATTCGAAATCAGTCTTTAAGGTTACGTACTTTATTTTCAATTATATTTTTTGTTTGTTTTTTCATTATTTTAACATTCTATTTGAATAAGTTTCTAGACCATGGATTAAATGTGGTTAAATTGTTTTTGCATTCAAATAGTTTCTTTGGTTAATTTTTTAATGACAAAATTGTTTTGCACCACACACACACGCTTTTTTGTTGATTCAACGCAATTAATTTTTTGGAAGCCTGACTGCGCAGATTTGTAGACGAGTTATTCTTCTTCATCCCGCAGAAACATCGTATTATTAAATTTTGTAGAGTCGGAATTGGAAAACTTTAAATTTGTGGAGTTGAAAAATAATTTTTTTGACTCCGAAACCTTGGTTTAATCAATTAGAGCAAAAATCAATCAATCAATCAATTAATATCTATTATTTCAGTTCCACCATAAAAAAAAATATAGTGAAGTAGAAAATTTGTAAAAAAAAGAGGCAACAAAACGATAAACGTTATGGCATGCAATCAAGATAAGAAGATATTTTTAAAAATGGTTAAGCACCTTTTTAAGTGAATGGTTAAGCACCTTTTTAAGAAAAACCAAAAAATAAAAGAAAAAATAAAAGAAAACAAAAAAAATAATAAAAGCTTCATCCAAGTCATATGTAGACGTTGTTGTTTCGGCGGAAAATGTGGTGGGATACACAATAGGTCGCTGGCAAAAAAAGCCAGACGGGCAAAGAAACCCACCCAAAGAAATTCTGTCGCGGGTCAAAAAGACCATTTTAATTATATGGCAAGGCAAGAAAAAAATGAAGATAAGATTAAGAATTACAAACACTAAAAAAACAAACAAACAAACAAATAAATGGAAAACACAAGATGCAATGCGCAAATGTTTTAGAAATAATACGAAGTTTGTAGTGGAATGAAAGCGATATTTGAATTTGCTTCATGATAAAGTCTTTTATTCATCGTAATGCAAGGAAAGTAGAAATGGGTGCGTCATCTTATAGGATACCAATTTTCTAAAAAAAAAGCAACAAAACAAGCACCAAGAAGTGAGAATTTTTTAAGTTTATAAAATATAATTTTTTATTTATTTTATTTTATTAAAAAAAATAAAATATAAGAAAATTGTTTTGAAATGTTAAAAATTTAAAAGAAATTGGTTTAATTTTTGTTTGAAAACATTGTTTGTCTTAGAGTCTCTAATTGTGAAATATTATTCCAAACTTTTGATCCAATAGATTTTAATGATTGTTGAATAACAGTAGATCGGTAAAAGCTGGTGACCATTACTGCTGCTTCTGATTTTCATATGAAATGGTTTTTGGAATATATATATAAATGTATATATAAACTCTTTTCCACATCAAAAATCTTCACCATAAATCACTAGAAAGTTTCCCAAGTTAAACATTGATCCTCGCCTATTAGGCTTCCATTATCAAGCTTTGCTTCGCTACTACTAAGCATGCCAGTTAAACGATAGAGTTTTTGCAGTGTTAAGTGGAGTGATTACATCGCTTTGCAAACTTAAAGTGGAATTCCCTCTGTCGAACAGAGAAACTTTGGATTCTAACCATCTTCTGCATGTAACTTTACCCGACTTGCTTCCGGAAATGCCACGATTTTGCTGTCCGATTGAAATCTTTTGTGGGCTTCTACCAGGTGCATCACTGCACTGATAGAAGCGGCATTGTGCATCACGCACGCCGATGACCAGATGATAGAAATATATGGAGTTGTGGACAGATAGCACTAAGAATGCCATCAGTGGCACTGTGCATCACGCACGTCGAATCCGAGCTCACTGCCCGACCATGGTTTTAAGTTTTAAATTCTCATCACGAACAGTCTGCTAAACCAGATTTTGTCGCAGAGCTGGTCATCGTATACACAGAGAAAAATTCAAGAAGATTTGTGGGCTTCTACCAGATTCATTGTTACACTGATAGAAACAGCAAAACCTGAGTAAGCAGACTGTTCCTGATGAGAGTTTAAAACTTGAAACCATGGTGGGGCAGTGAGCTCGGGTTCAGCATGCGCGATGCACTATGACACAGATGGTAGTTTTTAGTGCCATCTGTCCTCTGGCTCGATATATATATTTTTAATTTTTATTTTGTAATATGACTGAAATTTAAAGCAAAAAACTGTGCCGTAAAGTATCTTTCCACAGGCACACAACAGAACCAAGCGAGTAGAATTTGACCGCAATCCTATTAATTGCTTAATGCTCACACATACACTTATTATAATATCACAATTAAAAGCATCGTGATATAGCCGCTTTTCAAGATACCAAATTTTGTTATTAAAATTATAAAATGCAAGACATTTAAATGTTGATAAAAGTAATGTTATAATTTCTTGAGCTCCTTATACAGTGTCCAAACGTTTTGATTGCCATGGATAAAGATCAGGGTTATGAAGTCGAAATCGCATGGCGTCGGAGGTTTTAAGGAGTCGGAGTTGAACTTTTAAGAGTACAGAGAGTCGAAGTCGGAATATTTTATTCGACTTCGACTTCTGATGTCCAGTTTTTTTAAAGAATATTACTTCTTAGGGACGAAAATCAAGGAATTCGAGACAGATTTCAATTAGGGGCCAATTTTTTTTTAATGAACTTCCCGATTCATGATTTCAAAAATATAGCTTTCCTAATTTTAACCAAATCGTATTTTGCATAATGCTATTGCCCCTATTGGTGAGTCGGTGTAGGGAGTCGAAGTCCGGAGCGGAGTTGGAGTCGGAGTTGAAATCTTAAAAAATGTAGAACCTGAAGTCAGATTCGCAGTCGGCATCCTAGAATTTGTAGGAGTCGGATTTGGATCTTAAATCTTCCGACTCCGCAACCCTGATAAAGATTGCCATGGTTCAATTCTACTGAGACAAATGCAAATTTAAAAAAGACCATGAGGCCCGAATGGCGAAAAAACGTACAAATAAACTATTGTTACTAAAAAATTGTGACATATTTACAACACCTATGAGCTTTGCCCACATCGCTGCAATGTCTCGACCTGGATTCGAGACACAGTGGTCTGAGACCGAGACCGAGACGAGAGTATGGGGTTACGAGACCGAGACAAGTCCGAGATTTTGAAAAACGTGTCTCGCGACATCTCTCGAGGTATCCACCTCTGATATAAGTAATATAATATACGTATGTAAAACAAATACTCGTATCTGATTGGATCATTGATAATGGTACTTTCGACGTAATTTATGCTAATTTGTTCTAGGCCATGTATTTCGATGTCATTCATTCAAGGCTATATTTTCAGACTTTTCTTTCTTGATTAATATTGATTTCTAATTGGTTCTTTTGTAGCAATACCGGTACTTTCCATGTTTACTACTTCTATTTAAATTTGTAATTATAAATTCTTGGTGAGACTTCCAAATTTCTGAAAAAGTTACTCCATGAAATTCTTATCTTTTCCTGCTTAGCCTTTCAGATAACTCTCTTAATTCAGTCGAAGGATATTCTGGCACCATTCCTCTGAATACTCAACCTCCTTTTTACACTTTTTTACATCTGTTCAACCTCTTTTTTACGCTTGGGTCATATTATTTTAATTTTCAAGTTTTTGGGTGAACAAATCTAATTTTACAGTTTGAATCTTACTTAGTTAAGGTAAATTGCGATCCAAAAAACACTTGAAAATGCGGCTGTTTTATCGATTGTGCTCTCATTTAAGCAATTGTGCTCTCATTTAAACGAGAAACGTAGAGGGCTAGTCGATCGCGGAACATTTTGCTTTTTATCAAACCCTATATCATAAACCCTCTGTATCATAACCCCCTATATCATAATCTTCTCTGCATTTCATTATATTTTTTTCTTTTGCTTGTCAACCATTAATTTTAATTCGCAATTTTGCTCATATCTTTTCAACAGATATAAAAAATTGTTTAAATCAACTCACCCGATTTAAAAATGGCGAAAATGTTTTGTATAAACGACTGTCATGAAGATTTAAGAGAAGTAAATTTAGGCCAACTGTTTTTCAAGTACTCAAAAATTTGGAAGAAATACAGAATATGACTTGCCTCTATCGCCGCCGCTACAAATTTTATTTAAACTGTGGTTGATTTTTGGAAAATTGTAAATGCCCACGGTCACGGAATGTGAGTGTTGAAATGATAGTTGCTGCTCTGGTATAAGAAGTGCAAGTGATGACAATTTAAACTGTTGATTACAATCAGCGAACTTGGTAAAAGCATGGCCACAACTGCATTTTTACCACAAATTAAACCTCGACTAAGGACACTTCTGCTTACTTAGCTCACATTTGCTTTAAGTTGGTTAATTTAACTTAGTTTTTGTTACTTAATCACGATATTGTCGGCAGCGTGGTCAAGTGGTTAAAGCGCCGTGCTCATGATCAACATGATCCCGGTTCAAAACCCACTCGCGCCATTCTGTTGTGTCCTTGGGAAAGACACTTTACGGTACTTTCCCCTGTTTGGTGGTCTTGGCAAGCAGTTCTAAATTTCAGTCATATCTCTATTAAATTACAAGTGGACAGCAATATCTTGGCATCTCCGAAAGCTGGTCGGGGAATTGCGTACCCTATGTATTAGAACCTCTCTCGCTTTCCTGCAATTCAGAAAGATAAATACAGAGATAAAAAAAAATAATAAAAAAAAGATAAAATATTGCTTGAAAAACTTTACAACTGACCGAAATGGAAAAAGAGTTGAGCAAATTAAGACCAAATTTTGAAGACACTTTTTTTATTTCTATTTAATATACTCTGAAAAAAAATAAAACCTTAAAACCTAAATCTTTTTTTTCATCAAATTTTGTGTTTAAAAATCTACCCTCACGTCGTGAAGACAATAAATTTTCTTTTTGTATTTTCAAAAAATTTGTTTAATCTTCTAAATCTAAGTGAGGTTCCGGTTGTGAAACCAAGTTCGTCAAATGTAGTAAAAATGCATCCTACTCATTTCTGGGTGTGTAGTGAAAAAACAGCTTGATAATGATGCGTATGATACGTATGCTCAGTATTCAAAGATGTACTCCAAAAAAGGTCTGAGATTATGAGGACCAGGGGCGCCGGAAAATTTTTTGGCTGGGGGTGCAAAATATGAAACAAAGGCACCTTTTTTGTTGGATAAAGAAATTTGTAATTAACGTCCATAAGCTTACCAGTCAAAAAAAATTTAGAGGGCAATTCCATTTTGCCAAAATTTTATCCGCGATTGCCCGAATCATGACCTCGTAGCATTTTATGAAATATCAAAATAAAACACATTTTCGTCCCCAGAAATTAGCGTAGACTAAAAAAATATAAAAAAGTCATCACTTTTAATCTGGGTTCAATTCGAACATTTTTGTCCAAACAAACTAGTGATGTTTAAGAAATAAATATAAAAAGGTTTTTACCTTCAATTGATCTAATATTCACCAGGTTTAAGCTTCCATGTTTTTATATCATCTGCATTTTTGAAAAGAAAAGAGAGGATAATTGGTGACTGGACACTTTGCAACCGGCCATCGTGTTTCCGGACTTTTCTTTACCAAAACAATTTGCCAATAGATCATTTCGCCACCAGTATGCATATTTTTACTTGTATTGACTACTTTTACTTTGGCATGAGATGAGTCACTTTCTTATTTTGAGAAGTATTGATTGTAATATTCTCCGTAATCTTTATTTGACGCGATCTGAATAAGAAACCGACAAAATTAATAAAATTAAATTTAAAATAAGCCGCTTAAAGATGAGAAGCACCGGACTCGAGTTTTACTCTTGTTAGAGTTCGTCAGTGATGCTTATCTCAGTGCGAATCGAATCGAGTACCTGTTTGATTCGATCGATTCGCACTGAGATAAGCATCACTGACGAGCTCTAACAAAAGCAAAACTCGAGTCTGTTGCTTCTCATCTTTAAGCGGCTTATTTTAAATTAATTCTAAATTCTCTTTATTCTTCAAATATAAAATTAAATTCATAAAACTTTTACGTCTTGCAGTATTTACCAGCCGGCCTATTGAGAACAATCGAACTCTGACTCACAATATGCCCCAGTCTTACAATAGCATGGTGCGATTTCTAGGCCTGCATTATTGTAAGCCAGAAGATGTAATATTAATGCATTGGATATAAATTGCAAATTAACTTTCTCTAAAGTCTAAAAACTAAAGTAAAGTTGGGTTTTTTCTACAGCCTTCTCACAAAATGTGTCCAAAAAAAAACTTTATCAGGCAAATTTAAATCAAACAAAGTCAAAATTTAACTATGTAGAAGGAAATTGAGTTAAAATTACAGCTGACTAAGCTATCTGTTAATTATCTGTTAGTATGACGTCAGAAGCTACTTCTTTGTTCAATGTAAAGGGTTTTAACAGTATTTCGTCGCAAGTGAAAGTAAATCGTAAACAAGGACAACAATGACGCGCCGTTGTCGCGTTGCAGACAAGCCAGCGCCTCTTAATGTAGGCGACAGATTCATTTCGACTGACTAAACAAGACGGCCTTACAAGTTGTTTCTTGTTTCTTCATTTGGTTCCTTTTATAAATACCAATAAAATACGTCAAAAGAGCAGACTTCAGGTCTGGCTTTGTTACATCATAAGCCTGTTATATAACTGAAAACCTTCGTCATCTATTTCACTATGGACAAAGCAACAACAAGCTGGTAGAGCCGGTCAGCCGTCATCTCGGTTGCAGCCATGCAAGTTTTGTATATTTTGCTTTTGTTTTATCTGAAAAATATCCTTGCAGGTGAGTTATACTGGGTTCGCATTGAATACGAGCCGAGCAACTTGCATTGATAACTGGCTTCATTATGTGTAGATGGGGAAAATAAGGTGTGCTGCAAACGTGTTCGTCGCACGCAAACTCTCGGGTTAGGTGAGTTGTTGTAAATATAGATCAAAATGTAAGATTACTATGACGTCATAAGAAAGCTGATTCAGATAAATTAGCAGGTTTTAATTAAAAGTTTAGTACTTGAGCCACCAATCAGCCGTATTAAATATCAATATAAGAATGCACAGCAAAAATGTAAGAGGGAAAAGTTATAGATATTGAATGATTGGGAGTGCAATACCTCGATTCTGAAACATCAGAGCTGAACAATAGGCGGCTATTGTTAAAACTTAACAATATTGTAGTCTCATTTTAAATTAGATCAATAGCAACATTACAGTTTGCATTGCAATGTTGCGCCGACTAAAGTCAAACTAAAAAACTTCTCTCATCAATTAAGATAAAATTATTTCTAGATTCAGAATAAAAAGCAAAGCCAATATATTTGCAAACATAAGTTATTCAGGACGTATCGCAATAGTAATTCATTTTATCATCAATTGCGTTATACTAATTAATCAATTGCAAATATCTTCTTTCGGCCTTTCCCTTCAATCAGGGGTAGCCACAGAGTATCACCAAGCTGTAAGACCGAATTGCAAATATGAAAATTTAAATTTACATAATTCATGACGTAACAGAATAAAATATTGCCAAAACATACTTATTAAATAAAACGGAGTTATCTGCGCGTAATTATAAAATTAAATTAATACAACAGCCATTTGGGCGTATGCAGAATAAAGTGGTTTAAGAAATTTGAAACTAATTACTGTAATAAAACACAGACTTTAAACATTTATTGCACAATACCATTATTAAATTTGTAGATTTTTTAAGTACTGTAGTAAACTCCTGTGACTTAAACTTTGGTAAATGTTCGAAAAAATCGTAAATTTGACAGGAAATGCGTCCCTAATGCAAGCCAGTACAAAAGCATTTGTTATACTGTAAAACCCTCATTATTGATGCATATGAATGTTGGTTTGTACCCACACGTGCAATATTTGCACCTACAGTATGTTAAAGGGGTTTCCTGCCGAGGAGGTATTTCTTCTCAAGGAAAATTTTATCCTTTTTTCCAGTGAAGACCGAAAAAAGCTTTCTTTAACGTTTATCCAAAAATCCAGTCCATGACTTTTCTTTGTTTTTTTGTCTTCGCAAAAAAAAATTACTCAACGTGGATAATTCTTACCCAAGAAGGTTATTCCATTTATCAAAAGGGAGAATAAAAATGTTTCAAAATGATCAAAGGAGGAATGCGTTCAAAAAGTTTAAAACCAATGTCATATTCGTATTACTTGCTACGCGGAAGCGCGCGCGCTTTTTTACTGCGTGCATAATCGTGGATCACTAAGTTACGAGAAGAATTGAGATTTTGATCACTAAGTTACGAGAAGAGTTACGAGAAGAATTGAGACTACTGATGACCCAAAGCATTTATAGCTTCTTTGAATTGATGTAAATTCTCATTTCTGCCACATTTCACCCGAAATCTTTATACCAAGGTTTTAACAAATCAAAAACGTTGAAGACAAAATTTAAAAAAAAATAGCTGAAAAGTAAAAAAAATTAGGTCAAAATAAAAATGACGCCATTCCAAGGTTTTTGCGCCTCGTAGATGTTCAAGAACAAGTTTAACAAAAATTGTTTTCTCAGCAGATTTGCTGGGTCAGACCGGAGAACTGGACGTGGGGAGTTGCCGCGTAGAAGTTTGTGAAGAAAAATCAACCGCCATCCCCAATTACGTCAGCGTTCTGAAGCGGATTCAGAACGCGATGAAGATGGTAAAGTTTAGTCACGTGGTTAAATGTAGAAGCAATCTCCAAATCAAAAACAAGCCTAACTCTTTCTCTTCTTCCATTGATCATCAGGATTCTCTTTTCGTAGCATTCATGATTTGTTTCTCAGCAATTAACTTTTTTTGAAAGTCCCAATCAAACCAGGTTTGAATGATC
Organism: Diplosoma virens; assembly: GCA_963680785.1. Classification (NCBI taxonomy): domain Eukaryota; kingdom Metazoa; phylum Chordata; class Ascidiacea; order Aplousobranchia; family Didemnidae; genus Diplosoma; species Diplosoma virens. The sequence continues at coordinate 38,367,527 of OY796892.1, read as the reverse complement.
AAAGAACCCAACCGTTCACATGAAATCTGCATCAATAAGCCCCCATTCTTGCAACCCCCATTCTGGTAACCGCCCATTCTGGCAATCCTTGCTTTTCCATACTTAACTCACCTTTAGGTTTAGAAACCAAGCCGCTTAAAATATGAAATTCCTCATGTTTTCTATAAAACCTTTGGATATGTGATCATATACGTCATTTTTAACAGCGAGGCATAGAAGCGCCAAAATTTGAACGGATTCGTACTTTATATTCCAAAGTCGTGTCTAAATAAAGCTGAACTAAGGTTGCTCTTAATGGTGCTTGCCAATTATCAAATTTATTTAAACAGTGGATTGGAATATGAGCCAGTGATCTACAACTGGGTGCCACGAGGAAACGCTAATCTAAACGTACTTCTATAAAGTCCAAAAAACCGTTTATTTTGCTGAAATTTGAGCTTTACAATTGTTGATTATTTGCTAACTCTAGCGAAAATATCCAACTCATTTATAAATCATAACATCAATCTTGTGTTAAATTGATTATCATCATCAACCCAGTTTGAATCCAATTTAATTCCTAGTGACTGGAGGTGGCCGTATGCATCCTTCTACTTCTGCAACTCTTCTTACGCCTTCTCTCCACCTACATCAATCTGCAGCATCTTTTTCCTTAAACCAATCCTTTTTATGTTTCCTTCGCCTTGTTCCTTCCATTTCATCTTCAGTCGGCCCTGTTTACGTTTTCCATCTACTTCATATACCATTGCCTTTGTCAAAACATCTTTCTCAGGTCGTCTCATTTTTTTTATTTCTGATCAAGGAATGCCACAAAATTTTGATAGTTTTTAAGTGCGCCTGAGTGAAAAAGCTTGTTAAGCATTGATATCAGCATAGTAAAATCAATAAGTTGCATTGTTGGTTGGTAAGTTTAAGCTCTTAAAATTCTTCACTGATCTTCATGAAACGGTTTGAGGATTTGTGAATTGATTCTCATCTCAGATGGGAAGCGGTGGAAATGCTGAAACTGTTATTAATGTTTAGGAAAGCAAAGAAAGAATGAGTTCAATGCGAGCTCTCGTGGTGAGAGGAGCACTTGCGAGCCATCGCTCAGCCATGTGGAGACGATTGTTTTCAACGAGAGAGCAAAGTATTATGATGTAATTGACGAATGTGCGTGCAAGAAATCTCCAAAGCGATGCCAAAGAATTCCGAAGTTGAAGAGATTTTTTGTTGGAACAAAATACGAATCCACAATAGATGTGGGCTCGTGTACTGGCCCCTGCAAGGGTAGGAAAGGTTAGACTTAAACTGTTATTTGAACGCGAAATCGGAAGTTATAACTTTGTTATATCCTTCCTGTAATAACTATATTTTACTGCACTATAAGAAAAACCGTCGCATCACCTGCTTTCTCGATGTGGTTAAGGGGGCTTTCCGACTTCGATCCGGGTTCGCTGATGTTTTGGTTAGGGTTAGGGTTAGGGTTAGAGTTAGAAATATTCATTTGATTCGTTTGTTGCGTAAATTATAAAAAACGCTCTTCAGCGTGGACTATCTGACGACAATATTGAGATTGCACCTGCTTTTAAATTAGAAAATTAATTGAAGACTAAAAATAATTTTTATTGCGCTTTTGCATTTTTTCCTTCAGTAAAAAATTGTCAAAAAACGAAATAGAAAAGCTTAACTTTGAATAGCGAATAAAGCAAAGTGTGTTTAATCACGTGATATCTCTTTCAACGCGTTGACCAGCAGTAACTTTTACGAACTGCTTCCAGCTGGGCCGGTTGCTGCCTTGTCATGACTATCTTTGCGATACAGTAGTTGTTTTTTACGGTTGATTTACTAAAACGCATTGAAATTTCAATCCAAATAAGTTCAACTGAATTAATTAATTTAATTGATGATGGAATGTGTTAAAATTCTGAACCGTGCTAACAAGCTATGTTTTGCAGTATATATTTACTCTGCTTTTTTGCAAAACTGATTTTCGTCGGCAGCGTGGTCCAGTGATTACGAGCGCCGTGATTGATGGCAAATGCGATCGACACGTTCCCGGTTCAAAACCTACTCGCACCATTCTCTTGTGTCCTTGAGAAAGACACTTTGCGGCACTTTCCTCTGCTTGGTGCTGTTAGCGAGAAGTTTTAAATCTCTGTTATATCTTTATAAAAACCAAAAAGTCAAAATAAAAAATTTCAATCGAACAGCATCGTCTTGGTATTTCCGGAAGCAGGCGGGGTAATTACTTGACAGTTGATCTATGTATAGCACCTCCAACGTTTTTCTGCAAGTCAGAAGAATAAATATCGAGATGAAACTAAAAAAACTAAGCGTTGAAAATTTAAGATCTAAGATTCTTTTATTTGTGTAGTGTTTCAAATACATTGAAACTCAACGCATCACCAATCATTGTTGTGTTGAAGAAAGTGAATTTAAACAGGCTCTTTGAACAAAAAGAATTTTTGAAAAACAAAAAGAATTTGAACAAAAGCTTTAGATAGTTCTTTTTTAATAAAGAAACTTTAATTTCAACTTTAAATTTATTCAGAATTGAAACAGTTTTAACTTCCAATAAAAATTTAATTTTTTCGTTTATTTCTAAGTAAATCAACTAAGTCTTGTTGTTATTTTTATATTTTTACTGATTCTATGGGTTAACAGCAAAATATTTTCCCGAAACATTAATCAAACTTGTTTCAGGGGAGAGGAGTTGCCGGGCCACTCGTGCAGTTTCCCAGACCGCGATGGGGCCCAACGGGGTGATCTCTGTGCCGACAATTGGGGAGTGTCGGTGTGAGCATTCTTGTTACCGCCAGCATTTTAATGTCGCCCTTACCGAGTCAGAGCTAAAGGATGATCGGACGAGAAAGCTCAAAACCAAGGTCGCAGGTTTGATTCTTGGCATAGTTTCCCAGTATGTTTGATCGCTCATCCGCACAGAAACTTATTTTGTACTTTATCATAGCGATTATAAATAGACGATGTTTGAAGGGTTCGAAAGGACTGGCTGGCTCTGGGAGTGGTCACGTGATATAGACCTACACATGACCAGTCCACGTAACGAACGAGTTTTCTGCTGTAAAAAGTAAATTTTATAAAAGTTTTAGTTCGACCCAACCCGGAACCAAACCCAGTCGATTGTATTTGATTGGAACGAGAAGTTACATAAACAGAATAATTTCTTAAACAAAACAAATCTTTAACGATATTACACGATCACGATATCACGTAATCACGATATTACGTGATCACAATATTACATGATCACGATGCTATGTGATCATGTAATGCCGTGATTACGATTTTATTCAGTTTTTGCCGCTATTCTCGTTCACGCGTTGTAGATTGCAGGTGGTGGATATGGGTCGATGCGTGGGTTCCTGTCGGCCTCTCGAACACTGCGTCGCGTGGTCGAAAAGAGGGAACTAGTGCCTTATGTCCCTCGAGGCTTCTGATGTCAAGTGCATTCCAGTCCGGGTCCGTGATGTCAAATATACGGACGTGCTAGGGCGCGAGCGAAGCACGACCTAGATTCGACGTTGCGGCTGCGCTTAACATTGCGCTTGCATTGTTACGCCATTGAAAAAGCGTCTCCAGAAACCGCTCCGAAGTTGTGCCAGCGGAGAGCAGATTATTTTGCAACAATTATTAAGTTTCTGTTTTTGTTTGCTTATTATACGATAATGGTTTGAAACTGGTGTTGCGTCTTTCAAAGAAGCGATTAATCTTAGAGTTTAGAAAGTCGCTGGGCGTAGATTGAGTGCTTCGAGAAAACGCGTTTGTTTATACAAATTCGATCGACCGGTGGCAAAAAGAACAGGTGTCGATTAATTAATTACGTCGAAACAAATAAGCTTTGTCTCAAACAAATTACTGTTTGTTTCTATAAACAAAAGCCATCGCAAGCATTATGATATCATAGACAAACCTAAATTTAAATGTTCAAATAAAATAAAGTTTACTTGAATGTTGGTTCCCTGCTGTGTTTCGTTGTATTCGCTCACTTTAACCAGATGGCCCCAATGGGCCCCAACGCCACTTGCGCTTCTTTCTAATTTTAATGTTTTTCGAGTGTGCATGCGCTGGTTTAGTAAGTCAATTTCACACGTCAGAGAGAAAAAAGCGAGAAGTTTGATCACGCGCATCCCGCTGCGACAGGTGTGCGGATGAGCTCGAGTTTGTCGATTGAAAGTGGCAGGACAACTGTGAATCGTGAGTACAGCTGTAGCGAGAAGTCGAGTTAAACAGCGGCATGAGTTTAGTCAAAATTTTCTGCTTCGTTTTATTGTTAATAGAGGCCGGAACTAAACGACCCCACCGAAAACGCTCGGCGGCTTTGGTTTGGCAGAGCCCCTCTATAGATGAGAGTTTAAATTTCAGAAACAAAGAAAGCGAGTGGATTCAGGATCCAACCCCAGCCTCACCCGTAGCTGAGGAGGATTTCAGGCGTGCGGCCGCAGAAGAGCTGCTCGGAGCGTTCAATCTTCAGGTGACGTCATTATTTGATATCAGTTGGAAAGGGGGAGTATGAGCTTGTTTGGTCTAATTTTCATGTCAATCGAATTACCGAACACGAGGGTGAGTGGCAGCAGGAGGCAACAACAGAAAACTATCCAATATAAAATTAAAAAATTTTCTTCAAAATGTTTTCGCATATGCCAATGTTAGAATTTCGGACTACTTTGTTTTGAATAGGATCACAATTTTTTAAACACTTAAATAAACACTGACCGTAGTTGGCGTTGTTGCTGCTTGGTTGAAAATTTTTTAAAGTTTTTTAAATCCCTTGGTCGACACTTCAAAACTTGGCAACGCGTAAACCCCCAGAAGTGCAACTTTCGCCTTTCTTCGCGTGAAAGAATTGCAAAAAACTTATTGACAATATACCGAGACCACAAAATAACGAATTCGGTGTGACCGATGGCAACCGGCGAGAGAAATTGAAATTATCAGTGGTTATTCAATAAATTTTTTTTTAAACCATTACATTTGAACTGGCTTGTTATAATTTTTTCAATATTGGTCAAAATTCTTTGTTCATTTTTGCTTCAAGTTTGTCTTTCTGTTAATGCTAAAGCAATTGATATAAATTTAGTGCTATTTCACGATGGTAAATTAGCTGTTCTATATACTTAGACAAAGCTACGTCGACTATTAAAATCCAGAAAAGTTCACTTTGTATTTTTAATCACTCGAGTTTTAATTACAGCTCACTTTATCAAGCATAACGCACTCTAATAAAGATAAAAATACAACCGAAATTTCATATACAGTATTTCCCCGTTGTTGTAAATTTTTTTGGTTACATGGGTATCTTAATTCCTTTACATCTAAAGAAGTAACCAGTAGCTCACAAAACTTGGTACGATCAAACAAACTCTAACAACCCTCTATGTATAGCGCCTTCGACGCTTTCCTGCAAGTCAAGAGGATAAATACAGAGATGAATGTAAAAACATGAAAAGACTTGAGATCATATTTTTTTGTTAAAAAGGCAAAAATTTATCAACAAGGATTCAACATGGTAAATACGCTTAATTACAACAAAACCGAAGATTAAACTGTTCATTAAGTTTAAGGTAATTTATATCGTTGCAAATGTAGCCCAATTCGAAATACTTTATGTTTTCTAAATTTTCTGGTAGAATTGCAATACGCAGTCGGTTTTGTGTTTTTTCAACTTGGCAGATTTATTTGTTGCACTTTTTTAAAAGTTTTGTCAGTCATTTTTTTTCTCAATTATTCTCTTAACTTAATAATAACAATAAAAGTACACTAAACTACGCAAAAACAGTAAACCTTATATAATCAATAACCAAACAAACACCACCGGTCATTCAGATTAGTCTAATGGAATTTCTCGACCAACTTTTAAACCTGCATCACGAAAAGTAAGTGGCCCACATACGGATCTTATCTCTCCCCACAGCGCTGGGCGTCGAACCCAGGACCAGGGGTCGAATCGAACCCGAAGGGCGAATCTGCGTTAACCGATTTTTTGTAAACCTGAACCGAAGCTAACTTTAAAAAATAAAATTTGCTAAACCTGAACCGGAACATTATTTTGAACAATTCCGGTTCGGCACTCTGGTTCTAATTTTTGATTTATTTATAAATCACAATGTTGCGTTTGAAGCTGCCACGATTCGTATGTTCTTTTACTTGTTGTGCGGTATTACGAAGACGTCATTGACATAAACAATTTTATTGGGTAATCATTTAAAGCAAAAAACCGATGTGCGTTGGATGCAGTTGGCATCTGCTTGGGTGGGGGCGAAAGAGGAATTTGCCTTCTCGGGTTTCGAATGTTACTAAACACCGGTAATATATAAATTTGCATTAAAATTGCTTTTTGTTTCTGCCGCTGGAAGTGACGCGTTAATTTCTTCATTATAAACTTGAATGATTAAATGTTTGTTTTGACTAACAAAAGTATAGCTACGTAAATTACATCTCATATTCATAAATCTACTGTGTAGAGCAGCCACTGAAAAATGTTTGGAGAATTTCTTGGTTTATTTTGATCTAATAGACATAAAAGACTCCATCTATTTATAAGAAAGTTTTAAGACTTTGCAATTGGTATAAATAGTTCCTAAAATATGATATCAAACATAAAATAACAAAAAGATCCGCTTTCACTTTCAGCGCTCGCAAAATCATCGCAGGGCATTCATTCAAACTTATTGAAATATACAAATTTAGTTTAACAGCCGAAACCAATGGCTTTCGTGTCAATCTATTTAGTATTTGATTTTTAAAAAACTGTAGCTACAAAAAACTTTTTTCTTAAAAATCGTTTTAAAAATGTTTGTGAACAAAACTATTTTTTATATCTCCTTCCTTCCAAGACAAGTGTAGTTGATCCCGTAATTGGACACTATGAGGGTGCGAATTATGTCCACGGTCATAATGCTTGTCAGAAAAAACTTGAACCGGGACCAAACGGAAAAAATAAAAATTTTCTGAACCTGAACAGAAACAATACTTGAAGGGTTCAATGCTCAGCTTAGGGACGCCTTTGTTTTTGAATAAAACTTTTTAAGTAATCTATCTGACCAGAATAGCCAGCAAGATATAAATGTTCAGGCAACTGTGCGTGATAAAAATTTTATGTCGTTCTTTAAGTCGTTTCCAATAAAAACAGTTATCATGTCTTGGGCTTTTTGTCCTTTTGCGAAATCTAATCTTGAAAAGTTTTTGAAAACATCGATCTAATCCAAAACTTATCCTTTTCGCCTCTCGTTTAAACCCTCCTTTTTACATTTGCAGTTTGCGCGTTTTTCTGCAGCTTTTTTGAGACAGGTTTAAAGCTTCGTTAACTCTTCATACCCCACAACAAGAGGGGCTAACTCATTCCAAATATGAAGAAAAACTTAAAATGTTATTTGACCAGGTACCACGGGAAAAATATTTTAACAAAACAATGAAGAAGCCTCCCAAATATATGGTCGACTTGTACAATGCGATCGCGTACCGGGACGGGACCACGAAGTCACCGGATCGTCTGCCAGCGGACATTGTTCGGAGTGTGCCCAGCCGGGGTGAGTCCTGCAACGTTGCACAGAGATCCTAATTATCGAGATCCGAAAAACAAAAACATTGTAAACTGGCATTTTAGTAAAAGTGGAACTGTTTTCAAGGTTCTTAATCATATGACTTGATTTTGTTATGGTAATGTTGAAACAGATTCTTGAAATTGATTAAAAAGATTAATTATTATTTTTATGTTAAATGTTTGTAAAGCACTCAAAAAATCTAAGCCGCAACTAAATATAATCAGTAGATTGCTTGAAAGCTGTTCCAGGCAAGAATGCCTTTAATTGGATGCAAATAGAGCGGCTGCACCAGGCCCCCCCTTAAAAACAACAAAAGTGGACGCCCTTCGCGAGATATTGCTCTATTTTTCATAGTAGCACCGTAATGGTGGCATCCCTAAAATAAAGATTTTTTTAGAGATCACTTTGTTTTGATACACTAAAAAGTTGCCGGCCCTAAAACCATGATCTTTTCTTAGAAAACACATTGTTTTTGGTGTAGTAATAGTGTTCCCTAAAATGAAGACTTTTTTAGAGATGGCTTTGTCGCTTTGATTCGGAACACTAAAAAGTGGCTCACCCTACTTTTCTTGCGCCGGGTCCCCTTTTTGTAAGGCCATCACTGGTTCCAGGTAGAATACCTGCCAGTTGTCTTGGGAATCGGGGGCACACAAGAGTTGTGCCGAATATTTATTTGCAATGGCGCTCCCTAATTCCATTGTACAATTCTTTGCAAAGATGCAACCAGCAAATGCACTACATAACTCAGTTTCGTGTAATTGTGATTTTGTAGGCCCCCAGTGCCCGAAGATTTGTCGATTTAATCTTAATCACTTAAAAGTGCAAGAGACAATTACAAAAGCGGAACTTCACATTTTTGTTAAAAAAAGAAAAAGGAGTAAGCGTTCGTGGAATAGCTATGTCATGAAGATTTACCAAATGGTGAGTTAATGTTTTGTAATTTCCGGTCACTGAGTTTGCAATGTTTAACAAATTTTATGTCGTTCAGATTTCGAGCAATAAAACGTCGCTCATAATCTCGCGACGACTTCCGGTGCAGAACCACGGTTGGGTGATCCTTCCCATATCGTCAGCGGTGAGTGAATAAAACCCAACACTCGCCCCTTCGATTAGCAAGAGACAGTTAAAGCTTCGCATGTTGTCACTCGACATTCAAGAAGCGGCGCTGCTTGACTTATTTCGCCCGCGACTTCGAGCTCGGCTCGGTCTGGTTCTCGATGTAGATCGAGTTGTGGTCAGATATTATGTGCACGTGATCTTTTCTGTTGTGGCAGGTGACATCATCTTTGGCGGGAAACCGGGGAAACTTCACTTTGTTAATCAAAATGATTAAAGGCAATGGGAAGAAAATCAATCAGCTAAACATGCCCGCTGATAAGCTTCCGATGGTGGTAATATTCAGCAAAGATGGGAGCTTTAAACCTCGTTCACTCGAAACCAACACTGGTAAGCGCAGTAAGGTTGTTAAGGTCTCGGTTCAAAGCTGCAAGTTGCGATTAACAAAAATATTGCTTTTTATCAATCGTGTCGTCGTTTGGAGGGGCATCCACTCCAAATCAGACACAAACAGGACTGGAGTCGAGGGTTTATCCTTTTACTACCCCATGCTGCTGTATTGCCCGGAGCAAATGCTGGCTATGATGTTGTTAACCCAGCATCGAGTTTCGTCATCCAAAACTGTTAGACCTCGTGCCTCGTGTGGTGACCGATGTATGTGGTACGCTATTAGAACATGGTCTGCGGTTTGTTCAACGGTGCCACACTCGTAATTCGGTGAAGGAGCGAGACCCCGTTTGTGCATGGACGAATGGAATCGCCCAACACCAATTCGCAGGCGGTTGAGCTTAACCGAAGCTGCTCGGGGTAAGCCCATTCCAACAGGCCTTGCACCAGTCCTGGGCACGAAAACACGGAGCCTGGAACCATTTTCATAGTACTCCGCATTCCATTTATGATTCGTCCACTCAGAAGCGCGGATGCCAAGTCTGGCAAGGTTGTTCAAAAGATTGCCCATAGCTGGCGCAAATAGACCTCTGGATCTTAGCCTCTCTTGGCAAGCATTAAAGGACCTACTTAAAAGATAATACAAGATATGATTAGGGTTCAGAGATCCAAGGTAAGGCAAGGAGAGTGTCAGTCCCAGTCGGCGAAGCTCAGCTGGCTGAATGCCTGAAAGTGTGGTAGGTGGTCCGTTGGAGTGGGACGCAGGCATCCAGTAACTATGCGAAAGGCGTGGTCCAACACACTGTCTATGAGGCGAGTGTGAGCGCTGCGACACCAAACTGGTACGCAGTACTAAGCTATTGAGTGGACTAGAGATAAGGCGGCTATGGTGTTTTGGCACCAGCACCTCAGCAGTGTGACACGCGAGGATAGTTTTTTGCGCAATGCCACTAAATGATGACGAAATGTGAGCGATTATTTTTCCAGCTTTACCTCAAGATAGGTAGGGTTTGGACAGAACAGTAAAAGTCTATTATTGTTGTAGACTTCTAGCTCAGGTTTGGCCTCTCGGTTATTTAAGTGAAAGGCTGCCGTCACCGTCTTAGTGTGACTGAGCTTCAACCTCCAAGTCTGGAGATACGCTGAAAGTGTAGACATGTCTTGGCTTAAAGTCCCCTTCAAGTCCTTCCAGTTTCCAGAAGAGTGCAACAATGCTAAATCATCAGCATAAGCAAAGTTTCTGGAAATCATGAAAGGAAGATCGTACGTACAGATGTTAAATAGGAGAGGAGCCAAGACCGATACCTTAGAAATGCCGTTTTTTAGATGGCGTAACCTGCTCCAGATGGCAGGTGCTTTCTTGCAGCCTGGGACGTGAGTACGTTTGTTATTGCTCTCAAACATGACAGAACAAAACCAAACCTTCCAAAACGGAAGGTAGCCACCCATTCCGATGTTCAGCGAGGGTCTGCTAATCGGCAAATGTCCTTTTCAGGACGGGGCAATACCTAGAATAAACGGCCTTTTTCAGGGCACATTGCCAAGACCACTATTCTTCAGTTGAACATCGAAGGTCTCACTGCATGCAAGATTAACGTTCTTCATACCTTGCTCTGCAATCTGAGGCACTCGCCATTATTCGTGTTCTTACCGATTTTAAAACTTTTTTCAGTTTCAAAGGAAATTCTTTCGCTGCTCGACAGAACAATCGCGCGGATCCGACTTAAAAGAAACTTCAGCGAGAGGAGGTTGCACAACAAGCGTGACGCGAACTCAGATAAAAAAAAACATCAACTCAAGAGAAAATTTACTTTTAAAAAGAAACAATCCTGGTTTGAGAATTATACGAACAACTTCAACGTTGGCCCCCAGTTTTTTCGGGGAGAAAGTTTCATGACAAGGAGGTTGTCAAAAAAAAGATATTTTCAGACATTTTCCGTTGTATCGGACTTGCGATCTCAAGGCTTATCTTGTCGGCGCTACCCTCTGTACGTCGACTTTGATGAGCTGGGATGGTCTGACTGGATCGTATTTCCGCAAGGGTACAACGCCTACCAATGCAAGGGGAGGTGTACCTTCCCGCTGAGCAAACAACACAACCCAAGTAACCATGCCCACGTTCAAAGCGCCATGTATGTGCTCCTTCTGGGAAGGAAATCTGTCAGCCAACCTTGTTGCACTCCCGACAAACTGTATGACGTCAATTTCCTTTATTTCGACCAGGAGGAAAACGTAGTCCTTCATCGCTTCAAAGACATAGTCGTGGGTTCGTGTGCCTGCCGATGATCGGGCCTCTGGCATAAGTCGATGCGATGGGAAGCGACTTTGATTTGGGTTTGCAAAACGAATGATCACGTGATGCTGTGACCCTTGCGTGGCATCGTTTTGAAATAATCACTTCCTGGTTTTATATTGAAATATCTTAAAAAGAAACGTCACTTGTTACAACAGACAATCCAACAGTTTCATAAACGTGAACTTTGTGGCAGACAATTGTTTGCAATTCTTTTGTGTTCCTTGAAAGCGATTAAAAATGTTAATCAGCATTAGATTACTTTGCGGATCCATTCACTATTTTTTATTTTATTTAATTCTTATATTTATCCTCTTGACTCGTAGCAAAAAAACAGCGTATGCGCAATACATGGCGCAATCCATTACCCCGATCTGCTTCCGTAGATTTTATTTTATTTCTATATTTATCCTCCTGACTCGCAGGAAAACGACAGAGGCGCTAATGCATAGGGCAAGCAATTACTATGACCTGCTTCCTGACATACCAAGATATTGCTGTCCGTTTGAAATTTAATATTTTTTTATTTTTTTAATTTTTATCTCTATATTTATCCTCCTGACTCGCAGGAAAGCGACGGAGGCGCTATACATAGGGTAAGCAATTACCCCGACCTGCTTCCGGAGATGCCAAGATATTGCTGTCCGCTAGTAATTTAGTAGAGATATGACTATAATTTAGAACTGCTTGTCAAGACCACCGATTGAAATTTAGAACTGCTTGCCAAGACTACCAAGCAGGGAAGTGTCGTAAAGTGTCCTTCCCAAGGACACAAAAGTATGACGCGAGTAGGTTTTGAACCTACACCATGTCAATCATAATCCCAGCGTTATAACCATTCGACCACGCTGCGGACAGATGCCACGATATTGCTGTCCGGTTGAAATTTTTCTTTGGTTTTTCATATTAACAGAGATATGACTGAAATTTAAAACTGTTTGCCAAGGGCATCAAGCAAGGAAAGTGCCAAAAGGGCTTTTTTCCAAGGACACAATGGCACGAGCAGGTTTTGAACCGAGACCATGTCGACCACAATCAGGGCGATCTAACCATTTGACCACGCTGCCAACATGTTCTCCGATAGATAATTCTGTGCAGGTTAACTTTTTTTTTGCCGTGAAGTTCCTGAATCCAACGAATCTTACCGATTGTCTTCTTAGGACAGACACTTAGCAACTCAATAGGGTCACGGTGCTGGCCTACATTGAGGCCCTGCTTAAAGCATGCAGCAGCATACGGGCCGTTACAGCTACGCAAAAAGCAAAATTTGCGGTGTCGATTTTGTAACACAAGGTTACACTTTGACATCACAACAATTTAGCCTAGTATACGTAGGACTGCCGCGAACGGTTGGAAACAACTATGTTGCATTCGGTCAACCAGGGAACCAAGTTTGCTTCCTGACCGATGCTTATCTTATTAATTAATCTAAGTGAAAATTAAAATTTGGGGCACATATATTAGGCCTTACATACTCAATTTTTTACCCGAATAGTTTGTGTAATTAAACTTTTGAAGAGATAGGGATGACTTCAACTAAACTTTAGTTTAAAAGTTATTTGATTAGTCGCTATTATCATAAACGCAATTAATTTGAAAAACTACAGGCTATAGCCTTAATACAGTGTTTTTTAAAGGTATTTAGCTCCCCCAGAAGGAATTTGTAGTCCTTAGAGAGGAATAAACGTTGAAAGAGAAATTGGAAACGAATTTGAATAAAATGTAAATTTATTAAAAATTATCTATGAACTTCCATTTAAAATATCGATAAACCCTTTAGCCTACAGTTGCAGTATGACAGCTTAAGCCAACCTATTAGAAAGTTAAAATTAAAATTCTGTGTTTGATCAAAAAACGTGCTAACTTTTTTGATCCAATTAACGACAGAAAACTTTAAACGATATTGACTTAATTAACAATCAGACGAACTCGCTCTCAACCAAACATTGAGCCAAAAGGAGGGGCCAAAAGTAGGTATATAGTTATTAAATGCATGGTTTAAGTCCAAGAGTAGGTTTGTAGTTTTCATGTAGGCGTTTCTAAAGTTTAAGAATGCCAGAAATATCTTAGACAGAAACTGTTTAATTTCTCTGGTGCTTAAAATGTCCTCTGGCAACATTGCAACATTCTTCACACCTGTCTAGAACACTCTGACACACAGTGCAACATTAAGGCCCGTTTCCACTATGAGCGTGAAAAGCATTCTATGTTTGTTTTATTGATTTTAACCGCTCGCTTCAATCAAAGATGAATAAAAGAAACAAGGAATGCGCTTTTCCACGCTCGTAGTGGAAACGGGCCTTAAATTTTAATTTTCATCAGTTTCTCTGAATTTGTTATGAATGTAATCTTTTAATTCATTTACTGTTTCGGGATTCTTCTCATACACCTTGTTCTTTGCAATACCGCCTCCCAAAAAAGAAATCCATTGGTGTTAGGTGAGCGTGGTGGCCATTTCTTCAAAACCAACGCTGTATAAAGACTTTGTTAAAATATTCTCTTAATCCAAGCACATAATATGGAGATGCTCTATCTTGCTGAAAGAACAGTTCATCGAAATTAGGTTTGGTTTGGAGTTGCGGAACTACCACTTCATGAAGCATTTTCAAGTAATTCTCACCATTCACAGTTATCCATGAAAAAAATAATTTATAACTGTATACCTACTTTTGGTCCATTCTGTATTATTCCAACCACCCACTCAGTACGATCTATATTTCAAAATACTGGCCGTCAACAGCTCAGTGTTGGCAATTTATTATCAGCGGCCTAGCTTATTGTCTTTGATTGTCGTTTAGTTTTTGGGTATCAATGAAACCTTGGTAACTAAAAGAAAATCGAAAAATGACCTAATAATAGCTAGGGGCACTTTAAAGATGACTAAAATAATTAGTTAGCCTTGGTTAGTGGCAAAAATAAAAAATAATGTTTTGTTACAAAAATTGAAAATATGAAATTCTGAGATCGCGCAAATTCAAAGATCGCGTTTCTAAGACAAACAATTAAACAATCAACTAGTTTAATTCACAACCAAATAACAGAAACATCTGTTCCGATTTCTGGCTGACCCGAGACAACTGCTGCTTTAAGAGAGAACCGCAGAACACCTCAAGCAGCGAGTGTGGCAAAAACCGGCACCATCGCGCAAATGGTCTGCACACGGGCGACAGGAGGTTATGTTTTATCACTGCAAGCTTCTTTTTTCTTCTTCAAGGGATTATCGACATAATTAAACAAGCGCGGGCCCAACATCTCAATGTTGTTCTTCCCTCTCTGATACCAGAGCTTCTGACACATTCCGAACTTGAGACAACGACGATGCTTGCAATTGCGACACATGCGGTAACCCTCCACAACCTGCACAACACCAAATATTGTTGCTGACGATCACCACGCTAGCTCATTCGTGGTGATATCTAGCGATGAAACATTTGGGGCAGAAAATAACCAAATTAAATTTTTAGCCTAAACAAAAGCGGCTTGCATTAAAGTAGGTTTCTGTTGTAAGTGATGTAAGACCTCATTGCGAGGGTGTATTATCTTACAAAGGTTTATTTTACTTGAAGTTTTCTTTTTGTTTACTTTTGATTGATACGTACATGAGCTGGTGTAAGCTGGCCCTTAGAGCCAACAACTCATTCAACTATATCATCACAAAATCTATGCATGGGCCAACACAAGTAATTTTCATATAAACAGATAAAACTACAACCACATTTTCATACCAGACGAAACACCCCGAGAATTCTTGGAATCACTCCTGAACCGAAACTGACATTCTCACAACACACGAACCTCACCGTGAAAGTTTGTCTTTCAATTCTTAAATTCCCTGAATACCGGACAAACTTTCCGGAAAATCTTCTAAATCTCAACTCCCCCCTCCCTCTTACATCCCAACCCTGTACCCTCATCCATAAACACTCCAAATCCCCCATCCTCATTCACAAACACCCACAAAACAATATCTTCAAAAATGAACCCTCACTCCAAAACAACCATGAGTAACCCCACCAACCTTCCCAACCACCCCCAACTAATTTTTAATTACCCTTCCTCAGCGTCAACTATACTCCTCCTCAAACCCAACATACCATCTCTCCTCTCACACAATCTTCTTTCCACCCTTCCTCTCCCTCTCGAAACAACCTCCGAATCCTACAGTGGAACGCTAATGGGATTCGCCCCCGTCGTACTAAACTCATACATTTTCTCTCTCAAAATCAGTACGATCTCATCTCCTCTGACTCCACTTTCCGCATACCCGGCTACAAAACACTCCAAAAGAACCGTTCAATGACAAAGAGAGGAACCACCATCTCTACGGAAAACCTAGGAGGTGATGTACTCATACTTGTCAAAAACGGTCTAACCTACACTTCCCTCTCCTCCCTCGATCCCAGTTCCGACTATTTAGCTATCACAGTTAAAATAAAAGGAGCCTCACCTATACATCTTTTCAATCTCCTACCCGCTCTTCTTCCTCCAACTCTCTCCCAAAATCCTTCTCACCTTTCCTCTTACCATCATCCCCCATTACTTACATCTTTGGCGACTTTGACAGCCATCATTCATCCTAGGACTCCCACTCACCGGAAGACCAATCAGAAAAGATCTGTTCGATTGGCTCCTTTCTTCTCATCTGATACCCATCAACAACCCCGAACATCATACTCTACTACATCGTGCCACCGAAAACCGCTCCTCCCCTGATCTCTCTCTAATCCCTGCTCAAATAGCCTCTAAATGCACATGGCAGACTCTTCCAAACCTCGGTTCAGATCGTCTTCCTATCTCTATCACCATTTCTACCTCCCCTCTAATTAACTCTTTCCACCACCCCCCTCATTTAACTACAATAAAGCTCGCTGGGATGATTACCTTACTTATATTGATACCCACTGCCCTCCCCCCTCTGACTTTACAACACTTTCTCTTTCTGAAGCCACCCACACCTTTACCAAACTCCTCATTAATGTTGCCACTTCTGTCATTCCTTTCGGCAGCATCAACCGCCCTGCTAAAGCCTGGTGGTCTTTTGAAGTCGCAGATGCCGTCGCGAAACGCCGAAAGGCATTTGCAAAGGCACACTGTTCCAAAGAAGACCACCAAAACTATATCGCCACTTCTAGATATACCTCCACTTTGATATCTAAGGCTAAAGCTAAGTCATGGCAGAAAACTTGCTCTAGCCTTTCTCCTAAAACCCGTCCCAGTGAAGTCTTCTCTCTACTTCGCTCCATCTCTGGCTCCCCCTCTCCAATTCAAGTGACCTTTCCAACTTTCCAAGTTGCCATAACCCTGTAGATTGTGCCAACCATATTTCTTCACATCTACAGTATAGTCCCATTTCTCTACTCAAACCTCAAAGCCTTTTCGAAGCACCGAGAAAGCTCAGATGAATCATATCAGAACTGCACACTGAAACACCGTGCACTTGACTTTCTGCTCACCATTCTCTTTTCTTGAACTCTCCACAGCTATCTCTCAACTCTCAACCTCAACCTCTTTAGGTCCTGAACAAATTACCTACCCTCTTCTAACCCACCTTCCATAATCAGCACTACACTTTTTTCTATATATCTTCAATCTTTCTTGGTTAACTCACACCTTCCCATCTACCTGGAAACAATCAACAATCATCCACACCCTCAAACCGAGAAAACCCTCTGACTCACCTTCCTCATATAGACCCATCTCTCTTACTTCCTGCACCTCCAAACTCTTCGAAAGAATGGTTTTTGGACGACTAACCTATTTTCTAGAACAACAAAGCACTCTCTCACCCGTGTAAGATGGTTTTAGACCTGGTAGATCGACTGTAGATCAGGTTTTCCTCCTCTCGCAGTCAATCGCAGATTCCTTCCACCAATCTACACCAGGCGCACGTACAGTCCTCGCCACTGTGGATTTTGCAAAAGCTTTTGACTCAGTTTGGCACTCTGTCCTCCTTTCTAAACTTCTCTCATTAGATCTTCCTCTTTGCTTTGTCGAATGGATACGATCCTACCTCTCAGATCGCCGTTCGAAAGTCCGCATCTGTAATTCATACAGTCGTCCTTTCCGTCTCCGAAGAGGAGTTCCCCAAGGTTCAGTTCTTGGACCAGTTCTCTTTTTCTTATATATCAATGACCTTCCTACTTTCCTCCCTACATCTGTTAAAACCTCACTCTATGCAGATGACCTAGCCATCTGGGCCTCCTCCCCGAATGTTGAGTGTGCAATTTCCACAGTACAAGCTGCCCTCAATAGACTGGTGGAATGGTCCTCAAAGTGGCGCCTCCCTCTCAACCCCCTCAAATGTGAAATGTCTTCTTCAGCTTAGACCCCTACCAATCACGTATACAACCTTTTCTATACATTCTTAACACCCCACTTAAATTTAACCCTTATCCAACCTTTCTCGGTGTAATCTTCGACCGCACTCTCTCTTTCAAACATCATGTCCTATCCTTACGGAAAAAGTTTCACAGCCGATTCCGTGCTTTCCGCTCTATCGCCTCTGCCTCCTGGGGTTCATCAAAAGAATCCTTATTTACCTTATACAAAGCCTTCATTCGCCCCATCCTTACATACCCTTCCCCAGGCTGGTTTCTTTTCTCATCTCCTACCCACATCACCTCCGTGGAAAAGATGCATAGATCTTCCTGTAGAGTAATCACAGGCTGTCTATCGTCCACTCCTATCCCTTTACTTCATATAGAAGCACTTCTTCCTCCACTACGCGTCACCCTCACCCAACAATCCCTCTCCTTCTTTGAACGAGCCCTCGGACTACCTTCAACCTTTCCGCTAGCCTCTCTAACAAATTCTAACCCCCGCACACGTCTTGAGAAAGGCTCATGGAGATCCTTCTCCCGATCTCATAACCTTACCCCTAATCTATATCTTGTTCGTGAACCTTTAATTCTCTGCCCTCCTAACCTCCCTGGTCTGCCCCATCTACTTACACGATTTCACTCCACCTCTCATCCCCATGCTCTCGCAAAGACTTCTCCTCCCTTCGCAACACCACAGCTACCTCCCATCTTTCCTCCCTATTCCATAGCGATATCTCTGCCTGGACGGACGGTTCCCTTACCTGACGGGCTGGGGCAGGGTGGTGCAGGGGTACACATCAAGTGTTCAAAGTGCGTCACTGCTACCTCGCTCTCCTTCTCGATTGGTCTCTGGTCTACCAGTTACAGTGCTGAGACTATCGCTATCCTACATGCTCTTGAGTGGTGTATCTCACACTCCAAGACCTGTAACTTTGAATCTATCACCCTATTTTCTGATTCTTTATCTGTCTTATCAACTCTCTCTGCCCCTCTACCATATTTAATCCCCAAATTTCTATCCGACGCCCAATCCCTCCTCAATTCTCTATCTAAATCCAAGGTAGTCCATTTGCAATGGATACCTGGTCACTCTTTCCTCCCAGGTAACGATTTAACTGACTCTCTAGCTAAAACCGGTGCCTCCCTCGATCCCTCCAACATATCAGTGTCCCTCGCACCCTTATTTCCTCTCAAAGACAATCCCTCTACACCAGTTGGAGACGCAGTGTCCAATCTGGTCTCTTTCTACACCAAATCCTTCCAGTATCTCCCGAGGAGCTCACTCTTTCTCGCTCCGCTCGCTGTGCTCTCTCCCGTTTACGCTGCAACGGGCACAGCACTCTCCTTAACTCTTATCTCCACAGGGTTGGTCGAGCCGAGACTCCTTCATGCAGCAACTGTGGTTCTAAATCACAGGACCTTTCACATCTCGTGCTAGACTGCCCTGTACTGGACCATCTGCGTCGGGCCATATTCGGCCATACCCTTTCTCTTCTGGACCTTTGGTCCCGTCCGTGGGGAGTCGCCCGATTACTGGCACTCTGCGGAATTGATCCACCCTTACCCTAAGAATGGGTCGGGTAAACCCACCACCACCAACACCACCAACACCACCATCACGACTACGCACGAAGCAAAGACTTGGGATTGCAGGTAAAGACTTTTTTTTTAATCCTCACCTGCTATTTTGGGACGGGAGAAAATGGATACAGATTGAAAGTGAAGACCTTTTTTTATTTAGTTTTCAGTATATTTTTCAGACGAAATTGTGTGAAATTTTGCCATCTCCACGATACATTTCTCAATCCCGGAATTTCCCCAAAGTTTAAATTTTTTTCCCGGGAAATCATCAATCCTAGTCACCATCACGAAAGCATAACAAACGTTTAACATTCTGAAAACACTCACTTTTACCAAGTGAGGTAAACAAAAGGAACTAATCGTTTCTATATTAAAATCTATCACTTGTCCTATTTTGGAATACACAAACACCATATGGAGAGCTCTATCATATCAAACACCAACATGAAAAATCTCCAAACCATTCAAAACACAGTTGCTACTGGCTGCACACGAGACACAAACTCTCAACACCTGCACCACAAAACCAAGGTCCTTCCAAAAAACACCCATCTCAAACTTCATGTTACTCAATTTAAACAACCAACTCATACACAAATATAACCTTTACATGATCTTAATGATACTCAGATCCATACAGAAACATGAAAGCCACATTCTTTCATAACAATGAGCACACTAACATCATTATCTCAAAACTAGACATAAAAGCCAAGGAATGCACAAAAAACCTCAAATACATTCACACTACCATCACCTCACAATACCTCAGTTCTAAAAAAAAACAACAAAGTTACTAACACCACACCCTATGACATTCATTTATCATGCATACAATACTGGCACAGCTCAGAGCCAAGAAATCATCACTCTTGCAAAGTTTTATTTTATATTATTTTTATTTTATTTCATTTTATTATTGCTCATAATCAACATGGTCTTGGTTCAAAACCAACTCACGCCATTCTGTTGTGTCTTTGGGAAGGACACTTTATGGCACTTTCCCCTGCTTGGTGGTCTTAGCAAGCAGTTCTAAATTACAGTCATATCTCTATTAAATTACAAGCAAACAGCAATATCTTGGCATCTCTGGAAGCAGGTTGGGGTAATTGCTTACCCTATGTATTAGCACCTCCGTCGCTTTCCTGCAAATCAGGAGGATAATATAGAGATAAAATAAAATATATAAAAAAAGTCTTTGAAAGCAGCAGAGGTAATCTAAAAGTGGGAAACTAGATTAACTTCTTTGGGAGGTTAAGGGATGGCTCCTACAAGATACCTTTGGAAGAGGGATAACAACAACATGAGCTGGTGTTAAGTCACATTCTCTCCAACTCATTGTTCAACTAAATTTTGTCAAACTGCATAATTCACCAAACACCAAACATCTGTCCATATAATTGATGCAACAACAAAAAATTTTTCCAAAAAATCAAACAATAAAATTAAGTATTTTTAAGAAAAAAGCTGACAAAAAGTGACCATCCTTGAAAAACCAGATGCCAGATACAACCAAATCAGCTGTTTTATGGCTACTTCATTAAGATGTAAGCTCACCTTCCAATCTTCTTCAGCCGGTACGGGAATGACGTCATCGGCATCAACAGGCCTGGTCTCGAGCTTCCTGTAGATGACGAATTCCCCGTTCCGCTTGAGTTGGGTGTGGCCGATGTCGTCTTTCGTCGGGATTCCTTGAGGGAATCTGATTGGGTGAATTCTGCAACATCAGCCAATGAGTGCTTGCAGCATTAGCCACAACTAGCAAATCTCGTCAACAGTTGATGTTTGAACCAAGTGTAACATCACTTACTTGATCAGATGCTTCACCGACCAGAGCAGCTCGTTCACACTCTCTCCATTCACTTGAATACAAATGTCATTTTTCTGCATTTGCATAATAATTATTACCATACTCTTTAATTGTTTCTCTCACCAAAAATAAGAACAGAATTTATAAAAACTATTGTAGCGTCTTACTGCTAAAAAAGTTGGCAGGACAGCAAACATAACATTTTAATGTTTCAAAATGCAATTTGGTAACATCTAAACCATATGACAGCATCTAATATTAAGAATATATAATCACTTACAATTATATCATCAAATTATAGATGAGCAGCTGAGTAAACAATTTCTCGCCTGTAACAACTTTTATTTCACAAGAAAAAAGACTATAAATCACGTGATTCGACAACCAGTCAAAGGTGGAAACAATTTACCCTGTACAAACCCATTTGCTTCATTGCTTCTTTTTCCCAAAAAGGCCGACCACTTAAAGTATGGGTCTGGGTTACCATCCACAGTTTTGGTGGCTCATTAAGTGGGTATTTGGGGTACATGTCAGTTGATTTATTAAATCTAAACAAAGAAAAAGCATCAATAAAACAAAATTATGATAAAAATAATTGTCATCTAGAAATCAAACTGCATTTTGGGTTAATACAGAAAAACCTTTACTACTTGTGCAGAGGATTGTACCATTATGTTTTTTTTATAAAAAAGTACTTTCTTAGAAATAGGAAAGTGATGCATTCTGCAATGATATTTTATTGGAAAATTAAATGTACGTTTGAGCTGCATTGGCTGCAGTTCACTCATTATAATTGTTGGCATAACAATTTTTTTTATTTATTTATTTTCATTTTTACTCACAATCAACTTCAAATTAATCATAGTGCCTGTAGAAATAAAAATTGTGAATACGGAAGCAGCAACTAAACGAAGCACATTATTACATGCACAACTGACGTTGTGCATGTTGCTGTACCTTTGAACAAAGCGATGTGATGTTAATAAGAAAAAGCAAAAAGAAGATAATTAATATTCACGTCCAAGCCATAGTCAGAGAATGTTTTGTAATCATGGGTGGGAGAAACAACAAACTCAAAGACCAAAAGGGTCTGGACCAAAAAGGGTCAGGCAGACAAAGAAACCCACTAAAAGAAATCCTGCCACAGGTCAAAAGGACCATTTCAAAAGCATATGGCTGGAGCATATGTATGCAGATAACACTAATATATTTTTAAAAGGTAACTGATATGAAACCTTATATCAAATCACAAACAAGGAGTTAGTGAACATAGATAATTGGCTTTTAGACAAATGACTATTTCTAAAGATTGACAAAACAGACTACATGATCTTTTGTACACCCAAAACAAAGCTTCCATAAAACAAACTGACAGTTTCAATCAGAAATACATCTATTGCACACCAACAAAGAACAAAATTTTTAGGAAATAAATACATTTCATGAGCTTTAAGTTAAAAATTACATATGGATTTTGTGCAACAAAAATCTGTGTTAGTTATAGTACAATCAAAAAAACTTCAAAACACTTTGACAAAAAAACTATGCTTGTGTTATACAATTCCATGATAATAATCAGTAATATAAGATATTGCATTACATTAATTTCTGATTTAGAAATAATATTAGAAATAGTAATGGAAGTTACTTTGTATTATTACTGATATATTATTGCATATATTTTTGTTGACAGCATAGTCAAGTGGTTAGAGCACTGTGATTATGATCAATATGGTTTTGGTTCAAAACATACTTGCCTCATTCTATTGTCCATGGGAAAGACACTTTACAGCACTTTTCCCTGCTTGGTGGTCTCGGCAAGCAGTTTTAAATTTCAGCCATATCTCTATAAACAAAAAAACAAAATAAAAAATTTTAAGCAGACAGCAATATCTTGGCATTTCGGAAGAAGATCAGGTAATTGCTTGCCCTACATATTAGTGCCTCCATTGTTTTCCTGCAAGTCAGGAGGATAAATATAGAGAAAACAAAAAATAATAAAATAAAACAAAGTTAGCAATACAATTAAAAATCAACTACCACAAAAACCTAATATGCTACAGACCAAAATATTATAAAACAATTATTTCACCCGAGCTTAGCAGATGTATCTTTTATAGATGCACTTTTTAAAGGAGCTTTTTTTCTTAGTTGAAAGTTGCATGCTGCAGTATGGAAATTTACCAAAGATTTTAAAGGTTTTTGAAACCAAACAATTAAAAAAGTCATCACATTAACTCTTAAGACATAGTTTAATTTAGAAATAAAATATAACTTTTTAATGAAGCCAACAATGTTTAGGTCTCCTCAAGAAGTCACCGTGAGTGATTTTTGTTTGTGAAATTAACCCGGATCCCCCTGCGGTTACTATCGCTTCCCTAGAGATCCTTTTTCGCTTGGTTTCTTCTTTAATCCATCTTGGTGCAGAAAGAAATATTTCGGGTTAGTTTTACCGAAAAAAATCGCTTACCGTAACTTTTTAAAGAGACTCAAATGCAATACGTTGAGAAAACTTAATAAATAATATTTATCCTGGGGATTTTTGTTGAAGTAATTTTTAACAGATTTGCCGCGACGAACATCGCAGGTACTGCGACCAGATAGTTTTTTACTCCGTCTTACTATACTGTATATCATTTATTATTAGTCATATTTTGTTTGTTGTTAAATAAAACTACAGCTATTAGCCTACTTTATTTGCTATACCGTCCGGAAAATTCAGGACATGTACGGAATTTTGTATAAAATTCTTCAATTTCAGGAATTTTTAGAACATTGTGCGGAATTTTAGAGTTATAAAACAAAAATTTTAAAATGACTTAAAACTCGTTTGTTTGTTGCCTTTGGTTGGTTGAAGACTTTTTTTTTTTTTTTGCTCTGTGACGACTGCGAGGTTCGAACCACCTTTTTTATTTATCTTGTTAAGTAAAATTCAATACGCTACATTGGTGACCTCGACGTGATTTGAACACGCAACCTTGTGATGTGGAGTCAGAAGTCAGAGTCAGAAGTTTGAACACACAACCTTGTTTGTTTCTCTAATGTTTTGTAATAATCATTTTTCTACGTAGGGGAGATGTGGCACCAATCGGACACTGGGACCAATCGGACAGTGACGTATTTCCGCCATCACGTGGTTTATTTATTTAACTATTGCTTCTCTGGAACCGAGATTTCATTTGATGCTAGTGCACATGTTTGTTTTAGGATTGAGCGTGAATTGTGTGTTTTTTAATAGAAAAAGTGTTTTTAATGCTTCAAAGTAAAAAAAAAGCAGTCAGAAATATTATAATTTTTAAGATAACCCAGATATACTAGTTAGTTCATTCTATGTTAAAATGTAGAACTGAGCTATAGTCACAGAAGTAAATCAAGTGTAAACTTATTGTAAATCAGTATACTGATGAAATTTGTAATTGTGTTCAGTATGGCTGACAGGGGACCTTTCGGACATGCTTTTTTAACACTGTCCGAATGGTCCCCGTTTCTGTAAAACGTAATTGATGTCTACTTTTTTGGCAGAAATACGTTAAGAATAGGCTATTAATTTCACAATGCCTACATTTAAAAAACTAAAAAAGAAATCTGGTTTATTCACTGATGATCAACTTCAACTCGCTTTAAAGAGCACACTTGAAGATGGAATAAGCATTAGAAAGGCGGCCAAAGAATTCCATGTCCCTAAGTCCACTCTAGCAGATTATATTAGGCGAGCTAAGATGAGTGGGAAAAAGTCTGTGCCAAAGATGTCCATGACAACGATGCAGGTAGATTGATGTTAAATCAGCTTTTGCAATATCAACAATAATTTTTTTCATGTTCTATCGTTTAAGTTGAAAGCTGCTCGCTTTTTTCAATGACTGTAAGTGCGTATCACAAAAGTTAATTTGTCTTTATTAACTTTGTACTTATTACATTGCTTTATTTACAGGTATTCGACTCTGATGAAGAAAAGGCCTTAGAACATTATATTCTTCATGTTTCGAAGATGTTTTATGGTCTAACTAAACTCCAGGTGCGGCAACTAGCGTATAAATTTGCTGAAACAAAAAAGATTCCTATGCCTAAAAGCTGGACCGAGAAAGAAGCTGCAGGAGAAGACTGGCTTCGTGGATTTCGCAAGAGATCCGTAAAATTATCACTTCGCAATCCAGAATCAACAAGTTTGGCTCGATCAGTAGGATTTAATTGCCCTGCTGTCGACAACTTTTTTTGTAAATTAAAAGAAGCTCTTCTTAGAGATGGTACTATTTCTCCCCAAAATATTTGGAACTTAGACGAGACAGGAATATCTACGGTTGTCAAGCCAAGCAAAATTTTGGCAAAAAAAGGAGTTAAACAAATTGGACGAATTTCGTCAGCTGAGCGGGGAGTGTCAGTGACAATGTGTTGTTGCATCAATGCAATTGGCAATGCACTTCCACCAGTTTACATTTTCCCACGAGTCCACTTTAAAAATTATATGTTGAAGGATGCTCCGGCAGGTAGCTTAGGCTTGGCATATCCATCTGGGTGGATGACTGGTGATCTTTTTGCAGAAACATTGAGCCATTTTATTAAATTTATGAAAATAAGTAAGAGCAATCCTGGTCTACTTCTAATGGATAATCACATCAGCCACCTCTCAATTGAAGCAATCGATATGGCCAAAGAGAATGGGCTGTGTTTACTTACCTTCCCACCACATTGTAGCCACAAGCTACAACCACTTGATATTGGAGTGTATGGGCCATTTAAACGCTACTATTCTTCTTTTTGCGATTCATGGATGACATCAAATCCTGGAAAACCTTTCTCAATGTATGAAGTTGCAGAATTGTCAGGCCATGCGTTTCATAAAGCATTTACTATTGAAAATATAACTTCTTCTTTCAGGTCCAGCGGAATTCACCCTTTTAATCCAGATGTTTTCCCCAATGATGCATTTTTACCGGCTCTTGTTACAGATATTCCCCTTCAGCTTGATGAGGCTGATTCATCCACTGCTCCATCGACAAGTGAGTCTGCATTCATAAACGTTGCTGAGAGTGAGACACTGAATGATGAAGAACTTCTTGCAGAAATCAATCCATATCCTAAAGCTAATGTTTCACAAAAACGCCCCAACAAAAGAAGATGCAAGTCTGCGATAATTACTGATACACGTGAAAAAAAAAATTAGTTTCTCGCTGCAAAAAAGTTCAGCAAAAACTCCCAGAAAAAACAGTCTCCTCCAGTAGCGAAAGTAATATATCCATTCATCTATTATCCGATAGTACAAGTGACAATAAATCCAGCACGAGTACAATTAGCGCCACTACCAGTAGTCGAGGCTCTGTAGAATGCCGTATAAAAATTGGAGATTTTGCTGTGGTAAAAGTTTTTTCAGGGGAGGAAAAACATAAAAATTTTATTGGAAAAATATGTAATGGGCCGGATGAGGATGGTGACTATGAGATAAATTTTATGAAGCAATCGGAGAAAATCAAACATGGTTTTCAATTTCCTGAAAAAGTCGATATTGCATCTGTTCAACTGAATGATATTGTTAAGCTACTACCAAAACCAACGTCCGTTGCTACGACCAAACGACTTTGTGGCGTTTTCAAGTTTGCTTGTGACCTCTCTTTTTATGCATTGTAGCTGCGTTTGAATATTGGTAACAGTTTTTCACATACATTAATGATGTTTAGCAACGTTGTTACTGTAGGACAAAAGTAATGTCCATTTCTGTAATTTTTGCTTTGTTATTTCTTATTTTCTGTGTATATTAAACATACAATTTTAAACGTCCGAGAGGGCCCCTACGTGTGGACGAAAGGTCCCCACGGGTGGGGACCATTCGGACGCTTTTTTGTAAATTTTGTATTGTAAATAAATTTACTTTCAACTAATTGAATTTCTTCTTCCAAAGCAGTGTAAGTTTATCATAGACCAAAGTATAAAAAAAACTTAAAAACACTAAAAATTGCCCAACCAGTCAAGCAGAAAATCAACTTTAATAGATTTTGTCCGATTGGTCCCTTACTTCCCCTAATTATTTAGCTGTTTTTTGTAATTATTGTTTTTACTGCACTTTTTATCGTTTCTGTTGCATCCGATAAATTATGTTTTAATTGTTATTTATTTTTGCGAAATGTAAAAAGTAAAATAGAACATTAAGTTAAAAACAACACGGGTGTATTTTACCTTCAAAATTTCGGACAGAAGAAAAGAATTCCTTCTTGAATCCAGACAATTTTGTTTTGTCCGGCCCTGCAAAAATTTTTTAGCTGGTACGTCTATTTTTTAGCTGGTCTGTCCGGAATTCCGCCTATTCAGATATGGTTACCTCAGCCTATTATGATTAGTTATTTTTTGATCGATGGTTAGTCTTCAATTTAAGAATAATCTATTTTTCTTTTATACACAAAGTTTAATAATTACTAAAAATTAGACAGTCATTTATATGATAAATCATTATAGAAATGTTTTTTTAAATGATATTCACCGAAGCACGCGAGTAGTATGTAACGGTTTTTTTGTGTTGCGTCCGATGGAGCTGGAGCGCTGGAGCGCGATGGAGCACTCCAGCGCTGACGTCATCATCCCGCTTACGGTTCCGAACCCTAGACTCCATGAGGCAAGGTCCAAACCCTATCTTTTAATGTTTCAAATCAATTTAGTTTCAAATTAATAAATTCTAAAATAAAATTAATAAGTTCGAAAAGAAAAAAAATTAATTCTATTGAAAACGATTTTAAGTTCTAGTCAGTTACGACGAAGCGCGTCATTTCCTGTTCTGAATCGTATCAATTTGACCTTAAGTAAACTCTAAGTCCAAAAAAGTAATTTAATATATTTTAATCTCAAAGGCAATATTGGTGCATTAATTTTTTAATTTTTGTTAGACCTTTGTTGAATTTTTCTTGAAAACCTTTTTGTCATACCTAAACTCAATTTTTTCTTGACAGTCTCGAATTTTAGATACCTTTGTTCAATTTCTCTAAGCAACCTTGATTGTTTGTTATACCTTTGTTTAATTTTTGGCAACCTTGATTTTGTTGTACTTTTGTTGAATTTTTGGCAATCTTGTTTTATTTATGTTTAATTTTTTCTAGGCAACCTTTTTGTCGTACCTAAACTCAATTTTTCTTGACAGCCTCGAATTTTAAATACCTTTGTTCAATTTTTTTTCTCTAAGCAACCTTGATTTTGTTGTACTTTTGTTGAATTTTTGGTAACCTCGATTTTTAGATTACCTATTTTTTCTACAATACCTTGTTTTATTTATGTTCAATTTTTTCTTGAAAACCTTGATTTTTTATAACTATATTTAATTTTTTCTAAACAAGTTTGATTTTTGCTATACCCTTGTTGAATTTTTGTCAACCATGATTTTGTTATTCCTTTGTTGAAATTTTTTCTTTAAACAACTTTGATTGTTGCTGTAGACCATTCATTTACTATGTGTTTCAAGTCGATTTAGCTTTAAAAATTATTTTTAGTCTTAGTGATATGCAGCTGCAAGATCTATTGAAAACGATTTTAAGTTCTAAACAGTTACGACGTATTTTCTGAAGCCGCGTCATTTCCTGTTCTGAACACTATTGATTTGAGCTTATCATCTTTAAAAAGAATCAATTGTTGCTTACTTTTAATTGATATTGGTGCACGTTTAAGCGTTCCCTAGACAATCTTGATTTTTAGATACTTATAGTCAAAAGTTTTTCTAGACAAGTTTAAATTTTAGATGAATATCAACTTTAAACATTTTTAGGTATACTTAACTTTTATTTGTACGATATTTTTTCTCTGTAACCTTAATTTGTGTTAAGCCTTTGTTCGATTTTTTCTCGACAACCTTGATTTTATTATTCTTTTGTTGAATTTAAAGTTTATCTTGATTTTTAAGTATCTATCTTCAATTTTCTCCTATACAAACT
This sequence comes from Diplosoma virens, assembly GCA_963680785.1. NCBI lineage: Eukaryota > Metazoa > Chordata > Ascidiacea > Aplousobranchia > Didemnidae > Diplosoma > Diplosoma virens. The sequence continues at coordinate 38,338,632 of OY796892.1, read as the reverse complement.
TGATTACACCCTTGTTGAATTTTTGGCAACCACGATTTTTATTATTCTTTTGTTGAGCTTTTATTTAATTTTATTTTGATTTTTTATAAATATTTTCAATTCTTTTCTAGGTGAGCTTGATTTTTGTTGTACCTTTGTTGAATTTTTCTTTAAACAACTTTGATTGTTGCTGTAGACCATTCATTTACTATACGTTTTAAATCAATTTAGCTTCAAATTATTAATAAGTTCGAAAAGAAAAGATGAATTCTATTGAAAACGATTTTAAGTTTTAAACAGTTACGACGTATTTCCTGAATCCGCGTCGTTTTCTGAATGGTAGCGTGACCTTATGGTCTTTCAAAAGAATTGTTGCTAGCGCTTAATCTCAAGTTTTATCAACAAAACCCTCCCTTTTAAAGCAAAGAGATTATGATTTTTTTGTATTTAATAAACGATATTTGTACAATCAATGTTGTGATACATTACGAATAAAGCGAGAAATAGAGCGATCGTTTTCAGTTAGATTTGACGTAAAATCAGATACAATAGCATGCAAAGGTACGCCACGACAACGAAATAAAATAAAATAGACACAATAATGACCACAAAAACTGGAAAAGTACGCTTGTAAAGTTTTGCGATTGTAAATCCATCCCGATAAGGAGTAGGTATCCATGTAAGATTCGAGACCAACCAAGGTAGGGGGTAGTCCATAACTATCAAAGTATTCTCCTCGACCGCGTTTGTCGAAATAAACCGCAACCCAATGTTCTCCAGGTTTACTACTCGGGTCCGAGTTGATGACGTAAGCAGACGGAAAAGTAGGTTTTTCCAACTGATCCAAAGCACAGACTTTTTTAAAGATGGTTTTGCTTTTCAAATCCTTCTTGAGCAAGCGTTCGATTTGCAACGTGTTCATGCTGTATAGTCAAAAGCAACGTTTCTGTCTTGATCAATCTCCAGCAGGTTGTCGTGTTCGGAAAACACAATGACCGTAAGAGTACGTGCAGTAGCAATAGCAAAATGAATTTCGATGCGTATGTTGCCATGCTTTATCAATTCAAAACCAACTTCACTGGAATCCATTTGGGGTGTGAGATCAAAAGCAAACAAAGCACAACCGTCTTTGTACTGTTCTCGCGAAATAGCATTTCCTGTGTCACGATAATATTGACCCGTTTGCGTAAACAAACGAACGTAACTTCGAACAAAACGATCGTTGGTGAAATCTGGTTGCAGTGGTTTGGAAGGGATTTGAACTCCGTCACGGTAAATTGTCATGAAATTGATGTTGTTGTGTTTGAAATTAAAAGGAGATTTGGTGATGACACCGTTGTAAGCGTCATTGTCCACTACACCGACCACCATTCGTGTGGGCAATTGACCCAAAAATAAATTTTCTTTGGTAATGCTTCGATTCCCGGTCGGTACAGTAAAGCTCTTGACTTCCACACGTCGAAGCGGGTATTTTGCAGTGCCGTGTTGCAAGGCTTTGACATGAGCAAGCTGTACGGCGGGATTGGGTTTTACTTTGCGAACAAACAAGGTCACTTCTTTCAAAGACACTTTGTTATCTGCTTGGTTTGCGTTTCCATGCAAGCAAAAAAGATCGTTGGAACGAATCAATCGCAAACGTACTTCGACGCCATTCAACAAATATCGATTTTGAAAGAACAAATCAAGATGCAATTTCCCCATCATATCCATTTCTTTGCTTTCTGCAGCCAAAGCTTTTCGTTTGGTATAACCTAGGTTGGTAGCCCCACGAGTATTGAAATGTTCTGACGTGTTGCGGTGCCACAACAGAGCAGAAAGTTGGGAATTTTTTGCATCTTGTCCAAAACTAAGCAAGTTTTCAATATAAGCTCGATAAGGGTAATTGTTGTTGGATTGTGTCACGAGTGAACCGTTCAAATTAACATCCACTTGTGTCCATAGTGTATGTAAAAAATTACATTCAGGTGCAATTTCCACATTCTTTGCCAAATCAGCTCCGGCAGCAGTAGTTACGCTTGCACGCACATAAAGAAAGCTATTGGCAAGATCAATGTAGTTGGAGTTTTCAGCACTAATTGTAAATTCAATAGGACCTGTGGAGGTCAATACAGATACTGGATGATATTCGGTGAAACTTCCTTCCTCCAAACTAGTTTGACTTGGTGGCACCGACAACAAATCCAGTTGAGAGGTGGTGGATTCTGCCGAACTGGGGTGTACTAACGTCGCCATGGTTTACGAGAAAATGTCGTGATGTCTCTTGCGTTTCTTCTTTTGTACTTTTCTCGGTGCTGCTTTTCGCTTTCCTACTTGTTGTTGAGCTGCTTTTCGCTTTCCTACTTGTTGTTGAGCCGCTTGTAAAAGATTGGAACCGGCAGCTCTTGCTTGATCGATGGCAGCTTGTTTGGCGTTTTTACCGTGTAAGACATCGGAAGCAAACTCGACACCGCTTTGTAAAACTTGTTTTCCCAGGGTTTTGGCACCTTTTTTGACCAAAGGAAGAACACTTTTGGCAATGGAGCTAAACAGATTACCTAGTCCATAACCTTGTTGCACTCGTGCCCCCGCAAAATAAGGCATTCCATGACCGACTTGAGACAAATAATAGTTTTCGTAAGCCTTTGCGTCACAACAATATTTGACACGCATGTTTCTACTACCGTTGATTTCTTACAATAAACCCATTTTCCTTTGTATCTGTTTTTTATAACGAATTTAGCTTTTTGGGTCGTAAATGCAAAGTCACAATCACTTTTCCCTTGCGAAAACGAATTCGTTTTCCTTGATCGTCACGAAGCGAGATGTGGATGTCACTAAGATTTTTCTTCAAGACAGGATGGTATTGTATTTTGTCGTATCTTTTGGAGACATAAGCACCCGGCTTCCCTGTTACAGGAAGGACAGCAAGCAAGGGTGCGAGCGTGTGACCAACCGTTCTGTGTTCAATAACATCGCAATAGACATAGATGGCGTTCACGGTGTCTACGTTGGCAACGCTTGCCGAAGTGTACTCTCCGATTTCCCGATACCAAACCTTTCGAATACCCAAAATAGAAGCCAACTCATTCGAAAGCGTCACCACCACATCTGGTTGTGCGGTACCATTACGGTCGGTCGTAGGTGCTCCTTTTTTGTGTTGGATGGACATGGTGGTTAGTTGTGTTTGAGGATTGTAAGTGAGATCAAAGAGAAAGTCGATTGGTTGCGTCAACACTCCTTCGCTGACCAACGTTTTGTTTCTATTTTGAAACTCTCGTCTCATTTCTTGAAGTATCTGACGCACGATATATTGAGGTTGTTGATAATAACCTGCTGGAAGCACTGCTACAAATTCCAAAGCACCGCGTTGATAGAAAATGTAAAATTGGTTGGTGTCAATGTTGTACCAAGTGTTGGGGTACAGAATCTCGGACAAACCCAACTCCCACGATCCAGACAAATTGATTTCTTTCGGCAAGTGAACCATGTAATCCGAAAGTCTGTTTTCAGGATAAATGTCCATGGACGAGTTACTGGGGAGGGTGAGGAACATTTTTGCTGAGAAAGGGTGACGGGAGCAAATAACCTACAGAGCTACTAAGCAGACTAATCCAGAGTTCTTTGTTGTCGTTGCTTTGTGATAAATTATACAAACTGATGGAAACCACAATGTAAATCACCAAAACTTGTGCACCAAACAAAACGATGTCAAAGGTTATTTTCATACAATATCTTTTTCTGACACCCAAGAATTAAAAGAAGCAGGATATCCAAACCACTTTACTAAAAACTCAACACCCTTCTTGCGCTTGCGTTGTTGGAGAATACGCTCGATTCGAAACACGTCATCCTTTTTATAGATTTTTTGCAACTCTTCTTCGTAAAAAGTTCCCTCCAACCACTCGTCTTGTAAATCTTTGATCTTGTAATAGGGAGGATTGTCTCGAAACACTTGAGCAACTTGAAACAACTCATCCGTCCAACCGGGTAAGTAGCCTTTGCGGAACCGCATTCGAGTCATGGACAGTCTGACTTGATCACCTACTTTCAATTTTGGTTTTCTTAACTCAGGGTCGGCATAGAGTGTGAGCCAAACCGTTTCTTGGTTTTCAGAGTTGACTGAATTAGGAGCACGTCGAATGGATCGGTGATAGGTGTTGTTGTAAGATTCAACCAGAGCAGGCAGCACTTCCACGTATCTTCGGTTGTTGGTGTAGGTAAAATAACGCCATAGTTTCTCCTTTAAAGTGCGTATAAATCGTTCAGCAATGGATGCTTTGGTGTCAAAATTTTGAGTGTAAAAGTGCTCCACGTGATGTTGTTTTAACCAGGTTTGAAAGGGTCGATTCAGAAACTCACGTCCCATATCCGTCTGCAATTTTTGAAACTTGCCAATTTCAGGCATCAACTGCTCAAAAGCCTGGATCATGTCCGAGCTGGTTTTGGTTTTCAAGTAAGCGGTAAAAGCTTTTTTCGAGAACACGTCAATGACCACCAAAATGTATTTATATCGATCGTTGTAAGACTTGAGCAAAGAAAAATCAATGAGATCGGCTTGCATTTGAAAGTTGGCGCCAGGTACAATTGTTTTTCTGCGCTTGAAATTTTTTCGTACGGGTTTGTGAAGCGTGTAAGTGTCTTGTGATTGCAACCATTGTTGGGTTGCTTTTGGAAAACGATGTGCTCCCGAGAAAGAAGCTTCTTTTTTAGGATTGTAATAATTTAAACGCTCTCCCATAACATCGATTCAAACTCGCGTGCACCGGGTAAAGTAGGGTCTCGTTTCTTTAGGTTGGATTGAAACAAATCGTCGATATGAGATCCAGGTACCACTCGATCGTCTAAAAGCATTTGACCGTCTTCGTTCCAATCTAAATTCTTTTTGCTAGTGGCGGCTTTGAATAGTTTTTTCGCTTTGGTTCGTTTTTTAAAACGCTTTAGCACTGCACTTTCAGACAAGGGTTTTTTCACTGGTGTTTTCGGTTGAAACTTTTTCAGAAATAACTTTGATTTCTGCAACGCCTCATTATATAGAGTCACTTTCTCGCTGTCGGGTCGGTTGGAAGTTAAGATTTCTTGCATTTTAGCATCCAGTTCAGAAAGTACTTTTTTATCCGTGACTTGATGTTTGTTTTTGAGTTTTTCGTACACTTCAGGTTCCAACGCGATTAATTTTCTCATTTTATAAGAGTCCCCAACACACCACTAATGACTGGAGCGAGTGCAGACAACAAGATGGGTAAAAATCCACCTTTTTGTATAATTTTTTGTTTTGTTTTTAACGCTACCTTACGATCAACCAACTTTCGAAGTTTGGTCTTGTGCGGTTTTAATTTCTGCTTGGATGACGCGATATGTTGACGTTTCCTTGCAGCACGTTGTGAGCGCAATCACAAAGACAACGTATTAACTCGGACGACGCTTTGTCTAGAATACGCTTTTGCAAAGGTGCAGGGGCTTTTTGTAGCAAACGCAAGGTGGGTCCGTTTTTTCGCAAGCGGTTCATTGATAAAGATAATGCGTGTCTTCTGGAAAAATCCCTGAACGCAGACGTTGGTTATCGTGTGTTTCGCAGCGTAAGTCAATCACCAAATAACCTCGTTCGAAAGATACAGCGTTTTTATATGCTTCCAGTGCGTTTTTATAGGTTTTGGGGTAGATCTGTCGTAAAAATTGTGCAATTTGGTTTACGTCCCTACAACTTTTAAAGAGTACCATAATTTGTGCGTTGAGACTTATTTCACGCAAACCTTTATGAAACAAATTTTGTACGGTCATGAGAGCACTGAAATGAAAGTGATGGGAGTAGACGCTATAGATTTTGGATAAAAATTCAGAATTGGCAAACATCAAATCGTCTAGTACTAAAAAGGCATCTCGACTTTCTTTTAGATCTTCAAGACTCGGCATGCCTTGTTTAAAGTTTATTTTATCCGTATAACGATCAAACATTGCTTGCCATACCTCGTAATGATAAATAACTTGTTTGATTTCAGGGCAGAGTTGTTTAAGACTGTCTATAAACCGTAGGACCCAATAAGACTTTCCAACTCCGGAAGGTCCGCTTACCACAAAACTAGTTGGATTTTGAAATCGCAAAGACATTACGCTAGCTGGTCGTGGAACAAAATGAAAGCAAACATTGTAACATAACCCTTTTGTAATGAATGCACAAACTTCGATAGTTAAATACATTGACAGAAAAAACATGGATGAAAACACAAACTTCGATGGTTGAAAAAATTCACGAAAAACACAGAAAAACATGGATGAAAACACAAAATTCGATAGTTAGGAAAAATTCACAAAAAATACACAAACTTCGATAGTTGAAAAATTCACGGAAAACACAGAAAAACATGGGTGAAAACACAAACTTCGATAATTAAATACATGGAGGAAAAATTCACGAAAAAAAAAACCCACGGTGCGTGAGGACTTTTTGTTAACTAAAAATTTGGAAAATTTTTTACAAATCTAACGGCTCGGTGTGAACCCCGTCACTCAACACTTTCCTCTTGGGATAAAAATTACTTAAACCTTTTTTCTTTTGTACATAACTAAAAATTTGATGATTTTTGCTTCGAAAGCCACGGTTTTCTACAAGAAGCGGTTTGTTGGTCTCTAAAACATTCAAATATTCATCAAAGGTGAGAGGGTTTTGGGCAATAGACACCCCTTTACAAACTTGTTTGTTCGTTTCTCCTTGGCAAAAATAAGATTTGGAAGCAAGGCAAACTTGGTTTTTTCCTTCATATTCCACCTTCATTTTACCTAACGTTCTTTTGTCGAAGGCTTCAAAGGAAGAGCAACAAGGTTGCGCGTCCCACGCTTTGTTTTCAATTTTACATTGGATGAAGGCTTCCTCGTGGTTAGGGCACACTTCGGAGGTCAACCATTTTAACTTGTCACGAAAATAATTAGGTTTTAAATGCGAAGGAACACAGTCATCTAGATTTTCTCTACTAATGCTAAAATAAATGGAGTCTGTATCAGTTTCTAACAACTCAAAATGACGATCTGGAATATATTTTTTGAGAAACAAATAAAAAAATTTTAACATGTGGAGTTTGGAATTTAAATAGACGTTGAGACCAATTTGGATTGGAAGATCATTAACAATTTTATTTTTTAAACTTTTCACTTCATAAACATTCTTTTTAATTTCATCTAAATGAACAAAACGAGGATCGTTGATAGTTTTGTTGACTGTTTCCTCGGAATGGTATGTAATGTTCCTATGCTTTTCTTTATTTAATAAACTAGCGGAATAGAGAGAATTCCCAGTTAGTTTATTGGTAAGAGCTATCACCGCTTTGGATTTATCTGTGTCGGCCAATCTTCTGGAATTTACAATTTCTTGTGCCAGAGGAGCAAAACATTTTTGTGGAAAAAATTCGATAAATTCATAAATTTTGGTAATTTTTAATCCCATTTCTAGATAAAATTTGGCCATTTCCGAGTTAATTAAAAATTTTTCTGCAAAGTAACTACTGATTAAATATTTTTGTTCTTTTTTTAAAAGGTTATGCTCCTCTGCCACGTTTTGCATATAGTCACCAATGTCTTTTCGAGAAATAAAACTGTTCTTTATGATTAAAGGGAAATCTTTGAATTTTTCTTTTAATTCGTTGGGAGTGTGAATGTCAACGATAAGAAAACCGTACAAGCTCTCGTTTCGAATGCCTTCTATTATTTTTTCAAAAGTTAGTTTTCGTTTGGGTGTTATCGATTTTAGTGTTTTTAGAAAACGAGAAACTTGTGGTTGTTTTCTTATCTTCAACCACTCACACTCCCTCATCTCCACCACGCGAAACCCTTCTTCTTCCAACTTTTTTCTGTTGTCTGCTGTTTCTTTCCGAATATCTTCATGAGGAATGTTTTTCAGGGGGTGTGTCTCTTCCAAACTTCCGTCAGAGTTTCGATTGGTATTGCATCGATCGCAAGAATGGAAGAAACAACCAAGAAATTGATATGCGGTGTTTTGTTGCTCAGAATAACCGTCCACTGGCAAACTATACTTGCTGACTCTTCTTTCCCCCATATTGAAACGTGTTTGCAAAAATGTGTTTTCTTTGTAAGCTACATAACTTAACCATTGATAAGATTGGAAACCAAATTTGGAGCAGGGGTCAGGCCGAAAATCTTCTTCTTCCTTGTAACGACAAAAATAGCCAGTAGGGTTATTCTGAGCAATAGCGTAAAGGTAAAGAGAATTGGCGTCCAAACCAAGCACCTTTTTGACGGTTTCAGGATTATCTATTTCGTGGGAGCGGATTTTGGTTTCTCCTGAAATTGCAAGGCGGCAGAAAATCAAACTTAACCCACCTGTCAATTGAGATCGAAGGGTTTTGTACAAATCCCCATGCCGCTTGGGAAACAAACAAAAGAAAGCATTTTTTTTCGATTTTTTTCATCATCTGTAGTTTGGCCACTCCGCTAACTGAAAAAGAGGTTTTAAATATATCCGAACCTTGTTCAAGATAAGGTCGGAGCAAGTTTTGAACGGCTTGAACAAACGGGACGCAATCCAGAATATTATAGTAAATGAGCATCTCACGAAGGGAGCTCCATCCTTTTTCCGTCCAAGTTTTTACCACCAGATTGTATTCTTCTTGGGTGATGTTCGATTTGGAAAGAGAAGAATAAAAAACGTTGTGTACGGGTAATCCACTATTTAATTTATCGAGATCAGTCACAAATTCATACGGAAAATAAAATTTTCTGAGCTCTGCCCCATAAGCAACCAAAAATTTGCGGTAACTAAAACCGGGGGCTAAAAAATTTTTGATGTCTAAAAACCTTAATTTGGATGTTTTTAAACAAAGATAACTGTTGGTTCTTTTTATAACGAATTGGATGTCTTTTAAAAGAATTTGAATTAATGTTGGTTTAATAAGGTTTAAATCATAGGAAGCCGAATTGAAACCGAACACAACCAATTCCTTACAATAACAGTTAAAGTCGTTTAAAATTTTTTCTTTTCTGACATTTTCACTCCTTTCCAACTGCTCAAACACGTAATTGAATTTTTCTAAAAGAAATTTATAAGAAACTTCTGACAGGGTCTCCAAGTAATCCACTAACTTTTGTACCAACTCTTCTTCACTGCCCTCTGTGACAAAACAAACACCCGATTCGTAGCCAGGGATGTTGCTCGCTACTGCAACGCTCAAAGGGATGTGATAAGCATCCAAAGTTAACATGGAAGTATTAGAAATTTGTTTTTTGGAAAAATAGGCTTCGAAATCATAACACGCAAAGAAAGGAAAATAACGATCACAGTGAGACACAACAATCCCTATTTCCTCCAATTTCTCAAAAATAGTGGCAGGATTTTTGTGAATGCCACCAGGAAAAACCTCACGCACCGTGGTAGTACAAATTTTGGTATGACGGTAATAATGACCACTATGATCCCACAACTTATCACAGTGTACGCATTGGTACACACCGCAATATAACTCAAAATTTACAATGACACTTAGATGATTTTCGTAAACGTTCAATCGCATTGTCTCCTTGTAGAGCTCGCGGCTCCGTTGAACCAGTTTGGCAACCTTACCGTCGAGCTCATATGCAATGAGATTCAGTTCAAAAAAATCCTCTAAGTGGACAAAATCAAAAAGTTGAACGCCTGCAAAATCTGCAGGCGCGACACCAAAATGAATACAATATGCACGAAATAGATTTTTGGCAGGTTGTTCGCACCAGCGAGGGTCTGCACCTCGGTGCACTGCCAAACAACGAAAAAAACATAAGTGATCCTCAGCACTGACATTTCGTAAACCGTGGTTATTTTTTATGTAATCAGGAAGAGAAATTGGGGCGCCAAGTGGGGCATCTTTTAAGTGATTGATATAAAAGGTGATATTGGGGATGTCTACCACTTTCCATTTGCTATCAGGGCGGTTAATTTTTTCAAAAAAAGATTCTTCAGATAATGTATTCAAAAACTCGATTAATTCTTGGCGGTTGCTAATTAAACGCGCAGTTTCCATCATCACACTGTTGTTGAACGATGCGTGGTAGTATCGTAATTCGTTATCATGAATATTTTTTAGAATATAGCCAAAACTGTAATTAATTTTAAAACGGTGGAATTGTAGTTGTAGAATTTGATGAATAATTTTTCGAATTAACACTTAAATTTTGATTGTAACAAAAATTAAAAATGGATTGCACTTTGCCTTTTTTGTAAAAAGTCCGAATGCTGGTCCAATGCTTTCTCATGAGGGTGTTGATCTCCTCATCTTCCAATTCTAAGAAAAAAACAACCTTAATTTCAAATCAAGCTCTTTTATACCAAAAACGTACCGTTGTTAGTTGCCACAGATTTCATTTTTGGGGGTTCCTCTATGATTTCTGCAAAATAAAATTTTTTAATATCTTAAAATGAAACTGTGAAAATAGACTTACCGTGTGAAACCGAATTTTTAGCCGGAATTTTTGATGAGTTTTCCGGCGAGGCACTAGTTTGTGACCGATCTAAGAAAAACCAACATTAGCTGTAAAATAAAAATTTTTTTATCCAAACGTACCGTTTGAGTTTAGCTCTCCGACTTCAAGTAAATTTTTAGCAGAATTCTGGGGTTCTACAACAAAAACAAGAATTATTTCAAAATTAACTCACTTTTCATAAAACTTACCATTGGTATTCTGAGAAGCAATTTTCACCTTTTTGGTTGGGGGTGCGCTATCTATGAAAAACAACAATTTTTTAGGTAACAAACACAAACTGATTATCAAAAATAAACTTACCGTTGTTGACTGCAACAGAGTTTTTCATTGGGGGTGCTTTCTTGCTGAAACAACGATGGTTGTTCAACAAGTTCAAAGTTTCAAATTGTTTGTTGCAACGACGACACTTACTACACACTTTTTGATGTGCTCTCAAACTATCAACTCTACTAAAAGTTTTGTTGCATTTGTTACAGCAAACTCCAATTGATTTTCCATGAACGGTTTTCTTGTGACGGCGCATATTACGCTCTCTTGTAAAAGTACTCTCGCAAATATCGCATTTGAACATTTTGAATAGCTCTTCTTTCTTCAACGACTTTAAAGTAGAATGAATAGTTCACCTGAACCACCTGTTTATATACCTGTGAAAAGTTATTGCGCAACCTCTGTGCTATTTTTAGTAATGTTCTTTTAATACCCTAGGGAAATCCCATGGGAAATCCCCATGGGAAAACTGAGTATTGCGCAACATCTCTGTGTTATTTTTAGTAATAGATTGCACCAGTATTGCGCAATCTTCTTCAAGGGAAAACATTTGGTCAGTTTTGCAACTGTCTGTAGAGATAACTTTCTTACTATGTTTTTCTTTTGGTAAAATCTTGAAACAGACATTGAATTCGCTTTACACTTGGTGATAATTCTTGGTGAACATATTGAAAAAATTCATATCACATTGCTTCTTTTTAAAGACCATAAGGTCACGCTACCATTCAGAAAACGACGCGGATTCAGGAAATACGTCGTAACTGTTTAAAACTTAAAATCGTTTTCAATAGAATTCATCTTTTCTTTTCGAACTTATTAATAATTTGAAGCTAAATTGATTTAAAACGTATAGTAAATGAATGGTCTACAGCAACAATCAAAGTTGTTTAAAGAAAAATTCAACAAAGGTACAACAAAAATCAAGCTCACCTAGAAAAGAATTGAAAATATTTATAAAAAATCAAAATAAAATTAAATAAAAGCTCAACAAAAGAATAATAAAAATCGTGGTTGCCAAAAATTCAACAAGGGTGTAATCAAGTTTGTATAGGAGAAAATTGAAGATAGATACTTAAAAATCAAGATAAACTTTAAATTCAACAAAAGAATAATAAAATCAAGGTTGTCGAGAAAAAATCGAACAAAGGCTTAACACAAATTAAGGTTACAGAGAAAAAATATCGTACAAATAAAAGTTAAGTATACCTAAAAATGTTTAAAGTTGATATTCATCTAAAATTTAAACTTGTCTAGAAAAACTTTTGACTATAAGTATCTAAAAATCAAGATTGTCTAGGGAACGCTTAAACGTGCACCAATATCAATTAAAAGTAAGCAACAATTGATTCTTTTTAAAGATGATAAGCTCAAATCAATAGTGTTCAGAACAGGAAATGACGCGGCTTCAGAAAATACGTCGTAACTGTTTAGAACTTAAAATCGTTTTCAATAGATCTTGCAGCTGCATATCACTAAGACTAAAAATAATTTTTAAAGCTAAATCGACTTGAAACACATAGTAAATGAATGGTCTACAGCAACAATCAAAGTTGTTTAAAGAAAAAATTTCAACAAAGGAATAACAAAATCATGGTTGACAAAAATTCAACAAGGGTATAGCAAAAATCAAACTTGTTTAGAAAAAATTAAATATAGTTATAAAAAATCAAGGTTTTCAAGAAAAAATTGAACATAAATAAAACAAGGTATTGTAGAAAAAATAGGTAATCTAAAAATCGAGGTTACCAAAAATTCAACAAAAGTACAACAAAATCAAGGTTGCTTAGAGAAAAAAAATTGAACAAAGGTATTTAAAATTCGAGGCTGTCAAGAAAAATTGAGTTTAGGTACGACAAAAAGGTTGCCTAGAAAAAATTAAACATAAATAAAACAAGATTGCCAAAAATTCAACAAAAGTACAACAAAATCAAGGTTGCCAAAAATTAAACAAAGGTATAACAAACAATCAAGGTTGCTTAGAGAAATTGAACAAAGGTATCTAAAATTCGAGACTGTCAAGAAAAAATTGAGTTTAGGTATGACAAAAAGGTTTTCAAGAAAAATTCAACAAAGGTCTAACAAAAATTAAAAAATTAATGCACCAATATTGCCTTTGAGATTAAAATATATTAAATTACTTTTTTGGACTTAGAGTTTACTTAAGGTCAAATTGATACGATTCAGAACAGGAAATGACGCGCTTCGTCGTAACTGACTAGAACTTAAAATCGTTTTCAATAGAATTAATTTTTTTTTCTTTTCGAACTTATTAATTTTATTTTTTCTTTTAGAATTTATTAATTTGAAACTAAATTGATTTGAAACATTAAAAGATAGGGTTTGGACCTTGCCTCATGGAGTCTAGGGTTCGGAACCGTAAGCGGGATGATGACGTCAGCGCTGGAGTGCTCCATCGCGCTCCAGCGCTCCAGCTCCATCGGACGCAACACAAAAAAACCGTTACATACTACTCACGCGGGCAACTCTTAGGGCTCAGACTTTCATGTACTGCAAATATCTGCTCTGGCTCTTTACTTTTTTGCAGCGGATTACTGTGCATCAGTTTGATCAAATAATAGTCATAAAAAGCTGTTTGATTCGGCAGCGTGGTCGAATGGTTAGAGCGCCGTGTTTATGATCAACATCGTGTTGGTTCAAAACCCACTCGAGCAATCCCCTACTTGGTGGTCTTGGCAAGCAGTTCTAAATTTCAATCATATTATATTAAATTACAAGCGGAAAGCAAATATCTTGGCATCTCCGGAAGCAGGTTGGGGTAATTGCTTACCCTATGTATTAGCGCCTCTGTCGCTTTCCTGCGAGTCAGGAGGATAAATATAGAGATGAAATAAAATAAAAATAAATGATTCCAGCTTAAATGAATGCATGCGACTTGTGTGGATGCATTAGATCAACACCAACGACATGCTATTGATACTAAGCGGCTATGAGCCACCGCATATAAAAAGGAAAGCAACACTATTAAATTATATGAAAGAACTTAATGTAAAGACCAGACACGCCTTCTCCATACCGTTTCAAGCTACAATCAAACTACACAAAGACTAGCATCACCAAAATCCTTGACAACAAAGTTTAATTCATGGGTTCTTAACCGGGGGGGGGGGGATTTTGTACTTAGGATTTTGTTTAAGATGTAATGTAGTTGAAGTAGGTATATAGTTGCGTGTAATAGTAGCGTCCAGTTCTGTAGGTTTCTTAATTGTTTTTTTAAGTGGCAATGTAGCGTCTCCGCATTCCGGTACAGCAGACATGTGCAACTCGCGGCTCGCGAAGTATTTTATGTGGCCACATCAAAGTTAATATAAATTTTCGCGCTTTCTTTGATATAATGCGGTCAAGCTGGAAAGCGTTTTTATACTTTTACAGTAGGTTAGCAGCAGCAGTGTGAAATTGCTTGATAGTTAGTGCTTGATATGCAGATAGAAATCGAGAATTGTTAATACTTGTTACTTCCACAGAATTAGTTTTTGAAATTTTGTAGAAGTTTTTGAAATTTATGTTTAGCTGATAAAAAGTTTTTTGAAATTTTGTTGAAATTATTTCGGTAACTAAGTACGTTTTTTAATCTTATAACCTTTCGATGCCTGTTAAGAAGGCCTCACCGATAACGCAAACTTGGCCGCCTACCAAAAGACAAAATTCTTAAATCTTTTTACTGGACCTGCCCTAGGAACCAGTAACAGCAAAAATATAGTCTAGCTAAACCACAGCTCAGACTACCACAATAACTTCTTGTTCCTGACGCACGTGGAGTCTGCGACAGCCACAGAAACTAAACTGTTTGGGAATAGCTGTACTGTAAAGAAACAGCCAAATAGTCCAGTCTAACTATTTAATTTAATTTCCAATATAATTCACTTCAATTTCTTTAATTATTTCTATTACTTTTACATTCAACTTATTCAAATAGATAAACCAACAGTTCCAATATTTCTCTTTAGTTAAAAACTGAACTGTAAATTTCTAAGTTGCTTATTCGAAGGAAACGCATTGAAAAAGATTGCTACAATAAAGAATTAAACGTGGCCAGCTTGTAACATCTGTTACGTCACAAGCGCCAAATGACTCAATGTTTTGCGAGCTATTAGGCAACGGAAAATGAAGTTTACAAAGTTAATCGTTCGGACCACTTCTTTATTAAAAAATATGCTCCAATCCACTTAGGAGCCCGCAATAGTATAAATCAACAGCAAATACAGGTTCAGTAGCTTAATTCTTCACAATAACGTAGGCAACCAGAGACTTGCATTCAAAAACTATGACTTCACACAGTTAACAAATTTCCAATACTAAGTTACCACAACGAATCATAATAATGCTTCCGAGCGAACCTTATTTATATCACTCGGTCGTGAGTATCTCGAACGTTCTGAAAGTTACTCAAATCAAGTTAATCACAATAACTATTATTACGTCACATGTGTCACAATAGGTAACCAGTCAAGTGAATAGTTCTGGATCTTTCTCTACCAATCAGGAAATTAAGCAGTGTTGCCATTTTCTTGTAAATAAATGTAAAATAGTTAAATTGCTTATAAAACCGTTATTTCTTCGGCTATTTGAGCCGGACCAAAGCGAAATCAAAAAGATTTTTCAGGAGATTGTAAACATACATAATGGGGGCGATTTTTAAGAACGGAACAATCCTACAGACGAAATCAGTTAAACGCATACCGCTTAAACGCATATATTGTTTTATCGCATACAAATCTGAAATCCCGAACCAAATCCTATCTCTCATTAAGTAAAAACATCGGTTAATCGCATATTGCTTAAAAAAAATAAATCGGATTATCACATAAGATTTTTTCCACAATTGCTATCTTCATTCACTTAATCGCATTATTTCCCGGGGGGAAAACATTTGCAAAACAACAATGCAATCTACAATGAGATCGAAAAAGTAAACAGCGGTAAATTAATCTGTCACAATGGCTGTTATTTGCTGCGAAATACAAAAAGAAGCGCAATTGCGGCAAAATACAAAACAAAAGAAGTAAAACAAAAAAGTGCGATAATCTTCAAGGTGTGTCATGAAACAGGGTAGCAACTGGGGGGATGTTGGGACGGCATGCCATCCCTCTTTACAATGCCTATCAAAAAACCAAAAACAAAAGACCGTCTTACAAAACGGTAATTTTTTGTTGGGATTAATATGAAGTTGGAATGAAAAGTGGGAAATACAAGTTCGAGTCAAGGTGAAGAACTTTTTTTTTTTGGAGATTACCATGATTTCGGGAGAAATATAACAAAATCCAAATGAAGACTTTTTTTTAGAGATCACCATGATTTCGGAAGAAATATAACGAAATCGAAACGAAGACTTTCTTTTTTTAGAGATCACTATGAGTTCGGAAGAAATATAGCGAAATCGGAGACGAAATCGAAATGAAAAACTTTTTTTTTAGAGATCACCATGATTTCGGGAAAAAAATAGCGAAATTGGAGACGAAATGGAGGTGAAGGCTTTTTATTTATTTTTTTTTTTTGGGAGAATTTTCGGGAGAAAATTGAGAAAACAAAGTTGAGTTGAATTGAATATTTAAGTATATAAAGTTGAGTATCAGCAAACATTAAAATTGCGTATTTTCTTGCCAGTGTTTGTACAATGTCTTAATCGCGTAGAAACATTGCAAACCAAATTGGCAATCTACAACGTGGTCGAAGGGTAATCACACAAATCGGTTAAACGCATATATCGGATAATCGTATAAAATGTCTGGCTAATTAAATATGCGATTAACCGATTTTGTTTGTATTAGTTTTTGTTGGCTTCTTTATACTTTTTTTAATCCTTTGAGGAATATAAGAATTTCATTGTAAAATGAAATGACAAAGGTTCAATAATGATGTCACAAATATCTAAAACAAATATCTAAACCTTCACAAAAGTGCTTTTTTTACGTTACAATAACAATCATGGTACAATTGGTACATATACGTACCACTGTCATTTAAAAAGTTAATTGTAAGTTGCAAATCCTTCCTACGAGCCTATATTAAGTTTTTTGCAGAAAGTTAAAAGCTATATAAACTAAATTTAGTTTTAGTTCAGGAAAATTTTAAGTTGGTTAAAGACGAAAACTTGATAAAAAAAAAGCGGATCTTTGATGAGGAATGGTTTGTGACAAATTTTGTTGTCCTACAAAATAAAAAACCGTGTGTCTGATTTGTTGCTGAAGTTGTGACTGCAGTCTAGTGTAGCGTCAGCGGTAGATTTTAAAGCACTTGGTTAGAGTCAGGTTTTGCCTCGTTGTACGCTATAAGAAGTGTTTGACACGACGTGGGACAACGTCATGGGCTGCCTTGCCTCACCATTGCTACATCAGTGCAAGTTCGTTAAAACAGCATCATCGATACTTTGCCGCCATCGCTACAGCAATAATAAACTTTCCATCGTTTTATCTTTATTACAATTTTTTGTTTGTTTGTTTCAGGACATTTAACATTTACAGTTTAAATTATTTTAAACGAATTTTTTTTCCAGATACTTCAGAAGTGTCAAAAAGTAATTTTAATCATTAGAATTTTACATAACATGAGTGTCAAAAAAAAAAGATACAATGATTCATACATTGAATATGGATTCACATGCATCATTAATAATAGAGAGAAAAGACCTCAGTGCGTGATATGCAATAAAGTTCTGTCAAATGATTCTTTGAAACCAACAAAGTTAAAATAACATTTACACAATGTTCACCAAAAACACAAGGATAAAAGCAGAAGCTTTTTTCAATGTCAATCTAGTGCTTCAAAAAAGATGAGACTGGATTCAAATGGGACACATATCATGAAACAAACAAAAGTGCAATTGAAACTTGTTGCTCTGGAAATAGCGAGGCAGAAAAAGCCGCATGCAATCGGTGAAATTTTGATAAAACCTTGCTCTCTAAAAATAGTTAAGCTAGGAAATGAAGAGAAGAAAAAAATTGCTGCTGTCTCGTTTTCTAATACACAATTCAGAAAAGGATTGAAGATATGGTGCAAACATTGGGAATCAAGTCTGCTGCATTTGGCTTATTTTCAATTCAACTGGACAAATCTATTGATGTTGCATCATGTTCCAGTTAATGGTATTTGTAAAGTATGTCTATTCAAATCAGGGATTCTTAAATTGGGGGGGCGTGAAAGCTTCACATAGGGGCGCGAGTATGACAGTGACATATTGATGAAAAGTAGCTCCGAACTACAGTCAAATCTCGTTACCACCTCGTTACTAATCCAATAGATTAGAATCTGTGACCTAGTTTTAAAAAACAATTTTGTCTGGGCTTTAATTCGTTACTGTTTTAATTTTCGCTGTTTTATTTACATCGACACATCGTTATATGCTTCGCCTTCCTTTCTCCGCGGGAGATGTCAACCTATTTTAAACTTTAACACGTCGTTTTTGTACTTTTTCATTCATTCGCTCTTTTCTCTCCCACGCCGTTATAGCGTATTTTCCAAACTTTTTGAAGGTTCCCGAGATTCATTGTTAACGTTGTTATGGAGTGGACAGTACCTAGTTGTTTTCAGTTAAAATTCTTTGCTAGGATTTATTAGTGGTTTTCTTAGTGTTGTGACTTTTGTTTGCTTTTTTTAGAGAACTGATGATGCTTTCTTAAAGCAAAATATATTTTTTATTTCTTGTTTTATTTTGAGGTTGATTGATTTTAAGTTTTTCAAACTTGTTAATCCCCCATAATTTACAAATTTTAGACTTTTGAAAATAAGTGGTATTTAATTTAGCTGCGGTGATAAAAATGAGTGCAAAAAAGAGGAAGTACAATGAAGAATATTTGCAGTATGGTTTTACTGATGCAGCAGTGAATGGTCAAGTTGTACCACAGTGCGTTATATGTTTCGAAAAGTTGACTAATGATGCTTTGAGGCCAAATCGTTTGAAGCGCCATCTTCAAACAAAACATCCTCTTCATCAAACGAAACCCTTGGCTTTCTTTCAAAGCAAGAAGGATTCTTTTAAAAAAATGAAAATCGTCTGTGCGGAGAGTTTTGGCCAATTATCATCTACAGAAGTGGTAGAAGCATCTTTTAAAATTGCTCAAATGATAGCTCAAGCGAAAAAACCTCATAATATTGGCGAAACTTTGATAAAACTATGAATGTTGAAAGCAAGTAGCCTTGTTTTGGGGGAAAGCAACAGCAAGAAGTTAGCAAAGATTTTGCTTTCAGATTCCACTATTAAGACACGAATCGATGAGCTTGCAAATGATATTGAATGTCAAGTTCTTCAAAAGATACAAGCATCACCTTATTTTGCCATTCAGTGCGACGAAACGACTAACGTAGCTCAATTGTCACAGTTGATGGTCTATGTTCGTTTTGTTGGATCTGCTACAATTGAGGAAGAAATGCTATTCTGCAAATCGCTTGAAACGACCACTAAGGCAGAAGATGTGTTCAGAGTTGTTGATGCATACTTTCACAAAAACGACATAAAATGGGAGAAACTTGTTGGCGTCTGCACTGATGGTGCACCAGCGATGCTTGGTGGTCGGAGTGGATTTATTACCAGGTTAAAGCAAAAGAATCCGGACGCAGTTGAAACTCACTGCGTAATCCATCGAGAGGTTTTGGCCTCCAAGACTTTACCTTCTGTAATGAAGAACAAGCTTGCCATACTTATACGAATTGTAAACTTTATTAAATCAAGTGCTGTCAATTCCCGGTTATTTTCCCAGCTATGTAAACAAATGGATTCCAATTATGAAAATCTGTTGTTTCATGCAAATGTTCGATGGCTATCAAAAGGTAATATGTTAGCTCGCGTTTATGGTTTGAAAGATGAAGTAAGTATATTTTTTGAATCTCAGGGGAACACAAGATCTCCTGTTACCATTCCAATCACAAGAGTTTCAACTGGTAATGGCATACCTCGTTGACATTTTCGAAGCTCTCAATTGTCTCAATGTACTGTTGCAAGGAAAGAACACAAACCGTACGAAAGATTACGATGAGATACGGACATTCATAGCAAAGCTGGGTTGTGGCATCGCCGAGTTCAACAGGGAAATGCAGCCTCATTTCCTACCTTGGACATAACACTTGAGAACAGCAAAGCCAAACTGGAAGGTGAACTTAAGGTAGAATTGGAATTCCACCTCCAAATTTTGAAAGAAGAATATGACTGCTATTTTCATGACTTGGGTAATGTTGAACTAACAGAGTGGAAGATGACGAGAAATCCCTTTCGAATCAAAGAAGATATTTTTTCAGAAGAACTGCATTAAGATTTTTTGGAGATGAAGTTCAACTCCACTGCTAAAGATAACTTTGAAGCAATGTCTCTTAACGATTTCTGAGCTAAATATTTGCGTATATATAAGAATGTGGGCAGTGTGGCGATACGTACCCTTCTTCCATTTTCATCGACATATTTATGTGAAAGTAGATTTTCAGCACTTGTGAGTATGAAGACAAAATTTTGTAACAAACTGGAATGCGAAGCAGATCTTCGATGTGCGTTGTCTTCAACAAAACCTCGAATTAAACGACTAGTTTCCCAAAAACAGTTGCATCCTTCACACTAAGCAGGATAATGGCAAATAAATTATTGTTCTATTTTTCGTGAATTTGATTTTTGAGGCTAGGTGAGGCGTGAGCATGAATGACAAACGTCAAGGGGGGCGCGATTGAAAAAGTTTAAGAACCATTGATTTGAATAGTTTTAAAAAGGAGCTCCTTTTTTTGTTCCCGTCTTGAAAAAACTACGAAAGCCTTCAACATCTTCAAAAAAGTTTCTTCTTTCTTCGAATTAGAAAATCTTTTGTGGGAAAACCTATGTGGGTACTGCACAGACGGAGCCCCAGCTATGGTAGGAATCAAATTTGCATTTCGTCAAAAGGAGGCGCTCTTAACTCACGATTGTTCAAGCAACTTTGCATTGACATGTATGCAGACCATCACGTACTTCTGTTTCATACAAATACTCGGTGGCTTTAAAAAGGAAATGTAACCAAGCGAGTGTTTGAGCTGAGAGATAAACTTAAATTATTTTTTGAACTAGAAAAGAAAACAGATTTTGGTTTATTATTGAAGAATGATAGATGGATAAGATAACTTGCTTATATGGTTGATATTTTGACTAACAAAATTAACTAAATCTGAAGATGCAAGGAAAAAACGCCAATATAATACAATTTAAAGATACTTCAAAAGCTTTCATGAGCTAGCTTGATAATTGGAAAAGAAAAGTTAGAACAAACAATGTTGCAATGTTTGAAGAATTATCATCAATTTTAAAAGTTGATGATGAAGAACACGTGCTTCTTGATTTGGAAAAAGAATTGATTTTGCCACATTTGGAAGCACTAGAATCAGAATTCATTAAATATTTTTCGGACAATGATAACGATGACCTTGGTTTAATACGAAATTCCTTCATATTGCCAGTTGAAAAAGTTCCCGATAGTTTGCAGGATAAACTTTTAGAACTCAAAGCTGATTCTTGCGCAAGAGATTTATTCAATGAAAAATCATTCACTGAATTTTGGCCATTGACGTGCAATTCCTATCCTAAAGTGACAAAGAAAACTGTCCAAGGTATCCTTCCGTTTGTCTCCACATATCTTCGAGAATCTAGGTTTTCAACTCTCTCGCAAATAAAAACAAAACAAAGAAACAGATTGGATGTGGAAAATGATGTGCATTGTGACCTTTCTAATACTTTTTCACGCATTCATGAATTGTCAAAGAAAAAACGATCACAAGTATCCCACTGACTGTTAAATTCGCATCATGAGTACAATACATTTCTTTTGTGTTTTAAATTATTCTTTTCATTTTAAAATATTGTTCAGAAAAGTTAATTACTATAGCGTAATAATTTGGTATTAATTAATATCAGAGGCTAAAGAGCTTATCAATTGTGAAGAGTTGAGTTTCTTTTCTTAGTGCACCGATGTATTGTCGGCAGCGTGGTCGAGTGGTTAAGGCGCCGTGCTCATGACCAACATGGTCTCGGTTCGAAACCCACTCGCGCCATTCTGTTGTGTCCTTGGGAAGGACACTTTACGGCACTTTCCCCTGCTTGGTGGTCTTGGCAAGCAGTTCTAAATTATAGTCATATCTCTACTAAATTACAAGCGGACAGCAATATCTTGGTATCTCCGGAAGCAGGTCGGGGTAATTGCCTACCCTACGTATTAGCGTCTCCGTCGCTTTCCTGCGAGTCAGGAGGATAAATATAGAGATAAAATATATAAATAAATAAAATGTAAAAGTGTTCTTTATTAACTAAATTTCTAAGATTTTATACGTGAATAACGGTTTAAGGGATTCATGGGATAAAAAAGGTTGAGAACCACTGGTTCAACCTGCGAATGATAGTTTGTGCAGAATCCAGTGATACCCTTGCAAAAAGGGGGGACCAGTCCAAGAAAAGTAAGGGCGGCACTATTAAGTGTATTAAAAAAAGATAGCTGGAGTTTTTTTAGTGTATAAAAACAAAGTAATCTCTTAAAGTAAAAAAATTTTTCTTCCCAAAGCTTTTCATCTGACACTCTTCAGGCAAAATCGTCAGTATTAAGCAGAATTGAAACCGAACTGAGTTATAAAGCTTTTACAACAAATCATAAAAGCTCTGTGAACAAGAGTACCAATTAGGTTGATTTTCTGTTTCTGGGGGCGAAAAGAGTTCCAACGTAGATACTGGCCAGTGAAGATGGCCAATGAAGGTGCGTTTCTTACGTTGGAACTCATTCAGCCCCCAGAAACGGAAAATCAACCTAATTGGTACTCTTATTCACAGAGCTTTTATAATTTGTTCCAAAAGCAAACTGGACCTAGAGCTTGGCAAAATTCGTTCAATTCTATGAGAAAATAGCAACCCGGAACATACAATCAATTCGGCTTTCAAACAAAAACTTCAACAACTAAATTCTAACCCGGTTCACACAGTGGAAAAGTGCTCTGTCTACGTACACATCCCAATCAATCAATCAATCAATCAATCTTTGTTTATTCATTGTAGATTGCCATTTAAATACAAAACAAAAACAAAAAAACACAAAATAATAGAAATATTGAGCAATACTACAACAGGGTTGCAGCGAAAGACCATCAAAGGTCACCTAGTCAGCCACAACCCAAATTTTATATTTAAACTAATGAATAAACAATTACAGAAAAGAAAAAAAAGAATAACGAAAAAAAAAACATAGGCCTAAGCAAATAATAATAATAATAAATAAATAAATAAATAAAAAAAAAGCAATCCAAATTCTATATTTCACAATCTATATCAACACATAAAAAAGTATAAAAAAAAAAAAAAATTTTTTTTATGGGTTAACAAATAAGTAAACATTTATTAATCTCATCATATATCATAAGACTTCATTAATAGT
This sequence comes from Diplosoma virens, assembly GCA_963680785.1. NCBI lineage: Eukaryota > Metazoa > Chordata > Ascidiacea > Aplousobranchia > Didemnidae > Diplosoma > Diplosoma virens. The sequence goes on along the minus strand of OY796892.1, from coordinate 38,315,569 downwards.
TTTTTGAATTCTTTTTTAAATGAAACATAAGTCCGAGATTTAATTTCTTGAGAAACTTCAGACCACATTTGTATTCCAACATACTGAAGTGTTTTTTTACCATAGTTTGTGCGGAATCTTGGAAGAAAAAATTTACTTTTTACTTTATATCGTGTATTGTATGGATGAATAGATTTTAAATTGGTAAAATAACACTGGACAACGAATTTTTTTTGTCTAAAGTCTCTAAGCTGATTTAGACTAATTTGGGGGTGCTGATTCCGAAAATCATACTAATTTTTTCTCATCAGGTCAGGTTTTTGAGATATTTGCTATTTTATACCTTTTTTACCTTAAAATTAGAAATTCTTATATATGCACTGTTACGTTATAATTATAATTGTAGGCTGTTGTTGTGATGTATTTTAACTGATTATGACATCACAAACCTTTAAGTAAACTCAATACTCAGATTTGCTGTACATGGAACAAGTAGTATGTACAAGTAGCTGGTAAGAATTAAACGCTGAGTAGAAAGTAGGGCCACTGATTGTAGCATATTTTTGTTGATTTCTGGGTCAAGGTACGGTTTATTCTTTTATATTAGGAATTCTCTTATAAGACAGGACTGTTCAACACGCAACTTATTGTATAGCAGTTATTATTCAATTTAGGATGATTTTAATGTGCTGAATCTAAAAATAAAAATGACGTTGGTTTTCTTTAGGCTATTTTAGATGCTGAAGATTTCACATACTTTAACTTGGTTGTATTGCTGTAGTTTTTACATTTCTTTCAAGGTTACTAGTGATTAAAATGAAGTCAACTAGAAGATCTTGTCAAAATAGGCCTGACATATTCTGCTATATTTGCGGTGAATACACACTCGTTCCTTATAGGAATCCAGTCACAACTTTTATAAAGAAAACTTATCATGCCTATTTTGGTATGAAAGTTGGTGACCAGGACAAATCTTGGGCCCCTCATATGGTGTGCAAGTCATGCACTGAATGTCTGCGTCAGTGGAGCAAAGGTAAGAAGACCAGTCTAAAGTTTGGAATACCCATGGTATGGAGAGAGCCAAGAAATCATGTCTCAGACTGCTATTTTTGCGCCATTGATGTGACTGGGATTAATAGAAAGAACCGGAAAATTCTCAAGTATCCCGATCTTGAATCAGCACGTCGTCCTGTTGCTCACTCTGATGAATGCCCAGTCCCTATCTATGAAATACTTTCTGAAGATAGTGATAACGATTCTACCGCTTCTCAAGAGAGCCAAGAGGATGAAGAATCGGATTTTAGCGATGATACTCCACATCCTTTTTCCCAAAATGAGCTTAATGATCTTGTTCGTGATCTTAATTTGTCGAAGTCTTCAGCTGAGCTCTTGGCATCCAGATTAAAGGAAAAAAGCCTCTTGTCTCATGGCACACGTATCACCTTTTATCGCAACAGGCATCAAGAATTCCTTCATTTTTTTTTTGAAGAAAAAGATTTGGTTTACTGCACAGATATTGTTTATCTTCTGCAAAAGCTTGGAGTGCCACATTATGAACCCCAAGATTGGAGACTATTTATCGACAGCTGTAAGAGATCATTTAAATGTGTTCTGCTCCATAATGGCAACCAGCTTGCTTCAGTACCCCTTGCTCACTCAACTTCACTGAAGGAGATCTATGATTCAGTGAAGTATGTGCTGGAGAAAATCTCTTACTGTCAGCACGAGTGGCAGATATGTGTTGACCTTAAAATGGTGAATGTTCTACTGGGACAGCAGTCTGGATTTACCAAGTACCCTTGCTTTTTGTGCATGTGGGACAGTAGGGACAGATCCCAGCACTATATCAAGAAGGACTGGCCTGCAAGAGATGAAATGGTGCCGGGTAGATCAAACAACATTGTCAACAATCCTCTGGTGGACAGACACAAAATACTCTTGCCACCACTGCACATCAAGCTTGGCTTGATTAAACAGTTCACCAAAGCCCTGGACAAGGATGGTAGTTGCTTCTCTTACTTGTGCCATGTTTTTCCAGGACTATCCATTGAGAAATTGAAAGCTGGCATTTTTGATGGTCCTCAAGTTCGTCAGCTTATCAGAGATCCTGAGTTTGAGAAGTCAATGACTACATTGGAATTGGAAGCATGGAAAGCCTTTGTTCTGGTTGTGAAAAATTTTTTGGGTAACAACAAAGCCAGTAATTATGAAGAACTTATCACCAACATGCTTTATGCTTTCAAAAACCTAGGATGCAACATGAGCATAAAAATGCACTACCTATTCTCTCATATCGACCGATTTCCTGAAAACCTTGGCGCTATGAGTGACGAGCAGGGGGAGAGGTTTCATCAGGATATAAAAGAAATGGAAACCAGGTACCAAGGACGTTGGGATGCAGCCATGATGGCTGATTACTGCTGGACTTTGAAGAGAGATATTCCCTCTGCTGTTCACTCAAGAAAGTCAAAGAAACGAAAGTTTATTTCTTAAAATTTGCCTAATGATGATGTAACTTACATGTCTTTCCTTTTTTAATGTGTGTTCTTTATTCCATTTTTTGTGAATTTAATAAAAACATTTTATGAGATACATATTAGCTTGCATGAAAAATGTTTTATATAAATCAACTACCAAGATCCTCAAAGCCTATTTATAGATATAAGGCATTTTTAAAAAGCAAAGTAGAAAAAAAACCTGACCTGATTGAGAAAAATGAGTCTCACTTTTGATTTTAGTGGTGCAAAATACTCCTAATTCGGCTAAAAAATTATAGACAACTTTCAATTTGATTTTTTTTGTAGACCAGTGTAATTGTTAAAGGAGATAGGTAATAAACCATTTTTAAATTTGTACATAAATTTAGCACATTCTAATTTATACAAATCTGTAAGTTTTAGCACATGAAATTTGGCAAAAAGATTTCCAATTGCATTTCTTTTATTGTAAAACAAACTAATTCTAATAATCTTTTTTTGTAATTTTTCTAAAGGACTAATCGTACTTTTATTGGCACGTCCCATGGATTGGAAATGTCTCGATGAAGTTCGAAAAGCAGATTACGTTTGCTGTGAAACGCTGCTTTTTCTCCGTCGAACCACGTGTTATTTTTAACACCCGACAGCTCTTACCAGCAATTAAGAAAGACGTGTTACCTTCCCATTATCACAGCAATGTTATTTACCAGTTTGTGTGCCACTGCGATAGTCGGTACGTAGGTCACACGTCTCAACGCCTAGAAGAGCGAATTAAACAACACGTTCCTAGATCCATCGCCAATCCTCCTGCCTCGCCCAACCGCCAAAGCCTTTCCCGCTCTTGCAAGGCCAACATACGCCCAGAACAATTTCACGAATCCGCCATTGGTCAACATCTTCTTGACAACGCCCAATGCGTTCTTCACTACAACAACGAAAAATTTTCTATTCTCACTCGAGGTCGCTCTTCTTTTTACCTTTCTGCTCTTAAAGCGACTTTCATTAAATCTCTCAATCCCCTTGTGTAAACAAAAAGAATTCGTCTACTTTTTGAAAATTTCTTAATCTTTTCTCTCATTGGCCAACTACTTTCAGCCAATGAGAACTCTGCTTTCCCTTTTATAACTCAGTTCGGTTTCAATTCTGCTTTATTCTGACGATTTCCCCTAAAGAGTGTCAGATGAAAAGCTTTGGGAAGAAAAATTTTTTACTTCACGCAATCTTCATATTCTGTATTACTGGAGAAATTTAGTAAATAGTTTTTGAAATTTTGTTACTTCCACAAATTTTAGTTTTCTAAATTTTGGAAAGTTTTTTAAATTTTATTCCGATGTTAAAAAGTTTTTTGAAATTTTGTAGAATTTATTTGGTAACTTAGTACGTTGTTTAATCGTCTACCTATTTTGGCGCCTGCTAAGAAGGCCTCGCCAATAACACAATCTCGGTGTCTACTAAACGATAATTCTTAATCTTCTTGCTGGATCTGACCTTCGAACCAGCGACAGCAAAAATATAGTCTAGCTAAATCACAGCTCAGACTACCACAATATCTTCTTTATTAAGAAATATGCTCCAATCCACTTAGGAGCCCGAATAGTATAAATCAAAGCAACAGGTTAAAGCTCAATAGCTTAATTCTCCACAATCACGTAGATCACCAAAGACTTGCGGCCAAAAACTATGACTTCACACAGTTAACAATTTTCCAATTTTAAGTTACCACAACGAAACATCCAATTAATTATAATAATGCTTTTCAGCTAACCTTATTTATACCAATCAGTAAGGTTGCTCGAATGTTCTGAAATTATCTCAATGAAGCCAATCACATATAAGCATTATTGCGTCACATGCAAAAACAAGTCAAGCGGAAATCCAGAATGTTCTCAATAAAGCGAAATTATGCAGTGTTGCCATATTTTTATAACTAAATGTAAAATATTTAAATTACTTACAAAACTGTTATTTCTTCGGCTATTTGAGCCGGACCAAAGCGAAATCAAAGATATTTTTTATGAGATTGTGAATCTACATAATTTGGGCGATTTTTAGGAACGGAACAATTACCAAACGTCTATTCAAAGTGACCTCTAAAAAAAATTCTTCAATTGCGGGGGGCCACCATTGAGTGATCCAAATCCAAATCCAAAGTATGAAGAGCCACTTTTTAGTGTCTCAAATCAATTAAGTGATCTCTTAAAAAAAAAGTCTTTACTTTAATAAGTACAAGTGACACAACCTAACGAGCAGAAGCCGAGCATGCTGCAAACACAGATTCAACATTTTTTTATTTTCTTTTTGACATGCCATCAACGTCCTGGTGCTACTATAAAAAAATAGAGCAATATCTTGAGAAGGGGGGTCCACTTTTTGATGTATTTTAGGGGGATTCGTTGCGCCCGCACCGTTTGTACCCTACTAAAGTCATCACTGCCAGAATCAATACATATTCATTGATACATATTAATACATATTAAACGATCATGAAGACTTGATGACCTTTAACAATATGTAGTTATATCCAATTTAATGGTTTTGCTCATCAGGCATTAATATTGCTAGAAACTTTAAATGCTCTACCGGTGACAATACCGAACTAAACACCAGTAAGGTATTTTTACTTAAACTAACGTTTCGTCGCTTAAAAATCAAACAACACCTTCAGAGATTAAAATGCTTACAGTAACAACTGCTAAAAGCTCGTCATCACTAACCTTAAAAATGCGCCCAACCTCAAACAGCGGGTGGGTTACTTCACCGATCACTAACGCAACAAAAATTTATATTAATTATTGAAACTTCATATTGCTATGCAGGGTGTGCAAAAAGTTCCCGGACTACTTTTTATTGATTTAATAAATAAATAAAAAAATAATATTTTTTTTTATTAAATCATGAAATTAATGTTCTAGACAATTGTTTATATTCTAGACATTAAAATTCACAAATTTTTAAAAATTAATCATGAAAAAATGTAGAAAAGAAATGCAGTCATTGAATTACACCTCGCGGAAATATCAGCCCCTCTTATTACTGTATAAGACAACTTAAAGTTGCTAAATCGGCGGTCTATGATACAATTAAAAGATACAAAGAACTGAGAAATAACACAAGACCATCCCAAAACTGGTCGACCAAGAACGGCGCGTACTTCAAAGAAAATTAAAGCCGTACGGGAGAGGATCAGAAGAAACCCACGAAAAACAATAAAGGGGATGGCAGAAAGCCTAGGGATATCTCCATATTCTATGCTTTCCATAGTCAAAAAAGACCCTATAAATATCTTGAAAATTCTGTCTCCGGCACTGATCGAAATGAAATCGAAATGAAAAAACGAAGTGTTTACTTTTCAACACGATGGTGCACCATCGCACACCACGAAAAAAACTCAATCATGGTGCAGATAAAACTTCCCCTCCTTTTGGGACAAAGAAATGTGGCCTCCTTTCTCTCCTGACTTAAAATAATGTGATAAAAAATATAAAAAAGACGTTTGAAGTATTTTATTTAACAAAGTTTAGCTTGCCCAGATCACCGATTATCATCTGTTTTACTGTAAGCCGTCGCAAAATCAAAACTAAAACTGCATTTAAATTAAATATTTTGGTTTAAAATCAAGTTGTCCATGTTTACTACTTTAAAATAATGTGATAAAAATTATAAACAAAATGTTTAAAGTGTTTTTATTACAAAGTTTGGCTTGGTTTTGTGACCGATTACCATTTAGTTAAAAGAGAAAGAAAAGAGAAAAGTGAATGAGAGTAGCGAAAACGAGAGAGCACTTTAGAAACGAGAGAAGAAAAAAAGTTTTAAAAATGAAGGTGACGGCCGATAGTACAAGAAATTCAAGGAGCAAGTTAAGAATTCGTCCTCGCTGTTTAAAACTCTTTTTTCTAATTTTTAAATTCTCTCGTTTTCAACTCGCTTTTCTCTCTCTCGTACACTCTCTCTCTCTCGTTCTTTCTCACTCTTTCTCTCTCTGCTCTCTGTTGCTCTTTACAAGAAGTAAAATGGTAGAGCTGCTTTACAAGATGAAAATAACCGCGGTTGGGCGAATAATTTACAAGGAATACATTTCGTTTTTTTCGAACGACATAATCTTATCCATAAGCGATTACTTTGCAAGAAACAACAAATAAATTAATATGATGCTAAAAAGGTTGTTATTTTTGTTTTTGAAAAAAACAATTTATCGCTTAGCCTACTTTACAAAAAACAATTAAAAACTATAGTTGGGCTAAGTAAAATAATACTTTTTTTTTTTTTTTGATTTATCAATCATAAAGTTATAAACTCGTTTTTAAGCCTTCATTCTCGATGGTGTTAAAAATTGGCGAATTCTTTACAAGAACTAAGAGCTGGGCGAATGCTTTACAAGATGAAAATAACCGCGGTTGGGCGAATAATTTACAAGGAATACATTTCGTTTTTTTCGAACCACATAATCTTATCAATAAGCGATTACTTTGCAAGAAACAACAAATAAATTAATATGATCCTAAAAAAATTGTTATTTTTGTTTTTGAAAAAAACAAAGTTTATCGCCTAGCCTACTTTACAAGAAACAAGTAAAATCTATAATTGGGCTAAATAAAATATTACCATTATTTGTTTAAAAATTAAAATTTGATCAATAATAAAGTTATAGCTCACTTTACAAGAAACAATTAAAAACTATTAAGCGCGATAAGCTGATGATTACAAAGATCATGGAGCTTGTTCGAAAGGAAAGTTACACAATTACTACTGAGTACAACAAACAAAGCAAGCTTCGACGTGTAAAATAGTGCGCTCATCAGGGATCGATCTTGGTTTCCTTTTTTTTTTTACATTTATACGAAGAACCTGCCTTAGGACTTCCACAAAAATTGCGAATGCAGACACCCTTGCGTTGTTGCACTTTTCTGAAAACTGGAACAAGTAGGAACTTCAAGTTAAGACATGATTGCATTTTCAAGGCATCTCCGAACTATGAGCTTGATGCTCAGTCACGTTAAGACGGTGACCTGCTTTTCATGTTAATAAGCAAAAAGCCAAACGTGAGCTGGGGGTCTACAATAGTAATATATATACAATAGCAATGTATTTTTGTCATTTTGTCTGATCATATCTTATCTTGCGATAAAACTTGACAGATCGCTTGCATTCCATAACTATTTTAGAGGCGTTGCGCAAAAAACAATTTTTTTGGTGTGTCACGTTGTTGAAGCAACCTGTAGGCTCAGGATAGGGCAATGGTGCCCAAAACACTGCCCACAGCTGCCCTATCTATTGTCTATTCAAGAACTAACGAGTTGCAGAGCACTGCATTTTTTTTTTTTTTTATTTTTTTTTTTATCTCTATATTTATCCTCCTGACTCGCAGGAAAGCGACAGAGGCGCTATTCATAGGGTAAGCAATTACTCCGACCTGCTTCCGGAGATGCCAAGATATTGCTGTCCGCTAGTAATTTAGTAGAGATATTACTGTAATTTAGAACTGCTTGCCAAGACCACCAAGCAGGGGAAAGTGCCGTAAAGTGTCTTTGCCAAGGACACAACGGAATGGTGCAAGTGGGTTTTGAAGCGAGACCGTGTTGATCATCAGTCCAGTACTTTAGCCACTCGACCACGCTACCGACAATAGATGCTGACTGTGGTTTATTTATTGGGTATCATATGCCAGCCTAAAAGACTAAGATCTACATGTAAATGCTTGTTTGTGTCTGCTGCGCAAGAATTGCTTAACGATCTTGCCGAATTAGCATCCGTGCCATTCAGTAGATGAATCATAGATCGAATACGGAGTATTATGAGAGTACATTCCAAATCGTACTTTCATTGGCAGTGCATAACCGATACCCGGCTCTTTCGAAACAGCGTTCAGAACAGCTCGGGTTATGCTTAAATACATGCGGACGGGCCTACGACAACTTGCCGCGGCCCAACTTGCGAGTCGACTGCTGCTATTTCGACTTGCTTGCAAATTTCGTTTGCCGACTTCCAATCCAAGTTACTTCATGTCAATTTTTAACGCATATTTAAATAATTGCCATTAGCTGCATGTCCCCAAAATGAGATGCGCTGATTTGGTAACAACTACGGTACTTTTATATCCATTTTTGGTTTTTAATCGAAAGTATACAAAGCCTACTTTACACTAAACACTGAAATGCTATACATAAATGTGAATGAATAATAGTCAGTTATGTATGAAAAATCTTCATTTTATATGCTAGAATTTTTTTAATATTTTCACATATTAACATCACTTTTAACAACAAACAACAATATCTTATTTATTCCAAAAAATATATTTAAAACAAAAATTGTAACACAAAAAAACTTAGATTTACAGTAAATATTGTCTTGTAATGGCATGCAATCCATCACCTTTACGGCTCTCTTATTTCCTGACAAGCAAAAAGTAGGTCTATTTTGTTAATGTTTTATTATTATAGTATATTGCTCTTATAAGTTTATATAAGCATGAACAGTAAAACAATAGTTTGTTTTATTTTTAGCATTACGATACACGCACATAACCGCGAATCACCGCCGGCATTTTGTAGATCCTCAAGGAACCCATACAAATACTATTGAAAATATGTGGGGCCAATTTAAGGGACAACCTAGAAGAATGCAAGGATGTCGACAAACTTTTCTTGCTTCATACAAAGACGAATTTTTGTCGAGGAGAAATAGAAGCAAAGAGAAAGTATTTCTTGATACATTGCATGCCATTACAAGACAATATTCACTGTAAATCTAAGTTTTTTATGTTACAATTTTTGTTTTAAATATATTTTTTGGAATGAAAAAGACATTGTTGTTTGTTGTTTAAAGTGATGTTAATATGTGAAAATATTTAAAAAATTCTAGCACAGGGTTTCCCAAACTTTTAGTTGATCGGTACCTTTTGGACACTGTAGCAGGTTTGCATGTACCCCCAAAATGTTGTGACGTTTCTCTAAAACAGCCCAGCCAACAATGCTATGCAGGGCCCATGCGGGCCCTGCAAGGGCTGCCCGTACGGGACCCGTACCGATTTGGCCGCGGGCGCTGCAGTGGCCCTGCATGGGCTTACCCCATGAGTTTCATAATTTTCAAACTGTTTATTCAAATTGTTTCTTTTTTAAAATAATTAAAAAAGTTAGCGTATTTGCATGTTCTAATTTTTGATTACGGCTTAAAACTGAAAACCAAATTAAACACGTGCGGTTAGCCTATGCGGGGCCACTACAGCGCCCGCAGCCAAATCGGTACGGGTCCCGTACGGGCATCCCTTGCAAGGCCCGCATGGGCCCTGCATAGCATTGTTGGCTGGGAGGGTGGTCCAACTTCTTCATTGTTGCAGGCCACTTTTTGAAATTGTTCGAGCTGGTGGGGCTCAGCCGGATAGATGTTGTTCCAAATCATGGTGTCCTCTAAAAAAAAAAAAAAAGTTCTTCACTTAGAATCAGCCTTCGATTATTCCTATTTTGTCTCAAAATCATGGTGTCCTCTAAAAAAAAAAAGGTCTTCACTTTGAATCAGATACAAATTTTCTCACTTCAAACTCAAAATTAAGGTGATCTGTAAAAAAGTCTTCCCTCTTAATTGTCCTGTTTGACGTAATTGCAATGGACCGGATTCGAAAATTCTAGACATTTGAGTCTATTATTACTTCCGGACACGGAATTTAACTTAGATAAGGATATTCTCTAACATAATAATGTACCCCTTGAGAAGCCTAAATGTACCCCTATGGCAGTGGTGGGATTCGACCGGTTCGCAACGATTCGCACGAACCGTTGCTTAAAATATTATGAGTTCGCCGAACCGGTTGTTAAAATTATGTAAACTGTCATTCAAATCTATTTTAATTATAATTTTTAATATATCAATAATCTCGGAACCTCGTGGGGTTCAATATTTTAAAAAGTAGCGAAAATAATATGTTAAATGTTGAAAAAATAAATAGAAATTGTTATAGTATGTGACGTCATAGCGCACGGCTCTACTGCCTTCTTCTCTCTGGTTTCATAAGTGTGGTTAACCGCGTGATAAATTATTAGTGTAACTTACAGATTCAGTCGTATAACTATCGTGTAACTCCGTATAAATAAAAGAGCTAACTGCAGATACTAGTGGAACTCATAACATGGCGTCGTCGACAGTCAGCTTATAAATTTGTTTGAAGAAAATAAGCTTACGAACCATTATAAAAGTATACTGCAAGTTCGTGATCGGAGATTTGTAAAAGATTGAAGATAAAAGCAAAATGGCAAAAAATAATCGAGAGCTGCAAGCAGAATTAGAAGCAGCAAACAAACGTATAGCCGAATTATCTCAATCTAATCAAAACGCGAATAGTAATATTAATAATGATGAACCTCCTTCTTGGTTAAAAACTTTTTTAGAAGCACAGTTGTCAATGCAAAGACAAACACAAGAACAGAATGTCGAAAATCAGAGACAAATGCAGCTCGAAAGTCAGCGACAAATGCAACAAATAATCGAACGATTTTCGCAACAGCAGCTGCCTCAAAGCGCGAACAGCGAGAGAAGCGAATCACGTGAGCAAACCATTGACATCAACAATTCTAACAACGAGGCAAGGCGAACCAAAGCGGACGCACAAAAGCCTTCCACACTGCAGGTGGGAATTTCGTTAGCTGAATTTGCGAAATGGCGTAAATCGTACAACGATTATGCTACGGTCTCGCTTGCAACAGAGCTGCCATTGAGCAGTCAGTTGGCATTGCTTCGCGGTTTTTTTTCGATGGACATGCGAGAAGCCGTAGAACACGTACTTCTTATCCCGGATGATACGACACTTAAACCAGACGAAGTGTTAGACAAAATTAAAAATTACATCCGGAGTCAAAGAAATATAGCGTTAGATTGCGTCGCATTTGAAGAGAGAAAGCAAGCGGCTGGCGAAAACTTCGATTCGTTTTTAATCGCGATTAAAACTTTGGCACGAGACGCAGACTTGTGCAATGAATGTTTAAACCGTCGTTTAGTCACAAAAATCATGTCGGGAATATATGACAAAGAGACTCGAACAAAGCTCCTAGCCATGTCCCCATTACCTGATCTTCAGACCGTCACTGATTTATGCAGATCGGAAGAGTCAGCAAAACTAGACGACGCGCGAATAAGCCGACAGCTGAATGAGAGAAGAGCGTACCAAAGCAAATTTCGTCGAAATTTCTATAAATCTAAAGAGCGCAATAAAAAGCCCTGTACAAAATGCGGTAAAAAGACCTGCCCACCAAAAGGTCAAACCCACTGTCCCGCAAAGGATACAGAGTGCTTAATATGTCGCAAAAAAGGTCACTTTACATCAACGTGCTTTCACAACAAACCCGGGTTTAACAGACGCGAAGAAACGAAGAAAAAGTTAACGGGACAAATAAAGCGTAGATGCAATGCTAATGCAAATTTCGATAACTCCGCGGCGCCCAAAATAACTGTTAATCTTTTTTCTCTTAAACATCGTAACCCGTTAGGTTCCACAGAAGCTACACCAGACACAGGTGCTGAAGCAAGTCTTGTTGGGGTAAACATCATTCAACGGCTCGGAATAGACCTTGCTAATCTAATGCCGCCAAATCAAGACACTTTTAGTGCAGTAAACCGGCAGACCGTAACATGCGTAGGGACTTTCCCATGCATCATCGAATACTGCGGCCGATTCGTGGAAGAAACCATTTACGTCTGTCCTGAGGTAGAAGATTTTTTGCTTGCTTGGTACGTATGTCAACAGGTTAACATTCTACCTGACACGTATCCTCAACCGATAAATTCATCAAAAACACCTCGAAAATTAGCAAGCATATTAAAAGCAGAGAACCCAAGATTTATTATATCAGAGAACCCAACTGAAGCAGAAATTAGTAAAATTGAGCACAAGTTGATAAAATCGTACAGCGATGTGTTTTCTGAAGACACAACATTACGGGAAATGAACAGTAAACCCATGAAAATTTCCTTGAAAGATGATGCTGTTCCATTTGCTTTACCTGTTCCACGCCAAATACCTTTAGCTTTCAGAAGGATGGTGAAGACAGAGCTTGACCAACTTGTACAAGCCGGAGTCATTGCACCAGTTACAGAAGCAACTGACTGGGTGCACCCTATGGTTGTTGTACAAAAACCAAATGGTGGAATTCGTCTCTGTATTGATTTGCAGAAATTGAACAAATACGTACGCCGTCCATATCATCCATCTAAATCACCTGCTGAAGCTATTTCGAATATTTCTTCTTCGTCTAAATTTTTCTCAACATTAGACGCCACTAAAGGATACTGGCAAGTACCTTTAGAAAAAGAAAGTCAAGACTTTACCACATTCATTACGCCGTTCGGAAGATTTAAATTCCTTCGAGCTCCGATGGGACTAGCTTCTTCTCAAGACGAATATTGCGCAAGAGGCGATGAAGCTCTGCAAGGCATTGAAAAAGTCGAAAAAGTGGTAGATGACCTTCTTATTCAAGGCGAAACCGCACAGGAGCACTTGAATACCGTAGTGGCTGTACTAAACAGATGTCGAGAACACGGTATTACTCTTAATCCGAAGAAAGTGCAGTTACTACAAAGTGCTGTGAGATATGTCGGATATATAGTGAGCAGCGACGGTATTAAAGCAGACCCCACGAAAATTGAAGCAATCTCTGAATTCCCTGCTCCAACAAACATAACTGAATTACGATCTTTTATGGGCATGGCAAACCAGCTGGGCGGATTTACTCACCTACTCAGTGAAGCAGCAGGCCCACTTCGGGACTTGCTCAAACCAAAAAATGCTTTTCTCTGGTCACCCCAGCATGAAGAAGCATTTACAAAGACAAAAGACATTCTTTGTAGCCCCCATATTTTGGTTGCATTCGACCCCAATCTGGAAACGATGCTGCAAACAGATGCATCTCGGTTGAAAGGTCTAGGTTTTGCACTTTTGCAAAAACATCAAGAAACGTGGAAATTGGTTCAAGCAGGATCACGTTTTATAACTGAGACTGAGGCCAACTACGCTATGGTTGAACTGGAATTGCTCGCTGTTGTTTGGGCTATGCGTAAATGCCGCATATATCTGCAAGGCTTACCCAATTTCGAGCTGATAGTAGATCACAAGCCATTAGAGTCAATCCTGAATACCCAGACACTCGATATGGTGGATAATCCCAGGATTCAGAGACTTAAAGAAAAACTCAGCGCTTTTATATTCCACACCACCTGGAGAAAAGGCAAAGACCATGTGATCCCCGACGCGTTGTCACGAGCACCGTGCCGCGACCCAGAACCAGAAGATATCATAAACGTAGACACAACCAGAATGATCTGCAAAAACGTTTCTACAATTCTGAGAGGAAAAGACCCAGAAGTCACAAAAGAAACATTTATCGATCCAATGCTGGAAGACTTAAAAGAAAGTACTCAGCAGGACGAAGCAGCACAACAATTAATCACTGCTATTAAAAGCAACTTTTCAAAAGGAAACGAATATCCATTAGCTCAACCTTTCAAAAAGCTGAAAGATCAGCTTACTTTCGAAGATGGATTAATTCTCCTGAACAGCCATCGCATTGTGGTGCCGGTACAGAAAAGAAAAGAAATACTGACAAAGCTACATGCCTCACATCAAGGCATCGAAAGAACAAAACAAAGAGCGCGTCAAATAGTGTACTGGCCAGGAATCAATAGCGACATCAAAAATACCGTTGAAGCCTGCACGAAATGCCAAGAGCACCAACCAAGCTTGCAACAGGAACCATTACAACGCGATCCCCTCCCATCAAGACCCTTTGAAGACGTATCTGCAGATTTATTTTATTATGCCGGTAAGACTTACCTGGTTTATGTAGACCGTCTGTCGGGATGGATTAAGCTCAGCGAGTTCTCTCATGACCCTAATTTACATCAGATAATCAGCACTATAAGAAAATTTTTCGTGGACACAGGGGTTGTAGAAAATTACCAACGCACGTGTTTTATTTTATTTCTCTTGAGTTTCTAATCATTATTTGCGCGAGCACTCGCTGCCAGCGCCTTTTTTTGTTTTACGCTTTATTTTTAATTAATCTCACCTTGAAGCATAGTTGTGTCTGCAGCGCGTTGATTTTTGAGCTGGCTTTATTGCGTTTGTTCACACTTCTCAATTTGTGAGGCGACCAGCTGCAGTGTTTGTGGGCAGCTGGTTGAAGTCTGAGTAGACTTAGCGTGAAGTTAAGATATTCCCGTTTTCCCCGTGAGTCAGCACCGAAGTGAACTACTCGGTAAGACACCTATGCGTTTTCTTTTTGTGTTTAATTTTTAGTTTGTTTTTATTTATTTACAGATTACCGTTTCCGCTTTCGTTTCCGCTTTCGTTTCCGCTTTCGTTTCCGCTTTCGTTTTCGCTTTTATTTCCAAGTTTCAACGTTTCAGTTATAACTTATTTTATATTAAATTATTTTTCTTGATTATTATTTCCTTTTAATTTTACGAAGCCGGAAGCGCGTTGATCGACACTTCACTTTGCCGTAATCGGCTACTTCAGCGCCGTTTACCGTTATAAAAAGTAATCGAGCAATTTTGGTGAGTCCGTATTGTTCTTATTTTTATGATAATGTCGTTGGGTGACCCAAATGAAGTTTACAAGGCTCTGCAAAATTTGTATGTTAGAGCAGAGAGTTTAATGATGAAGCCTGAGGGTTATAAACCGCTGTTAACCCTTTTATTTGATATTCGTCAAAAATTTGAAAATTTGACTAATTTGTTAGAAGCTCTTGATGAACAAGAAGCCTTGAATTTAAATTTTAGTAAGAACAGCATTGTTGTAGAGAATCAGCAGTTTGAAGAGCATGTTCAACGCTGGATAAAAGATACTGAGGATAAGTTAAGCAAAGAGAGTCGCGCTTTTTCGTATGAACGCTCCTCGGTAAGAACTGGCAGTCAATCTACCTCTAGTTCGATTCGTAGTGAGAAACAAAGGTCACTTGTAAAATTAAAAATTGCCACGGCAGCTGTCCAGCAAGAAAGTGCCAGAGTTTACGAAACGAGACAAAAAACTAGAGAAAGAGCTGAAGAGATGAAAAGAAAGCTTATGCGAGAAGCCGAAGAAGCAAGACAAAAGGCTGAGCAAGAAGTAGAAGAAGCAAGAAGAGCTAATGAAGCCATGGAAGAGGTAAATAGACAAATGAAATTGGAGGAAGAAGAATTAGAGAGTTTTACTAGATAAAAAGCGCAATGAAGAATTAGCAAGGATCGAGGCAGAAGCTTGGGAAGAATTAAGCTGTGGAAAAGCAGAGGAAGGCACTAGCACACGAAAGGTGCCGCATTTAAAAATACGTGATTATTCCAAACCGTTTAGTGAAAATATTACAACTGTTAAAAACGCGCCATTGCATAATTTTCCGCCTCGTACTTCATTGCTTACTGACATTCCCAAAAGTTCTGTTCAAATCGATAGACCATTTCCCGTTACTTTTGCAGAACTTCCTGATCAAGATTTGCGTATTAAAGTTAAAAATTCAGCTTTAGTCAAAAACCGGAAAGTCAGTTTAAGTCTAAATTTGATTATCGCAACACAGAGCAAGCGCAAAGACAAGAAGCTTTTAATTCACCCTCGTTAACTTTGCCAACTAGTTTTCATAAATATAATGCCTCTAAAATGCGTTCTGCACCGCCGGTTGTAATTCAAAAATTTAATGGTGATCCTATGGAATATTGGTTGTTTGTTAGACAGTTTGAGGCTCATGTATTAGGAAAGGTTGAAGATTACGAATTATTTCCGTTGTTGCATCAATATTGTGAATCGCATGTACAATCTAAATTTAGTTATGTGTCGAATCAGTCGCCTGTAACTGCGTTTCAAAAAGCATGGGATATTCTTTTTGATGAATATGGTCATCCCTACGAAATAGCTAGATGTTGCGAAGAGCGATTAAAAAATGTTCATAAAATTCCCGATGATGACAAAAATAAGCTTAAATCATTGTCTCAACTTCTTGAAAAGTGCTGTGTGTCTCTAGAAAATATTGAACAAGTTTCGAGTTTAGATTCAATGCATGTGATTATGGGCGTTGTTAACAAACTGCCAATTAATTTGAAACGAGCTTGGGTAGAATATGCGGTACAAATTGAACAACAAACTGGTGAGAGAGCGAAGTTTCTTGATTTGTCCAAATTTGTTACAGAAAAAAGTCGAATTGCTAATTCTATTTTTGGTAGAGAAACGTTTCAAACCAATTACAAACCTCGCCGCGAAAGCGCGTATGTTTCTGCAACGACAAAAAATGTAAAAGACGCGTTGAGTGTGGAAAAAAGTCGATGTTTTTATTGTAAAAAATTACACAAGCTAATTGATTGCGATAAGTTCAAAAATTTAACGTACGAAGAAAAGTACAAATTTGTCAAAGCAAAGGGACTTTGTTTTAAATGTTTAAGCGGTAACCATTTCGCTCGTTACTGCAAATCGAGTTGCAAATGTTTAATTACTGGTTGCAAAGGAACCTTTCACCATACTCTTCTTCATAAAATTACTGACACTGAAGTGACGGGTCACGTCGACGCCTGTAGTTCTGTTCAACTTAATAAATCGACTGGTAATGTCCAGCATGTCTTTTTAAATGTTGTTCCGGTGCGCGTTCGCTGCGAAGGTAAAGAAACAGAGGTATACGCATTTTTAGATCAAGGTTCTACCGCCTGTTTTTGCGACCGCAGTTTGGCAAGGGAATTGCAATTGAGCGGCACGAGTCGACAGCTTAAATTGCAAACGTTGACAGAGACAAAATCTTATAGAACTGTGTCTGCAGAGATGGAAGTTAAAGGTTTGTTTGACGGAGATTGGGTCCACTTCCAGACGTTATAGTCGTAGATGAAATACCTGTACAGCCAAATGTAATTCCCACATCACAGATATTAAGCGATCATAGCTATTTGGCTGATATTAATTTTTCAAAGCTTGACAGGCAAAACGTACAGCTTTTAATTGGTGCTAATGTCCCTAGAGTATTTAGATTAGAAGATTTAAGATCTGCTCCGGATAAATTATCACCCGACGCTGTGAAGTCACCTTTGGGGTGGTCTTTGCTTGGGCCCTGTTCTAAATTTAATTGCACAGTATCCAGTAGTGATAAAAATGTTTACTACGTTTCAACTTTACGCGACAATTTCGAGGAGGATGATAGAAATTTTATATATGAATCACGCAGAAATTTTTCAAATATTCAGTTTCAATGTTATGACGAAGATAATTATTATTCGAAACCAATTTCGATGAATGATTTTAAAGTTTATAGAATGCTTAAAAATTCGATCAAGCTAGTTGATGACCACTACGAGTTACCACTACCCTGGAAGTATGAAGACCAGATTATGCCAAACAATAAAAATTTAGCACTTAAGCGATTAAATCATTTAAAGCGAAAATTAATGCGTAACAGCGATCTGAAACAAATATTCAATTCAAATTCAAACAATGTTAGACAAAAACTACGCAGAACTTGTTCACGACAACTTTCAACTAACTTCTAAGAAGGTTTGGTATATTCCCCATCATTCAGTAATAAACCCCCATAAACCCGACAAGTTGAGTGGTTTTTGATTGCAGTGCCGAGTATAAAGGTATTTCTTTAAATAAATCTCTGATGCAGGGGCCCCACCTGATGAACGATTTAGTTGCCATTCTTTCCCGCTTTCGTAAAGAAAAAATAGCTTTGGCAGCCGACATAGAGTCGATGTACTACCAGGTTCAAGTTTCACCTCGTGATCGTGACAGTTTAAGGTTTTTGTGGTGGCCTGATGGAAATCTTGAAAGCCAACCAGTAGTGCATAGAATGAAAGTTCATCTTTTTGGTGCAACCTCGTCTCCGTGCTGCGCAAGTTTTGCGTTGCGTCAAGCGGCCATTGATTTTGGCGCTCAATTCGAACCTTATATCAGTTCTGCAATTGAAGAACATTTTTATGTTGATGACTTTTTAATTAGCGTACCTAACGTTGAAATCGGACTTAAATTAATGAAAGATATAAAGCATCTGTTGTCGAAAGCAAGTTTTAATCTTACGAAGTGGTGCTCAAACTGCCCTGAAATATAACATTTGCCTGAGAATGAACTTTCGAAATCACTACAAATTAACGCTCTGGCCAAAAATTCTAGTGAACGTGTCTTAGGAGTAAATTGGAACCTCAATACTGATTGTTTCTATTTTGTAGTAGAACTTCCGGATAAGCCATGTACGAAACGTGGTGTTTTGTCTTCGATCAACTCTATTTTCGACCCGCTTGGATTTCTGTGCCCAGTGATTGTTGAAGCTAAGCTTCTCTATCGACGACTATGCGAGCTGGAGTTAGAATGGGACGAACCTATTCCTTCCTTAGAATTCAATAAGTGGCAACAATGGATCCGAACGCTGGAGCATCTGAAGTCGATGTCTATCCCAAGATGGATGGGTTTGCATACCAATTTAGGCAGTGAAAACTATCAATTGCATTATTTTGTCGATGCCTCTAAGCATGCGTATGGCGCCGTTTGTTATCTTCGTTCGAGCGATATTAATGACTATGTCAATTGTAACTTAGTTATTAGTAAATCTCATTTAGCTCCTAAAGACGAATTTTCTATTCCCCGTCTAGAACTTCTTGCTGCTGTGACTGCCGTAAAATTAAATATTTTTCTTAAACACGAACTAAACTTACCGCGGTTGAGACCAGCTATTTTTTGGACAGATTCCGCTGTAGTTCTTCAAAGTATAAGAAATGAAGAAAAGCGTTTTCCTCTTCGTGTCCCGTCGTTTAAAGTTTATTACGAAAAGCACTTGTACTTCTAATTGGAGGCACGTCCCTAGTGAACTCAACCCCGCTGATGTTTTAAGTCGTGGATGTAGATCCGACAAACTAATGAAAACTAAATCGTGGCTTTCTGGACCAAAATTTTTGAGTGAATCGCCAGACAGCTGGCCTTGCCGGTTTGCAGAAACGACATTAGATGTAGAAAATGTAAAAGCATTTGATAAAAAAGCCGCGTCTGCATTTTTGATTACCGAAATGATTGATCCAGTTGACAAGCTCATTGCGTATTTTTCTTCGTGGTTTAAGCTAAAGAAAGCCACTGCTTGGCTTTTAAAATTTAAGACCTTTTTAATAAATTCCAATTCTGCCTATCATTTTTCTCGTTCCTTGTCTGTCTCTGATCTTCGAAAAGCAGAAATTGAGCTTATTAAATATGAGCAATGGAATTGTTTCGGCGACATCATGTCGAAGATGCAAACTAATGAAAACTTTTCTCTACCTTCCAAATCTCCACTTCTAAAACTGAATCCTGTTATTGTGAACGGTCTTTTAAGAGTAGGCGGCCGTTTAGATAGAGCTTCTGTTTCCTTTGATCTAAAACACCCAATTATCTTGCCCCACACCTCGCACTTAACCAATCTTATTGTTCTTCATTGTCATTGCATTACAGGTCATGGCGGAGCAAATATGACGTTGAACCAGTTACTACAACGATATTGGATTTTACGAAGTACAGCTGTTGTTCGCAGAGTGCTTAATTCCTGCATGCATTGCCGACGACGCTATGAAAAGCCGGGATCACAAAAGATGGCTGATCTTCTCCCGTCGCGTCTACAAATCGATACTCATCCCTTTGCATACTGTGGCGTTGACTACTTCGGACCGTTGCTCGTGAAACAACGGCGTTCTCAAGTAAAAAGATATGGTTGCCTTTTTACTTAACTTCTAGAGCAATTCATATTGAAGTCGCGATGGATCTGACAACCGACGCCTTCATCAACGCCTTACGTCGTTTCTTATCAAGAAGAGGTCCCGTTCTGCACTTCTTCTCCGACAACGGAACCAATTTCGTTTCCGCCGAGAAGACCCTTCGTGAAGCCCTGCGCCAGTGGAATCAGCACCAGATTGAAGATTTTCTCCTTCAAAAGGAAATTCAATGGACTTTCAATCCCCCAAATGCCAGCCACATGGGTGGTGTTTGGGAGAGAATGATTCGGTCAGTCAGACGAATTTTAACTTCATTGATGACGGAACAAACTCTCGATGACGATCAACTTCACACCTTTTTATTGGAAGCAGAGTCTATTTTAAACTCTCGCCCTTTAATTCCAATCACAACTGATGCAGATGGTTTAGAACCATTGACGCCCAATCATCTTGAAATTGTGTTCTAC
The DNA here is from genome assembly GCA_963680785.1 of Diplosoma virens. NCBI lineage: Eukaryota > Metazoa > Chordata > Ascidiacea > Aplousobranchia > Didemnidae > Diplosoma > Diplosoma virens. The sequence continues at coordinate 38,294,985 of OY796892.1, read as the reverse complement.
TGGCAACTTCTCCCCTTCACTTCCTTCTGATGAGCACTGTTGTCCCAAAAGACGTTGGAAAAATGTACGATATCTAGCTGACCAATTTTGGAAAAGATGGTCTCGAGAATATTTAAAGACGATAATCGCCCGCCAAAAATGGTTTAAGAAGAAGACCAATTTTCAAAAAGACGATGTTGTTCTACTCGTGGACGATTCGATTCCTCGTTCGCAATGGCGTCTTGGCAAAGTTATAAAGCTGTTCCCCGACGAACAAGGCTTGGTGCGCCAAGTCGTAGTAAAAACGCGTGGTTCTGAAGTGCGGCGGCCCGTTCATAAACTGTGCTTGGTGGTTCCCGCGAATCTTAATGTTATGCCGCGGAAGGACTCTGGTGATCCCGCAATTACCGTAAAATAAGTTTTAGAAATGTTTCCGTTAATGTTATTTGTGTTGTGTGCAGCGTTGGTAATTTTTTTTTTCTTTTTCTTTTTTAATTTCTCGGGTGTTGGGAGTGTAGAAAATTACCAACGCACGTGTTTTATTTTATTTCTCTTGAGTTTCTAATCATTATTTGCGCGAGCACTCGCTGCCAGCGCCTTTTTTTGTTTTACGCTTTATTTTTAATTAATCTCACCTTGAAGCATAGTTGTGTCTGCAGCGCGTTGATTTTTGAGCTGGCTTTATTGCGTTTGTTCACACTTCTCAATTTGTGAGGCGACCAGCTGCAGTGTTTGTGGGCAGCTGGTTGAAGTCTGAGTAGACTTAGCGTGAAGTTAAGATATTCCCGTTTTCCCCGTGAGTCAGCACCGAAGTGAACTGCTCGGTAAGACATCTATGCGTTTTCTTTTTGTGTTTTTCGCTTTCGTTTCCGCTTTCGTTTTCGCTTTTATTTCCAAGTTTCAACGTTTCAGTTATAACTTATTTTATATTAAATTATTTTCCTTGATTATTATTTCCTTTTAATTTTACGAAGCCGGAAGCGCGTTGATCGACACTTCACTTTGCGGTAATTGGCTACTTCAGCGCCGTTTACCGTTATAGGGGTACCAGTACGAATCAGAACTGATGGAGGACCGCAATTCACATCAAGCAAGTTTCAACAGTTTCTCAAGAAATGGGGAGTAACTTCCACCATAAGTACTCCACATTACCCACAGTCAAACGGACACGCAGAAGCAGCAGTGAAAGCCATGAAGCACCTTGTTGCCAAAACTGCTGAACATGGTAGTCTCGACTGCGATGAATTTAGCAGCGGCCTAATCGAATGGGTTAACACACCCAAGGCCCATGTGTTATCACCAGCCGAAATTTTATACGGCGCCCCGCTACGTTCAATCGTCCCAGCTAAACTGAAATATTTCAAGGAAGATTGGCAAAACAAATTCGACAAGTGGGGCGCAGCTTTATCAAATCTACAAGTGGCTGCAGAAACCGAATACAATAAACGCGCAAAACACCTCAACCCACTAAAAATCGGATAACATGTTCGAATTCAAGACCATATTACAAAAAAATGGTTGCGATCGGGACTCATCATCGGCGTCGGGAGAAACCGCGACTACCACAAAACTACCGAGCGGTCGAGTCTGTTGGCGCAATAGACGTTTTATTCGCCCTCTCCCCACCGAAGGGGGAGACCCCAAAGAGGAAATGATGACATCAGACGAACGTCACGTCCATTTTGAAGATGAAGTCTTTCCACCATCTCCAACCTCGCGGCGAAGCGTGAGACAAAAACGCTTTTCTAATCATTTAAGAGATTTTGTATGAAGTAGCGTAAAACTCATAACGCTTGTGCCGTATCGTATTGTATATAGTTTGTTGCATGTTTATTAATCGGGCTCGTACAATGTATAATATTTTTCTTAGACAACCTTTTCGCTAAAAAGCTTCTTAAAAGGGGGTTGTTATAGTATGTGACGTCATAGCGCACGGCTCTACTGCCTTCTTCTCTCTGGTTTCATAAGTGTGGTTAACCGCGTGATAAATTATTAGTGTAACTTACAGATTCAGTCGTATAACTATCGTGTAACTCCGTATAAATAAAAGAGCTAACTGCAGATACTAGTGGAACTCATAACAGAAATGTTTATTTTTTTATTTAAAATTTTAGTTAATTCTCATTTAATGATATTATGTTCTATAAGTGTTATTTGTTCACTCAACATTTTGGTAAAATAGGGGTAAAAAATTGTAAACAAACAATTTATTGATTCTGTAAACGTTTATGTTTTATAGGGTTTTTCAAGTTTTAAGTGTGTTTTTGTTTTCTTTTTATATTTTGTATTGATCTAATTAGTTTATTACCGTTAAAAAATTGTTAGCCTCATATAAGAAACAAGGTGAATTCTGACTAAGAAGAATCGGAATCGAAAAATGTAGTTGAAATTGGCATCGGAGTCGAAAAAAAAATTGACAGCATCTCATTACTAATTTAAATACTCAATGATTAATAGTAAATAAATATCCAAATTTTATATGACTAAAACATAATGTAGCCGTTAGAAATGGATGCCTTAAATTTTTATTTGGTTCATTTTCGCATGATTGTTACGTCATAAATTTATCTCATAAAATTGTGGAGTGAAGATTTGGCTGACTCAATTTTTTTATTGCCTTAATGTTTCGTCACAAACGTTCTCGCTTATTACCACGTGATTTAAATCTCTTGGGAGTTTTTTGTTTCGCGCACATGTGCTTCTAAAGTTTTTCACTAAAGAGATAGAGCGTAGCTGTTTGTCAGTGCGGAGTTTACAATTCATAATAGTTACAATTTAACCTTTTCATTGTTTAGATAACGCCACAATTGATTTTCATTTAATTATATTTCTTGGTACTCGCTTTCAAATTTGATTAATATAATTGTAAAGATCAAAAGTCGTGATTCTTGTTCGAATAGAATAGTTTATTGCAAAAAAGATTTAAACACTAAATGATAAACTACTTGTTTATTAAAGAGCTGGAGAGCCCGAGCTGGGGAGCCGGAGTCGGAGCTAGTGGATAAGTGCTTTTTAGTTCCGGAGCTGGAGCCGGAGCTAGTGCTCTTCTACAGTGGCTCCCCAGCCCTGGTTATAAAATTATATTAGATCCATCCTTGAGTTATTGATAATATTTGATATGTAGATCTAGTTTCGGTCAACTGGGCAGAAGGCTTAGAAATATGTCAAAAAATTTTAAAAATCTACTGATTTAGATCAAGAATCTAGATGTAGTTTAGTTAATTATTCATACATTATATAACACATAAAAAACTGAATGTGAATCTACTGTGTGCTTGAGTTGGTTTTAGACAGAATATTATTGAATTTTTTTTATTCCAGGATTCAGGTTTAAAATGAAGAGGCAACAAAGTTTACTTGAGCTTGGATTTGCGAAAAAAATCTCTAGAATTGAAATTTCAGAACAACAGTCAATTAAAGATAAAATGTCCGTATCCAATGCCGTCATAGATGAGGAAAACGCTGGTGCAACAAATAACCTGCAATGTTGTGATAAGGCAGATGCTATTCCAGACTGCTGGAGCAATAAACAATATGACTATTTCAGAAAAAAATATGATGGATTAATTGTTTGTAATAAAAAGCTTGGCTGTAATCATTGTGCAAAACTAGACTCTTTACACAAAAAGGGATATCATGTGTCACTAGAGTGGAAAAACTGCAGCATTTCAGCTTCGGGAAAAGATACAACAGTCCAGCAAGCATCTCTTCGAAAAAAAATGAAAGAACATTTTTCTTCAAAAACACATCGTATTTGTTTAGAGCAACTGCAACATCGTGCAAATGATGAGATTACAAAATGCATGGATGCATTAAATCAGAAACGTATTCAATCCACATGCAGAGTTTTCAATACAGTGTACAGTTTGGTAAAGCGAAATCGGCCATTTTCCGATATTGAGGATGAGGTTGAGATACAAATAAAAAATGGGGTGGACATGGGTCATGGACTTCATTCTCGTAAAACTGCGGTCAAAATAGTTGATCACATTGCCAAAGAAATAAAAAGTGAAGTATTTGCAAAAATCAGTAAACAAAATAAAAAATTTGTATTATTATACTCGTAGATGAAGCATCAACCATCTCTAGCAAGTCTGTACTTATAATTTTTGTAAAGATTGAAAATGAAGATTTTTCACCAACAATTTTTTTACACTTGGTGAAGTTAGAAAGTCAGGGAGCTGAACAAATTTATAATACCATGTTAGATAGCTTAAATTCTGCTGGATTTAGTAATGAATATCTAAAACAAAATTTAATTGGTTTCTGTTCCGATGGAGCAAGTGTCATGCTTGGCAGGAATTCTGGAGTAGGCACAAGGCTTCAAGAAAATTTCCCTAAATAGTTATCTGGCATTGCCTTAATCATCGATTACAGCTGGTGTTGGATGATTCTGTGAATAACATCAAGCAGGTGAACCACTTTAAAATATTTATGGACAAAATGTACACAATTTTTCACAAGTCAAATAAAAATCAAGCGGAACTCTTCAATATTTCTCAGGGACTCGGGCAACAAATGTTAAAAATTGGTAGAGTATCGGGCCCGAGATGGCATCATGCAGCTTAAGGTCGGCTCTAACTTTGTGGCGTACATATCCGGCCCTATACAGATATTTTACATCTAACACAAAATTTTCAGGAATAGCTGCACGTCTTTGCAACAAAAATTTTCTGAGGGATCTAGCTTTAATGATTGATATTTTACATGAAATTTCATTGCTCAGTAATGCCCTCCAAGCAAGAGGCACAGGTTTGTTCAGAGCAGAAAACCTCATGAAGAGGTTTATTAAAGCATTTGAATTACTTAAGGACAACATGGGAAGATATGAAAAAGAAATTTATGAAAGGATTGCTTCTGATGCATTCAAAGAGATCAAATTTATTGAAAATCACAGATTTGCTAGCCTACCTCGTCAAATGTTACTAGATGCAATAATAAAAAATATGAAAAAAAGACTGGTTGCCGATGATCATGTTAAAGCTATAAGCACGAAGCAAGAAAACGTGGTTGAGTTATTTAACTTGTTGGATCAAAACACTTGGAATTTGGAAGAAGCCATTGTACCGTGGGTTGCAGTAGAAAATAAAATTGGCAAACTTAATGAATTTCTACATCATGAACTGAGTATTAATGATTTCAGAGATTTTGTAGAAAATGTGTTTAATAGCAGTTTACATGTGTTAATTCCACAGAGTGTACAGAGAGCCAAAAACATTATCAATACAATTGCAATCAGCTCGGCAGAAGCAGAACGAGGGTTTTCATTAATGAATCTTATTTACACAGACAAAAGAGGTAGTCTCTTAGTGAAAAAAGTATCAAATTTAATGATAATAAATCTCATCGGTCTTCCATTAGATTTATGGAATCCAACTCCTTCAGTGAAAACATGGCTTAGAAAAAATCACAGTGCTGATGACAACAGGGTAAAAAAAAAACCTTAATACTATGATGCAAACCAGATGGCAATTTGGAAATTTTTTAAAGTGACAAAATGAAAAACTATTTATATTTTTTCAATTAAATGATTAAAAAGAAAAGTATTCTTGTTATATTTCTTAATTTTTTTAAATGTCTGAAGCAAGCAATTCATCATTAAAACAAAATGTTAATTTTATTTATTTAAAAACAATTTATTATATACAGATTATTAGTGCATTCACTTTGCACAAATGAATTAAAAAAGCATAATAGAAAGTTTTTCTATTGTGGTACTTCATTAGGTAACTACTTAATTGTTTAATTTTATCATATATATACGATCTGAAGTTTGCAGTTCCTTAGAACCTGTTCTTAAAAAATTTGAATCCCACCCCTGCCCTAGGGGTACATGTACCCCAGTTTGGGAACCCCTGATTTATTGGGTATCATATGCCAGCCTAAAAGACTAAGATCTACATGTAAATGCTTGTTTGTTTCTGCTGCGCAAGAATTGCTTAACGATCTTGCCAAATTAGCATCCGTGCCACTCAGTAGATGAATCATATATCGAATACGGAGTATTATGAGAGTAAATTCCAACTTCGTGCTTTCATTACCAACGCATAACCGATACCCGGCTCTTTCGAAACAGCGTTAGAAACAAAATTTTGTGCGTGACTTTCTACAGAATAAATTAATTATTTATAAGAACCACTGTTTATAGGCACAAAAAAGTCACAAAAATCCACCTTGGAACAGTGAGGAAAATACTAGTATTAAACAATTTTTTAACTGTATAAACCGACCAGTTGCTTCTACTAAGACGGTACCTTAAACGCCTCGGTAAGCACCCCGCTCGTCGGAATGAATCTCCGTTCCTTGCGCTATGCATTCTTGTATAATGGGGATCAGAGTATTTCGATCCCTTTTTTCTACTATGCGCATAAAACCTTGCCTGCGAGAAAAAAAATTAAGATTATAAATTTCGGTTAACTACTGTAATTTAAAAAAGCAGATCGGAATACAAAGAAGGACAGCAGGGGCCTTCTTTTGCAAGAAAAGATTTTTTGGGTTTCACTTTCAATGTAAGTATTACACAATAAACTGCCGTTCATACATAATTATTTTCCGTGTATTGTCATTTCTTTTCCTCGAAATCGATACCCTAGAGACGTGATTAAATTTGCACCAATTTACAACTGCTGGCGGGTACTGTTTTCAGTGTTCTCTATAGAGCGGGTTGTCTACTTTGGTTATTTTCATCTTTTAAAGCATTCGCCCAGCTCTTACTTCTTGTAAAGAATTCGCCAATTTTTAGCACCATCGAGAATGAAGGCTTAAAAACGAGTTTATCAGTTCAGTTCAGTTCAGTTTTCTTTTATTTCTGCTCCGCCACATGAACAAAATAACAAAATGTTGAAAAGTTTGTGTGTTGTTAAAGACGGGGTTAGAAAAAGGAAGAAGCAACAAAACGAGTTGACGTTGTGTCTTGCTAATTAGCGATGAAAGGTGTGACTTGTTGTTTAATATAGAAGCAAGGTTGCTTCACCTCATTATAAAATGTTTAAAAAAATAGAAAGAGAAAAAGAAAAAAAGAAAAAAATAAAGTATAGGACCGAGGTTATAACTTTATTATAACTTTATTATGGATCAAATTTTAATTTTTAAACAAAAAATGGTAATATTTTATTTAGCCCAATTATAGATTTTAATTGTTTCTTGTAAAGTAGGCTTTTCAAAAACAAAAATAACAATTTTTTTAGGATCATATTAATTTATTTGTTGTTTCTTGCAAAGTAATCGCTTATTGATAAGATTATGTGGTTCGAAAAAAACGAAATGTATTCCTTGTAAATTATTCGCCCAACCGCGGTTATTTTCATCTTGTAAAGCATTCGCCCAGCTCTTAGTTCTTGTAAAGAATTCGCCAATTTTTAACACCATCGAGAATGAAGGCTTAAAAACGAGTTTATAACTTTATTATTGATAAATCAAAAAAAAAAAAGTATTATTTTACTTAGCCCAACTATAGTTTTTAATTGTTTTTTGTAAAGTAGGCTAAGCGATAAATTGTTTTTTTCAAAAACAAAAATAACAACTTTTTTAGCATCATATTAATTTATTTGTTGTTTCTTGCAAAGTAATCGCTTATGGATAAGATTATGTCGTTCGAAAAAAACGAAATGTATTCCTTGTAAATTATTCGCCCAACCGCGGTTATTTTCATCTTGTAAAGCAGCTCTACCATTTTACTTCTTGTAAAGAGCAACAGAGAGCAAAGAGAGAAAGAGTGAGAAAGAACGAGAGAGAGAGAAGCGAGTTGAAAACGAGAGAATTCAAAAATTAGAAAAAAGAGTTTTAAACAGCGAGGGCGAATTCCTAACTTGCTCCAATAAAATTACTACAATAAACAGTACCTTTGAATACTACCGAAGCCAAATGGAATATGTGTAAGACATATAACAGTGAATCTACAATAAGGAAAATGCAACTACAGTAAGTGAAATGTAAGTGAGACATATAACAGTATAAAGGAGACAGGAGGATAAATAAAGTCAATGTAGATCAAATAATAAACAGACTGATAAAGATGATTATGATCAAATAATTTTTATCGAATTTTCTTTGTTTTTGACATTTTTATTAAAAAATGAATAGAATAAATACTTTGTAAGCTAGTGCTGTTATATAGATAACTTATAAAAAATTTTAAGTAATTTAATTTTTAGAGCACCACTCTTGTGTAATAGTATAAATAGGTAATGCTAACAACATACTAGTATTACATATTTGAGAACCAACTTAACTTAAATTTAAAAGTTCAGTTATTTCAGAAACAATGCTGAAGAAGATATTTTTTCCCATCATTGATCCTCTGTTGATTGGAAAGTTTGCTACTTGTAGGTGTAATACATATGGTATTTAGATGCTGACTTTTGGTTAAATATTCAATATTTGGTGAAAGTTTTTGCCTTTCAATTGTTCTAAAATCAAAAACTCTTCTAAATGACTTTTTCACATGTAATAAAATTTAATAATAATACTCCAATTTGCTTTCAATAATATGTATTTGCAACAAGTAAATGAACTAAACTAAATCTGAATTTGAAATATACTCGTACTTAAATTCCAAATTTTGATTTGCCATTTTATAAATTTTGATTATAATTCAATTGCCTATATTAATTAATTTTTTTTAATTTTTGTTGATCCACGATTTCAAAATATATTAATATAATTTGTTTTATTTCTAAATAGCACAATTTTTATGATTTATTTGTCTTTTTAAACATACATTTTTTTCAGGCAATCAAATCATTTTTACTCGTTTCATTAATTATTCGCCACCTTTAAGCAGTGGCCCTGGAAAGCCAAGACTTGTTAAGATGTGTGAACTTAATAAAACACTTTATATTCATCGTAATGCTGAGTTTGGCCCACAGCCAATCTTTTATCGTGGACCCAAAAAAATTGATTTGTATCAAAGGTAAGACATGCTTGTTGAGAAGTTAATATATGATCTTTATTTAATTATTACTTGTTTAACATCCACCAGTACTTTTTTAAATTGTTTTCTGAGGAGGTGCAAACTCTCTGGCTGCATGGCTTTGGTCCTGATTAATCATATTTTGTGTCCTTTCATAAGACATATCAAAACTGTGTTATTATAATTATTTTTTACTATTGTTTTACAACTATTGTTTTACTATTGTTTTACAGTCCAAAAAAAAGAGACTGTTGTTAATGTAATATTATTTTAGATAGTACAGTCGAATCCGGTTAATTGCATACCGGATTATCGCATAATCTGCTTTATCGCATAAAGATCGTAAATCCCAAACCATAGCCAACCATTTGTTAAGTAAAATATTTCGGTTAATCGCATAGCGGTTTATTGCATAATCCGCTTAATCGAATAGAATTAAAAGGTATTTATTCGATTACTGCATTAAATATGTCAAAATTTCTGAGACAGAAACAGACAGTTTCACAGTCTTAACGAAAAAAAACGTAGCAAAACGCAAAACAAGCTCGCCGATTGTCAACGTCGCAATATGAAAGGCGCCGCAATTAGAGATAAAAAAGAACGCAATGTGCGAAGTTTCTTCAAAGACAATTACCGATAAAGAACAATAACACGTGGCTGCCATTTTGCAATCACTAATTTTCGCACTTCGCACTGTTTTTGTTTCATTTAACGCTGAGTGAAAGCAGCAGCAGGGTATCTAAATTTTACGTATCAAAAATGAGTGAAACAGCAGGGAAAAGTAAACAAATTAAGCGCAAAGATTTAACTTTGGCGGACAAAATCCTTGTCCTTGATGAACTTGAAAAGAAAAAATCTCAAAGTGCAGTTGCAAAGCAATTTGGAATATCGCAATCACAGGTGTCACGAATTTTTAGTGCAAAGGAAAAACTTTTGTCCGCTCATCGCAGCAACACAAACCCCGCTCATAAAAGGGCAAGAAAAAGTACCCAAGAAGAAGTAGAGGACGCCTTGTTACAGTGGTTTAAACAGGCGAAAAGTAGGGGTCTTCTAATCACTGGCCCAATGTTATGTGAAAAAGCAAAAGACTTGGGGAAAATAATGAACGTTGATTTCGATCCATCATCGAGTTGGGTCACTCGCTGGCGAGAGCGGAATTTAATTGTTTTTAAGCGAAAGCATGGTGAGAAACAAGACCATGATTCTGAAGCGGCTGAAAATTGGATTACATCAGTGTGGCCAAAAATACAAAATGATTATTCTGCCTCTGATATTTACAACAGTGATGAAACTGGGCTTTACTTTCGTGCACTCCCAGAGGGTACTTTGTGTTTTAAAAACGAAAAACTCTCTGGCAGCAAGAAGTCAAAAGAGCGCTTTACCGTTTTGCTTACTGCAAACATGGATGGTTCAGACAAGCTACGACCATTTGTCATTGGAAAATCTGCTAATCCACGCTGCTTTAGGGGAATAAAAAACTCCCGGTAACTTATAAATCTAACAAAAATTCCTGGATGACTGCAACACTATTTCAAGAATGGTTAGAATGGTTTGATGCTCGCTTACAGAAACAAAAGAAAAAAATATGTTTGCTGCTTGACAATTGTTCTGCCCACAAAATCGATGATCCTGGATTACAGTGTATTGAACTTGTATTTTTGCCGCCAAATAATACTTCCGCTATCCAACCGCTTGATCAGGGCATCATCAAGAACTTCAAACATTTCTACCACCGTCAGATGTTACAAAAAATAGTCCTGGCTATTGATGCAGATGAAAACAGTACTGCGACTGAAGTGGCTCAGTCTATTTCTGCTTTAGACGCAGTGAATTTTATGAGCGCCGCTTGGAACGATGTTTCTACAGACACAATTCGAAACTGTTTTTTCCGTAGTCTAACACCAGCAGTACCCAACGAGCCGTTTCTTGGGTTTTCTTCAGATGAAATTCCAACCTCATTTACGCAGGAAACGTACACACAATTTGTTAGTCTTGATGATGACCTTGAAGTGACAGGTGTTCAAGACGATGCTGATATATATGAAGAAGTGTTACAAAACAAGCAAGTTGAAACAGACGACGACAATGAAGAAAGCTCTGCTGATGCAACTGCTGTGACTCCACCAAAAAATAAAGAAGTGCTACACGCACTTCCTGTAATTCAGCGACGACTACAATTTGAAGGGGCAGATATGGGCGCATTTCTTCGCTTAGAAAGACAAATGCAAGATAGCATGCAAAATAAAATTAAACAAACAACTATCTCGCAATATTTTGCTTGAATTAAATAAACAAATGTGTAATCCTTTATTGGCTTGTTTTTGTTTACTTTTTGAGTAAGAATAAGGTGATCGCGTCTGCATGCGCTTGTAGGTATGACGTGTGACGTTTTCATGCGTGACGAGCTTTGCACTTTCGCTTAAACGCATAATTCACTTAATTGCATAAAAAGGCTTGACAAATTAACTATGCAATTAACCAGATTCGACTGTATTACAGTAGAATGCTGATTATCTGAACAGTACTAAGATGGTGGTACAACACCATGGCATGGTGTGAACAATAGAGTGAGTGTCGTTCAACACAGCTCAATTATATCTAACCTGAGTCAATTCTAAATAGGTTTGGTATTAATTAAAGGTTTGTTTTTTTACCACTCCAGGCTGCTGTACTGAACAGATTAGCTGGCAGAGATGATGTTAGCTAGTGTTGTGTTTTATTATCTAAAATTGTCAAGATGTCAAGTTTCATGTTTGTATGGACTATACTGGTACAATGTTGTTAAGTGGTGCTGCATTGACAATCCTGTGAAAAAAAGAGACTTCTTTTGTGCACTCATTATTATGTTGACTTAACTCCTGTTCTTGGGGATTAAGATTTACCCAAAATTTTTTGGGCAAGCTAATTCCTACAGCCCTATTACTGGTTGTGCAAACAAAATCCTGGAGCCTGGATACATTTTTGCAGTATTGTATGTTTCATTTATAGTTTCTGCAGTGGGCAGTCAGTTTAGCTAGTTTGGAAAGGTTATCCAGTGGTTCCAGCAGAACTTTTTTGTTTATATATGATTGCATTGCTTAATTCCTCTTACAGCCTTTGATTTACTTGTAAATAGTTTTGTTTGCAAAACTTTCTTATATTTATTTTAACTTGGAATATTTAATGGCTAAACCTAAGCAATGTTTAAATTTCTTTAATTATAATTAAACTGCTTTAAGCTTACATTAGTTCATAGCAGAGTGGGACACACCTCATTCAAGGGTTTTTAGGGGAATTCAATTTTAAAATACATACTTTATCTATTCTTTGTCAACTTCTTGTCTTAAAATTGTGCTTAAGAATTCATTTTTTACAGAGACTTTTTATCTTCTATTTGAAAGACTTATTAGGCTCTCAATTTGAAATGAAGACCTTTTTTTAAATTTTCATTTTGAAGAAAAAAAAAGATTTTTCATTTTCAATTTAAATTCTTTTTGATCAATAAACAAAATTTGTCTTTGACTTTGTTGAAATAAATTTTTGGTTTTACAGAACTTTAAAATGCTCAATTATATTGACATAACCATTAACTCTTTCACTTTTGGTAGTCTTTAAAAAGACTATTTTCTTTAGGATTCTTTTGTTGAACTCTCGTCAGAAGAAATTGTTGGCCAAAGTGATTCTTAAGAAAACAGTCTTTTTAAAGATTACCAAAATTGAAAGAGTAGATAGTTTTGTTGATGTCATTAGTTGCTTTATTGAAATCTTGTACAGCCTGTTTTATGGTTTATCGTACCGTAACCCATTACTTCAAATATAAGTGGCATAGCCAAAAAAAGTTAGGAAACATTAGTTTTATATCTTCTATATTCCTATTTAAAAGTGGTTTGTGGTACAGAATTTGAATATGGCTAAGCAATCAATTTATCTCTAAGCTTCTCACACACTCTCAGCAGATATGTTGGAACATAAAAAAATACAATTTTCGGTATTAAAATTTAGAAGCTTCAAAGTAAAGTAATAACTGAGCAAGTATAAGTCTGATGTATGATAATTTCTGTTAAATTTTTTAATTATTTTTGAAATGTGTTTTTATTCTAATTTGTTATTTTTCTTTGATTCTTTGATTATTTGAATAATGTTTATTAGGATTTTCAATTTTAATAAATTTTAATTGGTTGAGCTTTGTTAAACAAACAGTAGGTAAGCAGCTTCATCCTAGTGAGAAATTTGTCATGCAGTATCTTTTCTAAGGGCATAAAAGAAATCAATTGGGTAGACTGAGGTTAGAACTCACATCCTTTTGCTTGCAAGTTAAAATGTTACAAACTGACTGATTTTTCTGGTACATTTTAAAAAGAGTCATGCACCTTGTGATTCAAATGGTTGTTTAATAGTTTTTTGGTAACTACTTTTTGATATCTGATAAGTTAACTTCCAGCCTCTCTTTGAAATAAGAGCAAAAAACTTTTTTTTGATTTGTAATAAACTAGTCACTTGTATCAAGAGGATAGTTGATGAGTCCAGCATTGTCACACTTGTTTGGCCTGGCAGCACTGAAAGTTGCACACCCCTGGTGTACATCAAATTATCCAAGCCTAATTTGTATTTCCAAAAAGAATTTGTTTGCAACTTCAAATTCAGTGCTGCTTACATGTTGCCACACCTTCTTTAACTACCAATTGATATTTTTTTAGCTTTATAACACAATTGAATTTCCTTAATTTTGGCAAATCTCCTTACCAGTGTGGGACCAAAAGGTTACAAGATGAATGCTGTATATCCATATTTTATATTTTTGCAAATAGAACAACTTGATGACTGGTCCTTTCAGGTTGTTTATAGCTAAGCAACACTGTTGTGCAATCAAGTTTCTCAGTTAAATTTGACTCATTTGAAATTTGAACCGATTTCTAGTTTCATGTGGAAAAAATGTTTGTGAGACACTATTTTGGTTTTTTATAGTCAGATCACTGCATAAAAAACTAAAAAAACCTTGTAAGCAATGTCTTGGCATCTGCAAAAGCACGTTAAAACACCCAATTGACACCCTTGATGTTCTCTTGCAAGTTTAATAATTCATTGATATGATGATGTGGAGTAAATAAAGTTGAATTAATAACATATATTATGTTTTGTTTGTATACTAAGAGCATCTAACCAAATACTGTTCCAAGGTTTTTGGTCAACCTAAACACGAAGTAAATGCCTTTGCATTGATTTTTCAAGATATTTGGATAAACAGGAGAAGTTCAAGCAGTGGACTACTTTTTCTCGTCAGGTCGAGGTGGGGGAAACACCTGAAGATGACGTGTATTTGACGAGTCTGTTCAAAACCAAAGAACGGAAGTTGAAAGAAGCCATCAGCACTTTAAAGGAATATACTCTGCTTGACCTAACCGATCAAAAATCCCTAATCAAGCTGAAATTTAACCTGGTCGAGATAACAAAAGGGAAAGGGAAGAGGGTGAGTTGGATTATATCACTATCTTTACTACATTGTGATTCTCAAATTTTTCAAAGTGTGACACAGCAGAGATGACGAATTAGACATCAAAGATGAAATGATTTCGTTATTATTAAAATTAGTTTAGTTGTATCTTATAAAACAGGGATCATCAAATTTTTTTTTAAAGACCTGCCAATAAATAGCATTGACAGTTGTGGACTTTATTATAATATCTCCGGACAGCAGCAAACGCAGAGATTTCAAGCAAGGTTTTGCCTTTAAAAATCAAGTAAAGACCAAAAGTAAGAGGGTCTTCACAAAACAAGAACTCGGTTGAAGAAAAACTTGGTGGTTTTTTCTTTGTGACCCCTTATATAGAATGATCGATTACAGCAAGATAAATTAAAACTTTTCATTATACATGTTTACACCAGTCCTCTTCAACCTTTTTTCAATTTTTAAAATGCTTTGCATACCTCACTGATTGCAATGTTTGTTTTTTATCTTTATTTAAAAAAATACAAATCGCTTTTTAATCAATTTCTTGAATTCTTTAATTTAAATTATTGATTCAACTGAAGAGCAAAAAACATGTCTTCACATTGATACTACGTGTTTTTCCTTGTAAAACGTAATAACCTTTACTGGACCGAAAAACCGCTTAAAAATTTCTTTGTGCATCCCATCAAAAGAGTTTATGGGTCAACCATTCCTGTTGCGCACCTTCGTGCACCCATTTCAATTGTATAACTTAGTTTCGATCCCGTCCACACCAGGGCGCATTGAGTCGATAAGCAAGGTGCTGCTTCTGCATGGTGCAAGGTGCTGCTGCTGCTGTTTCTGCTTCTGCACCAACGACAAGCCACCTCAACGTGGTGGTGCAGTCCCCTTCCCTACACTGGGGAGGGTCAAAATGGCTTGTCGATTCCCCGAGGGTCTCATCCTCGGGCGATTCTCTTTCGGACAACTCTTCTCATTTTTTATCCCTGCTGTCCAATGCGCGGTCACATGTGGACAGCACTCTTAAACCCAATTGACTGCCCCCCTACCCCTTCTATTTTCTTTCGGACTTCTCTTCCTCGTCCCTCCTTCCACCCCAAACCTCTTCATTACTCATCCCACTCACTGCTGATTCTTATCTCTAAGCTTCTCCTTATCAGCGGTGACATTCACCCCAACCCTGGCCCTATAGACCCCTGCTCTGTCTGCTCCCGTAGAGTCACCTGGGGAAACAGATCAATACAATGTACTGGCTGTTCTCTCTGGGTACACCTCTCCTGCTCTGGTCTTTCTCCTGCTGACTTCCGCAAAATCTCCCCAGGACACTCTTGGACTTGCCCAATGTGCCCATCCCCTTCTCAACCCCTCCCCTCCCTCTCACACTCTAATCCCGTATCTTCATTCTTTTCTGTATCTCCATCCTCTCACACTCCAAATCCCCCACCTCCACTCACAAACAACCACAAAACCATATCTTCAAAAACTAAACCCTCCCCCAAAACAACCTCGAATAATCCCACCTATCTTCCTAATCACCCCCAACTAATTTATACTTACCCTCCCTCAGCATCTACTACTCCTTCTCCTCAAACCCAACATACCACCTCTCCTCTCACACAATCCTCATTTCATCCTTCCTCTCCCTCTCGAAACAACCTCCGAATCCTACAGTGGAATGCTAATGGGATTCGCCTGCGTCGTACTGAACTCCTACACTTTCTCTCTCATAATCAGTACGATCTCATCTTCATACAAGAGTCACACCTCTCCTCTGACTCCACCTTCCGTATACCAGGCTACAAAACCCTCCAGAAGAACCGTTTCATGACGAGGAGAGGAACCACCAACTCTACGGGAAACCTAGGAGGAGGTGTACTGATACTTGTCAAAAACGGTCTATCTTGCACTTCACTCTCCCCACAATCCCTCTCCTCCCTCGACCCCAGCTCCGATTATTTAGCTATCGCAGTTAAAATAAAAGGAGCCACTCCCATACATCTTTTCAACGTCTATGTCCCTCCTATCCGCTCCTCTTCCTCCGACTCTCGCCCAAAATCCTTCTCACCCTTTCTCCTACCATCATCTCCTACCACTTACATCTTTGGCGACTTTAACAGCCATCATTCATCCTGGGACTCCCACTCACCGGAAGACCAATCAGGCAAAGATCTGTTTGATTGGCTCCTCTCTTCTGATCTTTTACCTCTTAATAACCCTGAACACGACACCCTACTACACCGTGCCACCGGGGGCCGCTCTTCCCCTGATCTTTCCCTAGTTCCTGCCCGAATAGCCTCAAAATGCACATGGCAGACCCTTCCGGACCTCGGCTCAGATCATCTTCCTATCTCCATCACTATTCCCACTTCCCCTATAATTAACTCTTTCCACCGCCCCCCCTCATTTAACTATAATAAAGCTCGCTGGGATGATTACCTTACTTATATTGATACCCACTGCCCTCCTCCCTCTAACTTTACAACACTTTCTCTTTCTGAAGCCACCCACACCTTTACCAAACTCCTCAATGATGCTGCCACTTCTGCCATTCCTTTCGGCAGCATCAACCGCCCTGCTAAAGCCTGGTGGTCTCCTGAAGCCGCAGATGCCGTCGCAAAACGCCAAAAGGCATTTGCGTAGGCACACTGTTCCGAAGAAGACCGCCAGCACTATATCGCCACTTCTAGATATACCTTCACTGTGATTCCTAAGGCTAAAGCCAAGTCATGGCAGAACACTTGCTCTAGCCTTTCTCCTAAAACCCGTCCCAGCGAAGTCTTTTCTCTACTTCGCTCCATCTCTGGCTCCCCCTCCCCAACTACTTCTGACCTTCCCAATTTCCCAAATTGCCATACCCCTGTAGATTGTGCCAACCATCTCTCCTCACATCTACAGTCCCATTTCTCTACCCAAACCACAAAACCTTTTCGAAGCACTGAGAAAGCCCAAATGAAACAAATCAGAACTGCACACTGCAACACCCTGCATTCCTCTTTCTGTTCACCATTCTCCTCAATTGAACTCTCTACAGCTATCTCTCAACTCTCAACCTCAACCTCCTCAGGCCCTGATCAAATTACCTACCCTCTTCTATCCCACCTCCCACAATCTGCGTTAAATTTTCTTCTATACATCTTCAACCTTTCTTGGTCAACACACTCCTTCCCATCTGCCTGGAAGCAATCAACAATCATCCCCATTCTCAAACCCGAAAAACCCTCTGACTCACCTTCCTCATATAGACCCATTTCTCTCACTTCATGTACCTCCAAACTCTTCGAAAGAATGGTTTTAGGACGACTAACCTATTTTCTCGAACAACAAGACATTCTCTCACCCGTGCAAGCTGGTTTTAGACCTGGTAGATCGACTGTAGACCAGGTTCTCCTTCTCTCACAGTCAATCGCAGATTCCTTCCACCAATCTAAGCCAGGCGCACGTACAGTCCTTGCCACTGTGGATTTTTCGAAAGCTTTTAACTCAGTTTGGCACTCTGCCCTTCTCTCTAAACTCCTCTCATTAGATCTTCCTCTCTGCTTTGTCGAATGGATACGATCCTACCTCTCAGATCGCCGTTCGAAAGTCCGTATCTGTAATTCATACAGTCGTCCTTTCCGTCTCCGAAGAGGATTTCCCCAAGGTTCGGTTCTAGGACCAGTTCTCTTCTCCTTATACATCAATGACCTTCCCACTTTCCTTCCTGCATCTGTTAAGACCTCTCTCTATGCAGATGACCTAGCCATCTGGGCCTCCTCCCCGAGTGTTGAGCGCTGTAGTACAAGCTGCCCTCAACATCCTTCTTCAGTTTGGACCCCTACCAATCACGAATACAGCCTCTTCTGCACATTCTTAACACCCCTCTCAAATTCAACCCTCGTCCAACCTTTCTCGGTGTAACCTTCGACCGCACTCTCTCTTTCAAATATCACGTCCTATCCTTACGGAAAAAATTTCACAGCCGATTCCGTGCTTTCCGCTTCATTGCCTCTGCCTCGGCTCAGATGGTAGGTGCTTTCACGCAGCCTGGGCCGTGAGTAAGTCTGCTCATTGATTCTACAAATGACAGACCGAAACCGAACCTACCAAAACGGAAGGGTATCCACCCATTCCGATATTCAGTGTGGGTCTCCTAATCGGCAAACGTCCTTTTCAGGACAGGGCAATGACAGGATAAAACTGCCCTTTTCAGGGTACATTGCCAACAAGTTCCGAAGACCCACTACTCTTCAGCTGAACATCGAAGGCCTCACTGCAAGCAAGATGAACGTTCTTCATCACCTCGCTATGCAGTCTGAGGCACTTGTCATCCTACTGCAGGAGACCCACTGCACTGATGCAGAGAAGTTGGTACTACCAAACTACCAACTAGCTGGGTCTTCTTTAAGCAGGAAGCATGGCCTTGCCACGTTTGTCCACGAGCGACTGAGATACACGCTTTTGGACCAATCTCCACCGACATCGGAGATCGAGTGGCTGTGTGTAGACGTTGATAGCTATAAAATAGTCAACGTCTACAAACCACCGCCAACGCGATTGCGAACCCTGGATCTCCCAATGTTTCCTCACCCCTGTCTGTACGCTGGCGATTTTAACTGTGGTCATGGTGACTGGGGTTATGATGACAACAGTCCGGACGGTGAGTGCTTGGCTGGCTGGGCAAGTATTAATTGTCTTGCCCTCCTATATAATGCCAAGGACGCTGCCAGTTTTTATTCCGGCCGCTGGAACACTGGCACCAATCCAGATCTAGCTTTCGCTAGCGTAGGTCCAAACAGTCGCTTACCGGATAGACGTGTCCTTGACAAGTTCCCCAGGTCACAACATCGACCTTCGCTTATTACACCACCAAGGTTTGCTATGGCAGTGCCAAGCATGCCTGTTAAGCGATGGAACTTCCGAAAGGCCAAATGGAGTCACTACATTGCTTTGACGAATAAATTGGCAAAGACTTTGTTGTCGCCTGATTCACTTGATGTGGATGCGGCTTACCAGGACTTCTGTAACACCATTAAGAAAGCAGCCAAGAAGACTATCCCACGCGGGTATCGAAATAACTATATTCCGTGTTGGGATGCAGAGTGTGAATCCCTCTATAAAACTTTCTGCAGTCTCCTCAGGGAGACGACTCAGGTTTGGCTGCTACAGCTCTGCTTGCCAAGCTTGACAGAAAGCGGAGGGATCGATGGTCCGAAGCAGTTCGGAGCATTGACTTCTCACACTCTAGTCGAAAAGCGTGGAGTATTTTGAACAACCTTACTGGTAGGTCACGACACTCTTCTCGTCACTGTCCCGTTTCAGCCAATGCTATTGCATCTCAGCTGGTTAGAAATGGGAAATACGAGGCTGTTGACCGCAAGTCATCTCGACTTGTCTTTCAAGAAGTGTCTGACCTTTGGAGGGCCACAACATCAGACGCAGTAAATATCTCTGACAATTTTTCACAGAGAGAATTTACTGCTGCCCTTCAACACTTAAAACCAGGTAAAGCTCCGGGACCTGATTCCATCTGTCCCGAGCTTATACTCCATGCCGGAGCTGCTTTGAAGTCCTGGTTACGTGACTTCCTTTCTTCCTGTTTGCGCCGATTCAAAATTTCCAAGATCTGGAGAAGAGCGCTTGTGGTCGCGATCCCAAAACCAGGAAAGCCCGTGGGGGACCCAAAGAGTTATCGACCGATATCTCTGCTCTGTGTCCCCTACAAGATCCTCGAGAGGCTTATCTACGCCCACGTTGAACCATTAATCGATCCGCTGCTCCCTAAAGAGCAGGCTGGGTTCCGACGCGGGAAGTCAACCGTAGATCAAGTTGTTCTACTAACCCAGAACATCGAGGATTCTTTCGAGGCTAAAAAGAAAGCCGGTGCCGTATTTATCGATCTGACAGCTGCTTATGACACTGTCTGACACCGTGGCCTTACCTGCAAGCTGCTGAGACTACTTTCGGATAAGCACATGGTCAAAATGATCATGGAGCTTGTCCGAAATCGAAGTTTCACCCTTACCACCAGTGACAGCAAGCAAAGCAGGCTACGTCGTCTTAAAAACGGCGTTCCTCAGGGATCGGTCTTGGCTCCCCTCCTATTTAACATCTATACGTACGATCTTCCTTCCATGATTTCCAGAAAGTTTGCTTATGCTGATGATCTAGCATTGTTGCATTCTTCTGGAAACTGGAAGGACTTGGAGGGGACCTTAAGCCAAGACATGTCCACACTGTCAGCGTATCTCCAGACTTGGAGGTTGAAGCTCAGTCACACTAAGACGGTGACGGCAGCCTTTCACTTAAATAACCGAGAGGCCAAACGTGAGCTAAAGGTCTACAACAATGGTAGACTTTTACCGTTCTGTCCAAACCCTACTTATCTTGGGGTAAAACTGGACAGATCGCTCACGTTTCGTCATCATTTAGTGGCATTGCGCAAAAAACTATCCTCCCGCGTCACACTGCTGAGGCGACTCGTGGGCTCGGGATGGGGTGCTGATGCTAAAACACTACGCATAGCCACCTTGTCTCTAGTCTACTCAGCAGCTGAGTACTGTGCGCCAGTCTGGTGTCGCAGTGCTCACACTCGTCTCATTGACAGTGTCTTGAATGACGCCTTGCGCATAGTTACTGGATGCCTGCGTCCCACTCCAACGGACCACCTACCTGTACTCTCAGGCATCCAGCCAGCTGAGCTTCGCCGACTGGGAGCGACACTCTCCTTGGCTTACCGTGGATCTCTGGACCCCGATCATATCTTGCATGGTCTTTTAAGTGGGTCCTCAGATACTGGGCAAGTGAGACTAAGATCCAGACGCCCGTTTGTGCCAGGTGCGCGGAATCTCTTGGACAACCTTGCCAGACTTGGCATCCGCGCCTCTGAATGGACAAATCACAAATGGAAAACGGAGTATTGTAAAAATGCTTCCAGGCTCCGTGCTTTTGTGCCCGAGACCGGTGACAGGCCTGTTGGGATGGGCTTACCCCGAGCAGCTTGGGTTAAGCTCAACCGCCTGCGGACTGGTGTTGGGCGATTCCATTCGTCCATGCACAAATGGGGTCTCGCTCCTTCACCGAATTGCGAGTGTGGCGCCTCTGAGCAAACCGCATACCATGTACTAACAGCGTGTCCTATACATCGGGCACCACATGGAGCACGAGATCTGACGGTTTTGGATGACGAAAGTCGATGCTGGCTTAATAACATCACTGCCAGCATCTGATTCAGGCAGTACAGCAGTCTGGGGTAGTAAAAGGATAAACCCTCGGCCCCAGTCCTGTTTGTGTCTGACCTGTAGTGGATACCTTTCAAAGGACGACGACTAAAATTCACAAAAATTTATTGATTAAAAAACATAATTTTTGGTCATAATCGTCCGTTTGCCAGAAGTCGTCGTTTATCTTTTTGCTGTTGTTATTTGGATTCTGTTTGCTTTACTTTTCGTCTTTCGTAGTTAGAATCGTTTAATTTCTTAATTTAAATCATTATTTTTTTGGTACAGAACTTTTAAGATTGTATTGAGGAAAACATTTTAATTTTATAGATTGTAGGTAGTCTTTAAAAAGTCTGTTTTTTAAATTCTTTCGGCCAACTATCACCAGAACTTGGCTATGGCGAAATGAATAAGCGTTTATATCAAGAGAGCGAACAGCAAATTTTTGCCCCCGTCATTTTCTTGAATTCTTGTGTTTCAGAAAAAACCTGTGACTTTCTTTGACGCCGAGCGCTTGCCCCATCCGTGTGGCCATCGGAACAAGGTTTGTTTGTTCTCCAGTGACGAAGCCATCATTGAGGAAGCCCTGGAATTGGGGGTCCACGTAGCCGGAAGTCATGACATTGTAACTAAGGTAAACCGGATCAAAAAGTGTTCTGTTGTTCCCATCCCGTGTGTTGTCTTTTGTAGATGCGAATTTTTCTGAATTTGCAACAGTTTGGCTGAAAAATGTTTATTGTTGCCAAAAAGAAATCTAGATAGTAATTATAGTTCAAATAAAATTTAATAATAATGTTTTTTGAAATTTATTTAATTAAGTTTTTTCAATTTTTTAAAAATAGAATTCTATGTAGTGGGACCGGTATATTTAATGGACCCCTGGAATCTATTAGGTGCCCAAAAAAGTCTTTACCGATTTTTATGAAGGAAATTAAAGGTTCGTAGTTAAATTATCTTCTATATCTTTCCCAGCTGGTTCAAATGAAGTCTTATGGTTTTATCACTTACATAAAACCGAAGCTAGTTCGTGACAGGTTAGGCATGAATCGGACTCTATGGCTGCCTTTAAATTGCCATTGTGTAGAGATATTGGTCGTCCAGCTCGAAGTTCATCTTCGAGGGTTTTATTGCCAGAATGAAACTTTTGAAACCAGTTTCGTGCAGTTCTTTCACTTACTGCACCTTCACCAAACGCTGTACATAGCTTACGAGAAGCAGATGAAGCACTTGTGCCAAGTTTAAACTCGTACAACAGACAAGCACGAATTATCAATTTTCTATCAGTCATTTTTAGGCTCTGAAATAAGAAATAAAATAACATTAGTCATGAAAAAATATAAAAACTGAAATCGTTGAACAATTTACTTGTCAATGCAAGTTGGTTCCTGTATAACTATGCTTGTTAGTAATGAAAAAGAGGGGCCTAAAATAAGTCAACAAAAATCGGAAAAGACTTTTTTGGGCACCTGATATTAGAAATAAATAAAAGAGCTTAAGTAAACAAAACTTAATCAGCAGCTGATGGGCTTGATTGGTTGAAAAATAAAATTTGGATAATGTCAATGTTGCTGAAGCTGCAACGCGTCGGATCCAGTTTTCTTTTCATCGGTTGATTAAGATTCCTGTTTCTATTTAGCGAGAATTAGATTAACATAAAAAGTTTTCAGCAATTTAATTCATTGCGATTGACTTGGTGTGCAATGTCAGTGCATTCGCTTGTTCGCTCAGATTTTAAGCGGCTCTTTAAAGTGTGATGCATACTTTACGACGCCCGATTATATCAAAGAACTACTGTCTCATTCCGACCTCAAGATGGCGCTAAAAGGCCATCTTCCCAACAAAAATTTCCACGTGATTGATGACGTCATCGAGCTGAGTCCTTACGTCACCGACACGATCGTACAGAACGTACTTGCTCCAAAGGCGTGCGAGGTCAACATTGGCGAGGTGGGGAGTTGTTTCAAGTAGAGTACTCACCCCCACACTTAATGACGCTGTTTGATGACAGGTGGGGCAAAGCGTCGACGAGCTTCTTGATAACGCATTGGCGATTGTTCAATTTATTCACGCGAAAGCAGAAGCGAGCAAGTTGGAACGAATCATCGAGTCAGGATCGCTTTCCTGCTTCACCGAGCCACTGCTGCTCGACTACAGCGACCTCCTTCCCGACGAAGAGTGAAGAGTCGAGCTGGGAAGCGTTTGGCGCCCTTCATTGGAGACTTGTACTGTCAGCGGAAGTAGCTGATGTGATTGTGACGTAATATCTTGTGTGGTTTAAGCGGGCGCCCCCCACCATTATAGAAGTGAAATATTTTGATAAATAACTTTGGAAGTTAAAACGTCATCAGACCAGAATGATGTTGATCGATGGGATGACTTTGCTTTCGACTTGACGTAGGTAACGAACACGATTCATCGCGATATCGAGTGCATTGTTTATATTTTTTAGTTTTAAGATTTTTTCTTTAACAAACCAGTGGAATTGTTACGGCCTCCCCATTACCGCAGGGAGGTATCATTTTGTACCAAATAAAATTTTTACTTTAAAAAAACCGTTCATCACCTTAACTTGCTTCCGGAGATGGCCAAATATTGATGTCTGGTTGAAGTTTTTATTTGTTTTAGAGAAAAAAAAGCGTAAACCGTGTTGAATTTGCAATCAAAAAGTAATTCTTGGGTATTGAGCCTGATCAATAAATTTGCTTTAAATACCTTGTTTCATCTATTTTTTTCATTAGTTGGACTTTTTATTTGGAGGGGTGGGTCCAGAGTGAAAGGTTTTTTTAGTTTAGATGCAGGGTTTTGGATTAGGCCTACTCTTAATTTCCCTATAATTGTTCGTGGTTCATCCACACTACGACAAGGTAGGAATCGTGGAGGAATGCTTACACCGAGACACAAGTTTCAACAAAATGTTAGATATAAATTTCAGAAGGTTTATCATGAATGCCTCAATGCTGACCCTTATTGACAGTCCCCGTAGGGACAAATAAAATCAAACAAGAGAAATCTGCAGGGTCTGACGGCATATACCACAAATTAATAAAAAAATCATGGAAGAGAAAAGCTCTTACCTGACTCGCTGCAACAACATCACACATAATAAAAACTTCTAAATACCCGGAATCCTGGAAACAAGCCAAGATAATTGCAATAGGGTAGTCAAGCCCAGGAAATCAGCTGAAGCTCTAGTAGCTACAGAACCATCTCTTCTGAGTTGCCACGACAAACTAACTCGGCGTATAAGCAATCCTCATTTGCATTGGCTCAATAATCAACAAAAGGTTACCAATGGAACAGACAGGCTTTACACCTGGCAGAAATACCACTGAACAAGTCTCGGCGCTTTTTTTTAAACTGGCTTTGTAAAACAACTTAAAACAAGCACCGTTTTCCTTGATCTGTCTGCCGCCTGCAACACTATGACGCAACGGACTAAGCTTGAACTACTCAAAATTATTAAATGCAAAAAAACCATAAAACTGCTAAAGCGCATGATCGGATCAAGAAATTTCACTGTACTGCTCGAAGGCGACCTAAGCAAGACGAGAATAATCAAAAATAATGTACCACAAGAATCAATGTTTGCACCTACTTTCTTCAACGTATACAATGCAGATTAGGGTGGAGTGAAAAAAAATTTGAAAAAAGTGTAGTTCTTTAAATCCTGCCAAATAGGCTAAAACTTCAAAAAAAATTGGTTTTGGCGAGTTGCTACCTTTGGGGGGCTAGCAACCCCCAAAATGTGTTTTTGGGGGGTAAAATTGACAAAAAATGTCGTAACTCGGTAACCGCTTATCGTAGAGGCATGATTTATGGCTCAAAATTTGCAGAATCATCATGTTTCTATATGTGCTAAGAGAAAGTTTTTGTCTATTTTCACAAGAAAAAAAGTTATAATCGATAAACCGTTTTTTATGCTCAATACTCGAAAATTACGCTGTATGGAAATAACTTTGATCTAACATTTGAAATGATATATGTCTAACTGATAAGGACTAATTATGACAATCACAATATAAGGACTAATTATGACAATCACAATATTAACAAGATGATTTAGGATAACTTTGGTCACCAGACAAAGTACCTAAATAGGCCTACTCATAAGGTACAGAACGTGCTAGCTTTACTGCCCATAAAATGTTTAGTATTTCAGTCATTTAAAGAAAATCTGTTACATCTCATTACTTTCGAACTGTTGATGCTGATATTGGGTTGTTTTGCCTAAGGAGTGAGAGAAAAATAAGAAAGCAAGTTAGAGTACACCAAATACCCTACGCAAAATGAAGCGCATCAGAATTGCACTTTAGTGTCAAATTTTTTCAAAAGTTTTCGAGATTTAATCTTCTGGCGAATCAACCCATCTCTTCGCTCAAATCCTTCAACTTGTGCTGCGGCCTCTGTTACCATTTTGACATGGCGCTCTACACATTGGTTGTGACATGGGTGGTCGAGCTGCAGTGGTCTTATCCGGCATTGTTCAATATCTAAATCAGTTAAATGTTCAATTACCGGAGGCTGCTGATGGCAAGATGTTAAATTCACCATCTTGTAGTACGAGTTCACTGTTAGATCCAGTGTGGGCGGTTCAAACAGCCGTACAGTTGAGGCGGTATCATAATATTTTGCTCCTTCCAAAGAATATTCTTCACTGCGACTGTCAACCAAGTCATGATTATCAAATGAAACCGTTGATGGCAAGTTTCCACGAATCGAAAGCACTTTGTTCACTCCTCGCATTCGTATCTCCTCATCGTTGTCACCCAACATGGCGATCAAGACATTTTCCTGGTGTGCGAAAAATGCATTTCGTTGCACAACTTTCAGAGCAGTTTTCTGAACAGCTTCGTCAGGCACCTGAAGAATTCGTTGGACCAAGTTGAAAAAATTTCTAGATCCGCAAGTTAGTTGACTATTTAACTTAATTTCAAACCAACTTGGAAAGTAAACTTGAAGACAAAACTTCGTCAGAGTTTCCAAGTTTGAGGAGGGTTCATTCACCGAAACATAATATCTGAGGATTCGACAGCCCAGAGTTAGCCAGCGTGAATGCATAATGGGACCTACTTTTAAATATTGCAAGTCGCTGTCGACAACTCCCATGATTATTGCTGAACATATCTTGTAAGCATAGTGTTGATCAGTACTCAGATCATTAACAACTGTTTCTGGCAACTGTACAAACTGAGGGTTTGAAATTGACTTAAAATTAGCAGCAACTGGCCAGCTTAAAACATCTCCAGTTAAACACTTCCCAATTGGTCCTGCAAATGTGTCAGGACTATTGTTGGTTTCATCAAGCATAGTAAAGACATGGCGCAAGGGTAGTTCATTGGTATGTAGTAGGCAAATTACCCATTGTAGTGGCTTGTTCAATAGTTCTTCCAACTTACGAATGCAACCATTGAACTTGCCTGTCATTGCTGCAGTTCCATCAGTGCCAACTATGTACGCTTGTCATATAATTCGGTGTTGGCAATGGTGTTGAAGATCTTTTGTGCTATGGTTCTTCCTTTGCCATCCTCTGTGGAAAAATGAGAAAGATAGTATTCACCAGGCTGCCCAACCATTGTATAGTGATCTTCAAGTTGCACAGACCTGTAAAACTTGTCATTTGGCCCTTGCATGGTGACCTTTGTTGCATCTTTGCGTCCATCAAAGTATATGGCATTCACTAACTTGAAATTTTCTTGCTCCTTTTTCATAATTTCAGCACGGCATCGTTCTCGCTCTCTTCGAAGCTTGCTACGATCAATAACGTATGTCTTGTCATCATCAGTAATTAGACCCAAATCTTGCATCACACTATTAGCGATCGCAGCAGCAGCAGCTCTGTCGGATATCTAAAAACGCTCACTCATCCTTGCAAGATTTGACCAAATCATTCGATTCTGATTTTCATATGGCATTGATTGAGAAACAAATTCAGAAGCAGCAGAAGATTGCGTTTGGTCTGTGTTGGTTGAACTAGAATCTGACAGATAATCCAAAGCTGACTCAGGCACTGATGTAACTGATGTAACGGAAGAACATGTTGGTGGTTCTGGATGAGGTTGTAAGGGTCGAGAGCGCCTCAAAAATTGTATGTCAGCTGACGTTGAAGGAACCACAGCATCCACACATTTCAAACAAACTTATTAAACAGTTTTTCTATCATAACTTTTTTTCTAGTGAAAATAGACAAAAACTTTCTCTTAGCACATATAGAAACATGATGATTCTGCAAATTTTGAGCCATAAATCATGCCTCTACGATAAGCGGTTACTGAGTTACGACATTTTTAGGAAATTTTACCCCCCAAAAACACATTTTGGGGGGTTTCTAGCCCCCCAAAGGTAGCAACTCGCCAAAACCAATTTTTTTTGTAGATTTTACCTGTTTGGCAGGTTTTTACAACTACACTTTTTTCAATTTCAAAAAAAAAATTATTTTCACTCCACCCTAATGCAGATGTTCCAAACACATTCTCTCAAAAATTTCCTATGCTGACGACCTAGCTGTAGCATGCCAAGCTAAAAATACAGGGAAAATTAAATTTCTAGAGGCAGATTGCCAGACAACACATAACTACTTTAATAAATGGTATCTGGAATTGAATACGACAAAAACGGTTACCAATCTCTTTCGTCTAAACTAGGGCTTCTCAAACTTTTTTGTTCTGCGACCCCATGTTAAAAAATAAATTTTGTGCGACTGCAATATGTGAAGGCTAATTTTACGTTAATTTTTTCCTGTGGAAAACCACGTATGCAGTGGTGGATATTGGGTGAGGCGAATAAAACAGTTGCCTCGGGTCCCTTTTTTTTTGGGCTCCCCCCTCTTGAAAATAGCACATACAGTTTTATTTCGCTGCAGATGTTTCTGGAGATTATTATGAAGTAGGGACGAAAAGTGTGAAATACAAAATCGATTCGTCGGCAGCGTGGTCGAGTGGTTAAAGCGCCGGGCTCGTGACCAACACGGTCTCGGTTCAAAACCCACTCGCGCCATTCTGTTGTGTCCTTGGGAAAGACACTTTACGGCACTTTCCCCTGCTTGATGGTCCTGGCAAGCAGTTCTAAATTACAGTCATATCTCTATTATGATTCTTTGATGTTGTATGGTGTTCCACAAGGATCCATACTTGGACCTATATTATTCATTTTATATACAAAACATCTACAACATATTGCTCATAATTTTAATTTAAATATTCAATTGTATGCTGATGATACTCAATTATATATTAGCTTTAATCCAGATGATCAATATTTGTGTACAATGTTATGTAACAAAGTTGCTGAATGCATTAATGAAATGAAAGAATGGTTTTCTACAAATTACCTAAAACTAAATGAAGACAAAACAAAATTAGTGTTATTTTCAAAACCATCTGTTTTCAAGAAATTTAAACTAAGCCAAAACTGTTTCACAATTGCAACAAAAAGAGGAGAAATAAAGCAAAATGATTGGACAAGCATTAGTGAAGTAAAAAGCTTAGGTATTCGACTTGACCCTCAACTAACAATGCATAAGCATATCATGTATGTCAAACAATATTGTATTAGACAACTTAAATCCTGGAAACATATTGCAAATTTTTTAAATGAAGATGTTAAATTACTCCTTGTAAAACAAATAATATTTTCTAAAATTGATTATTGTAACTCGTTATTTGTTAATCTTCCAAAATCCTTACTGCGACATTTAGACTGTGTAATAAATAGTGCTTTACGTTTTGTATATAATGTACGTTACAGTCAACACATCACACCATATTACATAAAAGCTCACATATTGCCTTTAAAATTTAGAATAGATTACAAAATTTGCCTCACTGTGTTTAATTGTTTGAATGATATTGCTCCTCAATATTTACAAATCCTGTTATCATGGAATGCACCACTGTCTACAATAAATTGTAACACAAATGTCAATCCTAGAAAAACCAAAGATCCATTTTTGTTAGTAATTCCATCTGATTTCGGAAAAAAAACCAGATACCACAGTAGATGTTTTAGTCAATATGCTCCCCGCTGTTGGAATAAACTTCCATATGATATTAGAAGTTGTAAATTAAAATCCGTTTTTAAAACTAAACTTAAAACTTTCTTTTTTGAACAATTTTTATCAGAATCATAAATAACCTATTGTATTTAAATAAGGTAATATTTATTGAATGTTAATAATACTGTAGCTTTAGTTTGTATATATTTACTTTTATGTTTTGTTTTCTTTCTTTTGTATATGTTTGTACATTTGGAGTTTTGATGTTTTGCATGTTTTCTGTCTTTATTTGTATCTGCCAAACCTGAACTAGTATTTATTTTATTGACACTTATAATTCCACTACCGCTCTGATGCAACCACTTCTTTGAAGTAAATATTTGCCTGAGCGGGATAGAAAATTGTTTATTATTATTATTATTATTAAATTGCAAGCGGACAGCAATATCTAGGCATCTCCGGAAGCAGGTCGGGGTAATTGCCTAGTGCCTACCCTATGTATTAGCGCCTCCGTCGCTTTCCTGCGAGTCAGGAGGATAAATATAGAGATAAAATAAAATAAAAATTCGAGTTGAAGACCATTTTTTTGAATATCAGCTTGATTTTGGGAGAAAAAAGTGAAAGACGAGATCAAAGCTTTTTTTCTTTTTCAGAAAATATCAAGTTTTGGAAATCTTTGCCTGAATTTGAATATCCACCACTGCACCTATGTGCATGAAAAATCATGTAATAACAACGAGAAATGTAAATAGTAACCTAAAGCGAATTAACAAAATTACAAAACAGACTTTATTTAATAAACATTATCAAGAACATTTAATGGGATGGACAAATTACTCTATATTCTTTCACAGCTACCTTATCAAAACAAATAAATAATTTAATTTTTTCGCATTCATCTATAACAGGGCGTCCAACTTTTATTCGTCGCGGGCCAAATATTCGCCTGTAAATTTACCTTGGGTCACAATCGCTGCAGTAATTAAAATGATGTTCTCATGCTGGATTTCCGTCTCCAAAGTCAGGTGTGTTCTCTAAAAAAAATCTTCACTTAGAATCAGGCGCTGATTTGCAATTTTCGTTTTCAAAATCAGATGTTCTCTAAAAAAACAATAGTCTTCACTCTGGTTCAGGCTTTATTTTGTCGATTAAATGTCTGCTAGCCGCAGGTTGGTCATCGCTGCACTAGTGTTTTTCAAAAGGTTTTGCGACTCACTTGGGAATCTATCGCGCAGCACAGGTTGAGAAAGCTTAGAGTTAGAGGTACTGCGATAATTCAAGATGATTGAGCATTTGATTTAAAAACTCCTTGGTGGGCCGCCCCAAAAGACTTCGGGGGCCGTGGGTTGGACACCCCTGATCTATAAAAATGAATCTTGGCTTTAGACTCAGTAAGTAATTTTTTTTGCGTTTGTTTCTTGCTCTTCTCTTGATTACGCCACACGACTAACCTGCTGTCACGTCACCTTAACTACTTTATGACACAACAATGGTGTAATAACATTTTACCTTTTCTAGTTTTTGATTGTCAATAAATATTTTTATAAAAAAGTCAATTTCAAAAGCACAAAAAGCTAATTTGCTTCGCGACTCCAAAAATTTTTTAGTTTGAGAAGTCCTGATCTAAACAACAATGAAGCTGATAGAATCCTTAATATCAAAATTAACAATTTGAAACTATTAAATAGCCAAACACCAATTATTTTGCGGTATAGCCTATCTTGATAGAATTTTAACCTATTAAAAACATCTAGAAAAAAGTGCTAACAAACTGTAAAAGAAAAACTCTGATACGAAAGCTAGCCGGAACAACTTGGGGCGCCTCACCATCTGTATTGAAAATTTTTGCTCCGGCGCTGTGTTGTAGCGTTGCTGAATATTGTGCTCTTGTCTGGAGTCGCAGCTCACACACACCAAAAACTGACATTCAACCAGTGATTGGATTCAGGGGGTTTGCACGGGTTCGCGCGAACCCGTTCTTGGAATTTCGGCACGTTTAGCGAATTCGTTCTTGGAATTTTAGCACGTTTAGCGAACCCGCTTTTAACTTCACGTAATCCATGTATTTCAATATCTCTGTGTTTGATGTAACAGTTTCAATCCGCTGCAGATGTTTGTTCAGAGTGTAAAGAACGATTCTGAGTGAAGACCTCTTTTTTTTTTTTTTTTTAGAGAAACCCTAATTTTGGGAGAAAAATAGAGAAATTGGAGATTAAATCGAAGTGAAGACCTTTTTTTTTTGGAGAACACCCTAATTTTGAACCTGTTCTTAAAACTTTGAATCCCAACACTGAAACTGTTGTTAGCGAGTTCGATACAAAAGAGAATCTGTTTTTAAAATTTTGAATCCCATCACTGCATTCAACTATTATAGACTATGCGACTCGGAAATCCACACCACTTCTTTCGCTTCCAACTCTAAGCTCTATTGCACTGCCATACCTCCGAAGAGAACAGACAACTTCGCAACAGCATAATCAGTTAAACTCGACAGAAGCCGAGACTCCATTGTAACAAATAATGAAGGAAGCTCCGACAACCACCAGACTAAAATCGAGTAGACACTTCTACGCTACACGAATAAACGATTTCAACTTTTAAGAAAAATAGAAAGAAAAAGCACCACATGTGTTACCACCCTGGAGGGGACCTGGTTGAGGATTCAACCAATCGTTTCCACTTACTGACAAGAAAACAATGGATAATAGCCAACAGAATACGAACACGACTTGGTGGAACCACAAATCTACATCACTGGGGCCATTGGAATTCTCCTACATGCCCAAAATGCTATGTTGCTCCACAAGACATGAACCTTATAGTACGACTGCCCAAGTACATCTGTACCAAAATAACACTTAACAATCCACGAGGCAGAAGCGGATTTTATCCACTGGCTAGACGAAACTGGCTTGGAGGTGCAAAAGATCTACCATACGAGACTACTATTATTAATTGGACTGAGTACAAGAAAAATAAAATCATAATTAGGGCCCACAATGGTACATAAGAAGATAATATAAGGGCCCATATAAGAAAAATAAAATCATAATAAGGGCTTTCAACTTTTTTAGGACCTTATTTTATAAAACTGATGCTAAGTTCAGTAAAATATTAAATCTTGCCAGGTAATCTTCTACTTTTCTTTCTATTTTCACAGTTGCTTGCAGGATTACAGATTTAGCTGCTAACGTGCAGAAACATTGACAATTTCATTCTTAATTTATTTTTGTTATTGTGTTCTTCGTGAGTTTCTTGTTTAATTGCGAATGGTGCCCTCGGTTAATATGCATGTTTTCGTTTGGCCCCCAGACAAATTTAAGTTGGATATTCTTGTTTTAAAGCATTTCCAATATTAAAAATATATCTTCTAACATCATCAAAATTTAAACATCCCTTTTGAGGGCCACAACAATGCGCAGCCTTATTCTCCTGATTCATCCGGTTTCATTAGGATCAAATATAAGTTTTTTTTAATTTGAAAACGAAAAAACCAAAAAAATTCTACGTGCGCCACCTACTAAAAATATCCTTAGATTTTTTCAGCAATTCTCAAAGATAAATATAGACGGAAATAAAATAATAACATGCAAATAACAAACCAAACACTGGCTCTCGCCCAATTTACTTTTTTGGAAAAATTTTAATAGTGATTCTTATTTTTTTAGCTAATAGTATATTACCTTTATAGCTTTCCATATAACTGTGGACAATTCAAAAGTAATTTTAGGACAAAAAGTAAAGCCACTTTAAAATGTGTCATCAATATTTATATTTCCTAGCTGTTAGTTCGGAAGTAGAAATGAATAGAACTTGGACAGATAATATTAATTTATTCCAGATTAGATATAAAAACACCAAATTAGATTCACCAAAATAGATTAGATTTTAACAAATTTGTTCCTTTCCGAACACTTCAGCCAATAGGCTATTTAAAATTCCAATGGGATAGATATAAGCGGCCAGCAGGCACTACTAAGTAACCTTCTTGTACGAAGGTCAAACCAAAAAGACTAGAACTATCTCGTGCTATCGTTACCATAACAGTGACCGCCAAAGGGAAGACAACAGCAGCGCGCACAATTACCAGGCGCCATGCGCAAACTTTAATTAGCGCGCGAACACGGACCTGGTTCGCCTCTTGGCGACGCTACACTAGCAGTGGTGGCCTTACAAAAGGAGGGGCTGGTGCAATAAAAACAGGGGGCACTTTTCAAGCTTCCAAAATATAATGATTTAAAAAAAGATTATCACTTTTAATCGAGTACGTTATTCCTGCTTTCGTCCTAAAGTTATGGTGCAGAGAGGGCCGCCGTGACCGTTATGGTGCTACTATGAAGAAATAGAGCAATATTTTGCTTAGGGGAGAGCGGTGCGGTTGCTCCGTACGCATCGTACTAAAGCCATCACTGTTTCCTGCACCGGTGAAGCCCAATGACAAATAGCGAACTATCACCTACAGTTAACAATCTATTCAGAAGTTCTACTCTGATATAAAGTTTGGTGACGTGAATTCTAAGATGGCCGACCAAGCTCAAAGTTTAAAAATCTCGTGATTATTGTAGTAGAATTGCAAAATCCCTTTCAAGGAGACGTTTCATTTTAACAGACGCCCCATCTGACATTAATCATTTTAGATTTGCTCTATAATTCAAGTAGCGAGGGGCTTAATTTGAACAACCACCTGTCTATGCAACTTATTTATTTTAAAATAGCGCTACCAAACGACGAACAAAAAATACCAACTGCTTTTGCACAACCGGAATATGTTCGGGGCCCTCCTCAGATTCATCTATTCCAACTTTCTCTTGCAAAACTATTCAGTAAACAATGAGATCGAATAACAAGGACTATTTTCTATAACGTCACTATGATTAGTTCTTCAACAATATTAAGACTCGATCGGAGAAAGGTCAGCAATTTGGTTAGGTTTGTGGGGTCAGGGGATGCTGAATTTGAGACTTGACCAGGAAAGTTTTTCGGATTCAACATCTTTTCTAAATAAGGGTTTTGTTTTTGGTTTCAAAATTTCAGTACGGGAAATTAATCTTTTCTGCTTGAATGAGAGAAACTCAGCTTGATATGGCGGTTGGTTTTGTGTGGTTTGCTCAGAAATAATTAAAGATGTTTGGGACATTTTCTTTCGTGACGTCATAATACGCACTTTTAAAGATACTCTTCCCACGTCATTGCTTTCTTGTAATAACCTCTAATAAAATTATTTCAGTATCAGTATCTTTTATTTCAGTTCCGCCATAAAAAACATAGTGAAGTAGGAAATTTGTAAGTAGTAGAAAGCAGAACAGAAAAAGAAAGAGGCAACAAAACGATGAACGTTGTGGCATGCAATCAAGATAAGAAGATATTTTTGAGAACAAGTGTGCATGGTTGCAGCATCTTTATTTCTTGCTCTTACTCATTTATTTCTTGCTCTTATGTGAAAATGTTAACCAACCGGGCAGAGCTGCTGCCGTTATCCGACTCATTCTTTCAATTTTTTATCTTCTTTTTTAATTCTTTTTTTTTAAAGTAATTTAGAATGATGTCACAATGTATTTGTTGCATCATCAATTGATCTTTCTCACTTGCAGAATGTTTGCGGCATGAAACTTGTCTCCGATTACGCCTTGAATACTTTTGAAGATCCCAAGATATTGCTGCCAGGTTTTAATTTTATTGCCATTTATGTATATTTGATTTTATTGCTATTTATGGTTGCGTCTTATAACCACTAGTTGAAGCTACAAGCAAAGGAAAGTGACATTAAATGCATTTCTTAAAGTTTCCACGACACGGTAGCACGGAGTCGCTACAGCGCTACGTTTCTCGCTGTAGTTATTTACATGTCCACGGCGAACCCTATCTCTCTGGCCGCATATGCCGCTCATCACAGAAGTAATATTGCGTCAAAACAAAAAAAAATGCGTTTTATTTAATTTTTGTCAAAAAGAAGTGCAGAAAAAACGAAGACACATTGCTCGAATTTGTTTGATTCCATACACTCCATTTTAGATTTTATCCTGCTTGTTTAAAAATTGCCACTTGGTTCTCAGTCGTCCTCTACCGTCCATCTACCCCCAAAGGTCCGAGGCTTCCTGTGGTCAATGAGAAGAATAAATAACTGGTTTTGAATTCGCCCCCAAGTAAAGACCTTTTGAGGTGTTGAATGCAGCACCCAGTAATGACGTCATTAGTTGAACAAATCGGCCGTGCAAAGGTCGCAAGTTTAAAAATCACTGCAAAAAAACTTCTAAAAGTTAACAATTTTTATGTTCACCGTGCTGTTGAACACATGATACTGCCCGGGAAGCAATTTTCAATTTTGTACTCAAGGAATCGTAATCTACATATTTTCAACCGATCAAAAATCGAAAATTTTTTCTCTGCTCTTAAAAATTTTATCACTCACCTCTTGGAGCGATCAATAGGACTCTATGTTAGTTGCATGGCAAAGCTTGTTTTTTAGCGACTTTTTAAGATGATAAACAAACCAATCTGTTTCACATATAGCGTTTGCAAATGTACCAAAAAATAAATATGATTGATTTGCAAATGTACCGAAAAATAAATATGATTGAACTGTAAAGAGCTGATTGAGAATTTTTCGAGAAGAGAAAAAATTTGTATTTTTGATAGATTGAAAATATGTAGATTACAATTCCTTGGGTACAAAATTGAAAATTGCGCCCGGGAACAACTGTTAAAGTAAGTTTGACTGGGTTTTTCTCAACTTAATCAAACTTTTGTTTGATTTGACGAAGGAGTTTTTGCAGAAAGTTTTTGTAAGCGCGAAGTGTTTGTTTAAACTTGAATTTTTTTGTCGAGCTTACAAATTCATTATTACGTCATCAATGTTACCGCGTTGCGCAAGCAGCTCTCGCCGCAAATAATATGACGGCGATTATCCGGATTCATTTACACTTAATCTGTGATCCAGGCGTGGGAACCCTTGTACCGCGATAGCGTTTATTGACGATCGTTACGTAACAAATATGGATCAGCATTTAAATGATCTCCTGTTAGCGCGCTCAAGCGTAAAAAAATAAATCATCTCTAGCTTCGTCTCCATTAACATCGTTAAGACTCAATGTTAGTTTAAGGTCCTTACAAACGACGTCACGCTAGTGATGACGACAAAGGGGCAAAGAAGTTATTTGTGAGTAATGTGGGATCGTTTCAATCATGTGATTGGGTTGCTAAATTGTAAAAGTGGAATGATCAACTCCGGATTGTAAACGAAAATTAATTTCGAAATATAATCGAAACGCTTGCCATTAAAATTATTTTTCCAAGCAAGCTCTTTAAATTTACCAAGGAATAATTTTACAATGACATCCATCTCCTGGCGGGGGAAGAGGTAATGAACTATTGGTTTGCAACTTTTTTCGTTTTCGGCATCTTATAAAGATATTTTGCAACAGCAAGATTAAAAAAACTTTGAAATATTTAAAGCGAAATTGTTTGCTGGAATTCGGTTTGAAAATACTCGGAGTTGAATCGAATGAGAATTCTTCGCCTCTTAGTCATCGGCCTCCTGGCGGGCGATCGATGAGCCATTATAATATAAGCTTATAATTGTAAGGGTTGCATTGTAACCATGGAGACGCTTGTTTTTACGCAAAGATTACTTTCATCTCTCCTCGGGTGTTCTTTGTCATGTCATAATCTATAAATATCGCTACAACAAGCAGAACTTCGCAATTGAGAGATGATCGTGCATGTATCGATGGCACCTTGCTTGCTGATCCTACCCCTCCATCCCGCTGTGCTTGCTTCCTCCCCAGACAAAGATTTTTGTTCAACATTTTCCCAGGATTTCCGATCGATGCGTAAGGCGATTGTGACGTCACCAATCGCGTATCAACGACAATTTATTGCGTCATTTACTCAGCAATTATACGCCATTTTTAAATAGCGACAACACAAAAAAGCGACTTTTTTTTCGACATTTGCTTTGGGAAAAAAGCGCGAGACAACAATGTAGTGAAGAGCAAGAGTCGGTTATGACGCTCCTGCTTCGCAAACAGCGAAGCTCCTCTGGATTTATCCTTAAACAGATGAAAAACTTTCAGCTCCGGATTCGTTGACAACGAGTCATTTTGCAGCTTAGCTTTAAAATCGCAGAGAAGAATCCTTCTGCTGGAGTGAATCTGAGGAGTCAAAGAATTTAAGCTGCGAGAAAAATTTATTAGATCATTAAAAGTACCTATTTAACTTATTGTGAAGCACATGCATAAGTAAAAAAAGTTTTTATTAACTTGGAGAAAGATAATGATAATGATTTTATGTAGGTTTACTAGTTTTCCGAAATCAAGAATGTAAGAATTTTCGAAAATCTTAAAGTTTACAAAAAATACACTATAGTAAAGCCATGTAGTTGAGCACAGTCTACATTTTTCTGGTGATCAAATAAATTTTCATTTTTTATATTTTGACAATTAATAATTCGCACTTTTATAACCAATATGTTTAAGGCTTGAAGTTCTTAGTTTAGTTTGTATTTGTTTTTTTTTACAGTTAAATTTGAATAGAATTTTAAATCCTACATCTGAGGGGGCTTTAGTTAAGTCGCTTGAGAGGTTTCATAAAATTTATATTCTACAAAACAAAAAAAAAAGTGAAATGTTTGAACATGTTCGTGGCAGCTTATTAAAAAGCAGATTAGGTTCTTGCTTAACGCAATAAATTAAAATTGACAACACAATAAGCGTGGTTGCGTGGTCGGGAGAATTATTTTAATGCCTCGATTAAACTTTTACTCTCGTCGTGTCATTGTGTCCTCAGAAAAGCTTCCACTTCATTCCATTTGCTCGGCGAGTTTTATACAAGAACGTCTGCGATCACAACACTTTCATTGAAAAAAATAATAATCAAGACAAATTTCAACCGGACAGTAATATCTTGACATCTCCAAAATGCAGGCCGGGATAATATGATTTATTTTTAGCCCTTTTGGTTGTTTAATTTTAGCACTCACCTCGGAATTAGCCTTCTCATCAAACTACAGCCAGCGAGGCTAATTTGTCATTCGTCCGAAAGTCTGTGCAAATTATCTCAAGCCGAATTCTTGGTCGTCGAATTTATTGTGTTAAGTGAAGAGCGTTTTCTGCTCGCTTCGGCCGCAATTTTTTATTAGAAAGCTGAGTGATGAGCAAAAAAGTCTCCGCTCTAGTTCGAATGGATTGTGGAAAGTAAAGTTTGTTTAAGTTTTTCATCCCAAGTAAAGACAATTTTTGCTCTTCAATCTGCATTCTATAAATAAAATCGTTTTTAATTGCTAAGGAACTTTACAGCCAAACAGAATACGGCCCAAAATTGCCATTGTTCTTTGTTAGAGGGTCTTTTTGAAAAAATCTTAGTAATCTCTGCTCCAAAATGTTCTTAACGTAAAATGTTTCAAAAAAGGGTTTCCGAAACTAATGGTTTCAAAATCTGGTGAGGTTTCTTTTTTTAGGTGATTTTTCCTTACTCACCTTGCTCAGTTAAGATAAACTTCCATCTTCAACTAGCTGTACCACCCATCATCATTACACAGATTAATCATAGGATACATTCTTTTAACATGTTTGACTATTTTTCCCGTAACATTTTATATATTCTTCTTTCCTTTTTCTCATTTCTTATATTTCAACTGATCAAGGTTGCAGCCATGCTTTCTACCGCATTGTTTCTGCACTCTTCTAATTATCTTCTGCATGTTTTAATGTCTGATGTTGTGCTGCTGCTTCTTTTTTGATCTTTTTCACTCTTTATGATTTTTCTGTGTGATTTATATAACAATGATGGAGAACATAAATAAATTAACAGAAAAACTAAAATGAAACGAAAAAAGCTAAAAAATTTGCTAACGAGATCAAAATTTTCTTTTCTTGGACAGTTTTTTCTTTCCCAAAGCTATTGAACTTGCTCGCACACGGATATTTAAATTAAGTCTTGGTGGTCATGGGTAGTTATGGGTCAAGGTTGTCGAACTGTTTTTGGTTAACTTTCGGACTTTTGTTTTGATGACGTATGAGCCAGTCAAGACAAAAAGTCTTCATTAGTTGGAAATTATTTAGCGAATTCGATAACGTCTTTCATTAAATTGAAATGGGAAGCTTAAATTCAAATAAAACTAGGGATTTACTATGAATATTTCTGAATGAAACATTTCCAATTAGTACCTTTAGATGTAAATACAAAGATATAAAAAATTGAAGAGGTTTCCACGTTGCACAAATTTTTGTGACACATTTTATAAACCGATAATTTGCTTTATGAGGTCTCGTTAACACTTTAAAATTAAACAAGGTTGGCAATTATGAATTTACTTCAAGATTTTAAAACGCGTTAGTTGGTGATTAACATATTATTTCTCAATTGTTTTTTGTCTTAAAAGCTTATTTTTAAAAGTTTGGATTTACCATGTTCTGCTTTCAAACAAAATTTTATTGCTTTGTTTCCTTGCGGTTGAGGGGCTTTCCCTGATGAGAAGACAAACAGGAGGATTATCTCAAATTTCTCTTTTGTCGTCGTCAACAATCGAATCAAATTCTAGTTGCGTTTTAGTGAGTAAAGGTGATAAGTCGTGACCACTTTTATTATTGATACCGCTTTTCTGATAATCTACGATCTAAAATCACCCGAGCTTTCGCAACAGCCTGGGAATGGTCGCGGCGAACTGTTCAAAACCAAACAACTGTTTTTAAAAAAATCATTTTGTGTTAAAAAAGGCGAGTGAAAAATTAAAAAAAGCTTTCGTTTTAATGAGAAACTGAGAAGTTTTTTTCCTGAAAAACGTAAATTTTACTTGAATTCAAAGCGCTCACCGAAACAGCAGCGAACACAAAAAACTTTTTTTTAATTGGAAGAAGTTGTTTAATTTCAGGAACTCAACTGAAGATTTTTTCAGACTTTTTTTAATTTGAAGACAAAACATATTTGAACTGAGAAAAATTTACTTTTTCAGAAAAAATCACTGTTTTGCTCCCACTGAAATCTACAATAATATAAACATTAACACGAAAACTTTATAAATCTTATTTACAAACTGGGACCCGAACATTGGTCTGGGTTGTGGTTTGCCATGTGATTGCTTCGCACATGGGGCTAATAACGTTTTACTTGATTAATCAGGTTGATCAAAACCCATGATTGGTGCCGGGCCGTCACGTGACCACCAATGCAAGTTATCTTTTTCTATTGACGCTATTATGACATCAGATTCAACTGACTGTCCAAATAGATCAAACGAATTCCAGCAACAAGGGTCAACATTGGTGAGGCGACAGTTTCTCAAATTAACTGAACAGCGCCGAACGCGGTTGATTTGATCTTAATTTTTTTCAGAAAGAAGTTCGCAGCACCGACGAATCAGATTCCGAGAACTGCCCCAAGAGTAGCAAGTGGAAAGACCCGACCATGGCGATTGATCAAAGTTTAAACAATTTATTTTCAGAGAAGAGCAAGGAGGATCAAAATGGGGGAGCGAGACGTTTACCAAAGTCAAAAAACTTTCCCGAAAAGTTTTCTCCGGTTTCCGTTGCCAGCAATCCGCAGGAATCCAATCATCTGAAAAACTCCATAAACCAACCACCGTTTGGTGAAACTTTTTCCGGAACAAACTCACCCATGATGTGGGGGGAGCGAGCGGCCGCGGTCTTGGCCTCATTTCACGCTCTCGGTTGTAATTTCAAACAAAGCTTTCCAAACTCTACGCAATTACATCAATATTTTAACTGGGGATTTACCCAAGCAGACCAAACTTTTACTTTAACATCAACCAATGACGTAGGCAAACGTGAGTGCCATAGCTCATCAACACAAACAACTGGGGGCAACCAGAGGAAAAACGAAGCTACAACAGACAATATAAACTCAAGAAATACTGAACTAATTTGGACACGACGCGATGTGGTTGACCACCGCCCCGGGCCGGATGCACTGTTTTGGACGAATCAAGATCCTGAGGAAGAAAAAAAGCGGACGCGAACCGCTTTCACAGGGCGTCAGCTAGTTGAATTAGAGAAAGAGTTCCAAGCGGATATGTACTTAACCCGGCTCCGTAGGATACAAATCTCTCAGAACCTGGATTTATCGGAAAAGCAAGTAAAGATCTGGTTTCAGAACAGACGAGTAAAAGCAAAGAAAGAAAACAAAGCGCATGGTGACGCTAAGGAACATGAAAGCAACCAGCGAATTGAATGAAAGGTTTTTCAAACATATCGCATCGCACTACTTTAAGATCTTCTTTAAACTTTTCTTGAATAAAATCATTTTGTGTCTTTCGCTTCTTTAAAACAAGTCAAATTTGTATTTTATGTTTTACTTTAAATTGTTGGATATTTTTTAGGTTAAGTTTTTTTTTTATATATATTTTTTGTTTGACTTATATCAAATCAGGGTAACTGCTTGAAAATAGCTCTATAGCGCCTCCAACACTTTCCAGTGAGTCAGGAAGATAAATAAGTTGATAGATTTCCAAATCAATATTGACAAAGTTATTGCGAATAAGGAGGCAGATAAACTATATACGCTACACACGCGCAAAGTCAATTCTACGCGGTTGCTGTACCTTTATAACAAAGTACGTATCTATGTTTATAAAAAAAGAAAAAATTAAGATAAACTTAAAATCATGTTTTTTTTCTTTTTAATTTTTCCGATTGCCCCGCCATTTGCGCCGTCCACAGTCGCAACCGCTATTTTCATGTCCTCGTTTATCCCATCCATAAATCTTCGCTTAGGTCTGCCTCACGATCTTTTCCTGGCAACCATCTGTAGTTTTCTTCTTCCGACATCAGAGAAGGACGTTGACCTGTTTTTAAAGTGTGCGCTTAAACGAAAATATTTAATATCGTGGTAGCTTCAAACCAAAACTAAAAAAAGTAATTTTTTTCTTAAATGGTTGTAGCAAACCAATTTATTTTTTTGGTTTTAGTCTGAATTTATCATGATATTACGTAAATATTTTACTTTAAGCCCACACCTTAAAAATAGCTCACTGTCCGCCGCAGACTACATAGTCTTTTTATTTCCTCTGTACATTACCAAGCATCTCAGTCGCAACTCCCTCAGCTTATCACCAATTGGTTTTCATGTGTTATCCGACAATCTTATTTTTGATTTTTTATATTATTGTTATTCCAGAAAAAAATTTTAGGATTTTCATTTCAGCTAATTCCAGCTCTGCTCCTGTCTTTTCGTAAAAGCGACTGTTTCCAATCATTCCTGTTCTCTCTAGCACCTTGTACAATTTCCTTTTCTTTCCAGCTGATATCTTTCTGTTGCAAATGACACCTGCTGCCCTCCGCCTGCCGTGCCATCCTGCTTGGGTCCGTCTTTTAACTTCACAGTTACATCTTACACTTCGTATCACTTTTACATACATTTCTGAGATACTCAATTTTCTTAAACCATCCCACAATTCTCTTTGGTACCTGGTCAAGTGCGTCTTATTGGTGGCAAACGCAATCGACCCTGTCGCGATGGAAAACCTATTCATGTCATTTTGTTACGTCCTTGAATAAACACTTCACGGCACATTCCTGTGCTTGGCAGTCGTAGCAAGCAGTTCCTACGGAGTAGCAAGGGAGTCGTATCTTTAGATAAAAAAAAACTAAAAAAAGAAAGAAAGAATTTCAGCCGGACACCACAATCTCGGCGTTTCCGGGAACAGGTCGGCATAATCACTGGACAGTTGTTTTAATACAACGCCTCCGTCGGTTTTTTGCAAATCAGGATAAAAATTGAGATAAAAATGAAATAAAAATGATGAAATCAATGAAATTTATTATTTTTTACGTTTAATACATAATTTCATTTGTTTACCACTAGCGGCCATTAATTAAAATCAACTTCGTAATGCAGCCAGCAACAACAAAAAAGTTGTTCATTTCGTACTAATCATTGAACAAAGTTAAAAATAATTAACATAGGGAGGGCCTTCAACAGTGCGCCTTTGTGTTTTATTTTTTCATTCTTTTTTAAAGTGATATTCTACTTACGTTATTAAACGCTTTATTCATATAATAATTTCGTTTAATATGTGCAGAAATACTGTAAAAACAATAATTTTTTAGAAAGCTTTTTCGATTTTTTAGAAGTGAAGTTAGTTTTTACTAATAAAAAAATTTTATTTTTTTTTTAATGTATAAAGGCATTTAGAATTACGTAAATAAGACATAAACTTTCCTATGCTGTTAAATGAAGCCTGTAAAAGATCGTAATTGATTATTGTAGTTTTCTTCTAAAACCTTGAGATGAAGTCAAATTTGCAGGTGTTCTTACAGTGCGCCACTTAGAAGCATCCATAAGTGCGCCAGGGAGCGCCTGTTGGACCAAACATAAATTATCGTATTGCAGAAAAAAATAGGCAGACTGTTTCATAATTAGCTTTTCGATCAACTTTTCTTTGTTTTGTTTTTTTTTATGGTCACCAACTGTTATATTTTTTCACAATAAATATAACAGTTTTGTTTTAAATAACATTTTATTCTTTTATCTTATACTTATTAATTCTTTTATAAAAGAATAGAATGTAAAACAAAGTGACTACACATCTGCAATAGCTATTTTTGTGGTTTTATCATCTATGGTATTTATAGACTCGTTTGTAAAGTAGGGGAGACCGGGTCTGGTTGACACAAATTTCAAACTTTATAATCTAGCGAATAGTTGGTCAATTTTCAAAAATTTTTTTTTGTTTTTTTCTTTAGTTAAAGTCTTCAGCTATAACTTTAGAGTATTTTTTTTGGTTTTTCAGCAACAATAAACATGTTTTTGGAGAGT
Organism: Diplosoma virens; assembly: GCA_963680785.1. Classification (NCBI taxonomy): domain Eukaryota; kingdom Metazoa; phylum Chordata; class Ascidiacea; order Aplousobranchia; family Didemnidae; genus Diplosoma; species Diplosoma virens. The sequence goes on along the minus strand of OY796892.1, from coordinate 38,250,712 downwards.
TTTAAAACAGGCAATTAAAGTGTGACAACCTGAACAAATCTGTCCTTGTTGTCACAAGCATTGGGGTAAAATGTCACAGCTATTTGTGAGTCGACACTTACTCAGTTGCTTTTAAATTTTGCTATACGCCAAGATCAAACAAACAATTTATTGATAAAAAAAATAGAAAAATATTATATACATGTCAAGTAAAAATGGCACCGTATTTCTTGTCCAGTTAGCTGTTTACAAAAAATGTTTTAGTTTTGCTTTACAGTCGAGCACCGGATACATTTAGATAAGATCAGAGTTACACTAGCTGTGTTTAAGGAAGGATAAGTAACCAAAATAGGCATGCAATCTGCACATTTAGTTGCACGAAACAGCTTGATTATTTTTTTTAATGAAAAAATCAAATGTTTTTACGCTCAGTTTTTCGTGGGTGCAGCGAACATGATCAACAAAGTGCTTTAAAAAGTCTAAAAAGTGCTCTTCTGTCATCCATCTAGATAAATTCGCACCTTCTTTGCTTCCAGGTGGCGCTCCATTAAGAAAATGCCTTTGAAATTTTACTCCGGGAAAAATAAAGTGAGGAGGAATAGAATTTCCACTTGCTGATATGGTGCCTCCTACAGTAATAAGTGTACTTCGCTCAGCCGATGTTATAGCGCCTATTTGTTTCGTTCCACGTCTTCCAATAATTCTATCAGGCTTACGTACAGTAGTTACGCCTGTTTCGTCCATGTTTCAAATGTCCAAAGGCTGAAAGTTATGCCTATTTAGACTAATTTCAAATTTTGGAAAAAAGAATTAACATTGTTTTTGTTAAAGCTATATACCCTAGCTAAATATGTACTTTCTGGAATGCGGAGTGACAATTGGTGGTGTCTTTTTAAAAAAGATGTAAGCCAATCAGGACCAGCTTGTTATTTGTCATACCAACTTTTTGGTATTTCTATACGGTTAGCTTTAAAAACTTGTAAGCAAGTTTTCGGGATTCCCTTGTTGATAATCCAAAATAAATATCCAATGCTTTTAGAAGATACTCGACGATCAGTATTTCTTGTGCATCTGTAAACACCTGCCTCTTTCTGGTGTACCCCACAGTTGTTGTTGGAAATAAATCTTCTCCTTTAACTTCTTCGTCAAAAAATTTTTTTTCTGTAACTTAAAAGCGTTTTGTAACTGATACCAAAACTCTCAGCAAGTTTTTCGAATACTCTCTCCGGTACTTTTAATGTGTCAAACTGCTGTCAACATTTCATCTGGTTTAGCTATGCCTCGTTCACTTTTCCTTGTATAATTACGCGGCATTATTATAATTACTGTACATATATATATATATATATATGTATATAATCCAGTAATGTTTCACTTTGCCGGTACAGTGCTCAATAACACACGGTTAAAGCAAGTATGCTATATTTTAAAATCTTAGGCGTCTAATAAAGCTGTTAAGTTTGTCCAGCAGACATTTGAGGTAGTGCTGATTTCCTGGTATTGGAATATGTATATATATATATATATAACTTTCCTAAACAGTGAAATGAAAACATGATATTCTCACTGGAAATTTAAAATATTTTTACAATTATCGGTTTTGTGCGTGTTAAATTTTGGAGTTACTCTTGGTTGACCTATATATCTCAAAAGCAAACCAGCAAGAACAATTATTTATTTTTGGAAAACACTTCATTTGATGTCTCAAATCTCCCAAGCTGTAAATACGCTTCAACGTTTCTCAATGAAGCAAACACTAGTATTTTAATAGCAAAGACGGACTGCTAGAATTTAACAATTTTTTTGCTGCCAACGTTAAAAAGTTGAGATTGCAAAGTAGGCCTACACTTATTTTAATAAATCGGTCTCTAATTTCGGCTTTTAGTCTTTACATAAATAAAACAGCTGTTAGGCATATTGAGCTTATATAAATTTAACATTTCGACATACCGTGATGAGCTACATTTTTAAAAACACACCAAAACTATATAATTAAACAGTTTGTTTAGCATGGGGTTGGTTGTCACAGTGTGACAACCTTCACTAATTTTTTTGTGACAACATGTACGGACCTGCCATCTTGAATTCGACTAAACCTAATTCAAAAACTATAGTACCAGCTAAAAAAAGACTTGTTTTACAAAAGTGCCAATGTTTTTACGCCTCCAATGACATATCGATGTTGATAATAACTCTACCCTAGTTGCTTCTATCCTTTCTTAAACAAAAACAAAAAAATTTTGAATTTTTAGTAAAAATTAGTATTTTAAACTTTATTCAAACTGTGCTTACTCAATCAAAGTCAAACTACATCTGGCAAACAAAGAGGTAAAGACACGTGATTTAACATTAAAGTGATTATTGCAAAAGGTTGCGAAATACTCAAAAAATTAAATGTGACAACCAGGACAGAGGACAACCAGACCCGGTCTCCCCTAATACTAAAGGAAAAAGAAAGAACAAGAACAAAAAAGCTTTTTAACTTTCTTAAAAAAACGCATTCATTAAATGCTATCTGCAACTTTTTTAGTAGCAATCAAAGTAAAATGTTACCTTTCAGCCACCTACTTTAGGCTACACCAGGGATGTCCAACCTGCGGCCCACTTAAGGTTCTGATGCGGCCCACCGCCTATTCCAAGTTTTCTGGGTATAATGAGGTTTACGAAAACGTGTTCTGTAAGTTTGCTAAGACAGATTTGGTACGAAAATCGGCAAATCAGAGCAGATTTTAAGTAAAGACCTTGACCTTTGAGCATAGCCGTACCAGCCCAAAAAATTTTGGGGGGGCAATGAAGTTTTGCCCAAATTTTGTGACGTTTGCCCAAATCATGATTTTAGAGTACATTTCGGATATGACAAAAAAATTGTCTGAGTTTCTCAGACAAAAACCAATTTTGTCCTAAAATCATGGTGATCTCTAAAAAAAAAAAAAGGTCTTCACTTAAATTCAGTCTCCTAATTTTCGATTTTCGTCCCAAAATCAAGGTGTTCTCTAAAAAAAAAAAAAAAAAAAAAAAAAGGTCTTCAACTAAATTTGGATTATTATTTCTTGCAGTTCCTCATCATCACCTCTCTAAATTTCCTGACTTTGCCCAAATTTTTCATATCGCTGCCCGAAAAACTATGGTTTTGCCCAAATATTTTCTTCTCACTGCCCGAAAAATCTTAATTTTGCCCAAATCTTCGAAACTTGGGGGGGCAATTGCCCCCCCTGCACCCCCGGCAGGTACGGCTATGCCTTTGAGGGACGAACATTAAGTAATTTGAGCGAGATCCTGCGTGAAAAGCTTTTTGCTGCCCATCAAATTTGACTCGATTTAAAGTTTGGCTCAAATCGAAACAAGGTTGGACATCCCTGGGCTACATCATATCAATTCTATGCTGCTATATTGAGGAAATAAAAAATAAAAACGGAAAATTTGCCCTAAGTTGACTGAGTCTTGTATTAATCACACTTTCACACAATCAGCTTTCGCAAACTTCTTCTTACTTTGTCAGGTGTAACAAAACATCTGATGAATTTTCCGTTTGGGCGTGTTTACAGTAGGCTACTTTTGTACTTGAGTGTAGTTTAGTTATGCGAAGAACCGTTTACAGCAGTGGCGTGCGGTGACCTCTGAGACTGGTCATGCACTTGGTATACCAAAGCTTGTCATGCAATTGGGTATTTTATGGGTAGTTAATGGTAGGTAGGTAAATGCAATATTATAGAGGTAGGGTAGGACAAAAAATTGTGTGGGATTCTAAGACATCGAACAAGTGTTGCTGCAAATCATGTTGTTCCCTAAAAAAAATTTCCACTTGAAATCAAACTCCGATTTCTTACTTTTCTTCCAAATCATGGTGTTTTCTAAAAAAAAGGTCTTCACCTGAAATCAGTCCCAGGTTTTACACTTTTCGTCTTAAAATTGTAATGCTCTTTAAAAAAAAAAGTCTTTAATTGAGATTGCCCTCAGATTTCTTACTTTTGGTCCCAACATCATAGTGTTCTCCAAAAAAAAGTCTTCGCCTCGGATCACCTCAATTTTCTCTAATTTTTCTCCCAAAGCAGCGGTGTTCTTTGTTACGTTCAGAAATAAAGGTCATCGTGTAAAAGCTCGTTGGTCATGCAAAGCATGACTTGCATGCCCTGACGCACGCCACTGGTTTACAGTACAAATTTTTTCAAGCGTAGTTGAGTGAACTTTGGTGAAGTCTGAGCATTCTCCAAGTCTTGGTCGTAGATTGCTCCATGTATAAATAAATGTTTATTTGGTTATTAAAATAACGTTTCACAAACAATTGCGGTTTTATGTCTTAAATGCAGAGTTTTATATGAAATAAAAACGAGTCGTAAAAATTTAATTGAAACTTAAAGGCCCGTTTCCACTACGAGCGTGGAAAAGAGCATTCTTTGTTTGTTTTATTGATTTTTTTTTGCGCTCGATTCAATTTTAACCGCTCGCTTCAATCGAAGATCAATAAAAGAAACAAAGAATGCTCTTTTCCACGCTTGTAGTGGAAACGAGCCTTGAAAAATTGAGGCTACTAAAAATATAACAAAATGCTATCGTTGTGGAATGTAGTACGATGTTACTTTAATGTCGTATACACCAGGGGTCGGCAACCTTTTTCGCACAGCGCACCGGTTTAAGTCGGAAAACTTTTCGCGGACCGGCCTTAAAAATAAACATAAATATTCAGCAATTAAATTTTATTTCAGCTCATAAGATATTACAACAGTGATTCAATGAGAACCTTGAGCTTGTTTTGCCGCAACAAGACGCTCCCACTTTGTAATTATGGAACTCAATGACACACGCAATGTGTCCCTCACGTCCAGTCTGTTTAGCGGTTTCGTCTTTGTTGCTGCCATCACAGAAAATCCAGACTTGCATAAGTAGGACGTCGGAAATGATAGCAATGTTTTTAATGCTTTTATGGCAAGGTCGGGGTATTCTGGTAAGACCTTCATCCAAAACATTGGCAGAGTCATTGTATCAAAAAGACGTTTCAGGCTACCATCATTTGCAATGTCCAGCAGCTGGTCTTCTTGTCGTACTGGTAAAAGTTTGATCCATCTGGCTTGAAAATAAATGGATTACGGATCCATTTCTTTGCAGCTCGAGGGTCTTTAGCGCTTGGAAAATAGCGCTTAAACTCTTGTAAAAGAACACGCAAGTGACTGGTTACAAGGTCGAAAAACTCTTGCTCAGGCTCGCTGCCTTTCAAAGTCTCTGCTAACGTTTGAAACATGTCAAGTACTCTTTTGTTTACTCGCTGCTCCCATGATTTAAGTTTGTCTTTAAATGCAGCCACTTTATCTGCCAACTTCAATACAGTTGTCATTTTGCCCTGCAGTGAGAGATTAAGTTCATTAAGCAGATTGAAAATGTCACATAAGTAGGCAAGTTTGAGAACCCATTTTTCATCACTAAATTTGTTAGCAAGGTCTGAGTTTTTCTCTAGTATTAACCTTTGCAGTGGTTCACGTAATTCAAACACTCTGTTTAGTGATTTTCCACAGGAAAGTCACCTTCTGTGTGCAAAAGAAGGCATTTGTGTTCTGCATTCATATCTTCGCATATCTGCTCAAACAGCCGGGTGTTAAGTGCATGAGCTTTAATAAGGTTGATCATTTTAACTACATCACCAAATACACTGTGAAGCTCAGGTGATAGTTTTGGGCTCGCCAGCATTTCCCTGTAAATAACAAAATGAGTGGCTTCGCATTCTGGTGCGACCTAATTAATGCGAACAGTCAAACCAGACAGACGGCCAATCATGGCTGCAGCTCCATCCGTGCACACACCGATACAAAAAGACCAATTCAGTTTTTCTGAAAAATATTCATTAAGAGACTTGAATAGTTCAGATGCAGTGGTGTTTTTTGGCAATAACAAAGCACACAATATGTCCTCATGAATATCCTCTTCATGGAGATATCGAACAAAAACTGGCAGCACAGCTTTGTTTTCAATATCTGTAGACTCATCACATTGAATCGCAAACCACGGTGACTTTACAATCTGCTCTAACAATTGAGTTTCAATGTCTTCCGCCATATCCTCAATTCGTCTTGCAACAGTGCAAGCCGAAAGAGGAACCTGCGCTATCTTTTTAGCTGCCGATTCTCCTAAAACTTCACGGCAAACATCAGTACACGCAGGTAGAATCAATTCTTCTCCAGTAGTAAATGGTTTCTTAGTCTTAGCTATGCAATAAGACACCAAATACGATCCTCTTAGTACAGCGGTTCCCAAACTGTGCGCCGTGAGACTTTGTCAGGGGCGCCGCGAAAGTATGCGAAAGTTGTTGTACTTACTGCTTTTCTCACAATAATTGCAGTGTGAAGGTTGTTAGCAGCAACTTCCCTTCAGAGAACGATTCCGATTGAGGACCTTTTTTAAACAGCCTGATTTTGGGAGGGAAATAGGGAAATCAGAGATGAAATCAAAGTGAAGACCTTTTTTTTTTAGAGAACACCCTGATTTTCAGAGAAAAATAAGGAAATCGGATACAAAATCGAAGTGAAGACTTTTTTTTTTTTTTAGAGAACACCCTGATTTTCGGAGAAAAAAGGTTGTTCAAAGAAGTAATGGAACTGAATACCTTTTTTTCATTACGGCGCCGCGAGTATTTTTAAGTTTTCAAAGGGCGCCGTGAAAAAAAAAGTTTGGGAACCGCTGTCTTAGTACATCGGAATTTGTTGACAAAGCAGTCTTCAATGATCGTTTTTCGCCTTCGTAATCACGCTTCCTTCTTTCAAAAAACTCCAAAGGCTTATCTTTTAATTCGGGGTGCTTTGTTTTCATGTGCCGAAGTAGTTTTGAAGGTTTCATTGCCTCGTTTGATAATTTGCTGTTGCAAATTAGGCAGAGCGGACAAGGTGCTGCGGAATCACTAGTTGAAATAAATCCGTTCTTTGAGTACGACTCGTTATATTGGCGATTGAAAGAGGCTTTCCGTTTTTTCGATGCTGTAGGTCCCTCGTCCTCGACGTCAGACTCTTGAAATGGAACTGACCTTTTTCCAAAAAATCTCAGCAAAGATGTTTATTTTTCACTCATTATTTTCAGACTCAAAGTAACTTTAATATTTTAGCTTTCAAATTTTAGTAGGAATAATTTATTTTAACTGTAACTGCAGTTTGCTATAATTTCTAACTGCTTATTTGACCTAATTTCTAACGTTATTTTCTTGCTTAACTCCCTCATCAACCTAACACTGCTAACACAGCAAAACCACAACTGCTAGTTGCATCGCACATAACAAAGGTATTTGTTAGTTTTATTGTCTTTTTGCCTTGTTACGTCATATGCAACAATGCTTGAATAAACACCATTCAAAGCCAACATTAGAAAACGCTTTTAAGCACCAAAATAATCGAAACTTACGCGCAAATGTCCTATTTTACGTCCATTTACGTCCCAGCGCACCCAAAGTGTTAAAATCAAGCAGTCAAATCTCACAAAACGTCCGAAAGCAATTGGGTATTAAACTCTAACGTTACAAAAATGTTTCAAAGCATTTAATCTGGAAAAGTACGCGGCCCGGCAACGAACTCCTCACGGACCGGCACTGGGCCGCGGCCCGGTGGTTGCCGACCACTGGTATACACAATTATAATAAGAGATTAGAAATAATTTTTTTCCCTGCTGTGCCGTGGGAGATGCATGCAGCTTAAAAAGACTAATAGCTTGGTTGTAGGCTATCCCTGATCCAATTTCTCAACCTCTTTCTGATGCCAATATTTACTCAACTTTTATTTACTTGTCTAAAATTTGAGTAGGACTATTTATTTTATAATTTTTCTATTAGCCTACATACTTTCTGCATTACAATATTTAATATTTTTTCATGAATTGTGTGGCATCCGTTCTTTGCTTCACTTTTTCAGGTTTTGTAAACCATCATCAGATAAAAATTTATTTTCGGAATTCTATTTTAAAAAATTTTTTCTATTTTCTTTTCACAAATTCTGGTAAATCAGTTGGTTAATGCAGAGGTCCGCAAATAGTGCGAGACCTTTCATTCGGGGTCGCGAAAGAATTTAAACCTACTTTAAATATAAGCTTCGCAAATGAACTGGACCATTCTAAACCTATAACTATTATTGCATATGGTTTTTTAGAGATCACCATGATTTTGAGAGAAAAATAACGAAATATGAGATCAAATCGAAGGGAGAACCTTTTTTTTTAGAGATCATTATGATTTTGGAAGAAAAATACCGAAATGAGAAATCAAATCGAAGTGAAGAATTTTATTTTTATTTTATTGGGAAGAAATATACCGAAATTAGAGATCAAATCGAAGTGAAGACCTTTTTTTGAGAACACCAACTTTTGGAAATCCTTGCCTCGGGCCCCTAACTTTGAATATCCGTCACTGATAGTAGCCTTAAAATTCCTAACTAATTGAAAATATTTTCTATTTAGTACTACCGCTCACGAAAAGTGTGGGTCGTAAGAGTTTAAGTTAACATTTTTTGGGTCGCGTCAAAAAGTATTTGCGGACCCCTGGGTTAATGAATAAACCTAGTTGTATTGATGGCGAAATGCGATCGACACAGTTGCGGCGCATAACCTGCTTTTTTTATTCTGTTGTCTTTCGGAAAGACACATTACGCCACTTTCCGCTGCTTGGTGGTCTCGGCAAGCAGTAATGGCTTTAAGAGGGTGCGAACGGAGCGGCCGCACCAGAGCCTCCTTACGCAAGATATTGCTCTGTTTCTTCATAGTAGCACCAGGATGTTGGCATAACCAAAATTAGGACCTTTTTTTTAGAGATAACTTTGTTTTGATAGACTAAAAAGTGGCCCCCAAAAATGAAGACTTTTTTTTAGAGACCACTTTGTTTTGATACACTTTTTTTATACAATGATCTTTGCCACGGAACACAAAGTGACCCCCTACTTTTCTTGCACCGGGCCTTCTTTTTTGTAAGGCCATTGCTGTTGGCAAGCATCTCTAAATTTCCATCACATCTCTAATTAAAACACAAACCAAATAAAAATTTTCAACCACACAGCAACATTTTGTCACCTCCAGAAAATAGGTCGGGGTAATCACTTTTACAATTACCTGAGTATAACACCTCTAACGTTGTCCAGCCAGTCAGGAAGATGAAAAAACGGGTGACGAAATAAAGCGTCCAACTTTCACGCGACTATAAAGGTCAGTGATGGCTTATTAGTTTTAAGGCGAAGATTGAGAATGTACCATTACACGATTACCATATTGTTCATAGAGTAGAGCAGTGCTCTTCAACAGGGGTTCCGCAAAGCATTTAAAAGGGTTCCGTGAGTTTTAAGAGTTCCGCTAGGGTTCCTTGTTTTGTAAGGAAAATGATTTTTTGCTTCAGTACGTTGATGCGTCATTATTAAATTGTTTTTTTAGATCACCATCACCATGCCGCATTCAAACTCAAAGTAGGACAGTTAGTTAAATATGAGGTTGAGTGCAGTTTATAGCCGAAAATATTGATAGTTGTTGCGTAACGGCGCAATTTGATGTTCATTGTTTTGGGGTTAACAAGAACGTTATTCAAAACGAATAAATGTTATTGTTGCATCACAGCTATGCATGATGCTGCCGTTGACAGTAGTTAAATAGACAATGAATAGAGATAAAATAACAGACTACAGTAGAGCTGCAGCCAGGGACGCCGGTTTTTTTTTTGCCAGGGGGGGCAAAATTTAAAAAAAGGGCACTGCCAACAAAAGCAAATTTTGGTAGTCATGCTGCAATTTGAAATTTTGGTTGACATGATAGAATTTCAGTTTGCACAGAACAAACCAATATCTTGGAAAGGTTTGATTTTGCTAATCTGTTATTTTGGTTCGATCAATTTTTTGGCCAATGTCAACTCTTTTTAATAAACCTAGAGTTCAAAATCTTAATTTTAAGGTGTGCTGCATCTTGCAAAAGCCTTTAGGTTGACTCTGCCATGACCACTTACTGCGATAGCCGCAGTAATAACCAATTTTACATACGTTTTTCTCAATTATTTTATCTATCTTGAGAAATATTTGTGCTGCCTAGACTTGGAAGTGAACACAAGTGCTGAACAAGTAAACTCAACGAATTTATGACTGAAAAGCAAATACCGTGGGAAAAATGTTGTTCTCTAACTACAGATGGAGCAGCTGTGATAACTGGACACTTTTCGGGAGTTGGTGCTCGTGTCAAGGCAGTTGCTACAAACTGTATATTAAAACATTGCAATATTCATCGTGAAGCTCTGGCTGTAAAACCGCTTAGTTCTGATAAGCAGAGAAAAACGGAACTAGAAAGTGTTTTGGATATTGTTGTGAAAACTGTGAATTACATGAAATGTGGTGGTAAAGGCAAATCTGCTAGAGTTTTTCAAAAACTGTGCGAAGAAATGGATTCTGAGAATGTCACTGTTCTGCTACATACAGAGGTGCGCTGGCTCTTTCGTGGCAAAGTTTTGACTCGTGTGTTCAAATTGAGACGGGAAATATCAGTTTTTCTTGCAGAGAAAAATCATGAATATGCAACAAATTTTTTTGACCATGAATAGGTTTCCAAATTGGCATATCTGGTTTCAGTATTTGATATGTTGTCCATACTCAACACCAGTCTTCAAGGGAAAAGTTCAGATATATTTTCCCAAGTTGGAAAAATTGATGCCTATAAAAGACAAATTTACTGCTGGGCCAATAAAGTGTCAAAAAATGATTTTTCTCCTTTTCAGTTTTTGAATAAATTTCTGAGCGAGGACTCCGAAGTTGAGGATACAGCTGAAATAAAAGAATTGGTGTTGGAACATTTGAAGCTATTGAAGAAAAATTTTAGTCGGTATTTTCCTGAACAAAACTCTGAGGCTTTTCGTTTGCTGAAGTGGGTACCGGTAGTTAATCCTTTTATTTTCACTTTGTCAGAACAAGAAGAACTTCTGGACATCTGTAATGATATGAATTTGGAGGAAATCTTTGAAAAAAATGGAAAGGAATATTTTTGGATTTTTCTATGCAAAGAGGGAACAGCAATTGCAAAGCACTGAAATTTCTGTGTCAATTTTCCAATACTTATTTGTGTAAAAAAGCATTTTCTGTTACTTTTAACCACTATTAAGAATAAAAACAGATGTTGTTTGAAGAGTGTAGATATGTATATGAGGAATGCACTGAGCAATGAGCAGCCACGATTTACGAAGATTGTAAAAGAAATTCAATAACAACAGAGTCATTAAATTTCTTGCTTTTCAACTTCTGTAATGACTGCTTGTTTGTTGAAGTCTCAAATAATAAAATATTTTCTTTTTTTACATGTAACTCGTGTTTTTTAACTTTTGGTTAATGGGGTTTCCGTGACAAACGTGAAAGTGCTTCAGGGGTTCCGCGAGAACAAAAAGGTTGAAGAGCACTGGAGTAGAGAAGCAGGAATTAAGCAGGAATTTTATTTTAGAAAAATGTAAATTTTATTTACATGCCCATTTTGTCAAGGTAAAATTAAAATTAGTTATTAGCCTATATTTGTTTTATATTTCAAGTTGCCATTTAATTTTTTTATTTTATTTATTTTCATTTTTACTCACAATCAACTTGAAATTAATCAAAGTGCATGTAGAAATAAAGATTGTGAATAAGGAAGCAGCGACTAAACGAAGTACGTTATTACATGCACAATGTCAGTTGTGCATGGTCGCCGTACCGTACGAAAATATTGCGGAGCAAATATCTTTAAAAAAACATGCTTCTTAATACCTGCATCGAATAAAATTACTCCTATAAAAAAACATAACAGGCTCTTTTTTTCAGTGACTGCCAAAGATTTCAAATGCGAAAATAAGCAATAAATTTAATTTTTACGAGTTAATCAGTCGGCAGCGTGGTCGAGTGGTTAAAGCACCGGACTGATGATCAACATGGTCTCGGTTCAAAACCCACTTGCGCCATTCTGTTGTGTTCTTGGGAAAGACACTTTACGGCACTTTCCCCTGCTTGGTGGTCTTGACAACCAGTTCTAAATTACAGTAATATTTCTACTAAATTTACTAGCGGACAGCAATATCTTGGCATCTCCGAAAGCAGGTCAGGGTAATTGCTTACCCTATGTATATCGCCTCCGTCGCTTTCCTGCGAGTCAGGAGGATAAATATAGAGATAAAAATAAAAAAAATAAAATTCAGTAAGTAAACATCTTGGTAAAAACAAAGCAATAAAACTAAATTACATAAAAATTGCAATAAAAGCAAACGAAAACCTAGCTACTATTAAAAATTAAGATAGATAAAAGTTAATAAATAAAGGTACAGACAGGGTTGATACTGCTTGCTAAAACCATTTTACAAACAGTAGTGTATTTAGGGGGCATTATGCCATGCCCCCGCCTTCAACAAAATCAGAGACAGATTTAAAGCGAAGACCTTTTCTTTTTTTTTGGATCACTACGATTTTTTTTGGGACAAAAAATCGCAAAACCGAGACAGATTCAAATTGAAGACTTTTTTACCATTTGAAAAAATTTTTCCGCTAAGCATATTTGATTGTGGTTGTATATCCCCCCCATTTCAAAAACCCTCAACAAGCCACTGTTTACAAATAGTTTAAAAAAGTTTCAAAATTTTTACAATTAAACTTGTAATTGAACAATACAAGTAACTGTGATATTTCTTTTCCTATTTCTTCAAATTATCAATACAATTATTACAGTGCAATTAAATTCAAAAATAAAACATGAAATAATAATAATAATAATAATAATAATAATAATAATAATAATAATAATAATAGGTATAATAAAAATAATAATAGGTTTAACCACAGATTCTAAGTGATAACAATGGCAACAATGATTGCTAAAGTTAACACTTTTGCTCAGCTGTGGAACAAGCAAATAATAACAAGACAATGTGATGCAAAATAAGAAAAGCAATATTAGCACAATTAAATCACATATATTACAATAAGTGGATAACAGTATTGGTAAACAGCAGTCAATATTATAATTGAGACAAGAAATACTGAGAGAATAAATATGTTTTTAAATCACATTTAAATACACTAAAATCATCTAGTTGTCTCAATCGATCAGGTAAAGAGTTCCACAGTTTTGAAGCATAAACAGAAAAAGCACCATCACTAACTTTTCTTCAATTAAAAATTTAAGTCTGGTACATTTATTTGAGGCAAGATGTAAAAGTGAAGGTATGTCAGCAGGTGCGGAATTATGCAAACATTTATAAACAATAATACAAACTTTGTATATGATTCTTTGTTTAATAGGTAACCAGTGTAAATCATACAAAAGGGATGATACATGATCAAACTTTTGTTATTATAAATCAGTCTTGCAGTACTATTTTGGGCAATTTGTAATTTTTGAAGAAGTCCATTATTTGCATTATAATATAATGAATTACAATAATCTATTTTTGATAAAATTAAAGAAGACACTAATATTGATAGTTCACGGTTGGTGAGAAAGTGTTTAATTTGAGAAAGTAATTTAATTGTACAATAAATAGATGATACACATTTATTAATTTGAGGTTCAAATGTAAGCTTTTGGTCAAGAAGTAAACCTAAATTTTTTACAATATTGCAAAACTTTACACAAGAACTATTGATAAAGGTACCATTCAAAGAAATTAGTGGAAAAACAATTATTTGACTTTTTGCAGCATTTAATTTAAGAAAGAAACAACTCATCCACTTTTCTATTAAACAAAAAATTACTTTTATTTTTTCAATTAGTATACAGGGTGTGTAAAAAGTAGCTTGGGGATTTCTATAGTTTATAATTCTTGCACTTTGCCATGTATGGACTAATAAAACGTTTAATATTACTCTTTAATTATTAGAATTTACGTAAATAAGCAAACCAAAAGAGAAAATGAACACATTTTTATAATCATTCACTTTTATTTAAAAAGGTTGTTGAAAAGTTCAATATTTTTCGACTGAACTAGGAGAGTTTCACACATTGCCATTCTCAATCCTAAATCTTCGTCATGCAGAAGTTGTGTCATTTGGATTTTATAAGGAAACAAATTAAGTTTTTGTCTCACAATGTTGTGAACCGTTTTAAAACTGCAACCAACTTCTTTTGCAATGAATCACAGAGAAGTCTTAGGCTCATTTTCAAAAAAATTTGAAATTTCCTCAACCTTTTCATCTTCCAACGCAGGCCTTCCTGATTTTGGTTGATTGTGGACAGAACCGGTTTCTTTAAATTTTTTAAATGTATCGCGAATTATATTCTCACTTGGAACCTTCACTCCTCTCCTCTGCAAAGCTCGATGGATGGATGCTGTTGACTCTAATTTCGCCATCAAAATCACAATCTCAATGATCTCTTAAGTAAAAAAAGCTTCTCTATAATTAGACACACACTGATGGTTTTAATGAATTTTAAAACCCCCAAGTTACTTTTTACACACCCTGTACTATATTGGTAAGTGGGACAAAAGGAAAAATACAATTGGTGATCATCAGCAAAGCTTTTTATTTCAAAACCTGTTGATTCAATGTATTTATAAAAAGAATGAACTTAAATAAAAAGAATAGGACCTAATACTGATCCTTGTGGAACCCCACTATTTACAAGTACAGGGTTAGAAAAATCATTGTTTATTTTGACAGACATAGTTCGACTACTTAAATATGATTTAAACCAGTTATAAACAATACTTCTTACACCAATTTCAACTGACAATATATTTAAAAGAATGTCTACACTAACAGTATCGAATGCTGCACTTAAATCAAATAGAAGCAAAACTGTTGCATTCGATTTATCAAAATTTATGTGAATATCATTAATTAGCTTTAATAAAACAGTTTCAGTACTATGATTCTTTTTATATCCATGTTGATTGGGTATATTTAAATTATTGTGATACATATGATTTGAAAGTCTTAAAACAACTCTTTTAGTTAATTTACTTATCAAATGTTAAGTTCGATACTGGACAAAAATTTTCATATTTATTGAAGTCTAGATCAACATTTTTAAGTAATGGAGTAATAGTGGCATGCTTTAGATTGTCCATAGAACCTGTACTAAGACTAAGGTTAATAATGTGTGTCCATATTGGTAAGAACACAGATAAATATTCTTTTAACAAAAACTTCATACATGGGTCAGAAAAACCACATTTTATACCAGTATTAGTAACAATTTCTAATAATTTATCTTCAAAGGTTAATTTGAAATTATCAAAATATACAAAATTAGATTGAATTTCATCAACTTTTTTAAGAGGAAAATGAACTTGATAGTCGCATTTCTTTTTGAGTAAAGCATTGTGTATCCTGTTTACTTTTGTAACAAAAAAATTGAAAAAATTTTCAGCTATTGTTTTGTCGCATAGTTGTTCTGAAGAAAACTGATTTACACTGATGGAGTCTGTTAAGGACTGAACTGCTCTAAATAGTTCTCTTTGTGTAAATAGTAATAGTGTGTCTTTGCTCTAAATAGTTTTCACTTGATCTTGATCACTTGATCTTCACTTGATTTATTGATCTTTTCTCTAAAGTAATTAACCTTTTTGGTCTTTGCAAGTTTTGTGGTTTCCTTTCTCAATTTAATATGGATATTTTTATCAGCTGCATCAGTTGATGCTTTTCTCTGTTTTCTTCTTAATTCCACATACTCATAATCAAACCAAGGGGATTTTGGTACATTTTTAATTTTTAAGCTTTTCAAAGGGGCATACCTTTTGTCTCATGGTATAAATGTGCAACAGTATCAAGACTTGCATTTGTGCTGATTTAACTATCTAATTGTTGTAGAGAAGAAACTAATTGTTCTGCACATAAATCACTATATAAATTCTTATAGTTTTGAGTATGTACTATTTTATATTGAGGGGATGTTTTAATCTGATTTGAATATTTGAACAGAATCAGGTAGTGATTACTGAGAGAAATATTATTAAGATACTCATCTTTAATTATCTTTTTATTATTTGTAAGCAGTAAGTCAAGTTGATGACCTTTATGGTGGGTAATGCTGTCAACCAATTGAAGTAAATTAAAAGTGTAACAAATATGCGAGAACTTCTTTGTGTCACAATCAAGAGCAATGTCAAGATGAATATTTGCATCTTCACCAAGTATAATATCACCATCAAAAGAACAAATTATTTCTAAAAATGGAACAAATTCATCAAAAAATAATGAGGTACTAATATCTTGAAGTCTATATATAACAATGACATATAAGTTTTTAGTACCATGAAGAGAAAAGACATAACAGTGGTATTCAAAAGAGTCATATTTGCCAAGAAATACAGACTTTGACTTGTATAGTCAAACTGGGCAATGCGCAGCTACCCATTTTTTACCGCCTAATGCGCAGAAGCTTTTTAATAAACAAACAAAAAAAAGAAAAAAAAAAAAATTACTCCAAGATTTATCTTATATCTTTAAAAAGTGTCAGTATCAAAATCAAGCGAATCCAAAGATTTTTTGACATTAAACTACACGTTCTTCAAACCGCTTCATTTTTTTTAACTTTTAACTTTGCCCTTCAACCTGCTAACTTTGCTTACATCATGAAATATACTGAACGCTTAATGTAATCTATAGTTTCTAGCCAGTCTACTAATGGTCAAGAACATATCTGAACAAAAAACAGCGAAAAAAAATGTTTTCTCTTTCTGTTATAAAAAGATGTTCTTTACCCATATTTTTTTCATTATATTTTGTCCAATGCGCATAATCGTCAAGTGTAATTTAAAGAAAAACCAATTGGAGTGAGAGTAAAAAAGAAACAAAACTAGTTGCTCTAAGAGATAAAAAAAGAAAAAACCTGCGCAAATTGAATTTGTGAGCCCAAAATTTAAAAAAAATTTTTTTAATTTGTTAAGAAGCTTGAGAAGAGCTTAGTTTTTTTTCAATCAACTAGTTTCTCTCTAAAACTAACTCTGTTTCTATCTTTCACTTTCACTTCAATTGTTTTTTTTTTTTTTTTCGAATTAAACCCGCCGTGCATAATAGCATCAACGTGCTTCCAACTCGCATCTTTTGTCAGAAACAGTAAACTTAGTTCTATGATTTGACGTTTATGATCAAGGGCAAGGGAAGAGCAGAGATTTCTTTAGGGTTTGATGATTTTTTTTTCTGAAATTATATTTAAAGTATTTCTATTTGGAGAATTAGATGTTTTTAGATACGAAAACAAAATTTCAATGAGATGTTTTGCTTGTTTAATTAGTAACAAAAAATTGAGAAAAAGGTAAAGTAGCCTATCCTTACGTATGACAATTATTTTTTAAGAATTAGAAAAATTTATATAACCTGGTCGAGTGGTTAAGAGCGCCATTTTGATGGCGCCGCATCAACATGGTTGCGGTTTAAAAGTTACTTGGGTCAAATTGTTGTATCCTTGGAAAAGAAATTTTACGACACTTTTCTCTGCTTGAAATTCTTAGTTAGCATATTTACATATTACAGTATTTATATCGAAATGAATGAATAAACAAAAATCCAAATAATAAAATTTAACCGGACAGCTATATCTTGGCATCACCGGAAGCATATCGGGAAAATCAACAGTGGACAAGAAAAAAATTTTGAGCAATAGGCCTATACAACAACTGGCATGAAAATTCTTCATAAATGAACCAAAAAAAATGCACTGAAGTTGATCAAAATTTATTTAATTGCATTAGCTTTCGTAAACTACTGTTTACTTAATGACGCACAATGGGACAACATAAAACACACTAAATTCTGAAATAAATTGATATCTGTAAAAAACAGACCACTACGAATAACAAGAGGCTGAATCAACGTAATCTATAATAATCTAAGTGTGCTCTAATCTTCATTGTCGATTTAAATTTGTTCTTCAAAACTAATATAGCGTTATTCTTCTCTGATCGAACACTTCTCTAAAACAACAAAACCTTATTAGAATTCCAATAACTTTTTTTTTTCTTTTTTTTTTATAATCACAAAAAAATTTTTTATTGATTATGTGGTTCCATGCATAGCCTAACTATTTCTATGCCTGCCTTAACCGTATTTGAATCTAATTATACCAGGAAAAAGCAGGTTAGGCTCTTTGCTCGTATAAATAATCGAATAGATTTTAAAATAATGAACTATGCAATAGGTTATTTAGAGATGTAGTTTCATTACCAGGAACGGAGAATTCTGTCCTATGATCAGTGCACTTAATTAATCCCTTCCAGTTGTATATAATGCGTTGATGAAACAGAAACAACATGTGAAAGGAGAGGTCAGCAAGAAAAATGAGACAAATTTTTGAATCGCAAAAAAAAATTTTAAAGCTATTTTTATTTTGTTTAACTGGTGGACTTTGGCCCTTTAACCCCCCCTCAGGTTGTCCTTTCCATGTTTAAAATTTTTTAAATCATTCCACCTAAGTTATGATTGTCTAACATTTAAAGTACAAAAAATGCGCAATAACCGCGATCGCCTGCGCATTACCGCAATCGCTAGCGCATTACCCGTATCTCGTAAAAAGCCCTGCCGGCTCCGGAAACGGAAGTTAAATTTTAAAAAAATATTTTTTTTAAACACGTCAATAAATTGTTAAATAAAATAAGTTAAATTCACGGCTTCATTGCATTCAAAAAGCAAGCTATTTAATCAAAAGTTAAAATTTTCCGCGTTTTCGCTGCGCATTGGCCAGTTTGACTATAAGCCATTTTATGAAGAACCCCGACTCCTCCTCCTCTGCATTTATTTTCATAATTTCTTATTGTGTGTAATAATTTATAACCAGTGATGGGATTCAAAATTTTAACAGGTTCTCTTGTCTATTGAACTTGCTAACAACAGTTTCAGTGTTGGGATTCAAAGTTTTAAGAACAGGTTCAAAATTAGGGTGTTCTCCAAAAAAAAAAGGCCATTTCAACTCTAATTTTTCTATTTTTCTCCCAAAATTAGAGTGTTCTTTAAAAAAAAAAAAGGTCTTCACTCAGAATTGTTCTTTACACTCTGAACAAACATCTGCAGTGGATTGAAACTATTACATTAAACACAGAGATATTGAAATACATAGATTGTGTAAAGTTAAAAGCGGGTTTGCAACGTGCTGAAATTCCAAGAACGGGTTTGCTAAATGTGTGGAAATTCCAAGAACGGGTTCACGTAAACCCGTGCAAACCCCCTGAATCCCATTACTGTTTATAACCATAATCTTTAAGTTGAGAGGTAACATAGTTTGTTTTTGTTGACAGCCATGTTTCACTTACCAATAGAATGTCACAATTTAAGTCTGTTAATAACTCCATAATTTCAACAATTTTGTTTGTTAAAGATCTTACATTCCATTAAGAATACTTCACAGTTTTGACTATTAAAGTTGTCAAATAGTTTTTTGTTTGAAAGTCATATCTCTTTAAAAACTCATCTCAATATACAGGGCATTTTGGATCATAAGACTTGTGTTGGTCAATTAGTCCAGCTTTTGCACAATTAGCACATTTACTGAGATTATTATTAGAACAATCATTGGTTGAGTGATCATCAGCACAATCAGCACAAGAGAAATCATTTAAACATTTGGAAGCAAAATGACCATACTCTTGACATTTACAACACCTATATACATTTATTCTATCACAAACAGTGCAATATTGAAGTCCAACACCTACTTTGTGTCCATGATTTTTTAACAAACTGCGCAATTTTGTTGAAATTTTAATTTCTGCTTGGTATAGAGAAGCATTGTTTTTGAGAGGTTTAATTGAGATAATATGTATATGATCAGCAAGTGTATTGTTTGAGGCTGCAATAAAATCAGAAATGTAATTTTGTTGAAACAAGCTATCTACAAAATTTTCTTTATATTCATGATCAAATTCAACTATACAATTAGTTTTATTACTAGCTTGATTTATATCCTTAGCATGTAAAGATGGAAAGCTATTGTTGATACTATTGAGGTTTTCTTTTTCATTTTTATTTTGAAGAACAATGATTGTTTTTCCATTTTTATTTTTATAAAAGTTCTTAATGTTAACTCCATTAGAAACAACTAGCTTTTCAATGGCTTTGGTGGTGTTTTCAGTATTTATCATTGGACTATCATTAAAATGTTCAACAATTAAAATACTTTTTTGTCTTTTGCTATGGCTTTTTGCAGAATTTGAAATTTGTGTAGAAGTGTTATTGAGGCTGCTATCAGGTCTACTTGTAGCATTAGTTGTGGGTAAATTTCCCTTAACATTATTATTCTGAATATTAGCTTTTTCAGAAATCACATTAGCATCATTTCCTACCACAACTTTTGCATATGTGTCTTTACTCTTTAAAGTTAATTTATCTTCAGATTCTTCTTTTGAGTTCTTCACATCTATATTTGTTTTACAATGAAAACAATGTTCCACCAGTGCAACTGCAAAAAACACCACTAAGCTATAAAAGCATACTGGCGGTGGTTCCGAATATGCCTTTGTGGCTTAACAGTGTTTTTCAAAGTTGCACTGGTGGAACATTGTTTTCATTGTACTACCTACACAGCGTTCAGGTCCACAACTGGATGTTTGAGGTGTAAAAATCACAAACAGAAAGTTGTGCCAGCTGTTTAAGTTTTCAACTTTTTCAGCTGGGGTGAACAACAAGCTGTAGTGTCCTGACAAGTCCTAATAAGGACAAAACAGGTCTATCAGCACTTGCTTGTTGATTGACTTGACCATTCTTACTATATATTTGTTTTGATTATCATACGCATTTCATCTACAGCAAATTTTAATGATCCAATTTCATTTTTAAGATGCACTATGTGATCTCCAATTGTTTGAGAGTTTTTTATTTCATTCAAGGTTGTGCATTCATCACATACAAAAAGAAATTTTTCAGGTCTATTTGCATTCACTCCAAATTTATCAAAGACAGGCCTGAATGCTTGTAGAAATGAACTTGTACAAATGTTTGTTGTATTTCCAGAACATGCTGATGCATGAAATTTATGTAAACATACATAACAAGATAAAAAGTTATTTCTAACATTTTTCTTGCAAGAATTGCATACACCAAAATCATCTAAAAGGCTCAAGAAGCCATCAGATCACAGATTTATACAATTAAAAAATTACTAAGGTATATTTTAAAATTAATCAAAATCACTTATGGATCTTATTCAAATAGAATTATATCTTATTCAAATAGAATAGTACCCTACAATAGTGATGTCACGGATACAAAATTTGGTGTCCGCAGCCCGCAAGTATTTTTTATTTGTGACACCACACTGCACTGCACCGCAAAGTTGTTAGCAAAAACTTACGCCACGCTGCGCTGCACCGCAAATCATATATTTAAATAGAAAATTTTTAGACATCTTTTCTTTTTTTAAAAAGGTGTTTATTCAAACAATACTCACTGTTGTAGTCATCAAAGTAAGCCCTTATATTTCAGATTCTATAGCTATTGGCAATTGGCATAGTAGCTATTGGCATTAGCAATTCAATAGTTGTGTCTTTGGGAAAGACACTTTACGGCACCTTCCCCTGTTTGGTGGCCTTGACAAGCAGTTCTAAATTACAGTAATATCTCTACTAAATTACTAGCAGACGACAATATCTTGGCATCTCCAGAAGTAGGTCGGGGTAATTGCCTACCCTATTTATAGCGCCTCCATCACTTTCCTGCGAGTCAGGAGGATAAATATAGAGATAAAAAAATAAAATAAAAAAAATAGCTATTGGCATAATGTTGCTGTATTATTGGAAGCACTTTAATTACATTACTCTGCTTGGCATCCCAGCAAGCAGCCTTAATTCAGTAATGTCTCTATAGCTAAAAAAAAAAACAAATAAAAAATTTCAACCCAACAGCAATATCTTGGCATCTTTAAAAGCTGATAAGATAATTAGGTCTATTTAAGAAGTCACAATATGCAATTTTTGTTTGTGAAACTAATTCCAAATCCTCAGTGGTTTCTATAGCTTCTTGAAAGGCCTTTTTCCTCTTAGTTTTCTTTTTTATTCCATTCTGGTGCTGAATGGAGATTCTGGGTAAGTTTCACCGAAAAAAAATTGCTTACGTGACTTCTTGAAGAGAGCCAATAATTGCTCTTAGTATAATGCCCCTCAATGTTTTCTTGCAAGTTGAAAAGATATATAAAAATAATATAATTATCTCTTTTTTTGTAAACACAAACCTTGCTTACTATCAAGTTTGTTTTTTTTTAATGTTTTTAGCTTGGAATTTGAAAAAATAATCACTCAAACATATTGCATAAATTACTTAGATTTCTTAACCATAAAACCTTACCAAAACCCTTGATATGCATTTGTGGTCAAAGCAATAGTTGTTCTCATGCTAAGCTATTTTTGACAGCTATAACAGTATATCAAATCCTCACAAAAAACCTTTATTAAACTATATTTAATAAGTGCATTCAATTTAAGGCATAGTTAACTACTATTAAAAATTGCATTCTGAAAGAAATCATGAAAAATTAGATACAAGTAAATTAAACCATTAATAAGTTTAGTTAAGATCAATTTTTATTCAATTCATTTGATTTTAAATAATACCAAACTAACCATTGCAGCTAAATAGACTTTTTAAAGTTAAATCCAATAATGTTTTGTTAAAGCATGTTGCTTAATAGATTAATATGCAATTGCAACATGAAGAGAAAACAATATAATTTTAATGCATTTATACAAATCTTTTTTTTTTGCAAAAGGCCTTTATTTCTTTACTTTCTTAAACGAAAATTTAGATGAAAATCTTAGACAAAAATAGGTCTTAAAACTGTCATATAAGATTAGCAACTGAATTACAAACTCCTTTCTTGCAGTTTGTACACATCTACTTAATGGTGGTTTAGCTTTTACATTTTTTTCAAAGTATTTTGCCAAATACAACACATTAACACTGCGGTGTATGTATTTTAAACTATTTTAATAGTTTCTAACATGTTACAAAAAGAATTTCTTTATCTCCATTAACACATTTTGTATTACCCCAAATTTAAATTGGTTTTTGTTAAATCAATTGAACTACTTTTAACTTTTTTGTAATATATAAAGACTGCTTTAAGCCTTTAAGCTTTGTCCTAACTACACTGAGAATAATATTATAGTACTTTTTAATGCTCTACTGAAATCATAATTTACATAGTAGCATAGATGTACCATTTAAAAATTATAAAGAAATTGAGACACCACTAGAAAAACTTTGAAAAACTCATTTAAAAAAATATCTGCTACAGAGTACTTTTCAATTAAACTTTAGACGTAGGTAAAGAATACGGACCCCCCTTGTAAAAATAATTTAAAATAACAAAAATAACCCTAACCCTAACCCTATTCGGAATTATTTTATTTTTGTTATTTTAAATTATTTTTACAAGGGGGGTCCATATTCTTTACCTACGCCAAACTTTAAAAACTAAATTAAGAAATATCTACGAGTTGCTAAAGTTAATTATTGAAATGTAATTACTTATTAATGGTTGGCAACTTCAATTTTACATTGAGAGGATTTTCAAAAATTTATTCTACAGTTCTATGTCTGATTTTATAATCTGCTTTTTTGTTTTGCTTAAATTAGTACTTCCTATATAAAAAACAATGGCGTTTAAAGTTTGGGTGCTTCTTTACAAAGTAACACAATAGGATATTTTGTATACAAGGTTTATTAGACTAAGTAACAATAGTTGGTTCTCGTTCACTATTAGCCGAGTTTAGTTCACTACTTTTTAAATTTTGGTAAATCCCCAAAAGTTGCGAAGTTACCAACGGCGAAAAATGAATAAAAACCCTAAACAATGATAAAAAAAAAAAAAAAAAGCTAAGACTTTGTTTTGGTATTGCATAATCGGCTAAAAGGAATAAAATAATTCAAAGGCCAAGTTGATTAAAAAAAAAGGGGAAGCTTCACATACTCTAACTCAAGTTTATCTTCAAAATTCACACTGCTTATTCTTTCTTAGTAATATTTTTTACAAGCCTTTCTCTGCTGTACAATTAGATTCTATTGCTTTCTTTAAGTTTGAGAGCAGTTCACCTCTCTCTTTATTTATTTTAGTTTCTCTCACATTTCTTTTTGGCCGCTTTACGCGCTATTTACATTATAAATTACCGGTACTATGGTAAGAGGCTATTCAGTGGATTATGCTCCTGACATTTTGCTTTCTGTGATTAGATTAATGAAGGGGAGCAACTAAATCGGCAACCCAAGCAATAGCATTATACAAAATAAGTTTTGCTTAAAATTTAAATGTAAACTTTTCATAATTTGCACGCGGCGCGGCGCGGTACGCGGCAAGATCCTCCAAAAAAGGTTACTACGCGGCACTGTTGACATCACTACCCTACAAGTACCCTACATGTTGCCATTTAAGTTTAATCTACTTAATTAGTTTAATTTAATAAAATAAATGATAAAACAGCAACTATAAACTGATAAGTAACATTACTAAACAAAGAAGGGTTAAATATTCACGGAATGACAGTATATAAAATTCAAGAAAAGAGATAGTAAAAACGGGCACTGGCGCTGAAGCTCATAGGCAGAGTCGTCACTGGTAATGAACAAAAACAATACGAAAAGCCAAAATGTATTGCAAAAATTTTTCATCATAAAGTGCTTTGGGTAAGTTGTTCGGATTTTTACAAGGCATTTTTGACAAGGATTGAAATGCTTTATTACGGTGAGTGTAGCAAAATTTAATCGTCTTGATCGTTCACTTGCTTGCACGGAGCACGAGGTCTGACGGCTTTGAATGACGAAACTCGATGCTCGCTTAACAAAAAAAGCCAACATCTGATCCGGGTAGTAGGCTACAGCAGCCTGGGTGTTTTTGTAACTGTTTGTTTGTGTCTGACCAGAAGTAGGCCTAGATGCCTATCTAAACGACGACGTCTTGGTGGTCTTTCTTGAAACCTGTTTAAACAATAAAAAATGAAATTGCAGAAAAGTAAATAAAATTTTACTGCAATTTTTTTAGCAAAAATACATGAACTTATGGTATCAAATCGCTACCTTCAAATACCACAGGAGCTGCATGGAGCCATCGTGTAATTTCAAATACTACAGGAACCACATGGAGACCCTTTAAATGAAGTCTAGAGATGCATGATTGCATGGAGCCGCATGGACAACCGTTTAAAATTCAAATACTACAAAAGCCGCATGGAGACCCTTTAAATTAAGTTTAAAAATGCATGGAGCCACTTGGAGCCGCATGGAGCTGATGCATGGAGCCGCATGGAGCACCGTATAAACTTCAAATATTATAAAAGTCGCATGGAAACCCTTTAAATGAAGTCTAGAGATGTGTAGCGGTTAGCGATTTATATATATATCTAGCTACATGAAAATTTCACAAACTTTTACAGATCTTCTTTATTTTTTAAAGCCAACAGTACAAGAACTTTTCTACATGTGCTTTTTCGCTTAACAAAGACTCTCTCGTTTTTTATCCAAAAAGAAAAAATGAATAAACGAACAAAAATATACACAAGCGTAAAAATGCGGCGATCGCTACACATCTCCCCCCCCCCAAGTGGTATGGTTGTAATAAGGCAAATACCACTGAAAGAAGAAAAAAAATAAAAATAAGCGATTGCAATAGAAAATACTACAAAATTCTACATGCACCGACAAAGGCAAAAAAAATCATACTATACAAGCAAACACGCAAAATGCAACACGTGATTAAAACGTCGAACCAAACAAGACATCGAAAAAAACTAAAAATAAAAACTAGTCCCAATAGCGTATAGGTTTTGTAATCAGTCTGCCTTTTCGGGAGTACACGCGATTAGCGGGGAGTTTGTCTAGGTCTTCTGCAAAAATGTTATCAATCTCACTCGAAGATGTGGGCGAAAAAGATAGAGTCTCGGAAGTTTCCCCCTCGACAGAGGAGCCAGTGGGAGATATAGGCTCAACAAGGACCGGTTTTAAACGATCAATTGTTACGGTGTCAGTGTGACCGTCTTTTTCGATGACAAAATATTTATCGTGTCGTTCAAGTACAAAATGAGGTCCCGAATAAGGTCGTTGCAACGGAGATTTTACACTGTCAATGCGAACAAACACTTGGGAACACCGGAAAAGAAGTGGGTCGACATAAGTTTGTTGTTTTTTAGGATGACGTGGTACAGTATAACGTAATGAGTTTATGAAAAAACAAAGTGTCTTAGCATACTGTGAAGTTGGTTGGACTGTGTTTTCCTCGGACAACCCTACGGGAGTCGAATTTTCAAAATATTCCCCGGGGAGTCGTATAGAAGTCCCTAAAGCCATTTCAACTGCAGCACACCCCATATCCTCTTTTATGGCCGATCGCAAGCCTAAGAGTACAAGACTCAAGTTTCGATACCAAAGATCGGGAGAAGATTGACATTTCAATGCAACTTTGAGACTGCGATTGAATCGCTGGTTTAATCCGTTTGCAGCCGGATGGAAAGCTGTTGTGTGACATAATTTCGAACCCAAAAATTGGCACATTTCTGTCCAAAGGAGAGACGTGAATTGGGCCCCTCTATCTGTAGTGATTATTGTAGGAGATCCAAAACGGGCCACCCAATGTAAAAGAAAAGAATCTGCACAAGATTGCGCAGTGATATCCTTCATGGGTATGGCCTCCGGCCAACGCGTAAATCTGTCTACAACTGTCAGTAAATATTTGTAACCAGAAGAATCGGGAAAAGGACCGACGATATCGACGTGTACATGTGGAAATCTGGCATCTGGGGTTCTGAAATGCTGTAAGGGTGTAACTTGATGTCGGGTAATTTTCGTTTGTTGGCAAGAAATGCAGGTACAACACTTTTCAGCAATATCTCGTCTTATATTCGGCCACACAAATCGCTCTCCGATGAGTTTTTGAGTAGCCTTAATGCCTGGGTGGGAAAGGTTGTGCATGCGCTCAAAAATTGTGGTTCGTAATGAATTTGGAATGATGGGGCGAAATTTTCCCGTACTAGTGTCTCCAAGTAGCAAAAGACCTGAATTAGGAATCGCACGTTCACATAGTTTTAATGAAGTCATCGATTGAGAAAGCTCGCGAATCGATGGATCGTCCCTCTGTGCTAAAATCAGCTCAGCAGTAATTTCAGGATGGCTCAAGCAACCGGCAACTACGTTGTTTTTTCCTTCAATATGTCTATTTGAATAAGTTTCAGAAAATGAGTTTGTAGTTGTATTGATTTGGGCTAGCTACAATTAGTTTGTAACTTTATTTAATATTTTTTAATTTTACTTATATTGTGATTGTGATGGCGGATAACCTAAAGATGATGCTGAAGTCTGTTCAGCAAGAATTAAAATCTATTAAAGAAGCTCAAACCAGGTATGAGAAGGAATATACACAAAAACCTTTTGCTGCTGCTGCTGCTGCTTCTTCTGTTTCAGGCTCAGTAGTAAATCAAGAAGGACAACTGAAAAGTATTTGAAAGGCCATCGAGAACATGGATAATATACTTAGAAAGCTAGAAGAAGATGTTTGGAAAAACTGCAGACGCATTGATGACCTTGAGCAGTACAGCCGTAGGAATTGTCTTGTTCTTCATGGATGTAAAATTCCAGCTCAGGAAAGTTATTCAGAATTTGAGTCTTATGTTATTCATAAGCTAAATTCTAAATTTGAGATTTCACCTGCAATAATAACACATGACATTGACACATGTCATGTTCTTCCTTCCAGGAAGAAGAGTTCGAATACACCAATCATCATCAAGTTTGTACAAAGATCTGTTCGGAATGCCATATATGCAATGAAGAAAAAACTTAAGGCAAAGAAAAATGATGATGAAAAACTATCCATAACTAAATCTTTAACAAGACGTCGACTGCAACTGCTAAGAAGTGCTAAGCAAACCTTTGGCCTAGGTTCTGCTTGGACACTTAATGGTAATGTATATTGTATGCACAAAAATAAAAGGTACATAATTGATGATTTTAATGATATTGATAAATTAGTCACATAATTTTATATATAGATTAGTTTATTTATTTTATAGTTTATTTATTTATTTATTAGTTATTTATTTAATTATTTATTATTATTCATTTATTTATTTATATATTATTGAGTCTATTTAGTTATTTATTAGTTCATATACGTATATTATAGATTAGTTTAAAAATCATATTATTATTTAAATATCATATTTTTTTTATTAATTTATTTAGTTGTAAATGTAATAGAATTCTAGCTCTGCTTATAACTTGCTAATTCTGTTTAATATTCTTATTCTGTTCTTTATATATGCTAACTAAATAAAACCATAATTCTATTCATAGATATTCAATCAATTTAATCACTGTACATATTTTAAGCCCTAACATTAGTGAACAAAGATAAAGTCAAACAACTGCTTAAATTGTCATTTCTGTTCGAAACACATAAGAAAAAATCATAGACAAATACAATGTTCAAATTGTTTTAATTCATTTCATAAATCATGCACTGTTAAAATTGATAAGTCAACAAAAACTCTTAACAGTTCATATAATGACTGGAAATGTAGAAATTGCATAAATCCTTTCTTTCCATTCAATAACATCCCTGATGAAGAATTCATTAATCTCTTTCAGTCTGAAAAAATAAATAGGCCTACATATCATTCTTTGATAAATTGCAATGCTAACTCTATGCAAGCTAAAGTAATGCCAGAAATTAATAATTTGGATATTCCTAGTATATATTATGATTCAATCTTGAATGATGAACAATATATTCCTAGTGATAAAATACCCAAACTTCTATCAAATCAAAATAATAAAACCTCTTTCACTGCACTTAGCCTAAATGTGCGATCACTAAATAATGTTCATAATTTCTTAAAACTGGAAAGCTTTCTGCAATCAATTAATGTGCAACCAAGTATTTTAGCAATAACAGAAACATGGCTTAAAGAAAATCAAACCGGTCCACATACTAACCTCTATAATTATACATTTGTTTCAAATTCAAGGTCTCAAAGTAGAGGAGGAGGTGTTGGTTTATATGTTAATTGTTCACTTAACTTTACAATGAGATCAGATTTAACCATAATGCATGAAAAAGTTTTTGAATCATTATTTATTGAAATTGAATCCAATAACTCAACAATGATTTGTGGTGTAATATATAGACCACCATCTAAAAATTCTAAAAGTCATGCATTATTTCTTGAGCACCTCATTAATATTCTCAATTCAATTAAAAATAAACCCTGCTTCCTATTTGGTGATTTCAATTATAATTTACTGAATTGTGATGATCCACACATAGCTAACTATGCAGATATGCTCTTTGAAAACTGCTTTATACCACTTATTAAAAAACCAACTAGGTTCAATGCAAATAGTGGATCATTGATTGATCACATCTGGACCAATGTCAGTTTGGACAAATCTATTTGTGCAGCAATTATAACTCATCCCCTTTCGGATCATCTTCCATTATTCCTGAGTTATGCAAACAGCATTAATCCTCAATCTGAACCTAAGATGCAAAGATTCTTTTCAAGTGCCAAAATAACTCTTTTCAACAATGAACTTCAAAAAGTCAATATTGACCCAGTATTAAAAGAAACAGATCCAAATACAAGCTTCAAGGTACTTTTGAAACATTATATGAATCTGTTTAACAAATACTTTCCCAAACAGGTTATCAAAGACAGTAGAAAAAATCATAACTGGTTTGATGATGAGCTCAAAAAATTATTGTCCAACAAAGAAGCATTATTTAAGAAATACATGCAAACAAAATCCCCTGAAACAAAAAGACAGTTTACAAAAGCTCGCAATCTTTATTTTAGAAAGATTTAACAAAAAAAACAAGAACACATTAAAAATAAACTGAAATCTAATAAAAACGACATAAAAGCTACCTGGAGGACTCTCAATACCCTTTTGGGGAAGAAAAATATACCTGAGTGTAAATCTCTTTACACAAATACGAACAAAATAACTGATCCACAGCAACTAGCTAACCTATTCAATGACCATTTTTCATCTATAGCATATAAATATACTAGTACACTCCCTAAGTATGAAAATAATTATTCTGAATACCTTGGAAACAAAATTCAAGAAACTATGTATGTTTGGCCTACTTGCCCTATGGAAGTAAAAAATATACTTATAAACAGCAAACCAAAACTAAGTGCAGGTTTTGATAAAATCCCACTTAAATTACTGAAATCTTTTGATAATATTATCATGGCACTTTCACATATATTCAACCTTTCTCTTTCTACTGGTAAAGTAATTAGTGATTTCAAAATTGCCAAGATCATACCCTTGTATAAAAAGGGTGATGCTAGTGACATAAATAACTATAGGCCTATCAGCCTACTTTCAAATATTTCCAAAATTTTAGAAAAAATAATGTACCGCAGAGTAATTAGCTTTTTAAACAGACATAACTTTTTTTCGAAAATCAATTTGGTTTCAGAAAAAAATGTTCTACTTCCCAAGCTATTTCGCTTCTTATAAATAGCATCACCAATTCATTCAACAAAAAAGAAAAAAGCCTTGCTATTTTCCTGGATTTATCAAAAGCATTTGATACAATTAGCATTGAAATACTTCTAAAAAAAACTCGACCACTATGGAATAAGAGGACTAGCATATATCTGGTTCAAGAACTATTTACTCAACAGAAAACAACAAGTTGTGTGTTCTGGTGTTTTATCATCCACAATCAATTCATCAACCATGGGTTTTCCGCAAGGCTCTATTTTAGGCCCACTCCTGTTTCTTATATATGTGAATGATTTTAACAATTGCTTAACTAAAAGCAAAGCCGTTATGTTTGCTGACGATACAACTGTTTGGACTAGCCATAAAAATACTTCAACTCTATTCCAATTCATGCAATCAGAGATGGAATTAATTGATCGGTGGCTGGTTTCTAACAAATTGTCAATAAATATTGAAAAAACTAAATTTATGCTTTTTAGTACTCCAAACTCAAATGTTGGAGGTAAACATTCTTTATCAATAAGAAATAGACAAATTGATCAGGTAAATTCTCTAAAATTTCTGGGTGTATTCATTCACAATAATCTTTCCTGGAGTCTACACAAATTTCAAAGCTAAGAAGCTGTTATGGTGTAGTGTGCAAAATAAAATCACTTGTAAACAGGGGCGCACCCAGCCTCCCCAAAAAGGGGGCTGACAGAATTTCAACATTTTTTCAAACGTGGGGGAGCAAAGCCCCCCACACCCCCCCAGGCTTTTTTCTAATTACCGCCTACTTTAGTAAACTCTACGAGCGAGCCCGATGCTCTGCGCCGTCACAAAGACTTCATCGCGTCTTGCAAAATTGCTGATGGCGGCATTTTTTTCGGCAGATTTTAGCTCGCTATCTAAAAGCCAAGTAGTGCTACCGATCATTCTAGGGTTGTTTTAAGAAAGTAACTAAAACTTATAAATTACTGACAATCAAGAAACGTTGCTATAACTTAATCAACACAATTAATGTGAAAAAACATTTAAAAAGGATCCAGGCCGAAGCGGATGCAACATGTGAAAAATCAATTCTCAACAAGTACAATGTATTTTCTAAAGAGATCACAATGTAACCAATCAAATGGAATTTCAACGAGTTGAATAGAAACAGTAAAAAAGCGACAAAAACAAATTAACAAAGAGGACGATTATTATGCGACAGGCCTGTTTTGGTCTTTGGACCTTATCAGGCATAAGTTATCGTAACCGCTAAGGTGAAATGGTAGCGCGAAATGTTAAGGTGAGAATTCCATGAAGCGACTCTTTTGGAAGATTTGGAAATGGAAATAAGAATTCCTATTTCCAAAAGAGTCACTTCATTAATTTCCATTTTCATATATATATCTATGTATAGCGCCTTCGTCGCTTTCCTGCGAGTCAGGAGGATAAATATAGAGATTAAAATAAATAAAATAAAATAAATAAAATATTGTACTTGTTGAAAACCTGTAAGTCTTGTTTTTTCATTTGCCTTATTTGTTATTTTGCAAAACGAGTTCTGGTCAGAATCACGTTAAAGAACTATTAGGCTACTTAAAATTTTACAGAATAGAGGAATTTTAAGTTGCTCAAAAATTTTGTTTTCATATAAGCAATAAATTTTAGCAGATATTTTGGAGATTTAATGGTTTTTGTGATAAAATTAAAACTCAATATAAAAAACACCAAAATATGTTTTTTTTTCTATTGTAGTTGACTGAATTTTAAAATCTCAATTTTATATATATGGCAATCAAAATTTGCTAGAATGTACTAACCAAATTATTACGTCATAGAAATCGTTTCAATTAAAAAAACTACAGTACAGTACTATGTAAAGGTTGTAAGGTAAACCGTTACATCACAATTAATAATCTGCAATCGCAAAATTCAACTTGTATAAGCGCTTTCCTACTTTAGCAAATGATTCACTTCAGCTGAGCAAAACTACAATATCCTGCATTGTGCAGCATAATGTTTTGAAAGCAAACTGTGTTACAAAAGATCAGTCATAATAAAAGCGTTGATAAACTGGATAAACTCTTGGTTAAAAAACTTGAAATAAAATGACTGTTGCCCAGGCTTAAACAATGGCCATCGGGTGCCACATACAGCGCGAAAGCAGCAAATTTGACTAAAGATCCAAGGTTTCGAGTTTCTTTTTAAATGCCGTAAAATGTAAATAACGGTTTTCGCAATCGTTTTGGCAATTAAAACTCATCCACCGTATAGGGGCGTCTGTTAGGAAGTGAACGATGTTTAGTGTATACCTTGTAGATACTAAAAATGGCAAACGCAATTATAGATCCAAATTTTGCTAAAAATTGGGACACTACGAAAAAACACTGAAGCGAAAACGCGCTCGTCTCTACCCTTAGAGGAAAAAAAAACAAAAACCATTTGTTATAGTTAGGTTGGCACGAAACATCAATTTACTTATCAGCGCAAAAGTTCTATATTTTTGCGTATCAGCGCGCAAAGGGGACTGACACCAGGCAAAAAGGAGGCTGACAAAAATGTTTAAAAGGGGGCTGACATGACCTCCAAATCAGCCCCCTGGGTGCGCCTCTGCTTGTAAACAAGGATTCACTACTCCTGTATCATTCTCTAATTAACAGTCACCTCCAATATTGTATTTCAAACTGGTGTTTTGGTAATTCAACTCTAATTACAAAGCTTCAGCAAATTTGTAACAAATTCTTGAGAATGATATTTGAATTGCCCTATTGTTCCAACATCAATGACATTATGAAACAATGCAACATTTTAAAAATAAATCAATTATATAAATTGGAAACGGTGTCCCTTATGTTCAAACTAATACAAGGTGAAAACAAATCTCCTGCTTTTAGTTGTAATTTGCATTTAAATCCATGCAAATACAATACAAGAAACAAAGCTCAATACATAACACATCATTGTAAAACAACTGTTGCAAAACAATCTTTTTCTTATCAAGGCCCTTTCATTTGGAATTCTCTCCCAGCCAATTTAAAAACTAGCAACCAGACTTTCAAATGTTTCAGAAACAATCTTAAAAAATTTCTACTCAATGAATCAATATAAATAAGGATCAATAAAAAGATTTTACAAATTAAGTTATAAAACTATAACCACGTCTTAATGGCGCTTTGTCTTTTCGGCGTCATAACTTGACAGTGCATGAAGGTATTGCTTTTATACATCTGTAAACTAGAATTAGTGTATAATTAAATATTCAATAAGATCTAAATTTAATAATTTCAGTGAGCTACTTACTGCGGGAAAGCATTTTTATTTCAGATAAAAATGAATTCAGGAAATTCAAGCACTTGTCTTTCTAAAGAACAATCATCAACATTGGTTCTCTTATCAATTCTTAATCAGGCTACAATCTTCAAAACATTTTCAATCTCTATCAAGAAAGAGTGTATGCTACGTAAGAAAATTGGAATCAATTGATATAACAAATTCAAACCGTTGAATGGACAATCAACTTTAGTTTTTATTTATTTATTTATTTTTTAACTGATTATTCAAATCAATTTACACAGTTGGCATGTTCTATTCTTTTCTAAACTTTATACTTCTTTATTCTCTCTTCATAATGTATATATATATAAGTATATTTTGTTTTATTTTTATGTTTGTATTTGCAGTGCATCCAGAAAAGGTTTCCGGACCTGGTGAGGTTTCTTTTCGGGAGGTTTTCTTTACTCACCATGCTCAGTTGAGCTAAATTTATAATTAGCTATATAGGGCGGTTGTGCCTCCCAATGATTTACATAACCGTTCCTGCACTGCACATTTTTTGTCTTTTTTTTTTTTTTTTTTTGTCTTGTCATTTTTTTTGTGTCTTTTTTGTCTTTTTAAATAATAATATTTAGTTTGAATTAGGTAACGCGGCCGTGCTTCTTATTTTTTCTCTTTCTTACCCCCACTCTATACTTTCTGCATGTTTAACGTTAGTCGTTGTGTCGCGTTTCCTTTTCATGCTTTGCTTAATGTACATTGCATATACCGGTACTTAAATATTGTTACTAAGCGTGAATAAAATATCATCATCATCATCATCTAACATCAGTTGTGAATTCTGAGATAAACGATAAGTGTCGAGCTTGCCTGTTACTTAAAGGAGTTTTTTTTCTAGATATAGCACCAACTATGGTTTGTGGTCCGTGTAAAGAGTAAACGGACGTCCCTCTAAGAAATATGTGAAATGATGTACTGCCAAATAAGCTGCCAGCATTTCTTTATCAAAAGTACTATACCGTTTTTGGGCATCAGAAAAGGCGGCTGAAAAGTACTCCAATGGTCTGTGCGAACCACTACTGTCAATCTGACTGAGTACAGTACTGTAGCGTCTACTTACTAATCACACTATCTGACTTCGCGATACATGACCCGTTTCTAACAATGCACTTTTAATAATGAATGCTCGAACAAAGAACGCGCGTACAAAATCATAGTAAGCGTTTTCACGCATGCTTGCGCACCGACGTCTCTTGTCACATGAGTCTTTCGCGCGCGCCAGCTGATTGGTCGCCACAGTACCACAGAATTTATCGCTTGCGTCTACAAACAATGCTGTCGGACTGTCGTGCTGAGGATAATTTAGTAGTGTTGCATTACTCAGAGCTACTTTTATGTCCTCAAACGCAGTCGATGCCTCCTCGTTCCAAGAAAGATTTGCATTGCGACCGGCAGGAATCCCCTGGAGGAGGGAATTTAAAGGGGCCAAAATTTTTGCGCATTGAGGAATGAACTTTCTATAAAAATTGACCATGCCCAGAAATCGCCGTAAAGACTGGGCGTTCTGTGGGGTCGAAAAAGAATTTATGGAATCAACTTTACTTGCAACAGGGGCGATACCTTTGTCCGAAACGATATGCCCTAAAAAGCGTAGCCGATTTTGGCCGAATAAGCACTTAGCTGCATTGATGATTAATCCGTTGCGTTGTAGACGCTCAAATACTTGCCGAAGATGGGCTCGGTGTTCTTCAATGGAGGACGAAAATATTAATATGTCATCTATATAGACAAAGACAAATGACAAGTCTTGAAATAGAGAGTTCATAAAGCGTTGGAATGTTTGGCCAGCGTTAGTTAGGCCCATAGACATCTTTAAAAATTCCCAATTTCCGGCCGGAGTGCAAATTGCGGTTTTGGCAATATGTTCTGGGTGAATGTGAATTTGGTGATATGATTTAAACAAATCGATGCTGGAAAATATTGTGGAACCGGATATATTTTCGGTAAAGTCATGAAGGAAAGGAATGGAATAAGAGTCCTTGACGGTTACTTGATTCAGACGCCAATAGTCTCCTACTACTCGCCAAGATCCGTTACATTTTTTTTACCATATGAACGGGAGATCCCCACGGGGAGGAACTGGGTCTAATTATCCCCAATTGCTCAAGCTGACTTAATTCCTTTCTTAAAACAGCAAGTTTTTCGGGAGAAAGACGGCGTGGCCGCTGTTTGATGGGTGGACCGGTTGTTTCAATGTAGTGAACGATATCATGTTTTGGAGGAAGCCTTAAGTTCGAAACAGAGAACACCTCGGGAAATTCAGCTTCGAGAAACTGATAATCTCCTAAGTTATAAACCGGAGGTTTGACATTACACAAACGAGGCTTAAGTTCAGTATTAGATAAAAAAGAACAAGGATCACGACACTTCTGTGCATGAGGACCAAAACGTCGATGAAACCAGCAGAATGATTTAATATTTTCAGATTGCGGTATGTGTTCGGGAAATATCAATTTTCCTCTTCTAGGATCAATCTTGATATCAAAGTGCGATAAAAAATCTATTCCAATGATGGGTCTTAACGTCTCAGCAATGCAAAATTCCCAATTTAAAGGCACCGGACCTCCCAGGTCAATAGTAATATTTTTGCAACCAAACGTAGGGACAGATCGAGCTTCCATTAACAGCAGACAAATAATCCTGCGGATGATCTCGAGAATTAGGGTCCACAGGAATTACAGAACAAGAACTGCCCGTGTCAATCAAAAACTTCAAATTAGTAATAGAACATTTTATGTACAATAGTTGCGACGTAAGAGTTGAGCATTCATTATTTCCTCCGGTAAAGTCGCCTTTCTTTACCGGAGCTATCAGTTTAAATGATTCTTTTGAGAATGAGACATTGCGTCATTTGCATGCCAAGAGAAAGGGGATATGCATTTATGAGCTCGATTGCCATAATGGTTGTGGTAAAAACATAATTCATTCTTAGAAATTGTTGATGTGGGTGCGGAACCTTTATTACGCTGGTCGGAGGTAAACTTTTCAAGCTTTTGATTCAATTCGTCTACGGCGTCCGACATTTTTCTCAACTGCTTATCAAAATACTCACTGACCTTATAATGCGGTTTATCATCTGTGGTAGGATTGGCGGGGCTTACAGATAAAATATCAGTGGCTTTTTGTGCTAGTAAATCAACGTCTGTTTCGCCAGAAGCCGACAGTAATTGACGAACCATTACGGGCATACCCTCAAAGAAAGCTTTTTTTATAAGCCTTTTGCAAGTAGGTTCATTGTGATCAAAACTTATTAAAGAACCCCGAAGCTTTGCTAAAAATTCGATTGGGGACATTTCATCTAATTGGATTTTATGTAGTTTGTCTAATTGAGCGTCTTCTGACAAGGTATACCGCGATATTAAAGCACGCTTCAAAATGTCGTAAGGATTAATAGATTGCGAACACTCTGTAATAACATCACTTAATGGCGCCAAATATTTAGGTGGTAAACGTTTAAGCACATGGTCGAACATTTCGCTTTGCTTGCAAATACGCTGAGAAGCAAAAAAAACATCTACACATGTAAACCAAGCAATGGGTTCTTTTTCCCACAACGCTGGTAGACTTAAAGACACATTTCTATTAAGTTGAGACAACCTTTCTAACATAACTTGATAACTATCATTCATTGTGACGTCACTATAGTTGCTATTAGTTCGTTGAAAACAAGATGGCGGAACTGTACTAATGTTATGCAAGTCTTCACTAGTTTCATTTTGATTATTAGAAAACCGAAATATTTTGCGTACAAATAATAAAATGCAAGAAATATAATTGCTATATGCATAAGTATTACATAAAGTGATATTAAGCTGAGCATTATCACAACATACGTAAGTCTTTTTCTTTTTTGGTAGATTGTTGAGGACTTGAGTTCTTCAAACTTTAAATTCTTGAAATCCAAGATCACGTCGGGGTCACCAATATGTAGCGGTTAGCGATTTATATATATATCTAGCTACATGAAAATTTCACAAACTTTTACAGATCTTCTTTATTTTTTAAAGCCAACAGTACAAGAACTTTTCTACATGTGCTTTTTCGCTTAACAAAGACTCTCTCGGTTTTTATCCAAAAAGAAAAAATGAATAAACGAACAAAAATATACACAAGCGTAAAAATGCGGCGATCGCTACAGATGCATGGAGCCACCGCATAAAACTTAAATACAACAGGAGCCGCATGGAGACCTTTTATATAAAATCTAAAGATACACGGAGCCGCATGGAGCCACCGTATAAACTTCAATATTACCGTGTAAACTTCAAATACTACAGGAGCCGCATGGAGACCCTTTTAATATAATCTAGAGATGCATGAAGCCACATGGAGACCTTTAAAATATTGTTAAAAATGCATGGAGCCACAGGTTAGACTTCAAATACTACAGGAGTTGCATGGAGACCCTTTAAATATAGTGTAGTCTACTGTAATATAGGTCTCAATGCGGCTCTATGCATCTCTAGACTGTATTTAAAGGGCCTCCATGCGGCTCCTGTAGTATTTAAAGTTTATATGGTGGTTCCATGCTGTTCCATGCCTCTTTAGATTTTGATTAAAAGGTTTCCATGCGGCTCCTGTAGTATTTAAAGTTTACATTGTGGCTCCATGCGGCTCCATGCATCTCTAGACTTTATTTAAAAGGTCTGCATGCGGCTCCTGTAGTATTTGAAGTTTATACGGTGGCTCCATGCGGCTCCATTCAGCTTCATGCGGCTCCAGCAGCTCCATGCATCTCTAGACTTCATTTAAAGGGTCTTCATCCGGCTTTTATAGTATTTGAAGTTTATACGGTGGCTCCATACAACTTCATGCCTGCAGCTCCATGCGGCTCCAAGTGGCTCCAAGTGGCTCCAAGTGGCTCCATGCATTTTTAAACTTAATTTAAAGGGTCTCCATGCCGCTCCTGTAGTATTTGAATTTTAAACGGTTGTCCATGCGGCTCCATGCATCTCTAGACTTCATTTAAAGGGTCTCCATGTGATTCCTGTAGTATACACGGTGGCTGCATGCGCCTCCTGTAGTATTTGAAGGTACCGCTAAAAAAAGGTATCTTATGATTAAACTGAAATTTTGCAAATATTTGGAAATTAGATAATTTTTCATTTATCAAAAAAAATGTTTTTTGATTTTTACAGCTAAAAATCTGATAATATATAAGCATTATTGTAAACAATATGTGGGTTTATTTTTTTCTTGAAATAATATTGCTTTGTGATTGATCTAGTTGTATAAGAATGAAGTTGTATGACTTTTATGAAGTATTGATTCAAATTTTTTGAGAAATTATGATTGATAATATAAATGTATGAATTTTGCTATTTCAACTTCATATTTGTCTCAGTTTATCATCTGTTTATTAATTTACATAATTTAAGTTTTTTGCATATGGTGTACTGAAGTATAAGAAATATAAAATTGGCTTTAGCATAATTTGATACTTAGGTTAAAATGGGCATAGATGATTGCATGTTGAATAGAGTTTTGATATATTGGATTTTTTGCTTACATATCAAGCTATCACCTACAAACCCAAAAAAAATTCACAGCTGTCTTGTATCTTAAAAGAAAAAATTAAGCTTTATCGTAAATGTAAAAGTGATGTCTCGTTGAAATCTAAATATAAAGCCAAATGTAAGCAATATGATGATTGCATGAAACAATGGTATGATCAAATTGAACTTTCTTTGTGTAACAATAGTAACCCAGCAAGATTTTATGGGTATGTTAATAGAAAAATGAAAACTAGATATAGCATACCTACCCTCAAAACTGCAGACTCAAACATAGCATCTTCTGATAAAGATAAAGCTGATATGCTTAATGATGTTTTTCATAAAGTTTTTACTGTTGACAATAATATTAAAGTGAACTTAGCCAGCTTTTCCACATACCAGTTACCTCCTATGGCAGATATCGAAGTTGCCCCAGAAGATATTGTCAAATCTGTTAACAATCTGAAAGGATCATTATCTAGAACTCCAGATAACATCCTTGCATACTTCTTTAAAGAAATTGCTTCCTCCATACTACCTATATTGGCTCACCTTTTTAATCTCACTTTATTTACAGGTAGTATATCCAGCCAATGGAAAAAAGCTACCATAACACCCATTTATAAAAAAGGTTTCCATGACTCTCCATCTAACTACAGACCTATTTCTCTTACCTCTGTAATATGTAGGATTTTAGAAAACATTATTGCCAATAAGGTAATGGATTATCTGCTAACTTCAAATATCCTGTCAGAATATCAATTTGGCTTCATACCAAATCAATCTACTTGTTCACAGCTATTAACAACCCTTAATCACTGGTTTACTAATCTTGATCAAGGTATTAATGTAGATATTGTCTATACAGACATATCTAAAGCCTTTGACACTGTTTCACACAAAAAATTACTAGATGTCTTAAAATCTTATGGAATACTGAATAATGTTTTAAACTGGATACAAACTTTCATTTGTAATAGGAAACAATGTGTC
Organism: Diplosoma virens; assembly: GCA_963680785.1. Classification (NCBI taxonomy): domain Eukaryota; kingdom Metazoa; phylum Chordata; class Ascidiacea; order Aplousobranchia; family Didemnidae; genus Diplosoma; species Diplosoma virens. The sequence continues at coordinate 38,210,577 of OY796892.1, read as the reverse complement.
TGTGTTAATAATGTTTTATCTTCATATTTACCCATCAGTAGTGGTGTCCCACAAGGCAGTGTGTTGGGACCTATTTTGTTTATTGTTTATATTAACCATTTAATAAAATTTTGTCATCCCCACCATTGCAATAGTGGCATCTATCTTTATCCTGATGACACTAAAGTTTTTAGCGTTGATTTTACTGACTTACAAACCAGTTTGGACAGCATTCAGTCATGCATGAACAATCTCCAACTTCAACTTGCTCTGGAAAAATATAAACATCTACCTATTCACCAAACTCATGATACCAATAACACATATGTATTACGTATGTAACAAAAATACTGTTTGTGACCTAGGCATTTATATTTCTAGTAATCTCAAATGGCATAGTCACATTTCTAGTGTCACTGCTAAAGCCTCAGCCAGAGCTTATCAAATCCTACACTCTTTCTGCAGTAATAATGTTTGGATACTGCTTAAAGCATATACTACTTATGTTAGACCCATTTTGGAGTATAATAGTGTGATCTGGTCTCCTTACCTAAAAAAAGATATAATTAAAATTGAATCAGTACAAAAACAGTTTACCGGAACGATTTGCAAGCGCTGTAACTTTCGTTTCTCATCTTACTCTAATCGATTGTATATGCTTAATCTTAAATCATTGGAATATCGACGACTTGAATTTGATATGGTTTTTTTGTATAAAATGTATTATAATATGATTGATTTGGATTTTAATGACTATTTTATAAAAAATGACAACTGTTATGACTTGCGTAGACATACTCATCATATTAGACCTAAAACTAGACCCCACACTGTTCCATATAATAACTTTTTCATTCATAGAGCTTACAAAATTTGGAACAATCTGCCTGAAAATATTGTAAATGCTACCAGTATCACCAAGTTTAAATGCAAATTAAAAAAGTTTAACCTTCACCAGATTTCTTCCCTAGTGTTTACAAATGATTGAATAGCTACTTATCATTTTATGTAGTTATTATTATTATTATTATTTTTTCTCTTTGTTAATATGTGAATTTTTTTTGTGTGTGTTTTTTATTATAATTATTATTTGGCCTGTTTTGTTTTGTTTTCCTATTGCTTTTCATTTACTAGTATGTATAATTGTTTTAAGCATATTTTGTTACATTTTCTTGTTGTATATCTTGTCTCTCCTTGCTTGTTAGAGTGCCTGGGTTAGAGTGCCTGGGTGGGCATCATAGCATTGTATATAAAATAAATAAATAAATAACCTCAAACCTTGCACCTAATTGTAAAATGATTAAGGATCATGTAACCAAAAGTTTTTTTGAACTGATTGAACTATGGATTGTCAGCTTTGTATGTTTTGTCAGATTTTGATCAGATTGGACTATGATTTTAGAAAGTCAGATTGGATTTGGAGTTTAAGAAACCACAGTCTGCTCATTTTTGCAAATACCTTGCAAGTAAATAGATTGGAACTTTTAGGTTAATTGACACACTCTTTTTATATTTTCTAATTTTTTCTTGTATCTAAAATGTGATGTAACTCACTGATTAAATATTGCTAGCTGTTTTTTTTTTGTTTTCAATTTTCTCTCTTCTCTCTCTTTCTAATCATAATGCTGGTTAAATATTGCTTGCTGTCAATTACATTTTTAGACAATCCTAACTCTCTCACCTAACCTTTCAACCCTAATCTTTTGAGTTTCTTCAATAAGCAATCATAAGTGATTTTTGTTAGTGAAACTGATACAAAATCCTCCTGTGGTTACTATCATTTCTTAAGACTCTTTTTCTCTTGGTTTCTTTATTATGGCTTCCTGGTGCTGTAAAGATAATTTTGGGTTAGTTTCACCAACAAAAAAACAGTTTGCTGTCTTTTTGAAAAGACCCAAGCTTCTAAACCCAATTTTTATGTTGGGGTTAAAAAGTTAAAATTGTCTTAAGTATGCAATTGACAGCAAGCAATGTTTCACCGCAAGTTGCATTGAGATTAAAAGCGAGAGAGAAGTAAAAATAAAAGTGTGTCAAGTAATCTAAAAGTGCCAATAGATTTAGTTTTAAATTTGTAAAAGCTATCTATATAACAACTATGGTTTTTAATTAAAAATTTTACTGCCTTTAAAACATTAAAAAAAGAATATACGCTCGTAATTTTATGCTCAAAAGCACTTGTGAAACTTATTACAACAATATCTTCAAAGACTGTAAGACTGACACCAAATCACTATATCATTCAATAAATAAAATAACAGGCAACACTAATGACAAAATTTACCCCTCCTTTATGAGCACTGGAAAAGTAGCTGACTTAATGGTGGACTTCTACAATGAAAAAGTTTTTACTATAAGAAATGAAATATCTTCTAATAAAAGTTTAACTATAAAACATAAGACTAATAGCAAAACCAATCTTAATGATCTGCCTGCAAATAGCTTATTATTACCTGAAACTGATTCAATCAATACCTTATCTGAATTTTCTGAAGCTACCCCTAACATGCTTCTTGACATCATTATGACATTGCCTAACAAATCTTCAATGAATGATCCAATGCCAGTAATGCTTGTTAAAAAGTTTATTGGTATCTTATTACCCATTCTTTTTCACATTATCACCAAATCATTGAAAGATGGAGTTTTTCAGAAAATTTAAAACATGCTATTGTTACTCTAGTAATGAAGAATAAAAATGCTGACACAGAAAGCTTTAAAAATTATCGACCTATTAGTAATCTATCTTTTGTCTCCAAACTTTTAGAAAAGACTGTTTTATGCCAATTAAATAACTTCCTTTCTTTAAACAATCTCTATAGTATTTATCAGTTCAGCTACAGAACTAATCATTCATGTGAAATAGCAATGCTAAAAGTGATAAATGACATTCAGTCTGTTATTCTTAAAAAAAAACAAGCAATTCTAGTATCACTGGACTTGTCATCAGCATTTGATACAGTTGATCATACCTTGCTTTTGCAGCAACTAAACTCAGATTTTAGAATTTGTGACAAAGTTTTGAGGTGGTTTAATTCATATCTTACAAACAGAACCCTTAGCATATGTGTAAACAGAAAATTAGATAAAACTAACAAATTGCACTTTGGAGTACCCCAAAGCTCATTATTGGGACCTCTTTTATATATTTTATATACCAAAGAAATAGAATATATTGTTTTAAAGCATGGTCTGTCAGTACATTTGTTTGCAGATGACATTCAAATATATAGCTCTTTTCATCCAGATCGAACAGCGGAAGTTCAAAAACAAGTTGAATGCTGTCTTTATGAAATTAAACTGTGGATGTCAGCTAACTTTTTAAAATTGAACAAAGAAAAAACCGCAGTTATTGTTTTTGAACCCAAACAAAATTTCTCTCAAATGAAATACTTTTTTAAATATAACTTTTAATGATTTCTCAATTTCAATTAGCAATTGTGTCAAAATCTCTTACAGGTATTCCTCTAACAGTCAACCTGTCACTTTCCTCCTTTATTGCCAGAAAATGTCAGATATTCATGTTTCATCTGCGTAATTTGTATCATATAAAAAATTGCCTTCCTTTGTATTGTCAAATCATGCTAGTAAACAATTTGATACTATCTCAGCTGGATTACTGTAATGCTATTCTTGCCAATGCGACCAAAACGAGTTAAAACTACTACAGAAAATTCTTCATAACTCTGTACGTTTTATTTATAACTTAAACTAGAATGAACTTGTAACACCTTATTTAATTAAATTGCATTTTTTACTCATTAATTATCACATACTTTTTAAACTTTTCATTATAGATTATAAAGTTCTCAATAATACAGCTCCTATATATCTTTCTAATTCTTTCAACTTATATCAACCTACAACTACTCAAAACCTTAGAATTAGTAGTGGAAGAGATATGTTGATGTTAGTCTACAAAAACTCTGTACATAATTAGCTAAATAATAATCATAGTAAATTAATTTAAACTTGGAATTCATTGCCATATGAAATTTGTAGTATTTCTGCTTATGCTGTGTTCAAAAAAAAATCTCAAAACATTATTTCAAAGAAGCATATATTGTAAACAATGAATCTGTCTGTTGAACTTTTTCTTTCAAACTGTATTTTCTTACAACCAGTTTGATTTTGTTCTATTAACCCAGATTATTTGTGTTATTTTTGTTTTACTATTACCTATCTGTTACTTATTTTTTTGTAAGTGTATAAATTGCTGCTTAAATTTTAATCCACTTTGAGCAAACAGTTAATTACTGCCCTAGCTTGCATAACTGCTGTTAATGTTAAGCAAAATACAAGAAATGTATTATTATTATTCAGGGGCGCAACTAGGGGAGATGTTTGGACGGCATGGCATTCCCCTTTGCAATACCGATTAAATGAAAAACAAACTAAAAACAATGGACCGTTTTACGACTAGGACGATATGCCATCCCCCTTTACAATCTCTATCGAACCACAATTTTGGGACAAAATAGCAAATTTGGAGATGAAATCAAAGTAAAGACTTTTTTTTTTTTTAGAGATCACCTCGATTTTGGGGCAGAATAGTGAATTCGGAGACAAAATCGAAGTGAAGACTTTTTTTTTTTAGAGATTGCCTCGATTTCGGAGACAAAATTTTTTACTTTAGTTGCCATTCCCCTTTGATAATTTCTGGTTGTGCCACTGTTATTATTATTATTAAAAAAATTTTGGTTATGTAACTATATATTTACCATCTTTCTTCAAAAAATATGCCAGCTGATGCATAACTAACTAGCTATCATGTGGCTGCAAAGATAGCCTTAAAATTGAGGGCAATAAGACATTGTTGCCATCTCAAATTCATGAGCCAAAAAATGCAAAAAAAATATGATTTTTTAGGCACTGATAATGTTTTTTTATTTCAATGCCTCTATTACCAAGTGCCTTGGACACATTTTTGTGAGTCAGAAAGATAAATAATAGAAATAAAGGAAAAATAAAATAAAATACCTATTGGACTATACAGATTATGCTATCTGTGTGTAATTTATGCCAATACCTTTTATTTTCAATTTTTAAATATTTGTTTATTTATCTAAAATTAAAAGATTATAAGTATGAGTGATTATCATAAAGTGAAAACAGCAAAACTTGTATTCAAAGGAGAAAAGCGAAAAAAGTAAGTTAACCATTTTATTTACAAAGTACCTAGTTCATTTCAGTTCAATTAATATAATAATACACAGAATTTTAAAAAATTTATTGAAACTTATTGTTCATTAAAAAGCTTTTATTGATAAAAAAAAAGCCCAATAAAAAAAAGGAAAAAGACTGTACCAACCAAAAAATGTGCATTGTCAAATTTACACCACCTGAGAAAATTGGTTTTGTATTTAAAAAAGATACCATAAAGTTTTTGCAGGAACATTTTTTGGGTCTCATTTATTTTTTGCTGTTATTAACCATGCAGGCTTGGGGATTCTCTCAAATTTAAAAGGTGATATCAAAACTCAACAGGGTTGTGCCACATGATGGTGGCAGTGGATTTACTGGGCCCATATCACAATGTCTTTACTGGCATATGGTAATTTCTTTACTGCCACATGGAAATGCCTTGATTGCCATATGGCAGTGCCTCCACTGTCATTGGCAGTTCCTTACAGCCAAGTGGCATCACTGTTACTGCAATGTGCCAGTCCGAGTGCCAAATGCTGTGAAATTTTTGAAACTTGCTTTGAAATCATTATTTTGTTCATCCATGTTAATTATTAGTTACTATTTTTATTAGGTTCTTGCCACAATGATAAATTACACAATTAGCTTTGTTAACAATGAATGCACCTTCACTTCTTAGTCAAGTCAACCACGAATGGCAGTAGCTTTACTGCCATGTGGCAGTGTCTTCATTGCCATAAGGCAGTGTCTCAATGGTCATTGGCAGTTTCTGACTGCTATGTGCCATCGGTAATGTATTTCATTGGTGCAATATTCCAATCAAGAGTGTTAAGTGCAGTGAAATTTTGAAAGTTGCCGTGAAATCACTATTGTTGTTCATCAATGTCAATCAACAATGACAATTTTTATTAGTTTGTCATCACAATGATAAACAGCATGTTATTAGCCTTCTGAGCAATGAATTTGGGTTTACTTCTTAGATGAGTCAACCAATAATGGCAGTCAGTGCCTTTACTGCTATGTACCCAGAGGCGCAGCCAGGAAGCTGATTTGGAGGTCATGCCATCCCCCTTTTAAACATTTTAGTTACCTCCTTTTTCACCTGATGTCAGTCTCCTTTGTGTGCTGATATGCAACTAGATAAGACTTTCATTCAGATAAGTGATGTTTGATGCCAACTTAACTATAATAACTGGTTTCCATTTTTTTTGACAAGTGCATTTTTTCTATACTCCTTTAATATTTTTATCGATACATCACACATATGCTGTGTTAGATGCAAAAAAAAACGTTTTGTTTTTTAAATTGTCATGCACTATTGCCTGATGATTGTAAGTAACTATACATAACTAAAACTGTTAGTCAACTGCAACAATATGGTCTCAGTCAAGTACTAATGTAAGATTGATTAGATTGACACTGAAAATAAATTTTATTTGCTTAGTATCAATTTGATGTGGTTTTGCATTTAAAAATTTTGTTACAGTGGTTAAATCAAGTGGAATGTTTCTATGCATAGCCATCATTGCCAGTCCACTCAATCACTCCTGTCCACATGAGTTTCTAATATAAGTCTTCAGCAGCTTTAATCCTGAGAAACTTCTTTCTGTAGAGGCAGTTGTGACCAGCACTGTAAGCATTATCTGTGAAATTTTACCCATAATTAGTTATGTTTAAGTGATACTTCTATGATACAGCTTTACCTTGAAAATTATGCGTATATTTGCAAACAGAAGGTTGTGAATAGGTTGAGGTTCAGAAGGTTGAACGTGCAATAGCGCTTTCTTTAGTGTCTCTGGTAGATCAACAGCATTTAAAATGTTTTGCCATTTTATGACCCAATGACAGACTTTATGAGTAATGATTTCCATATATATCTTGTAAGTAATTTCTGTACTGCTGAAATAGCTCCAGAAAATTATTTTTTAATTTTTGAAGTTTATTCTTTAACAACGAACCAATGGGGGCCAAGTTCAGTCCAACTGCAGATATAAAAAGCAGCATAAAATAAAAAATTGCTAAAACATTGGAAAAAATAAACTGACCTAAATACAGTGGAATAAGATGAGTAGCTTTGGCAAAACAAGCAAACATAAGCCCAAAACGCTGCTCAAGTTGTTCAACCACAGAACTTATATAATTTTTATAAATTCTTTTGTATCTTTGTTTGCTGTAGTGCACAGGCGTCTTGTGATTAAAATATTATTTTCTCTAGTGATTGCTGAAACTTTACTATACAAAGCATTATAGACAATTGTATCGCTTTCATCCATAATTGACTGCAAGTAGCTGATTGCTTGACGAACAGTTTCACTTAGCCTTCACCAAATCTATCTTCTGTTGAAGAAAAAGTGACAAATTAAAAATTTCCTCTGAAATAACCTCCATCATTAATATGCAAAACAAATAATTGAATTCTTTGAGTCAAAAAAGCAGGTAGAAGCACTCAAGCAGTAAAGCAGGTACACAACAAAATAAGAATTTCTCATCTGGTAGAAGCACTCAAATACTATTTTTTTAGAATATCAATTCATTCTGGGTCTGCTCCAAAAATTTATCATGTAATTTGTGGTGGATAGGGTTTGCAATTATTCAACACTGGTTTGCAATATATTTAACATTATTAAATGCAGGATTAAGCACATAACATGCACAATGTATATAAACTGCTTGTGGATAAATGGCTGAAATTTTGGCCTGCACACAACATATTCGCACATTCTCAAGAAAATCTCAAACAACATTCACATATCATCTCCTCATAATATCTCAATTCTAGAAAAAACAACAAAGTTAGTAACACTGTGACATACATTTATCAGAACAAACATTGCCATGTCATGTGCATACAAAACTGGCACAGCTCAGAGCTAACAAATCATCACTCTTGCAAAGTTACCTACATATGGTGAACCCTAATACTTACATGTCACAATGCCCACTATGCTTGATACACACACATGACACTAGTCACCTTTTTAGCTGTAGCCAAGTACCAACACAATACAACACCACTAGTCTGTGGAAAAACCCTTTAGAAGCAACAGAGGTAATTTAAGAGTGGGAATCTAGATTGACTTTTTTGGGGAGTTAGGATGGCTCATAGCTATTCCAAGATATCCTTGGAATAGGGGCAACAACAACAACAGTTGCACAGGTTAACTATGCACAAAACATAACTGCGATTATTATTTAATTGTGACACAGATTAGTTTGTGCAATTTTGAATAAGTTTTTATTTTTTCAGCTTGACCACTATGGATAAATTTATTGTTAAATGTTTTGCCAGCAGAAAGGTTGTTAATAGCTTTTTCCATTCCTCATCTGTTGTTAGAGGTCAAGTGGATGGTTAGTATGCCCCACCTGCTGCCTTTAGGTGGAAATCGTTTCTTGGAATCCTTCTTTAAAATGAAAGTTGGTTCCTTGTTGCTTGTAAGCAGCTAGAGAATAGCTTGATTTGCTAGCTCCCTTAAGTTTGATGGTCAGTCTATTTGAATAATTATCATTACGTCTATGAGAGGTTCAATATAATCCGCTTTGTGACAAATTCTTAATTTGGTAGTATTTGCTGGTTACACACTTTACAGTGGGGTGAAGAGTATAATATAGTCTATCCTTTTATTTTATTCTCTTATCCATTTTTGAATTTGTTTATACTAAAGCTACTACTGTTTGCACTGTTTTCACTTTTTTGCCTTTTTTTAAATTATGTTATTTTTCCAATTTTCTCATATTTGCTGAAATAAAACTCATGTTTAACTTGCTTTATTATGAATGCATATTTTCTAAACTTGCATTTATTTGAGTTTTTTTTTAAATGATGTCACAAAAATTGCATTATTTTCTTGATACATTTAGTGTGTTATGCTTTCATTGCTAATGGCTATATATTCTTAATTTTTTTGATAACCACCTAATGATTCATTGGAGTGAAACAGACTGTTGTGTTTGGAGTGATTTGAATGAATTTTGTGTTATTGGTCTGATTTTTTCAATAAGCACAAAGATCCATTTACTCTTGTAATAATTTAATATTTTTCATTTTAACTATTTATTATTTAGACATAAAGAAAAAAAGAAACACAAAAAAAGGAAAGTTGAGGATGTTGATAGTAAAATAAATGCTGAAGCTGAAGAAAGGGACAAAATGTCACATGGCGGTTGGTGGAGGGCAACCAATATTGAGCAATTTAAAGGTTGTTTATTATTATGATACTTTAATGGATTTTACTTTACCTGACTCTTAAAAGTTTTTTTGAAAACATTTGCCTGGGCTGAGACCAAAAGCTGAGGCAACTATTGAATATTTAATTTTTTATTGAATCAAAATTTAGTATTGTCAATGCACTAAATATTTGTTTTGCCATTTTGTTAAACACCAGACTTTAGTGTACTGTAGAACATATCTTTATAAAACAGCTGACTTAAGTGCAAAATATGCTGTTTTTACCTAAACATTTTGCTTTTTTTTCTGATTATTTGCATGACAATTATTTTCTTTTAAATATATTAGACCAAGCTAATCTGGTGTATTTTGGATTGTTATTCAGGTATTCTTCATCAAGCTGCAACATACAAATAATTATACAGTAGAAATGAAACATTCTGCAAATATATATCTATCTTTTAAAGGTGGCAACCGTATACTTTAGTTTTTTAGCTCTTTAAGTAGCAACAAGCAGTTGAATTATGGTGGCAAAAAAATAAAGCAGCATTGGATTTTTAGTCTATTATCACTTTGCTATGTTTACTTGGTCAAAAAAAAGTTTATTGTTTTCTTTGATTTATTTGTTTTTACGATATTCCTAGGTTTTCAGAGGACAGCATAAAGGTTTTGATTTATTTGCCAATGCTAATTCCAACTGGACCTTGGTTACCAATGCTGATGCAAGTTACAGTGATTGTACTAGTGCTTATTGATTTATAAAAATTATTTAACTATATTTTTGTCATTTATATTTGCTATTATTATGCCTTCATTATCTTAATCTAGAATGTAGCTTTATGCAACCCAGTTCTTGGAGTTCCAAAAATATGTCTTAAATAAATTTATAGTAAGCATAAACAAGAGAAAAACGCTAGTTTTCATGCCAACCCAGGCAAATATTCTAAAAACAAAAAAATTTACTTCAGATAAATAAACATTATTGTTTGAAAGAAAATCTGTAATTCAAAATTTAAAATGAATTTTTAAAAGTTTGCTTTAAATTATCTTGTAATCAACAATTTATCTGCTGACTCACAAGACATCAGCAAAAATTAAACTCATGGCTGCACTTCTTTATTCGTTTTCCACCTGACCTTGGTATGATTAA